>CM063501.1:172100278-172232778 GCA_032207245.1 Pardosa pseudoannulata
TCAGCGTTCTTTACAGTCATAAAGGATATTAGATCATTGAAAAGAGAGAAGTATTCGCTTGGGACACCTAGTATATGTAGAGGTGAGACAGAAAATTTGCCTTTATTTCAGAGTTAGCTTTGAGAGATGGGTAGAAAGAATTTTGAGAAAGAGTACACTTCTTTAAATAAGATATTAGATGGCTGAGAAAATAAATATGACAGAATGAGAAGGGGTGAAGAGGAGAATTTAGAGAGATATTCTAAGTGTAATAATTTTGATATATTACATATATGTATAGTGTGTGTATACCCAATGCGGTGCCAATTGCCTTTATTAAAATTCTTGTCTATAATGCCGAAGATTTGATAACCATTTTATTATTGGAGCAACGTACAGGTGGCTAAAATTTCTCTCTCAGAGAAGACAGTAAAAATATCAAATCCTTATTTAGTAATCCCAAACCATCAGAGAACACTACGCTAACCACAATACAATCTGAGCTTGTAGTGGGAGATATAAATAGTTTCCCATTTAACAAATATAGAAAAATAATCTTCTATACTTTTATACTATATACTCTGCACCAATTTTTTTTTCACTCAGAAAAAAGTAATAAAACACACATTGAATGTATCCACCATAGGATAAATAATTTCGTCCCATTTTGCAAATTGCGATAAAGGAACTTAATCTCAATTTTATTTAGCATGAACCTTCAAATTAAAGTACAATGTTTCTATATTATGGCAGCTCTATACCTATCCAAAACTCCAGAAAAACTAATATGAAAACACTTATAATCTGTCTTACATAGGATAAATAGTTTTGTCGCATTTTTCTGTATTCTGAATTTTAATGTGTATGAAACATCAAAATAAAGTTCAATGTTTTTATATTATGCTAGTTCTGAGCCAAAAATTAGTTTTCCTCTAAAGGAACTTAATCTCAATTGTATTGCATATGAAGCTTCAAATCAAGGTCCAGTGTTTCTATATTATGACAGCTCCATACATATCCAAAATTTGGTTTTCCCCCAGGAAAATTAATTTAAAACACACATATAATCTATCTTACATAGGACAAATAGTTTTGTCCCATTTTGCAAATGTTCAAAAAAGAAACGTATTCTGAATTTTAATGTGTATGAAACATCAAATGAAGGTTCAATGCTTTTAAATTATGCTAGCTCTGTGCCAAAAATTAGTTTTCCTTGGGAAAATAAAATTAATAAGACATACATTTAATGTATCCATCACAGGATAAATAATTTCTTCCCATATTTCAAACTGTGACAAAGAACTTAGTCTCAATTTTATTTAGCATGAACCTTCAAATTAAAGTACAATGTTTCTATATTATGGCAGCTCTATACCTATCCAAAACTCCAGAAAAGCTAATATAAAAATACTTATAATCTGTCTTACATAGGATAAATAGTTTTGTCGCATTTTTCTGTATTCTGAATTTTAATGTGTATGAAACATCAAATGAAGGTTCAATGCTTTTAAATTCTGCTAGTTCTGAGCCAAAAATTAGTTTTCCTCTAAAAAAAAAAATAATAATAAGGCATACATTTAGTATATCCATCATAGGATAAATAATTCCGTCCCATTTTGCAAATGATAAGAAATTTATTCTCAATTTTATTGCGAAAGCAGCATCAATTTAAAGCCCAATGTTTCTATATTATGACAGCGGTATACTATCCAAAACTATGTTTAATCCTGAAAAATTAATATAAACACGCATTTAATCTATCTTACATAGAATAAATATTTTGTCCCATTTCGCAAATGCAGAAGAAAAAACTTATTCTCAATTTCATTGCGCATAAGGCATCAAATTAAGGTTCAGTTCTTCCATATTATACCAGCTAACAAGCAGCCTCGCTTGGAAGTCCGATCAACACTTTTTCTATTTCCCCTTTGAGTATTATTTACATCCCACGACCGTCTGCAGCACGGTCGGCAATTACCCTTTAATCATTATTCTACCATATATCAAGCCATCAGCGAGCGTTGGTGCGCGCTTCATCCCCACGTGCACTCGGCGACCTGTTAGCTCCTCTTGTAATTGTGGGCAGCAAGCTGATTGAATGCATGAGTGGCCGCTCCCCCCGCGCACACACACTTTGCACCTCCCCCGTTTGATTCGTGCTGCAACACCCCCTCTCCGCCTATCGTAGCAACGACGTTACAAAACAGTTTATCTCAGTCTATTACTTATTGATAAAAACAATCAACTTGTCACGTCATATCGCCATATGCCACTTGAGGGGTTGGAGACAAACTGCGCTTGCATAATAATAGGTCGGTGGAACTGGAAACGCAGAGCAGATGTGTAGCTTTTTTACCATAAGATGTCACATTTTAATTTTGAATTACCACTAAAAGATGCTGCATAATTTAATATGCCTAGAAATGTGACTTTTGTGAAATTTTTACACTTTTTGTATATTATTTCAATTCATCGCATTATACAAACTAACATATGAAAATATTTATTTATTATTTAACAAAGCGGTTACAATATATAACATTTTTGTATTCACATAATGGTAACAAATAATAATTAATCACTTGTTATAACACTAATCTTCAATTATTTTTAATACACAAGCATACATATTTAAATGTAATTTCAAATGAAAATGATAAAGTAGAAGAGTGTCTAAATTTATTACTCTATAAATAAATTCACAAGAAAATTAATCACATTAAGTATAAATATCAGTAATATTGGTATAAGTATTTTTAAATAAACTTATCACAATATGAAGAATTATAATCGGCTTTTACTACCAGAAATCCTTAAATTTACTTTTACACCATTCTTTACTGCATTATTTGCAAATTGCATTATTTTTCAAATTGCTATAATTTATATAATAAAATATTATTGAGTAATATATTATTGAATAATATGCTGTTTGAGATGGCATCGTACCGCATAAAGAAATCATGTGGCCTCTCATTTCCTACTTGTAAACAAGAGTTTTGGTTTCACCTTAGCAGTCTCACAGTTTTGTGTTTATTAATCCTGAACTCAGTTCGGGGTAAATAAGCACAAATGCACTAATATTGGAATGACCCATATGAATAATAAACCAATGCACCAATATTGGAATGTCCGAGTTGAGTTCGGGTAAGAGAAAAAACGGTACTTCATCCGTGAAGCCCAAAATCGGTTCGTCCAATACATAATATTTAATTTGCCATTTTCCCAATAGATAGACATGCTTTCCCGATAGGCAGTTTAGTTCCATTTGTCGCTATACCTCGGATACTGTAAAGGATTTGTAGAATTCAAAGGAATTTGAGGACATGGAATTCATGACAGTTGATAAGATTTCGAAAGTATTGTTGTATTAGTTTATTATATTTACCCAGAAAATTGTGTTATTTGATTTATTTTGCTGTCATTTGAGCAAAAATTAATGTCCTCTATTAACATTTCCCATGTCTGTAAAAATATTAAAAACAGTTATTTCATTAAAATATTTTTTTCAAAAATAATCTATTTCTAGCATATTGATGATAATCATGAACAAAGGAAAAAAATTCCATTTTTGGCACGTTTTTTCTCAAATATATTCCACGGGCAAAGGATTATTATTTGTAATCCATGCGACTTGAGTTCGGGCAAGAGAAAAATCGGTATTTCAATTACGTGAAGCCCAATGTCGGTTCGTCTAATACATAATATTTAATTTATCCTTTTCCCAATAGAGATAATTTCCCCCCAGGCAGTTTCGCACCATTTGTCGCTATTCCTCGGTACTGCAAAAGATTTGTGAAATTCAAAGGAATCTGAAGGACATGGAATTCCTGACAGTTTTTATAGATAATGATATTAGTCTATTATATTTATCTAGAAAATTGTGTCATTTGATGTATTTTGCTGTCATTTGAGAAAGAATTATTGTAAATCCATTAACATTACCCATGAATGTGAAAATATTGAATGTAGTAGTTATTTCATTTAATTTTTTTTAAATATGCTATCAAAATGTTAGAAACATTTTAATCATAATTACGAAGAAAATTAAAGAGAAAAAAAGTTTTGTTAAGTATATTCTAGAGGCAAGGGATTAACCATTTGTAATCCATGATATTCTATTAGTAACAGACCACTTTCGGAACAAAATTTTTAAACATGATTTTATGGATTTTTAAAAAATAACATTGTAAAATTAGGTTATAGAGCAAAGACACCATAGCTTCTCAAGTCGGCTGTTATATAAATAAATTTTAGTGTAAATTTGACAAATTAAAAATTCTGTACTGATTAAACAAATATTTTGTAATGAAAATCTTAATAAGTTAGTTTTGCTGAGGGATATTTTACGAGTGTTACCCATCCTAGCAGTCAGTGACCGAAGTGTAGTTGTTGAGTAATCGTAATTAAATATATTTAATATATTATAATTAGATTATTTTAATTAGGTTAATTAAATATATTTTAGTTAGGTATTAAAGTAGGATAGCCATGTGGGGCTTTAAAGTAGGTTCTAATACAAATAAAGTATGCTTTTAAAATATGACAAATTGAAACTACTGAAAGTAAAAAAATAGATATTTTATTTTATTGCCTTGCTAATTAATATACTTAAAGTTAATAAAAACATAAAAAATCTAGCATTGTACTAATTCTATCGAACAATTTTGGAAAGAAAATCTTTATAAATTAGTTTTTCCTAGGGCTGTTTTACGTATGTTTCCCACCTTTGCAGTTAGTGATGGATAGTTTAGTTAACGATTAGTTAAAGCCGCTTGAAAGACCTAATCAGTTTAGTGCTAATCAGTTAAAGCAGCATGCTTTTTCTTTATAAAATAAAGCACTGAATACAAAGATAAAAAATATAAACAAAAAGTACCGAAAACAGAAATTAATCTCAGTGCAAAGATATTTGATTATTCATCTTAGTTCATTGTTATGATTTTAATCAAAGTGTTTTTATTATACTTTATTCTTAATGTTAAATTTTTTAAATGATTTTTTTGCATTTTTTCCTTATTTATATTTTTGTTGATATGTGTAATTTCCATATCACTTATCACTTGTGTAGAATATGTAAATTTATTAAAACAATTAAATATGAACTTGTGTACTTAATACTATGTTACTACGATGAGGGGTCTTGTTTAAAGAATTTTAATGAAAATAAGCCTTTTAAACTTTCCATCAATTTATTTCTATTCTAAAGCTGACCTATTAGTTAGGGAGTTGATCGCCGGTACCGGAGTTCGTGGGTTCGAATCCCACTATGGCATGGATGTTCGTAGCCGTTCGGAATCGGCTTTAAGCAGTAGGTCCCGGTCTCATTAGCCCTCGTGAGCAAAACAGTAGACCGTAGTGCTCCAAACCAAACCAAACCTGGTCTAAAATGAGCAAATTTTATTTATTTTTTGAAATACTCCATAAGTACCTAGGGCTTTATCAAAAGCACAGAGGAATTACAAAACAACCAAACTTCTCTAAAATCTTTTTTTTTTATTTAGATAAATAAAGAAAGTTGGTGTTGAATAGTATGCATGAGAAATTATTTGAATATATGCCAATGCATTTTTAAATTACGTAATATAAAAGGTGAGATATATATATTATATACATATTGTAAACATTATATGCAAAACTTCATTGTGAAACATGTAAAGTTTCTTAAAAAATATTCAACTCTTTGAAGAAAATACGCGTGTAACATTTTAAAATATCATAGTATCTTATTTTTAAATTACTTTAAGAAAGAAAATAATTTTAATATATATTAACACATTGTGAGCGGGTAATTTTCATAGCAGATTTGTACGGAGAGCGGGCGTTTTGAGCGGAAATTTAGTTATTCAGTTAAATCTCAATAGATCGAAAATTGTTTAATTTTTTACCATCTTTTCGTAATTTATATTGAAATATGTAAACAAATATATAAATATAAATATATAAATATTTCATCATAATTATCTTCGTTAAATTAACTTTTTATTTATCCTTGCGAAAATGAGTGAATTTTAAATCTAAATTGATTTTTTTAATCAAACTTTCCGTTCTGTGGTTCTGCATCGACTGATGTAAAAATTATTTTAATTTGTCTAAATTTTTCCTGAATCAATGCAGTAGACAAGAACATTCGGCTTCGTTTTCCTGTATATACAGTTATTTTTGCACAAAGAAACCATGTTGTTACACTAACCCGTACTAGTACGTGTCTCGCATACAATGTATTAACACAAAAATATTGGCTTAGTTCTCATTTGATAAATGATTAACAAATTTAGGAAACATTCTATTGGAAATTAATTAAAAAATATTGATGACCTGCCATTAATTTATAGTATCTTCGGAAGAGAATATTACATTAGAATCTTAACATATTTTAAAACTGATTTTTTAATACGCAGAAATATAATTTTTATAATTATGTCGGTAATTGATATATCACCCAAAAGTCATTTCTTTTTCATAACGAATGAAATTATCGGCAATTTAGATTTTCTTTTTCGGCTTAACTACATAACGACGAAAAAATTAATGACTTCTGTCTTAATTAATCATGACCAATATCATCCCAGTTAAAATTTCAGTCCAAGTCCTTCAGCTATTTGTCTTAAAACTTAATTTTTCACTACTCGGGTTATCACAGAAACTGGACCAATAATTTATTACATATCGAGCAAATTATAATATTTTTTTTATAATTACCAACTAACAAATTCCAAAATCTTTAGTGAGGCGTTATTGGACGATGCGAAATATAGTAAACCTGTGTTTACGATACTATCTTTAGTTATATGTCTACAACTATAATGTCTTGGGTTCTGCATGATTCCTTTTTTATGCAATGTATTCCCGCAAATCTCGCGTAAGACAAACAGAAAGAGAAAATACTCCGAGGCTGTTTCGCTGCTTTTTCTTTCTATATAATTCAGTGGTTTGTGAAAGCAGACTGCTATTTCATGCCACTGAGTTTTTCTTGCATTAGGAATGATACTCGCTCTAAGCAGCGAAACAGTTGCCTGACGCCTTTATCTCTCTATTTGTACCTTACTTACGTTGGCTCAACACTTAATGCAAAGTATTTACTTTACTGTTTGTATCCGTATATACTTAATATAAAATCAATAAAGGTTAATTATTCTGTTATACTGTCATTTCTATTAATAAGAAATAATGAAATTAAATCTCTAATTACAATTTCAGATATTATTTGCAGACGATATACATAAACACTAGACGTGCAATTATTGAAAATGTTAATGTACTTAACATCTCACTTCCATGTGAATATATCAAAGTTACCCAGGATGACAAGTCTCATTTTAATGCAGCCTCCACACTATGGCCAATTGTTCACCACTTTCTGATGGTGACCTTGAAAGATGGTTTACGAGTTGCATCTACACACTGGGCCACTAAATGACTCGAGCTCGTGGATTCGTCCATAGGGTTGACTGCGCACTTTATTTGAGCATCTGGCTGCCTTGACCTTTAGAGAAAAAGTCATCATTCCACCAAGGTCATTTTATCTTCTGCCATCGTCGACCATGATAAGCCATACCCTGTCCAGACGGTGGTAATGGTTTGCAGTGGACTATAGGGTGGAGGGACCTAAAGAATGACTGGTCTATAGGAAGCTGGGCAGCATACGTCCTGCTGCTGTCTTACAAAATTTTAATTATTTCGAGCTTTGGCTTTCTTCTTATAAAGGCAGATTTACTCACCGGGAGCCCGAATCATGATTAGCAAATAAATGCACGGAGAGATAAAGAATTATATCTATTGAGATTTAAAATTTGAGGCTGGTGTTAGTTAAAGGCGAGTTTTTTGAAGATAGACCGTAGGTACTAAGCGATAAGATGATAGCATTGGATGTTTTAATAGAGTTACACATAATGCTGAGTTTGATGTAGATAGTTATGTTTACTGAAATAAAAAAAAAATACAAATGGTAATAGAGCAGGAATTAAGTATGCAAGATCCACAAAAACGCAGAGTGCATTTCAAAAGAAGAATTAAAATAGTTATTAATTATTTTCTTGACGATATCTGTCACGAAACTGAAACCACAATGAACAGTGCCAAAAGAATAAAAACGGTAAACACATGCTCATGTGCATCTCTACAACTGAAGAGCGGCTATCTGTACAACTGAGTGGCTATGTACAACTGAAAAGTAGGGGGCTACTTTTCAGTTGTACATAGTTATTTCTTTATACCTTTTCTAAATGTAGAATGTAGTAAAAATTTGTATTGCTAGTAAAATATCAAACATTTAATTGGAAAATTTGACAAATTTGAGATTTCATATAACTCATTCTTACTGGTCCTCTCGAGATAGTAAGAAAATATCCCAACCCGAGTAACTGGGCAAGGAGATTCCCAAGAGGAAATGAAGGTAAGATCTTTCTGCTTCTCTTATATTGTATTGCGCAGTTCTTGTTATGACAATGCCAAAAAGTGGCTGTACAACCATGATGAATTATGTTAAGGAACAAAGAATCAAAAATTCTATAGATGTTCCTGTTCTTGAAAATCTTACTTGTCCAGTTAAACATGCTTACACTGAAAAATTTCAAAAACATTTTGCCAGAAATGGAGAAAGAAAAAACAGTACACACTATCCCTAATTTTGACGTGTCTTTAATTTTGTATAGACAAAGGTTTAGAGGGCTATGGTCTACTGTGTTGCTACACAGGGACTAATGAGAGCGGGACCTACTGCTTAAAGCAGATTCCGAAGGGTTATGAACAACTATGTCAGCAGCAGGATTCGAACCTGCAACTACCGTATGAAGAGTAGAGCGCTACCATTCAGCCATTGTTCTGTAATATAGACAAATGTTTAAATTAAAACGACCAAAATCTCCTCTACCAAGGGATTGTAAAATTCTGGCTAAGGGAAAAATTCGGGCTCACAGAGGATCATTAAAGACAGGGTAAGCATACAATCACTAATCCTGATTTTGCAATATCTGGGCTCAAATAATAAATTGAGTGAAAAATTTAATTTTACAAATAATGTTATGGTTTAGCTTAGAAGTAGCATTAAATATAGGTTATTTCACACGATTAGACAGTTGAAAGAAATAAAAACAATCGATCAATATTGAAATGTATCATGAATTATTCCTCATTTATTCGAAAACAGGCGCTAAATGACATAAAAAGTTATGTGTATTTTGTTTTAGATATCTCTCTTCATGAGGTGTTAAAATAAGACTTTTATATTTTAAATATATCTTATGCTATCTGTACAAATCAAGAATATACTTTTATATGCAAAAGGAAAGAATAATTTCCCACCTTTTCTCCAAAAATTATCAATGAAAAGTGCCACCATACAAAGTAGTCCACTATTATCAAAATGTCTCCCTATTACTAGTCTACAATATCAATTACAATAGATAGTTATTTATAAAAGCGTATGATTTCTATTTTTTTATATTAAGAAAGTACAATTATACAACGATCCTGTATGTGTAATACCCATAACAAAAGGATTAAAAAAGTGGTAATGTTTCACTAAGGCATATTTTCTAAATAAAAGAAATAAGGTATATAAAAGATCAATACTTTTCAAGTCAAATCACAAGTAAATGATTGTTTAGGAAAGCAGATGACGTGATAACACGCCATTCTCTTTAATGTTTAACCAGTCCCTGCTCATATTGATGGGTCCAGACTGAAATCCAATAGAAAAGATTTCGCAAAAGCCTGACCCATCGTATTTCCCCTAATGGCTCTGCCCTATTCGAGTGTACCAGGGCAGGTGCTACGTATGCTATATTCTGACATCATGTGTTACGTCACTATTTCGTGATGTCACTCTTTAGCGCATCTCAATCATTTTGAGGCAAGCTAATTCGACTCGCTTTTATGCTGCAGCTCCCTTTAATGACTAATATATATACTGTTTAATATTCATCACTTGAAAAGTACTTAGGAAGCTGATTTTTTTTTGTTAGCTTTCACTTGAGTCATTTAAGGGGACAGTTAATTAAAATATCGTTTCAGTATAATGAATGTCATTTTTATGATACGGATAAAATAGAGCATTTTTCTGAAGAATGAAATAATCGTGATTGCATTGTGTTACTTTCTGGGCAGCTATAAATCTTCAGAGTGTTATTGCTTTTTAGCTACTGTGATAGATGTCTCTCCGCCTATGTGCGGCATACCCAATGCAAAGCAGGCTAAAATATATAGCTTCTTATTCAGAAAATGTCACAAATTTGGCATGATTAATTGATATTGATGAAGAAGATCAAAAATACGGACCTACCACAGTCATAAAATGAAGAAATGTGACTATTTGGTCATTAGAAAATTACTTTTCATCCCTCTTCTTTTTTACACCTGTCTGTGTTTGTAAAGAAAGACTTAAATACAGAAGAGCAGCTATATTCAAAATGAACATAAAATTGTATTCAAGTTCGTTCAATTTTTTTCATTAATCAGTTGAATGTATGGCTTGAAGAAATATTTGCTCATGTGTCTCAATTTCCTCCAAAGTATTATGATTTGCGTGCAATTGCTACACAGTCTAAATTGAAAAACATCTACAAGAGTGAATGAAAAAAAAAGTCTGTTAATTACAAAATGGACAGGAATATAAAATCAAGAATGAATGAACAAATCACAAATATAAAATTCCACAATATTTAAGTACTATCTTTGTGCTTACATTTGATTACTTAAAATATCCACTGTTTAAAACGAGCTGAAAACAAATCAATTAATAGGCTGACTTAACTTTAATGTAATACGGGTATGGTTAAATCAGGGTCCAAAGAGGAATTCACGAAATTTTTATTGGAAACAATTATCATCTTTATTATAGAATTTAAAATTATTAATTACTTTATCAATTATAAATATAGATATGCATAAACTGTTGTCTGTTTTATTATTAATTTAATCATAGCAATAATAAAACTTTAATGTATTGCGTTCAATTTTCACCTATCTCTTCACCTTCTTTTATATATAGAGAGGGGAGGTAGATAGATAGATAAATAGATATATTATAAATATAAAATGCATAATTTTGTTTATGTTTATAATTATATGCTAATCTAAAATAAAATTATGTTAACATTAATATAATTTTATTTTATGATAACGTTATTTTTTGCTATCAAAAATCAAATTTACAATCTTTGTATTAAATCAACTTAGTAATAAGTGATCCAGCGTATAATTATACAAAACAAATAGAATTAATTTTTAACATATCTCGCATATTAATTAAAAATTACTTCTAATCACTGATACTCAATTCTAGTTCACATTATTTAAAATTTGACATTTACTAGGGAACGAAATTTTAAAATTAAACGAAAATACTTTTGTTTTAATCTTGAGCTCAAGGGACTAAAATATTTCAAGTAAGATGCTCTTTAAATTCGCGATATCGTTTGCACAGTAAAAATTTCAATTTTCTCTAAACAATATTATTTTCTCCCTGTTAAAAGTATAAATAAAATAAGTCAAATAAAGCTTTTAATCATAAATGTAAAATATCTCAAACCTAATTACTTGTAATACATTATTTCTAACTCACTGGCAAATTACATCCTTCTATCTTTTGGACTGGTAAAAATTGCTGCTAATGCAGTAATTCAAATTCATTCTTATGACCTTCAAAAATAAATATACACCTATACTGATCATTGCTTGTTACCCTATGATAAATATACATAGTAATGTGCCAGGGCTGTCCCTAAATGATAAACAAAGCAAAATACTGCTTATGGTGGTAAAGTTTGGAAGAAACAAAATCAAGTGAATTAAAGCAAACAAGCAAATAAACACAACTCACAAAAGTATATTTTGAATACTTGAATTTAAAAAAGCAAATTAATAGCAAAGTAGTGTTTAATTTTTAATTAATTTTTTTTTGGGGGGGGACAGGAAGCGACGTATTTGGGTTTGCTTGGTTTGGTTTGGTTTTGAGGGCTACAGTCTAATTTTTACAACACGAGGGCTAATGAGACCGGACCTACATCTTAAAGCCGTTTCCGAACGGCTACGAACATCCATGAAACTGTGGGATTCGAGCCCACGAACTCCAGTGCCGTAGGCCAACACCTTAACCAATCGGCTATCGTTCCGATTTACCTGTGGTGACGGAAATGCTAGAGCCAGCCATGAATTTACATAAAATACTAAAGACAAACCAGTTTTTATAAAACAGGTATTTTATAAAGACATTTTATTAATCCGTATAGATTTTTAAAAATCCATATGACATCTGAACTAATAAATATTTAAGCTTAAACACATAGTCCACAAAATAAACAAGATATAGCCTCTAGACGATCAATTGTTATCATAAGGGCCGTACTTTGTAGGCTAAGAAGAAATTTAACAATTTATAACACATATTTAAAAAATCATAAATTTACTTTAATGCAATATGAAAAAGATACCAATAAAATATATAATCTTCGTATTTTAATAGCCAATCTTATCTATCTGAAATGATTATTTCTCCTTTACTTTAATCCATTTAAAGTAGTCAATTTTCATCGCTACAAAGTGTTTATGGATGTAATCATTCTATAAATTACCACCATGGTCGCCTTATCGAAAGCACGAATTTTACATTTCGTTCGCGCATTTATAAGCACATTTGCAAATCAGATTAGGATTCATTTCAGTTAATTTATAGTCTCTAAACTATTATGTAAATGGGTAATGCCCAATTAGGCTTTGTGTAACTATCTTGCTTCATATTCTTTGATTCTGCCTCTTCTGATGCGGTATCTTCCTTTTATCAGAGAAACTCCCAAAGCGTTACAGGTGGATTTTTTTGTTAATGAAAATAGATTGTATTGAAAAATGCAAGTGCCTGTGATCGCTCACCTTACGATTCCAAAGCAATAAAAAGCTTATAATCATTACTCATCCGATTTTAACCATCTGATAAAATCGTCGCGAGCTGTAATCAGCGGGCTTGCTGATTCTAACAGTATATTAAATCTCACCACTCTTGTAATTCTACACTTGGAAATATTTTCACTCCATTTCGTGGTTCAGCAGTAAGAAAAATCAATAATTACTCATACGACTGTCTCCGGATTGGGTCTTATCTCTGAGACTCCAAAGCAGAGAGCTGTCCTTGAGACAAATTTCCATCTGCAAATACTTACGCTTCGAGATTTTAACAACTTATAAATAGGCGAAGCGTTTAGGAGTGCACCTGAAATTAAGATTTTTATCGATAATTGATCGGTAATCAACGCGCGGCTAGGGTTCGGAAGATATTTTACACAAAAGCGTCGCTTCTAGTCCTTTATGCACCTGAGGACTTCCACCGACAAATTCCGAGGATGACCACGGGACATCAATCGTACCAAATTATTCCGCTAAATATATATTATTCTTTTGGTAACAAGCGTATGTGGTTTTGCAGTTATTAGCTATTAATTGTTGCCGATCGAAAGGCACAAGATTACGCCTCGACTTACAAATTCGTGCTTCATCAGATAAAAAACAGAGCCCAGACACTGGCCAAGACGATCTTCTCAGGGTAATTATTGTACTGAAAGAGTTACCTATTTTTTAACCATGCCATCTCTACTTAATTGACGATCATTCCCTACCCTTATCTAACGTGCATAAGTACTCAAAATTGATTGAAAATGAAAAGCTTGAGTTTGCATTTGAGGATTAAATTACCCTTGTCATGACGTGATCAGACCATAAATTATAGTCGGACTGAGACATTTTCCGTAATAAGTTACTAAAATGCCTGAAAATCATGTTAGCTTCATTCATCACAACTTAGATTAAGCATAATTTGGCTGAAGACGTTTTTTTAAACAAAATGTAAATTTATTAGCGGAAGGATTGAATACTTAATAAAACTGTCTTCACCAGGATATCGTGAAGGCTTCAAAGGTTTCCTTATAAACAAACCTTCCTAAAACTGAAGGTATTTTTGTATTGATTTGCCAGTTTTATTTTCCTAATTAGGATATAGCCTGTCATATGATGGGATCAGTAAAATTTTTAATTTCCCAGCATTGAAAAGTGCCCTATGAAGTAGGTAAAAAATTGAATTGGTTTGTTTTTTGGCTGAGAATTATCTGGTACATGCTCAATAATTTGTTTATCTTTACTGACAGTATGTTAGTTGCTAACTTTAATTTATCTTGTCATATTACGTGATAGGATAGACAACAGAGGTTTTAATATTGACAGTGCTTATTTGGTGGTATATGTGAATGATATCCAAAATTTAGTTAATCGATTGCAAACCGTGTGGGTATGTATAACAAACAAACAAACAAACAAACTTCTTAATTTTCAAAGATATATAACTTAAATAATATATATTTATTAGTCCGTGAAATAGAATCCTACAGACAGGTAAAAATAATGGTTTATTTTTTGGATGAAAATTATCTGGTACACGCTCAATAATTTGTTTATCTTTACTGACAGTATGTTAATTGCCAACTTTAAATTATCTTGTTATATTACTTATAGGATAGACAACAGAGGTTTTAATATTGACAGTGCTTATTTGGTGGTATATGTGATTGATATCCAAAATTTAGCTAATCGATTGCAAACCGTGTGGGTATGTATAACAAACAAACAAACAAACTTCTTAATTTTCAAAGATATATAACTTAAATGATATATATTTATTAGTCCGTGAAATAGAATCCTAGACTTTTATGAAAAGAATTTGTTGTTAATACTGGTGATAAAATTTTCATTGCAACAAAAAATAATCGATGATTAAATTTGAAATTATCACATATGCACCTAATCTAGTATTTAAGCCAAATATAAAAGAAAATTATTTGCGTAATATCTAAGTTAGGAAAAAAATAAAAACGTATGAAAAAAACCTATAAAACGTATGAAAATAATGCAAACGATATTTAAATAATTCAAAATAAAAAAATGATTAAATGTGATTATCAAAGGAATAACGTCATAATGCTAGAAAAAATATTATTTTTGCCTGTTTGTTATGTGATAAATTGATCAGTTTAATCGACTGCTTTTAACCGGGGAAAATAGGGCTTGAAATAACAGCATTAAATAACGCTCGAAAAGGGAGGAAGGAGGGTTTCGAACGTTTCAAAGACGACAGTATTTTTTGGTGTGATATGAAGCATATTTATACGAATTTATTTTAAAATCGATCGATAGTTTAGGAGAAGATAAATTTTACTCGCTTTGAATTTTGCTAACTCTAATTCATCAAGAATCCAATATGGATGCCTCTATCCATTCAAGGTGCATCCACTTTATAAATCCGAGGACAGACAGACAGGTTACTTAGGCTATTATTATATAGGGTATTTTCAACTTTATTTCTTGGTACGACGGCATTTTGTAGCTGAATTGTGTTTCGTTTAAAATAATATGTTTACTACGCTTAGCATTTTTGAATGTAACTTTCAATGAAAGTAAAATGTTTGTTACGGTTTTTTCAAATTTTAAAAATTCATTCTTTGAGTAATCTATTAATAAAGTGAAAACCAGTTAGACAAACTTCGATATATTTAATTTCTTTCTAAATTTTCAGCTTTATTTCTGGGCAAAACGGAACTTTGAAACTAAATCCTAAGCATAGTAAACATATTATTTAAAACGAAGAAATTCAGGTTAAAAGTTCAGTCATGACCAGAAATAAAGTTGAAAATTATAAAAATAATCATTAGAGTTGATTTTCATATGAATAGATTAGTGCACGAATGAGGTTTTGGAGATCGAACAAATACTAGCTGGATTTTCCTTCTATTCTTACGTTACGTTTAGAATTATACTTTTATTATAATTGGCAGCCTTGTGTGCAATTCTTAAGAATGGAAAGAAAATTCTATTACTATTTCTTTGATCTTCAAAACCGTAATATTAGACTAATCTATTCAAGGGAAAATCGAATAATTTTCTTTCTTATTTTCAACTTTATTTTTGGATACTTTGAATGACGGGACTTTGAACTTGAATTGTGTTTCGTTTAGAATATATTTACCACTCTTAGCATTCTTCAATGTAATTCTCAAATGAAAGTAAAAATGCCATTACGATTTCTCCGAATTTCAAAAATTCAATCTAGGACTAATCTATTCAAGTGGAAATCATTTGAACTGTCGACTAATGAATACTTTTCACTTTTCATTCAATTTAATGCAATGGATTAAGCCGAACGATGGCCGAATGGTTAGGGTGCTGTCCTTTGGAATCGGAGTTCGTGGGTTCGAATCCCACTGTAGCATGGATGTTCGTAGCCGTTCGGAATTGGCTTTAAGCAGTAGGTTCCGGTCTCATTAGCCCTCGTGTTGCAAAAATAGACCGTAGCTCTCCAAACCATGCAATGGATTAAAGTTCATACAATTTCGTCCAATACTTCACGTTCTTCCATAACTTAATTGAAAGCTTGCTTAAACTCTTCTCTTCAAATTTTCTGTGCTTATTTAGAAGTTTTATAACACATGATTAAAAAAAAACTAATGGAAGATCTGCTGTACCGGATTTCATGAATTCCACTCATGGCATGGGTATTCGAATCGGTTCGAAATCGGTTTTAAGTAGCAGGTCCTAATCTCATTAATCCTCGAGTAGCAAAAAGAAGAGATCGCAGAGTTTCAAACCAAACCAAAATTGTAATGAAAAAGATTATAGTTTCTAACAGGTTTTATGTACCAATCAAAGCAACACAACACCCTCATAAATTCATGTGATAAGCGTGTATCACAATTGAGACAAAATATCTTTCGATGCGTTTATCTGTATCAGATCTAATTGCTGCCATCGATCATGTATCTTAAATAACAAGGCAGATTTCGATCATGATCAATGGGCAGCACACTTGACCGATGAGATACATAGCTAATTAAACTCATCTTCATCCATTCTACTAATGTTTGGTTTCTTTTATTTCTGGAAAAAGCATTAGTGAATCTAAAGCACCTTTACGGATACCATACATCTAAGTCATTTTAAGTACACATTAGGGATAATGTTAATACTCATCAGAATAAGTGGTAATGATATAAACGTTTAGTTAGTTTTATTATATTGTTAAGACGTATTATCACCGAGCAACAAATCCCTGTTTGATACTGGAAATCGTTTTGCATAGCAATAAGTTTGAATTTAGCTTAGTCACTTGGTTGAATTTATTTTTTTTCCGCAGATTCTCCCATGTTAGACACATATCTCAATATGGTACCTATGGACTTCTATAGGTACATAAAAACCCCTGAGAAGGTTTGTAATAAAAATTAAATTGAGGATAAAAAGTACAACGTCAGAGGGTCTCTAAAGATTTAATATAAAGTAAAATAATTAAGTCCCATTTTCATTACTGTAATAGGAAGAAATTTATTTACTAAATAAATTTTTAGTCATTAAATCTAAGATTTCTAATTTATCTAAGTAAATTGATAACTTGACTGAATTATGGCAGTTTGAAAGAGTATGAGACAAATCAAATGCTGCATTATTTTAAGTATGGTTTAAAATGTATGCAACAATTCTTTAGTTATGTATTTATACTTTAAACCATAAGTTTTAATTTAAAAACATTGGACTTTAATATTGTCATATATTGCCATTTAGAGATTACTGGTAAGGTTTAAAAATTTGTTATATTGAGATTTTCTGTTATAAAGAGTACAGGTCGACGTAAAAATATAAAGGTACATAACTAGAAGCTAAAACAATTCTAAATAAAAAATTCAACTAAACAATTTTGAGTTATGCCCACTAGCGTTAATATCCGTTATTTCGAATTTTTTCGTTACGTTGAATGTCACAGGAGTCATCGATGACCGCCGCTAAGTTTGTTGCACCAAGGATGTGAACTGTGACCAACATTGGCATTGTACGCAGAGCCGTAGGGATCACCGGTGACCTTGGTAAAATAAATGTCATACGAATAATTACACAAATTAGTTTCTGTTGCATTTAACCCTTTGCACTCGAGAGATGACTCTCGCCACTACCTCCTAGAGACTCTAGGAGGTGTTGCTCTCGCTCACCACATGATTTAATGCCGCAACTCGAGAGGTGATTCTCTCTCACCACTTTGTTTGATGAGGAAATTGGATGGGCTGTTTGAACTATTTATGTTTCTTTATTTGGTGATTGATATCTTGTTTATGTGTCTGATATCGTTCTTATCGTCTTATCGTTTTTTTTTTGTCCAAAGAACTGTGTATATGATCTCACAAAGACAATGTAATGTCCCTTTCAAACTACGTAAGATTTTCTTATCTGAGATAAGTGCGGTACCATGAAGCTTACTGCATTTTCGGCATCAATTCGAACTTGACAGCCTTGGCCGAAGGAACAGAAAAATTGAAATTTCTTATCCCTATTACCATGGAACGTAGTAATGAAATAAGTTCGAGCTTCGACTTCAACCTCAGAATTCGAAAACATTTGCCTAAATGGAAAGCTGCATAGCGTTCTAACAGGAGTTAGAATGGATTGCAAAGTCTGATCTCAAGGAAATAAGCCCGGCAAAAGGCATCAAACGGCATACTATTGTGAAACTTGTCCCGACAAGCCGGTCATGTATCTCGGCAGGTTTACATTAAATATCATATAAAGCAAAATTACAAAGACTAATGTTTATAAAATAACCTTCGTAAATATGTAAATATACATTAAATATTAAAATATAAAAGTTTTATGTGTTACTTTATGTGTGGAATCATTTTAAGTTAGAGGTAAGAAATTTACCAAAAGCTCTCCGAAACGCTTCGAGTTGCTGGTAAGTACGCGCGGAATCGGTTTCGAGTGCAAAGAGTTAATATTTCTATCAAAATATTCAACGCATGAAAAATTTATGTTTGCAAGACGGGCAAGTCATGTGATTGAATAATAGTGGCAAAAAATTGGGACGAACTTAACGATATTTTTTATGTAGCTAAGAAAACTTTGAATTATCTTTCTAAATGAATTCAACGTGATCCTAAACTGCATTCACAGTATCGGGAGACTTTAGAAGAGTATGAAGATACACAAATTATTGAGCGTGCACCACATAATTATCAGCGAAAAAACAAACAATTTTTTTATCTGCCTTATAGAGTACTTTACAACTCTGGAAAATTAAAAATTTTACTGATCCCGTCATATGATGGACTATATGCTAGTAAAAAAAATATTATTTATAAAATGTTGATATATTTTTTAGTGTCAGTATGCAGAGTAGAAAAAGCAAATATGTGGTTAAAATTTTAGAAATGTAGCACATGTAGTTTATGAAGCATAGGTAGCATATGAAGTAACAGTGTGCTTAAAGTTAAAGTTATGAAGTAAAGAAAATCCAATTTAAAATGTCAAAATTAATCAGAGTAAAATACAAATAGCTGTATAAAAAGTATGACGCAGCAGCTGGTGCGAATTTTTTAATGAGATTTCTTGTTAAATGTAAACAAACGTATATGCATTTCGAATATCTTAAAAATTAAAAATCGAACCTTTAAAGGTTTAATGGGTGTTCAACTTAAATTGTGTCAATACGGTTAAGAATAACATTGTATCATTGCCTGTAGATTATAATTTCCTTGTAACAGTTGCAGAATTTATTTTTTGTCTGGATGTTTTTAATGCTTTCTAGGGTATTCTGTTGTGTTTGTCTAGTAGCAAAGAAGTAATTGGATTCGCATTAATACATTTAATTTTGAAGATTTGTTTAATGGTATAATTTTGCTTTAACTCCAAGGTCACCGCACGATGATCCTGTCATCAGAAGCTCTTCAAATAATAATATTCATTTATGCCACATAATATAAGGGCGTTTCCTTCCATCACAAAATGAAATTGCAAATTTTATTACCTTGTATACCTCGACGAAAATATAAATTATAATTCATATACCATATATTTGACTCTAATCCGTCTTTCACCAATGAGTGGTACCATTATAATTTCTAGACTCTTTCATTTTGTTTTATCTTAAAGGTTTCCTTCTTAATCTATGCCGACAAACCTTGGGCACTTTTGCGGAAAAAAGAAGATTAATTTCATCTCTAATTTCATTGCACGAATTAAAAGAATACGAAAAAGTATTCGAATGGCAAAAAATTGAATATGAATTAGAGAGTTGAATAACATTTGTAAATGTACACCGCCCTTCTGTAGAATTCTGTATGGAACTTTTGAACTGTTGCCGACTTTTTTATCATGCATTTATAGTTTGTGAAAATGTTAAAATTCAGTTCAATCTTTATATATATATGTTTCATTTTTAAAGTTATTTGCATATATGTAATAGATTTATAATAATTTTATATTCATTACATATTAATCTTGCCTTTACTGAGGTATTTTAATTTTAAAGTTAAAAAATTGTTACCTGAACCAAGAACGTATTTACGCCGTTCTGATCAGCGGTAGGTCAGTCGGCAAAGGCAACGCTCTCGTAACTGGAGGGTTGCGGGTTTGGAGCCCGATCCGGCCTAACATCATCCGTGTTTATTAGAGGTGACTTGGGCACGTTGTGGTCACAATGTCCTCCGAGTTCACAATACCTGTGGAGATGGCAGCCTAAGCTTATCTGCCTTCTGCTTGGTCCCTGCTTCAAAATTACGAGGACCCACTTGAGCAAAAGTAGTACTGCTGTAATGTACTTACAACACTAACACCGGTGTCCGTTCTTAAAGGGAAACAATAAAAAGATGAAACCTTATATTTGAACTAAAATATTTATTATTTACACTTGCTCGTTAAAATTAAAGGCTTACCCCTTTGCCTTAAAGCGAGTAGAGTATGGCATAATCGTACTGGGTTTGACCAAGTGGCATCAGAAACACAACAGCAACGTATATAAATAAAGGGGGATTACGGAGCGGCTGGACCATCCTGTGTATTTTCTGTGTATGTATAAAAAGTTTTTTAAAATTTATTTAGAAATGGCAATAAATGCAGATGAATGTTTAAACAAGATGACCCTAAAAGGTAGAAAAATTTGTTAATACAAAACGGAAGTTTACAAATTTCTGATTATGCCATGCTGTTATCGAATTTCGAATTGTCATTCAAGGTACGCAATTTCTAAAAATAAATAAATAAATAAATAAATAAATAAATAATAAAAAAATAAATATCATTTTCTCAATATTTCTTTTTTATTCTCCTAGTTATTCATAAAATCACTTTAGCTTAAATGTTACTTGTAAGCACTGGAGCGTAAATTAAATATGTTCCAGTATTTGATCTCGCAAATTTAAACCTGTTAAAAATTTAAAACGTAAATTAAAAGACACATTGTAGTTGTGTAACCTTTTCTACCGGTAACACGTAGTGCAGTTATCTAAATAGCAGTGGAATATATGTAAGTGATTGGTGCAGTATGAAAAATACGATAAGTCCAAAGGGCTTCGTGAAAAATAGCTTATTTACTACTTAAACAAAAATATACTTCAGTAACATCTAAGCTAAAGTACTGTGTGAGCACTGCTACAGCTACCAAACTATCAGGTTGCTTACATTCTATCATCTATACACAAAGCGTGCTTTTATATGGCAGTGAAACTCAAAATGTGCATTAAATACATTTACATAAACACACAATTCCATCCTACATTTAAAATTGAATTAAATCGAATGTACATTTGGATGGAAAGAAAATTAAAATAAGTCCAGGCACTTCACCTAGCTAACATCTCCCCCCCCCTTTTCTTCCTTAATGTATATCTCTGCTAATAGAAACCTATCATTTAAAGATAAAAGGTTTTAAAGATCACATTGTTAATTTTAAAAAGCATGTAGACTCACTTTGAAGTGGCAATAACAAATTTTGCAAAAATAAATCAGAATAATATCTTTTCATAATGCAAAACTACTCTAAGAAACAACATTAAGCAACGATTATTACCCCAAATATTTAAAAATGGTACAGGGACAAGTTATTCTTACTTTAAGCACATATAATATTCTTATACAATTACAATACAATCTAGAATAGTAAATTATCACAGTTCGTATTCCACGTTTTCCTTTCCCAAGGTATTCATGCTTGATTCATAATTGAATCCTACTCTTCTACATAATGAACTGTTATTGTAAAGATACTCAAACACACTGACGTTAATTTACAGTTTCTTATAATATGAGCATATAACATTTATAATTACACATACATTTATCAATTCAACATAAACTGACGTCATAACATTTATTGACTATATAAATTACAACATAATCTTGACTTCTGCACAATAGCAAACGTTTAAGTAAAGTTAAACATTTCAATACAACTTAAACAATTTGACATTCATTGCTCAAAAATTGTAACAAACTTTGAACTTTAAACTTTTCCATATACATAACAATAATGCTAGATTATATTATTTTCTGTAAATTTTCTTTGAATTTCTGCAATTCTTGTTTAGTTTGAGGCTTCGGGAAGATATAGGCTAAGTTGAAGTTGCTTTGTACATACTTTAAATGAAATATATTTTGATATACTAGATTTCTCACAAAAAAATAATTTCACATCTATATGCTTTGTTTTGTGATCCCAATTGCAGACTTAACA
The DNA here is from genome assembly GCA_032207245.1 of Pardosa pseudoannulata. Lineage (NCBI taxonomy): Eukaryota > Metazoa > Arthropoda > Arachnida > Araneae > Lycosidae > Pardosa > Pardosa pseudoannulata. The sequence continues at coordinate 172,122,783 of CM063501.1, forward strand.
AATTCAATACAGGATTATCAACCATTAATACATTATTTGCTATATCCTGTGTGATTAGTTTTGATTCTTTACATTCACCTAAAATTCTACCAATTCACACTAATTCCTTGGCTACCTCTGTTAAAGCCATAAATTCTGCCTTCATCGTAAATAATGCTATCGATTTTTTCTTAAAACTTTCCCATTCTATTGGGATTTTCCCTAAAAATATTATCCATTCCCCCATGAAAGTGCTATCATCTTTATTATTCGCGTAGTCAGCGTCTGAATAGGCTATTAATTTCAATTCTTTACGATTTTAAATATTTCAGTTGAGTGACTGTATACTTTACATAACCTAACAATTTTAACAAAACTTTCCAATGAACTATTCTCGGTTCTTGCTGATATTGTAAATAAAATATCTGTAGCATAGACTATATCCAGCCTAGTTCAGCTTGCTAAAAATGCTAGACATCCAATTAAATTTCTATACGGAATTTTCTCATTCTCTGCCTTTTCAGCTTGCGTTTGTAGGCATTGCTTCTTACTATACACAGTTCCTTTTGCTATGAGGCAAGAAGTTATTGGGTAATGGTATACTTCATATTTTTTACATATCTTGTCAATGTAATTAGACTGATCTATGAAGATTTTCCCATTATTTTCAGAAAACTTTACTCTCCCCCAATAATTTCTTCAACTTTCGTAGAATCTTCAAATCAAACGGCTTTTTAATAGCTTAACAGCTTTATTTGTATTTGTTTCGCTTCTACTGAAAATCCCAAAATCATCTACGTATAGTAAAAGTACAATGTTTTTACCCAATTTGTATGCACAATCACACCACAAAAACTTTTCTAAACCTAACTATTAATTTACTATATAACCACTCCCTTCCAGATTGATGTAAGCCATATATTGCTCTATTAAGTTTACATGCATAGTTTTTATCAGTTTCTAAACCTGAATGTAGTCTCATTAGGATATATTGGTTTAATAGGGGGTATAAATATACATACTGTACATCGCATTGCAGATTAAGTCACTTATTACAACTACAATGCAAAGAAAACACGAAAGATACTAAAATTAACAGAACTGAATACTTCGTCATAGGTTTCCCCCTTTTTTAGACGATTACCCTGAGCTACACCTGATTACGATTTAATTACGAGACGATTACCCTGAGCTTTTTTAGACGATTACCCCCTTGCTTTATGTTTCTATTTTCCCTTCCTAGTTTTTTTTTTTTTTTTTTTTTTTGTTAAAAACTCACCTGCAACCTAGAATTTTAGTGTTGCCGGGTTCAGGTATTAAACCCTATACCTTTCTTTTCCTCATTTTTTCTAGTTCTTTCTGCATTGCTTTAATCCATTCCCTTCTGTGAGGTGTTTCTACTGCAAGTAGTTAGATGGAATTTGTATTTCAGCCTCTAGTCATTCCGAGTCAATCTGTAGGGGAATTTAAGTTTCTATATAAAATACTTTCTTCTGGTGTTTGGTTCCCATTTACAACACCACTAAATTTATTTTCGAGTGAAAAATCAAATAGTTCATTTTGAAACATATTTTGCAGTACTTTTCTATTCCCCCCAGTGATCTCAATTTCGTTTTCATGTTTTCTTCTGTGTAATAAATATCATTAGACACTTTTTCACGCGGTACTTGCTTTAACCAATTTACTACTTTTTCTCTGCTCAGGTTTAGGTGTTCTTTCGTAGTAAACATCAGTTTCTGATCAATTCCCTTCTGACTCTGAATAGGTTTTGAGTGATGTCTTTAGACAGTCGTGATATTCATCATCAGAATTTATTTGTATTGTCTTACCTCGGGTAATTCTTAAAATCGGAAGCTCTATTCCACTTTCCTCGAATATTTCTGGGTGTGATTTCTTTTCGGGAAATTTGTTTTCGAACTTAACGTTTATTGTTTTGACTATTTTTAGAATTTTTGAGTCCCAGCTATGATGCCCTTTTGTTCGAAGTAGATAGCCTACTAAGATATGTTTTGCTTTTGCATCAAATTTCTTAAATTTTTGGAACACTATGTAGACTTGGATTTTGAAAAGTTTCTTGTGGTCTACAGATGGTTGTCTTCGAAAGGTGTGTTATTTTGCTTATTATGACATACTCTGTTTCAGCTGTGGACAAAATGTAGTAGTACTTCCGACCAAAATCCCTCGCTTAACCCACTATCATGTAGTAGCACTTTTATTCCATCCATAGCGGCGTAATTAAATTTTTTCGCGATACCGTTTTGTTCGAGAGTATATTCATTTGTAAGTTCATGTTTAATCAGTAGGTTTTCATAATACAATTTAAATTCTTTGTTCACGTATTCCAAATCATTATATGAAAAAAATATTTTTTATTTTATTATCCACGAATCTTTCTGCACTCATTTGAAATTTAACAAAATTCTCTAGTACTTCAGGTTTGGATTTTAAAGGAAAACAAAACTTTTCGCGAGAAATCATCAATTATGGTTATAAAATATTTATTTCCGTGGATAGACATAGTTGTTAACGGTGCATACAAATCAGCAGGTACTAATTAGAGGGGTTTTCAAGTAAGAGTAACACGTTACGTAAAACTAATACCTCTAAAATTTTGTTTCTTTACATGGATTATAGTCACGAGCTGAGGTTTTAATTTCAGGAAAAACCATAAACACATTTGCTTTTACTTGTTTTTACTATTGCATCCACGTTTATGTGGGCAAGTTTTTGTGTCATTCCTCTAAGCTTTTACTGGCAAATTTAAAGCTTTTTACTGGTTTTGTATATTTAGATTTGGCACTTAACTTAGCATTTATTTTTACATTTGAATTAAGCATCTCAGTCCCATTATATATACTATCATCTAGATTAGAATACTCATGTTCTTCATTTAAATATTTGTCGGGAAATATATAATACAGTCCGTTATACAGTATGACAGAGCATAACATTTCTCCATTTTTTTAATATCTACTTTTCCATTATTGCCTACAAATTTAGCACCATTTTGGTCAATACATGGCCCTACTATTAAATTTCTGTGGAATTCAGGTACATTACATTTTTGAGTGACAATTCAACATTACTAAAAATTAATTTTGCAGTACCTTTTCCTTTAATGATTTTAGTCTGACCATCTACCACTTCAATCAGTTTTTGATTGTTGAGGGTGACAAAGTCATCTAGGAACATTTCTCTCGTCTTGCAAAATGAACCGTCGCGGTTGAATCAGAAATCCAATATCATTGTCTTTCAGTTGTAAGTACTTCCATTAAGAAACTCTCCCCACTTCTGGAACTTTAAGTAGTATTTCCCTGCTCTCTCTTCTTGCCGTCGTGCGTTGTTTCTACTGATCTTTTTTCACAAAATATTTTAAAATGACACTTTTTTATTGCAATGGAAGTATGGGAGATTTTCCTTGTACATTTGCTGTCTTGTTGCCTTATGTATTGCAGTTGGCTGGTCACCTTTCCTTTGACGAAGCCGTCCTTACTCCCGGATTAATTCTTCTACTACTGTTTTAAATTTAAAATTTTCTTCGTCCCAAAGGTAAATGTTTTGAATTACATTCTCCATCTCGTCAGGCAGAAAACGCAAGTCTTGGAAACATCTATCTTGTACATCTGTGGGGTTTCCGGATTCTTGAAGTTGTTTGGCGACCCTGTTTAATTTGCTTCCATAAATTGCTATTTTTTCTAGTGGTTCTGGACGTAGACTATAAAATTCATTTATAAGTGCCATCGTCCTATCTCTTGAATCGGGCTGAACGTAGTCTTTCATCTTTAACCATGCTAGTACTAGATCTTCGATATTTTCACTACCTTAGTTTGCAAGATTTCAAGGATTCAAACCCCATAGCAGACACAGAGCTGTTTGTATACATTACAAAGCAGCGATATAAACTAAAAGCTTTGGGAAATTGTACTTTGAATATGACTCTCGTTTATTTATCAAAAATTGACACTAAGTTTATTTTAATAACTTATAGTAAAATGTTAATTTGTATTTACTGTGCAGGCAGATCTGAAATATAAAAAAGCCTTTATTTGACAGGGCATTCCACCAAAAAACTACTAAGTGTGAACCGAGGTAGATCAGTCGGCAAACGCAACGCTCTCGTAACTGGAGAGTTGCGGGTTCGGAGTCCGAGCCAGTCTAAGGTCCACCGTGATCGTTAAAGGTGACTGGGACACATAAAATATGTTCGTGGTCACAATATCCTCCAAGTTTACAATCAATACCTCTGGAGTTGTCAGGCCAAGACTATGGTCTTCTGCTTGGTCCCATCTTCAAAATTACCGACGACCCACTTGAGCATAAGTCGTACTTTCACCCTTGTGGTGCTCGTTAAAAACGAAAAGTCCACCCCTTTGCCTTAATACGAGTAGCATTTAGCTCAATCATGCTTGGTTTGACCAAGTGACATAAAACAACAATAACAACAACTACTAAGTGTATGATTAAAGTCTAGAGCAAATAGTTTTAGTTTGATGCAATAGTTTGATGAATTCCCAAAAATCATTCATTGTTTTGTTCATATGAATTACTTTATGTAAATTATAATGCGTACGTTATGTAATGTATGATTTATGTATACTTACGACCATTCGGGAAACACATACAATTAGCAGAATAAGCAAACATGTACGTGAGCCCATGTGTATGATGATAAACATTTAGAGCAATATATTATTAAGCTTTAACACTCATATTTCATCTTTATTCGGTGCAGAAATTTCTTCAGTCAAAATCAACAACACAAAAAATTGTCTGCAAGCTTACTCACGTACATAGTCTAGAGGTATTTAATACCATACTAATAATTTTTGGAAGTCTATATTCGTCTCTGAAACAGTGAGAAAACCCCCTTCTTGTACATGAAGTTTAAACATGACTTGCTTATGGCGTTTGAAAGTCAAATAGATAATTTCTGTGTTCCGAAAGAGGAAAATGCTTTGTCCATGACTGTCCAAGTTTTATTACGATTGTTCCTTGTGGTTTTACTACGTTTAGTTTATTTACACCATAGACAAGTTATTTCTAACCAATCTTCATATTTTTATATACGCATTTTCACATTCTTACATGTTGGTATATATATATTATATATATATATATATATATATATATACATATATATATACATACATACATACATATATATATATATATATATATATATATATATATATGTATGTATGTTATTTGGTTGTATATATGTAACCTAGTATACCTCAAATTCAATGGTGTAATTTATAAAATATCTTTTCTTGGGACGAAGACCTTATCTTAGTCTTTTTTAGATCAACCTTTAAGTAATGTTTTCAAAAAGTTTAATCAATGAAAAAATCTTTCACGAAAATTAAACTGAAACGTTAGAAAACAGAAAATAATTTACTAGAAGAAATAACATTTTTCTGCATATCAATATTTTAATTCCAGAAGGCAAACTGAAATTTTTCTTTTATGGTGAAATCAGGGACGTAAAGAAAAACATCATTTTTCAAAAACGCTTTCTTTTAACACTAGATTTACGGACCGAGCCAATTTGACTCATTAAAAATTTGATTACTGTATATATATATATATATATATAAATTTAATATTATTTTTCAAAAACATACGTTGGTTTTTAGTTAAGTAATAAAATATATGTAAACTTTCATTCCTCTTCTCTGCAGACCCCTTCATTTCGCATTATCAAGTGTGGTTGGTATACCTATTTCCACGGTTGTAAGCTAATTTGACTCATAGAATGTATATGAAAATAATTAAATATAGTAATACATATAGTATAAAGTATATATAGTTTAAAGTAAATATAGAGAAGAAATCGAGAACACTTCCATTCCAATGACAGAAATTCATGCGACTGATGCACGGAAGAATTGTCAAGTTCAACAATCATGCAAAAGAAACAGATGTAGAAACCATTGTGATAAATGTAATAGAAATATTTGCGGAAAATGTATTTCACAAACATATTTTACATGTAAAAAATGTTTTTCAAGAATTTTTTGATAATAAACATTTCATTTAAATTAATTTGGAACTATTTTCTTTGCAAAAAACTTCAATTTTCTTGTATGAGTCAAATTGGTTCATTTCAGTAAAAATAAATATATGATCAACATCCGTAAATGTAGTGTTAATTTTATGAATTTAATCATTGTAAAAGCATTAATACAAGTGTATTTTTCAGGTGTATAGATGTACATGCGTACAAGTGTATACATCTAAATGTTGAAAAAGCAGCAGATTCAGCTTGAAATTCCTTTTCTCGTTAAAAAATAAGGGATTTATTTCTCGTGTGAGAGGGAAAATTTGTCAACCTATTAAAGGTTTTATCAAACAAGAACCTAAAATAAATGGGTTGAAACTTGTTCGCTCTAACAAAAGAAGTTCCCAATTTCTTTATCAGTCAAATGAATCGCAAACTGACAAATACACCTAGACGTGTAATTAGACTTTTAGTGGCTTCTTGATGCTTTTGCAGAAACTCTATGTAAGCTTCTATTTACACGAAAGAAAAACTCCCCTTTGATAGCCTACGTTTATATCTTACAAATGGTCTTTAAAGCAGAAGTAGATAATAACAACTAATTTACCTCAATCTTTATGACTTTTTTTATACATATAATCTCCCTTTAGATTTCTTTTTACACGATATATGTGTAAAAAACACGATGTTTCATCCTTCCGAAAGCGTAAAACTGACCTTCATTAAGCATGAACATCCCTTGACAAGTTGTTGTGCCTTCCAAGAAAGACTTCAAATCATTGAGCGAGGAAATTCTCGAATTAGTCCAACCCCATCAGGAGTTATAAATGGGTACTAACTAATTTCCCCGCCTGTGCCACCGACGTGCGACACCGCCAATTTCGAATAAGTTATGTGTGATAAATAGGGCTCCCGGTTTTTATGTAATCTCAGCAGATATTTGCCAGATAAGCTCAGATGCATAAATTGATCTTATCACGAAGTGTCCTTTTCCGAAGATGAAATTCTCGCCTATTAATCTTGTAGTAATTGCAGCGTGAGTACAGTCCTTACTCGTTGATGCTAAATGCATTATAAAAAAATATAGGAGAGAAAATGCTGATTAGAGAATACTTTGCGAAATTTCGCATAATTTTTTGGGTGTATACCAAATATTATCAAGAATAGGATCTGTAAGATCTATTTATCTCATCTGAGATTCCTTTTGTGACAAGCTTGTTACGCCGCATCCATTTTCACAACAGCAAAGGGGTTTCATTCAGGATATTTTATGGTATAATATTAAGACAGATTGAGAATAATTTTGTTTGATTTTTTAATTCCAATTGATGTTGGTGATTGAGAATTTATTTTCCTTATCTAAGTATCCAGGATCTATTAGCTACCTGTCTTTGCCTTAAGTGCATCACATGGCATAGATCCAATATTATTATATCTATTAAATCTGAAGGTGGGGCTTATAGCTTTCGATACTACCAAGCCGCAGATATGTATTTACCTTTTTATTATGGGAGCATCATATAGGCGGCCAACATTACTCCATTACATTATTTAGACAACACAAATAAGATGAGTTCTTGTAATTTAGAAGCAGATGGCAAGTTGAAGACATACAGGATTGTCTACCACCTCCAGAACGATCAATTGTGAGCTTGCCGGACATTGTGACCAAGAACTTTTTTACATTTGAGAAAGAACGTGCCAAAAAGGGAATAAATTTTTTTCATTATTATCATCAAAATGTTAGAAATAGATTGCTTTTGGAAAGAAAACAAAATTTTAAATGCAATAGCTACTATTTTCCATATTTTCACATACATGGGAAATGTTAATGGATTACAGTCATTTTTGCTCAAATGGCAATAAAATAAATCCAGTGACATAATTTTTTTGGATAAATATAATAAACTATTATAATAATATTATCATCTATATCAACTGTCATTAATTCCATGTCCCTCAGATTTCTTTGAATTTCATAAATCCTTTACAGTATTCGAAAAATAGCTACAAATGGCGAGAAACTGCTTCGTGAGAAAGTATGTCTATCTATTTCGAAAATGGCAAATTAAATATTATGCATTGGACTAACCGATTTTATGCTTCAAGGAATTGAAATACTATATTTTTTCTGTTGCTCGAACTCAGGTATTCCAAAATTGGCACAGATGTGAGCGTCACAGGCAAGAGGTTAAAGAGTACTGTAGAAATTTGGACGTCTCGAACCTGGAATTCGTATTTCTCCAGTAACTAGATCGATGTCTTTGCCAACTAGGGCTACCTCAGCTCCGATATTGATCCATATTTGCAATCATTTAAAGGGAAAGTTGTCTTCCTTGTGATCTTCCTTGTTTTCCTTATGATGTTCTATATTAATAAAACACTATATCTGTTACACTTATGATAATCCCAAGAGCTTCATACAGTTGTTATTCAGATTAATTTGGCTTAGAATGAGCTATTCACCAAACACTAAACTCTTTCCAATTTGAAACGTTACTATAAGCCGTACTACGGCCGATGTAACGATTCCTTTAACAAATCTCCCCAGAATATGTATACTAAAAATTACTAAAACAGTATATATCTTTAAATAATTTAGTTGTAAAAATAATAATGAACCAGTTTTGCTTCTATACAAATTCTAAAAATAAAATGAAGAAATGAAACTAATTGGTTTCTGCGCTGTGTACTAGAAGCATATTTAAGTAATAATGTTATACGACTCAATTTTTATCCAATAAGCTCTTATTTTATTTAAAAATTTTAATAGATTTTATTGCGTTATATGTTTCATGTAACGATATTATATATTCACATTATGAGAATATCGTTGAAAATATAAAAATTTTAAATTTGAGATTCAACGTCCATTGTACCTTTAAATTGACGACTGGAACGTCTCAACGAATATGGTAAATCAAATGAACGGCCTAGAGTAAATGAAATATGTAGTTCTTTTTCGTCTAATGAGAAAAAATGGGAGATTTTTGTAAGGATCGTTAAAAATATTAAAATTTAAAAGCAGCTCAGATTCAACGTACCTTGTACACTTAAATTAACGACTGGAATGTCGAAACGAATATGGTAAATCAAATGTAAAACCTAGAGTAAATTAAATCTGTAGCTTTTTCTCATCTAATGAGGAAAAAAGTGGGAGATTTATGTAATGATCGTTAAAAATATAAAAATTTAAAAGCTCAGATTCAACGTCCCTTGTACCTTTAAACTAACGACTGGAACGTCAATACGAATATGGTAAATGAAATGTGCAACCTAGAGTAAATGAAATCTGTAACTCTTTCTCGTCTAATGAGAAAAAAAATGGGAGTTTTATATAATGATCGTTAAAAATATAAAAATTTAAAAGATCAGATTCAACGTCCGTGGTACCTTTAAATTAACGACTGGAACGTCGAAACGAATATGGTAAATCAAATGTACGACCTAGAGTAACTGAAACTTTTAACTCTCTCCAGTCCCATAATGCATTTCATGGACAAAAAATAGGAGATTTATGTATGATTGCCTTAATAAACCTCCCCAGAATCGATATGTGGAAACTTGGATACTCACGCGTTCTTCACAAAATCTATCCGTCACGAATTCAATAGCAGATCGTGAGAGTAACAACTACATGCAAAGGGGGTCGGGCCGGAAATCAGTGTTAAGGCAGCATTAGGGGGCCTGATGGAGGCTTGTATTTTTTATCGCGATCTTTATGAACTCTCTTCATTTATAATTTATCAGGAAACATGGGAACGATGCAAAGGGATCGATTTTCGATCTTACCCAAGGATTTCAGGATGGCCTTTAGTTAGATTACGTCTGGAGAAAATTTGACCTCTCGTGACATTGAAAAATAACGGCTTCTCTGCAAGAGATTTGTAAAGTTTGACAGAATAGATTAAAATCTATAATATAAATGCGCATGCAAGGTAGTTGCATTAATTTTACATTTCATATTTGACACTATTGGTATAAATATATTCGTAACTTCATTTATTGCGATTACATAAAAAAATTATTTGACTTGCAAATTGCTTGCAAAATACAGTCACTACAATCAGTTTTAAAGATAATATTTTTTTTTTTTTTATTTTTTTTTTTTTTTTTTAATTTTTTTTTTTTTCTTTTTTTTTTTTTTTTTTTTTTTTTTTTTTTTTTTTTTTTCGTTGTTGCTTAAATTTTACAGAAAAATAACCGAACCCGTAACTATGATGGTGCTAAAAAATTAGGCATTATATGCACCATACGAAAAAAATTGAAAAAATATTAGTAAAATTGCATAAAATTCTTTGTACAGAGGGACAGTCTTGATATATCTCGATTCTACATTGCATACTAAAATAATAAATACTATGGTTTATATTAGCTGAACATGAATAACAATTCCTTGATTTGTTTCAAGAGACCATATACGTATATGAAAATGGATATAGGGATTAATTTGTTAGGACATAACATATATATATATATATATATATATATTGCATACTAAAATGGTCAATAAAATTATGGTTTATATTAGCAATAACAATTCCTTGATTCAAGAGACCATATTCGTTCCTGAAATGGATATAGGAATTAATTTGTTAGGATATAACATATATATATACACATACACACACACATATATATATATATATATATATATATATATATATATATATATATATATATATTATATATATTATATATTATAAATTATATATATATTAGCAGAACGGGAATAACAATTTCTTGATTCAAGAACCATATTCTTCCTTGTAACTGGATATAGGAATTAATTTGTTAGGACATAACACATATATATATATATATATATATATATATATATATATATATATTGCATATTAAAATGATCAATAAAATTATGGTTTATATTAGCAGAACGAAAATAATAATTCCTTGATTCAAGAGACCATATTCTTCCCTTAAACTGGATATAGGAATGAATTTATTAGGACATAACACACACACACACACACACATATATATATATATATATATATATATTGCATTCTAAAATCTATATAAAATTATGGTTTATATATAGTAGAATAATAATTCCTTGATTCAAGAGACCATATTCTTCCCTGAAACTGGATATAGGAATTGATTTATTAGGACATAACATACATACATACATACATACATATATATATATATATATATATATATATATATATATATATATATATATATATATATATATATATATATATATATATTGCTACTAAGATCGTCAGTAAAATTATGGTTTAATTAGCAGAACAGGAATAATAATTCCTTGATTCAAAAGACCATATTCTTCCCTAAAACTGTATATAGGAATTAATTTGTTAGGAGAAAGCAGATAATTCATTTGGTACTGTTAGGATAAAGAAAATAAAACAGGAAAACAAAGCATTTGAGACAGATAAAACAGCAAATGAAAAGACGAATAGGAAAACATATAGTAAGACACAAACAGAAAAGTAATGAATGCAGATTGCTGTCTTTCAGCTATGAACAATTTGTATTAATGTGTATGTATATGTTATATTAATTAAACTCAGTGAAAAAGCGTACTTAGTATGCTTTTATCAGCATATTAATAACCTGATGCCTGATGATTTGGGACAATATGATATAACTTTTGCTACACGAAAGGTGATGATACCGAGAACTACTGCTTAAAGCCGATTCCGAATGACTACGAATATTCATATCAGCGACGGGACTCAAGCCCGAGAATTACAGGACTGTAAAACAGTGCCCTATCAGTTGTCATCGTTCTGCAACTCCTGCTGGAGAAGCAAACTAAGTCTTTATTTTCAGCAGATGTTAATGCATTTCATGGCGTAGATGATAAACATCTGTTTTTGTGTAATAGTTTTGCTTTACCTATGTAGGCTTTGTATTTATTACTCTAACCAAAATTGTGTTAAATGTAGTTTTTTTAACAAAATAAAATATATTTATCCTTTCCAGTAAGATTTTTTCAAAGTGGGTTGTTTCAATATTCCTTTAACAAACCATCAAACCATTCTGACTTGCTGAACTAATTTGTTTATTCATTTAAACTTATGCAATTTTCTCAATGTATTTTGTATGTATGATATCATGAGAATGGGAACTTACATCTGCATTTATTTCCATCACTTAGTTACTTTTCATTTTGGAATTATTGCCAGGAAATAAACATATATTAAACCGAATAATCTTTATATTATGCATGCAAATCTTATAAGAGTTCTCCTTAGAATCATGTTGCTGTCGCATTGCATAGTGGCCACCGACTAAGAGCGGACATTTTTGTGAATTAGAGATTCGGAGTCCATTGAAAGATTGTCTATAATCAGCACACTTGTTAACTAAATACTGCTCAGCTTCAAGAAGGTCAGAATGAACTGATACAAAGTGTTTAGCATTCAGAGCACCACAATATAATCTAACATTTAAATAGTGAGGAGGTACCAGGCCGAAATATCATAAAGTTTGTATAATTTATAGGTAAAATCCCCAGCAATCAGTGTGTTTGCACAGCAGCGAATTAATGAACAACTGTCGCATTTGACACGCTTCGCGATTATGTATTCTGAAGATGTGAGAAACCATATCACTCATCTGTTGCCATACAGGGATCCAAATCTTCATTTATCAGGCTAATTATTCGCGATTAATCACTACTAATTACCAGCCGATCGCTTGCGATTAGTTACTTAATTAAAGCTTCAGCATTTGGGACTCCAGATAAACTGCTATCTTTAAGTTACAAAAAAAATGGTCCGCCCAATCAATTCTTTCTTCAAAATTCGTGACACAAATATTTTTTGCGGTTTATGCCATAAATTGTCCGCACCTTTATTGACAGATACAACATTTTTTCCAAAAATGACGGCACAGAGTAAAGCGAACCAACTGCATTTCGGATTCAAATGGATTTTGATAATGTCTCCTGAATCCATTACACTGAGTAATGGTTCGGTAAAGAATGGATGAAACAGCTTTTAAGAGAACGTGTAAAAACATGGAGTCTTAGGACGGTTATTGATATACGTTAGAGCTGATATAATGGTTGGCAATGTTTATTCGGAGGGAAAAGAAACAGATGAGCAGTTAAATTAATATTTCGAATTCCTTATGATGTAGCCAAGGCCACAGAATATATGACAAAGTGGTCAACCGAACATTCTTACCCCGGGGGAAAAAACGTGTCTCTTCGATCAAGTATAAAAAATATTCAAATACTCAAGTATGATTTCTATCTTCATCCACATCATTCCTACCACTAGTATATATATATATATATATATATATATATATATATCCGGGGCTAATGATCTGTAAAGTATATGTGCACTCAGGAAACCAAATTTCTAGAGATGTCAGTAAGAATAAATAACATTAAAATATTCTTACATTTTTTTTTCATTCCGAGTCAACTATATGGAGGAGTACTATAAAGATATATAAGCTTTTATGCAGTACTAATTTATGAATCTATTGTAAATCCACATTGATAAATACAATCTGGCACGTAGGCGACTATATATATATATATATATATATATATATATATATATAATGTCGTGTCGTGATCCAGAGTTAAGACGAATGGAAAACAGTTTTCTTGATAATAATAATTTTATTAAATCATCGTTTCTTCTAAAAGCAAAACCTGAGCCATTTTTTACTGTTCGTGGCAGAACTATGCGTGGAAAAGGTGTTCACAATTCCATGTCCACACGCTCACTGAAAACTTATCTGTGTGCAAGCAAGCTCATCAAATTACTCAAAAATGCTTACGCCTGACCGGATGATCGCAAAAGCTTACGCGAGCGTGGATCTTTTTCATTTATTTTATTATTATAAAAGAGTTCCCTTTTTAAAATCGTTTTAACTCACGTAATTTCCAACTACCCCTTTATCAGATCTGACACACACACACATACACACACACACACATATATATATATATATATATATATATATATATATATATATATATATATATATATATATATATATATGTGTATATATATATATGTGTGTGTGTGTGTGAGTGTATAAATGACGTAATAATTCCACGCAGTTAGCTATAAGAATTGCTCTTATGTGATGCAATGTATAAACCAACAAGCATTAAAGGGTGAAATACCTTGACAGGGAGAGTAGAGGAATTTTTATTAGAGATAATATTTTTCCAGCAATATGAAAGAATTCAAGTGAAAACTTTGAAAAGTCTATTACAAGTGACATGTTTAAACACTTATAGAGAGAGGTTCGCTTTAACCATTTGATTTCGTCGAAGCGCTATCGCTCTTCCCATATATTCTGACAAAAACACGTGGAAGTGTGATCGAGTTGCTGTATGCTACTATAATTTTCCTATTAATTGAGAGAAAAATAAGACTTAATCTCCAGTGTGAAAATTATAGCAAATTACAGCAGTGAGATCACACTTCTATGCATTTTTGACACAGCACAAGACAAGCGCGATAGAGTTTCGTAGCAGTCAGACGGTTAATATAGACTTAAATTGAAATACTTTAAGGAGTCAAGAGCATTTAAAGTAATATATTCGATCAGTAACACACACACAAAAAAAAATAAAGTTTTTTTCTTGTTTAGAAAAAATCAAGCCTTGTAAATAATTCATAATCTAAATAAATATTTGAATTCAAATGATCATTTTGTTTCATATCTAACTGTTTTTCTCGTATATTCTCGTTATAAAATTTAAGCAATTTTTGTTTTATAGTTTGATTCTTTTTCTTTTTGCTTACTTTCAAATGTTCCAAATCTATTACATTTTTCTAAATCTCCTTCAAATTTCTGGACTCTTGTTTTTTAATCTGGTTGTATAATTGCGTAAAATGTACAGTTATTTGTCGAGTTACAGAGTGTGGAATACTAGGAAACGAAAAACAAAGCTTGATAAACATTCTAAAAGTGTAATTTATTGATTTATATAAGTTTTATTTGACGTAAAAAGAATTCGATATCCAGTTTTATTTTTATATAATTCCCCCATGTACAGTAAAAATCTGGAGAAAATATGCTAACACGCAGTGGACTCAGGGCCTGATTAAAGCATTTATTAATTGACTGGGACTATGCCTTAATTTTAGGGGCTACCTTAAATTTGGTACTTAATTATTAAATTTTAAATAATTTAATTAACAAAATTTGAAAATGTTTTTTGATAATTCTTCAAGTAATATTTCTTGAAACTTTTTTCAGAAATTAAATAAAAACAGTTAAAATGTTGAAAATTTTATCTAAAACAAACTCCAGTTTACTTATTTACATCACTTCAGTCACCTGTTTTACTCATTACTTACTCCATGTTTCTGAGTAGAAAAATCCTATGCTTTTGAGGTTATGCTAAATCGAGTAACTGTATTTATAACTGTTCAGCGATTGTTTACTGTTTGCGGTTAGTGTCGCACACTGTGCGCACGTTTCTGTGTAGTTTATAATACAATGTTTTCCGGAAATATTTATCTGGAAATCAAAAAAGATAAAAGAAAATTCAAGTTGAATTACAGTTAAAAAAAATTGAAAGGAGCGATTAAAAGATTGGTATTTTTTTATAAAACTGGTGAGAGATTGAAAATCACACCGATGATTCATCTACAACCCTTCATAGTGTAGAAAGCTCATTGTCAGTAGAAAGTCCGTTGGAAATATCTGATGGTCTTGTTATTTGCTTAAGAATTTTATTATTTTATTATTTTTTTTCTCTTATTAATTTTGTCTTAAAATCTACTAATAGCTATTATTTGTTAATCTTACCTATGGTATTTTATTTTTTTATA
The DNA here is from genome assembly GCA_032207245.1 of Pardosa pseudoannulata. NCBI lineage: Eukaryota > Metazoa > Arthropoda > Arachnida > Araneae > Lycosidae > Pardosa > Pardosa pseudoannulata. The sequence goes on from CM063501.1 coordinate 172,138,572, forward strand.
TAAAAATTTAATTGCAAGTATTACAGTTTACATCCTTGAGGATATACAGATTTTTGGCATTTGACTGTACTACAAAGGTATGCAAACATAAAAATAATTAATATAAACTTTCCTCCAAAAATATTCGTTTGTATCCTCTTTTATAAACTTTTTTTTTTTTTTTTGCCTTGAAAGTAGGGTAGGGGGGTCCCGAAAGACTACCAGGCCCTGGGCCCAACTTTGCCTTGATCGGGCTTTGGTGAACGTTTTAAATAACTGATTTTAGTTTATCCAATTTTTATAAAAAAATATTTTGTATTTTAATCGAAATATATATTCTCTAAGATTTTAGTGTCTAGTGTTTTTATCTACCATCATTATTAGTACTTCTGAAAGTAGGAATTTGATTATTAAAAAATTACAGATTTAAAGTCCCTTGTTTCCTTAAGGGTACTATTATTTGTAACCCTTTCGCTGTCCTTATACGAGAGAATAACATATTTCGTACGTATTTCATCTTTTCTAACTGCAAAATATAACTAAATTTAAGAAGCTACATTAAATTATTGTCCATTTAAAATACAGTTCATTGTATATCACGTGTGATTAACAAGCGTATAAAGCATTAGGTATGTTTATCATATGTCATGTATATAGGATAATCAAAGGGTTAAATGTTTTCAGTTATTGTTTCATTTATTGTTTTTCTAATAAATCGTATCCAAAGAATAAATTTCGAAAGTATACATAATTCATAAAGGAGAGTTTTTCATACAGGTTACCTTTTGTTATACTTGAGGTAATAAGAAATTACATGATATAAATTGTAGAAAAATTGTGTATTACATGTGATTAACAAGAGTATAAAGCATTTTATATGTTTATCATACGTCATGTATATAGAATAGTCAAAGAGTTAAATGTTTTCAATTATTATTTAATTTATTGTTTTCCTTATAAATTATATCAAAAGAATATATTTCAAAAGTATACATAATTCATAAAGGAGAGTTTTTCATACAGGTTATCTTTTGTTACACTTGAGATAATAAGAAATTTTGTTCTATAAATTGTAGAAAAATTGCACGTGAATTGTTGAAGAAAGTTTCTTAAATTTATATTTGATGAATTGTTATAGATGGCAATATTTGTCAACTGTAAAAGATAAATTATAGGCAAATTGCTTTGCAAAAGGAATTAAGTAAATAAAATCTCATAGATTAGTTTATGTCTTAATTATGTCTTAACCATGCTTAAGCTTTAACCATAACTCAACCATGCGGGTACTTGTTTAAGAGTTCTGTTAGCCTTAAAAACCGTCGAATATTGTTTCATTTATTGTTTTTCTTACAACTGACATCAAAATATCAATAAATTTATGAATGATAATTGATTATTTGGAAACTTTGCATAATTCATAGCCTGTTTTGCATAGGTTACCTTTTGTAATGCTTGCGATAATGACAAAACATATATAAAATATATATAAAAAATTGCATATTAATTGCTGAAAAAACTCAGATATATATGTTACATTATTATAGAGTGTAATATTTATCAACTAAAAAGGTATAATTATAAGTAAACTGCTTTGATAAAGAAATTAAGTAAATAATATCTCATATCTTAAGTTATGTCTAAATTATTCAACCATTCTTAAGCTATTTCCATAATTCAACCCATGCATAACCACTAATTCACAAATTCGGCTTCCACCTGTTCACCAAGAAATGATTTACCAGATTATCTGGTAGGTAGAATGATCACACTTTCACCTGCTGGAATCCCTCATAGCTGAAGGGAGTAGAGTTATATAATTAGGTATAAACTCGATAGAAAAACAATTAACGATGTACAAACATTATGGAAATGTTTAAATTATACATAGCTAAATTGAAAACTTAGTAAAGTTGAATGAAAAAGGAAATTCTTTAATACAGTAAAAGCTAATTGTATATTTAATTTATAAAATATACATATTACCAAGTTTGATTATATATTGTATTCTATTTATATGCATTTGAAAAAATGATGATGATCTATTTGCTGATTTACTGATCTCTTCAGCTTTAAGAAAAATTATTTAAAACATTTGACTGATTTTTTATGTTTCTTATGCCTTTAGGCAAAAATACGAATCTCTAAAATATTCAAAGGACGGGACACAAACAAATGGGCAATTTTTTCTTTAGCAAAAGGGTAAATCTAAAGGTGGATTAAAATTTCGTCGCCACTGAAAAGTATGATTTTAAGCAATAAGTCAAACTACAAAAATTTAAAAAGGTTTGTTCTTGATTTCAAAGCCCAAAGATGAAACTTAATTTTTTTAAACAAAATGCACTAATTAATTTTATTAGTAATAAGAACAATGATATATATATATATATATATATATATATATATATATATATATATATATATATATATATATATATGAGAGAGAGAGAGAGAGAGTAAAGGGTTTCAAAACTTAAGAAAACCAACAACAGGTGGGTAAGTTAGTAAAAATTGAATCCTTAAGTTTCAAAACCATAATTAGTTTCTGGAAATATAAATTAGTTTTAGAATTTTTTTAACAACTAGGACATTTTCTATCTTCTTTGCTACGTAAGCATATTAAGTAAAAATTTAACCTGATAAAAGAAATTATTTTGTAAAGCAAAAAGTCAAATCCAGAGATTTTCCAGAGACATTTCTTCTATGTCTTCCAGAAAAAAAAATCAGTAATAGCCGTAATTTTCAACATTATATACAAAAGAATCTATTTGCTGAATAGCATTTATCGATAACTCTAGGTTATATCTTAGTAATAACTAAAACTTTATGATATTGATGACTTTTTGATAGAGATTATGAAACTTTATTTTACACACACACATACATATATATGTATGCCCATATTATACGTATACAAAACTGGCTGAAAGTATGTGACGCCCTTGAATCACCTTGAGAAAAGAACTTTCTCTCCCCCTCAAAAAAAAAAAAAAAAAAAAAAAAAAAAACACATACACACATTACCCAAAATGTTTTTATCTTAACATATAGGAAAAAATAGCAAAATTTATAATAAGCATGTACAAAATATTTCACAATGATTTTAATATATGATTTAATTACATCTGATTTTGGCCCTAATTTGTGAAACATTTTAATTTTTTTAAATGTGAGCTAATGATTTTTAACTTTTAAATTACAAACGGAACTAATACCTAGTAAAAACATTTACAAAATTATTTTTCTCATCAAATGTTATTTTTATAAAACAACTACTATTTCAAATCATAGATACACTAATTAAATAATTTCCTAACTTTTTTATTATAAAATGTGATTTATACGTATTTTGTCATCTGATATGCATCGGAGATATTGTTATATTTATTGTAAACAATAACAATAAAACTTTATTTTGTTAGTTGTTCAAATGCTCTGACGTAGTATATATAACATGTTGTATAAATTGTTAATAACTTTAATTTTTTTATAAAAGGTCGTCAGAATCTTCTTGCCCAAAAGCTCCCACCAACGGATATCCAGCCCTGATAAACGGCTTTTATGTTGTCTTTCAATATAACTCATTATGGGTGTAATTTTCAAACTATTTGAAGACTTTAAAAAAAGTCATACTGTTCAGTGAAAGATTGATTCGATAGGCACTTAAAAATAGAATTTATTAGTTGCACTGCTTCCTTAACAATAAATAAACAGATTAATTACAGGTACACTTGTACTTGGGCAACACACCAAAGTGAAAGAAACAAATCTGAAATGTGCTAAAAAAAGACAACAATAATATAACAAAATTCATTACAAACAGACTTGCCGCCAATCTCTTGGATTAGTACAAAAGCACCACTTTTCCAGCGAACGACTTTGAACATAACTTTGGTCTAATGGATTCTTTATGCATGTCTAATCATCAAATAACTCTAGTAGGGTGTGCCGTGTTCTTTTTTCTTGGGTGTGGACTGTCCCGTCCGCTAATGGTGATGACTGTAGCGCCTCTGGTGTCGAAATGCACCTCGCCTGGTTCGTGGAAGGGTCTCTGCTTCTTGCGGGACTTGTCATTTGTACGATATATTGTGTCGGGAACCTGCAATTGACAACCGAAACGTAATTATTGTAATCATTCGATCACTTTCGTAAAAGTGTAAAGAAATCTATTAGTTACTCCAAAAAACACCTGATCGCCGTGCCATGTATTAATTTACGGCTGAGAAAAACAAAGAATGGCCTGCGCAGGATTCCTACTAAGACATCACTTGACTGCGGGCAATGCTTTTTTTTTTCTTCCATCTTACCACAATTATATCAAATTGTTTAAGTATACTTACAACTCCTCTCACTGCCGGATTCCTCTCAAGATGGATTTTGATTTATGTCTGTATGGATTGATTTGGACTTGTCTGGTAAAAGTCAGATGTTTTTCATCATCATGTTCCACCCCGTTTTGGATTTGTTCAATAAAATTCTCTTACAAAATAATTCGCATTGTCCCTTACTTACTTTCAAAGTGTGAACTTCAAAGTTTTCCTTCTTACACAAAAAGTGATTTACATACTCATTCGGCAGTTTAAATTCATGCTCAAATTACCTTCTTTATCTACTAGGGCAGTTCTCAAACTGTTTTAATCTTGGTTCCTTGAAATAATATTCATGAGATGTAACTTAACGAAAAATTTTAGTAAGCTTCGATAATGTTGCAGTTGTAGCGAAGGAGAAATTAAATTTTAACTTTTAAGTATCGTCATGTTTCATTATATATACTTCCAAACGTTTTAGTCCAGCTTTCTTGATTATTGCTGCAGCATCCAGTTTTGGGCACCATGGTACTACATAACCCCCTTTAAAGCCCTTTTAGTTATACCCATTTTTTTAACTTACCGTTCATTTAAAATGGGTCAAAATGTTAATTTTTTTGTTTTATATTTTAAGCCTTTTTTCTGAACTCTCATGTCATTTGTGTAATTGCCTCGCAATTAGTAGATATCTACGACAAACTAACTTCCCCAGGAGAATTTTGATATAAAATCGTTAAACTCTTATCTCGCAAAATTAGAATATATATTCTATTCATTGCAGATCTCTTTAAAGCAATCGCGTAAAAAAATTGAAATTTTCATACACTATAACTAATTCGTTTTTCTATAAAAAGAACTAATTATGAAAAATCATAAAAAATTAAAATTTCGTATTATATTTAGAATGATTTAAAGGTAAAATCCCAGTTCCGAGGGCCGGCCGCCATGTTTTTGGCTCTATTTTTGTACAAGTGATCGCCAAATTGTCGCCAAGTGATGTTTACAATTTGTGCTTCGTTTTGTATTAAGTTTATATGCAATTTCAAAGCATATTTGGAACAAAAAAGGTTTGAAATTTTGTTAAGAGGAATACAAATAAAAAAAAATAGAGTAAGGTTTGCCAGAAAACTGGGTTTTAGAATTAGGCGATATCACCCAAGCTTGGCGTGCCCACTGAACTTGGTTCAGCGGGACCACGAACTGGGATACGGACTGATTTAAGTAAATCTTTGATTTAATGAGTATTTTATTTTTAAAAATTTCGTTATTTAAAAAAGTGTTTAGAGTTTTAATTGGAATTCTTTCTTGAAATATCAAGATCTTTGTCTCCAGGTTAAAGAAATATCATGTGCTTTATTATTCGAGATAAAGTCCCAATAATAATACTCAGTAAGTACGATTTATTTTTTTATGCTTATCTCTAAATATTGAAATAGATTTTTCTTTGATGTCATATTGTTTATCTTGAAAATAAATATGTTTAATAGCAGTCTTTAAACCATGCTTTATAATGAAATAAATATGTCGAACAATGTGAGTCAAAACTTTAGTTATGTATTGTTGTACGGAATTTATTTATTCTATACTGTTGGATAAGGAATAGAAAAGTTACATATTACTTTCTGGTGAATAACATTTTCTTTGCTAGAATCAAAACAACTTTCTTGTCTTAAAATATCAGTGATATTTCATTCCAATCGTCATTGTGAAACAGTTAGCTCTTGTTCAGGTATAGGCTATTTACAAGAGTCCGATTGATATATAATAAAATGCGGGAATGAAATTTTCATAAAAAAATAAAACTAATAATACATATAAACAGATATAAATAATGTATAAACATAAATACATATAAATAATGTTCAAAAACAAAAATGCACATGTTTTCCTTACAGTTTGAGTTTCGTATTATCTATTAACACTAGAATTACGGTGGTCTTTGTATACCTACAATTACAGCGGATGTCATTTTTATCCCTTGATAAGATATCAGAATATTTCTCTATATGATATAATATATTTGTGAAAAATAAATTAGAATAACGCAAATTATGATAACACAGTTTGTTTTTAAAAATATACAGACTTTGCAGGTATGTAGGATCAATTAAACGATTTACTACGTTCTCTCCTAACCTTTGATCACTTGGTCTCATTTCATCTTTTCCTTAATATGGAAATCCGTTTAATAAGTATTTTGTCCTAACATCTACTTCTAGCCAAAATTTTATTCCGAATTTATCAAGCTTGTTAGGCATATACTGCAGAAAACGGCATCTTGTTTTTGTAGGTAATAACTGTGCATCAAACATAATATTTTCATTTGGTTTGTAGCAAAGCTTACAGTTTTCTATAAACGTACTCCATACCTCGGATATTAGTGTAAATTTATTGCACTGCAAACGTGAAGACCTTGTTAGTTTATTTTCAAAACGAAGAAATTTCATAACTTCCGGAAACCTATCTCTACTCATAGTTTCATAAAAAACTTTGGTCCCCAAGTCTTGGACCACAAACTAAGAATTGGTAAGCCCTTGGCGGCTAATGCCCCCTTACGTACAAAAACGCTATGAATGCTTCCAGTTCCTCTAATAAAATAGTGAAAGAGTCATTATGAAGTTTGCACTTGTCTTCATCAGTATATAGCCTGCCGTATTTCTAGGTATAATCATTTGTTAGGGCTAAAATAAATATACGATTTTCTTGAAATCTTTACTATTTCGTAAATCATAATGATTTAGGAAAAGTCAAGAAAGGATTAAGATATTTGCTAAAAAAATAGAAGAGCTGTCAGAGATAAAAGTTCGATAAGTGGCAAAATGACCCCTTCCGTAATTCTAGTGTTAAAATATCATCCAAACTCAGTAATCTTGATAGCAGTAATTTATCTCTAAATAGAGGCACAATTATACGTGAATATACTAATTTCTATTCATTCATAACTTTCACAGATTTGTTTTAAGGAACTGAAATACTAAGAAAATATTTATTTATTAAACCGTTCATAAGGCACTTAACAATGTTTTATACATGGTTTGGAAGATAGATCAAATCTTAAAATTTTAGCCGATAGTAATATTTTTTAGTGTTAGCTATAAAGTTGAAAAATTATTAAATAAATTCAATTACAAGCCCTTATCTTTTATAAGTTACGATTAATTTCTTTATACTAATATCATACGTTGAATCTTAGCTGATCTTGAATATATTGCTATCTGTAAAATTATATATCTTTAGTTTGTTTACTTGCACCGCTGAAAAATAATTCAGCATTAACTTATAGCCGTTATTCTTTCCAAATTTATATGTAATTGTTAAGTTAAAGATATGTCATTTTTAGTGGTGTAAGTAAGAAACTAAACGTAGCTTACTAGTTTGTTTGAACTTGATTTATTCTAATTACAACTTTTCACTTTTTCAGACTTATTTACATAAATAATAACCGTAATTTTCTACTATAAGTTTTTTATTTTATGAGCCAACTAAATTCAACATCTTAATGTATCCTACATGTCTAACTAATTACTATTATGAATATAGAGCTGCTACTCTTTGGTGCCACAATATTTTGTCATGTCTGTCTGTGAAACTTTTTAGGGTGCAAATTCTTCATTTAGGTTTATGTGTCTTTTGGATACTAATCAAAAAAGATTTCATTACTTAAAAGTCATTACTGTAGATCAATCAGATCAATGATTTTTAATCATTTGCCGAGATAACTAATTAAATTGCTTTCACTTGATAGTCGAAGTGAATACTAAATGAAGACTATATGTTGAAATATGATACAATAAAACAAAAACTTGATTAAAAAAACCCGCAGTTATTTATTTTTAATAGTCTATAATGGTTGCGGCTATCTCAAATTATCTTAAGAAACTTCGAGTGTAAGAAAAAAATTATACTAAATGCTAATTTTCTATGTGTAGAATAAACGACTTTAGAGATCATACATGCAAAGCTTTTTTAATTAATGATTGCTCTACTACAGATTCTACAGTTCTCATAGCGAAAACCATTTACTTTGCCTGACGATGAGGAGAAGTCATGATTTAAAATGACTTTTTCTTGCATTCCAATTTTTTTTGTCTTTGATCTAATGATTTTGAATATCAGCAGATCAGATTTTCTTTCATCACTCATCCTATTTTAAAATTGATCTTGAAATTATCCGCAAAGTGACACCGCTAGTCCATCTTGCAAATAATTGCCCGTTTGCATATCTGATGGTTCAAGAATCAAGTTCTAGAACTTGATTCTTGAATCTTCAAATGGACATCTTAATGGTTAGACTTTTCAGATGACATCAAAAATTGTTTTATATAAATGGCCTTAATCGTTTTAATGAAACGATCTGTTGCTTTTATAGTTATGGGATTGTGCATTTATAACCTTGATAAAACGTTTATTAATAGTATCACGCATTAGATTGTTTACCATCTATTACAGAAGGTATAATTTAGATGAGTGATAATTATTTGAAAAATGGACAGTAATCACAGATAAAAAAAAATTGTTATCCTGATCAATATTAAAAATTTGGTCTTTTATTTTCTTCACTTTCAGTCATCTAAAAACTTATTTATAAAGAAGAGTAATTCTTTTGGGAGTGGCAGGTGGAAATTTTATTCGAATATTAAGATATATTTTACTGTTATAAATAAAAATATTGATTTTGATGTTGTGAAAAAATTACAAAACTATTTTCAGTAAAGCGTAATGTATCAGGAAATTTCAAATTTTTCTTGTTTTTCAATGCCCAGGTTTGGTTTGGTTTGGAGTGCTACGGTCTACTTTCTGCAACACGGGGGCTAATGAGACTGGGACCTACAGCTTAAAGCAAATTCCGAATGGCTTCGAACATCCATGTCACTGTGGGATTCGAACCCATGAACTCCGGTACCGAAGGCCATCACCCTAACCAATCGGCCATCGTTCGGCTCTGCAATGCCCAGACAGCCCAGGATGGGCCTATGCCTTCCTCAGAATTGAATTCCAAGATCTTCTGTCCCTGAGCATGGACATCCAGTTAGTAATTTTTAAAAGTCTTAAGTCTGATTTCAAATAGTCGAGCCACCTAAGTTTAGGTGTCCCTCTTTTTCGGATGCCAAGTGGTCTGGTCGAGAAGATCTTTTTTGTTACACGATCTTCATCCATTCTGCACAGGTGTCCTGCCCATTTAATTCTCTGAATCCTTATATATTGTACTATATCTAGATCTTTAAAAGATTTATAGAGTTCAGAGTTAGTTCTTCTTCTCCAGATATTATTATGTTTTATACCACCAAGTTTCAGCAGATTTAAAATTTTTAATACCAGTAAAATTTGATTAACGTTAATATAACTACACAATATATTACAAAATGTTTATTTATTGTATCCACCTACCTTCATATTACTACTTATTTTAATCTTATAAAATCTTAACATTAGTTACTGTATTTCTCAATATTGCCTTTTTTTCAGTATTTGAATATAGCCCGAATAAACTCTAGTCTATCGTTTTATTTCACGTTATGCATATTTATATAGTTTTGTAAATTTAAACTCTCCCAAACATCCAATGAAGCAATATTGAAAAAAACTATTTCTATTGAAATGTCATATGTTTCGTTTTTTACATCTATACACATAAAATTCTAGAAATTTTTCCATCTGTAAGCTCATCAAGGGAAAACTACTGAACGGATCCAGTTGAGGCTTTTTCAAATTCTTCTTACCACATTGTGTGCGGGTACATTTCGTAGCGGAATTTACAGGGAGCTGGCGTTTTCAGCGTAAATTTAGTTATTCAGTTAAATTTTAATAGATCGAATATTATTTAATTTTTTAACCAACTTTTCTTATTTTATATTGAAATATATAAACAAATATATAAATAGACAAATAAACATATATATATAATATATATAGATATACATAGAATAAATATCATTTTCGCAAGGATAAATAAAAAGTTAATTTTAAATCTAAATTGATTTTTTTAATCAACCATCCCATTCTGTGGTTCCTCATCGACTGATGTAAAAACTACTTTTTATTTGTCTAATTTTTTCCAGAATTTATGTAGTAGACAAGAACATTAGGCTTCGTTTTTCTAAATATACCGTTATTTTTGTACCCACAAATAAACCATGTTTTTACACTAACTTGTACTATAGTCCGTGTAAAATCTATTGGCACTTCAAGGTCACACTTTCTCGTTTTCCCAGTCATCGATTCCTATGGTAGCGACCAAGAAGCATGTGCATTCACACTTATTTTCAGCACTTCAGTTCAGGATTTGATTCCAATACGTTCTTGCTTTTCTGTCTTCTCGTAGATATTTATTTTGCGCTTATCTGATATTACCCTCTCATTTTTTATCTTTTAATTCATTGTTTTATTTAAATTTTTTACTTCATAAAATATTTCCTGTAATGGCTAGTTTTGGTGTTAGAAAACAGTCCAAAATACTGATATTTAACGTATACAGGTACTTGAAATTGTTGAATCCAATCCGGTTGCTATAGTTTTGGAATTGTTTTCGCAAACTCAACAAGCAACTGATGATGCCCGTGGTATTTCTGAAAGAATTTGTGCCGATCCAGAACTGCGACAATATTAAAAAAAAAATTTCACATAAAAGGAGCGTAACAGAATTAGATGATTTCGACAAAAGTGTCACCTTTTCTGCCTTTAAAATGCCGTTTAACTAAAAAACAGGAAATATTTTTTATTTAGTTTTTAAAGCTTTTTTAAATATATTTAACTACAGTTTTTTTTTAACAAACTACTAATTATAAGCAAAGTTAAAATTTTCAGTTGTGCATAAAAACTATTTACATAAAGAAAAGTTTAACAATATGTATAAAAAGTTAATAATAAATCCTAGATGTTCTTGTAAAAATACAAAAATTTATTTTAATTTAGAATTCTTACTAAAACATTAGGAATATGTACCTTCTAAAGAAATTTTCATTTTCTAAAAATGTGTCAACAGACCATAAATCTTTAAATACATAATAAAATTATACAAAATATTGTTATTGCATTAAGACCTCTTTCAATTCTTGTAAAATCATAAAATAATTAATTCAGTGCAATTTTGAAATAGAAAGTTTACCTCCCCACACAATGCATGACATCCCTTAACACAGTGGGAAAAAAAGAGTAAAGTCTTTCCCCAACTGTCCTTACCATTGTTACAGTTGGTGATCGGGGAAAAATCAGTGACCTTGAAGTGCCTATTGAGTTTACACCGAGTATAGTACGTGACCCACACTCAAGTATCAGTCATCAGAAAACGTACTAACACGTGTCTCGCATACAATGTGTTAATAGGTATGGCATCAAATTAGCCTTCAATTTGCTGATACACAAAATAAAAGACACTTACTCTGGACACAACGGAACATCTGACTTTGTTGAACAATCAAAAGGTGTAGGGGTGCGTGTAAATGGACAGAGGAAAAATTAAACGATCTGAAAAGCTTCACGGATTATGAGAGAGAGGCGTAGGTGGGGAGAGTAAGAAAGATTAAGTAATGCAAGGAAAAGATTCTTATCCGGACAGATCATAAGCAATCACCAACCACTGAAAAAAATCGAGATTTTTAGGATGTGGTGAACGATGGATAAAAGCGGTGTAAGCTCATTTTCGTGAATTTCGAATAAGTTTACTATTAACTATCATTTCCGCAATGTTTTTAGATTATCAACCATTCATCTATGAAACATGATGCTGTCTGTTATTCATCATAAAATATGTAAGTATCGCGTCTATCTCTGTCGGGGATCAAAGGAAAAAAATGTGTCGGCTAAAGCGAACCTTTGGTTTATTGTAAGGCGCCGAACATTTTAAAACGCCGAACAATTGGGAAATGGCAGTAATGGTCCTTTTGACACACGGACTATTAGAAGTGTCAAATCTGCCGTTTGTCATCGAGCCGACAGAAGGAAGAAATTGTTTTTGTGTGAGCGGCTCGACTTCTCCAAGGACGAAGGTTAAAGGGGGGGGGGGGTGTCGATCTCCCCTGTAACCGAGGTTTCCTGTTGGATAAAGGAAAGACGGGAGGGACACTCCCGACTGGATTTTCAAATGAGAAGGTGGGAGAGCATGAGCTCTTCTTTCGACGATTTGACCTATAGTTTCTTTTAATTTTTTTTTTGAAATAAATCAACGCTGTTAAGTTTTAAACTTCTCTCTACGGCTGATCATTTCGTCTCCGATACTTGCTCCTTTACGAGACCCATGCAAGTCATACCCAGGGACCGGCAATAGGAGATAGAACATTCGCAGACCGCTCGGCGCGTGTTAACAAAATATAAATAAAATGATAGAATTTTTTTCTGTCTGCAAGTGCATTAGATTAAATCTGCTGAAAGGATCTACATGCTATTTCTTTTAGTTTCTTTTTAATACTTCTGGGATCAAATTAAGCCATTTGTTTTCTTAAAATTCAAATTAGTTTCTGATAATTATTATTTATAAAGTACTTCACTTATTTTTCATACATTTTCTATTGTAGAAAGTTCACGTTTTCTTTTGTTTTATAAGGTACAAATGGAAGGTCTGGATTTCCTCGAAATATTTTTAATGTACGCATCATAATATTTGCCTGTGATGCTGTTTTGTTATTAAAATTTGTGTATATTACTAGTTGTTTCCTCTCCAAGCTCTTAAAAACAGTTTCCACCCATGAAAAGTGTAAAATATTTTTTTGCATTAGAACTGGTTAGAGATGGTTGACAATTAGCCTTACTTTAGGTTCATATATTCATGACTGTAAATGCGATTGGGGGTTTGAACATGCTTTCTACTAAAACTAATTCGCTTCCATGAAACGGCAATTTATAAATAACTTATTATGTCATCCGGTTTTCAATTTTTGTTGTTATACAAGGAATGATATTTTGTAATATAAAATAAAGGTATATGTCATAATTCTTTTCTCAATAGTTTTTTTTTTATTTTCCTAGTGTTTCATAAATTACATTATTTTAAACTCGTCTGGTTAGTACAACAGTTATTAGGACATGAGTTAGTACCGGAGTTAATACACTCGTCTGGTAAGTTCAATATAAACCAGCATTTACCTAGCAAATTTAAACCTGGTAAAAATTGATAGATACACTGTGGTTGCAAATACTTTTTTTCACGATACAATAAAATTACATACGACCTTTCTGATCCACTTTATAACGTATTTATGTAAGCAATCAAAACTATGTATTTATATATCCGACTTGTGAATATATTTATGTGCTTCATATGTGTATGTGTGTGTTTGTACAATCATTTTTTTAATGAGACAGAACTTTACTTTGGATTAAGATTTTGTATCTTCTCCGTAAAAAAAAAATCTGGTAAAGTTACTGTCTGTAGATCTAGATTTAGCGATAGTACTTTCCCAGTCTACTTATCCTATTAAAGCAAAACTACTTTCATAGTCTACTTATCCTATTAAAGCAAAATTACTTTCCTTTAAACATTTTCTAATATTTATAGAATGTATTACTAAATATTGTTTTAAAAATTCTAAAATTTAGTTAATTCTGAATCCAGGACACAAAATATCTTTTAACATCTAATTATACATATTACATTGATTTTATTAAATTTGTTTTAACTTACTTGAAATGAAAATAATCTTTAAAAGTATTTTCAAAAAGCAACATGACATCCGTAGCTATGCATGCCTAGACCAAAAGCTCAGCTCACAGCGACTATTTATTTGTAATATGCTACTGATAAATCAATATTATAAGAAGAATATCAGCTCTTTTACTTAATAAACTATATTTACTTAATTATTATTATAATCATTAGGGATTAAGTCACGTGTCATTATCATCTTCTCTATCAGAGATCAGATGCGAAAGCCAATACAAGAACTGCCGATATTATCTTTCCCATGAAGAGGAGATATTACGATCATATCGCTGATAGTACTTTATCATTGTCACATATCTAATCAATCATAATGATCCATACTTACCGTCCATCGAATCTTTAACTGTAAATTATGTTTAATATTACGTATAATACATCATTCGGAACATACTAAAATACATATGGAACATATTGAAATTAAATTTTGATTCTATATTCCTGTGTGTGTGTATGAATTATTACAACTCATCTGGCCGAAAGCAAGATCGAGAAAAAGAGGTGAGAATAACATTTTTTTCTTGCCAATATTATGCTGCATACACGATGTTTGTAGAATTTCGAGGTTGTAACTGGAGTATAAGAAATAGAACTTTAACCTCCAGTCAGTCAAAATAAAGGCATTTTCACTCAATTTTCCTTTAGCATTCCAGCATGCGTGTCTGCTCACATGCGCACTTTTTTCCCATATCGAAGCTGGAACATCTAAAGGTCTTTTCTATCCTTCCTTTCAACTCTTCATTACATCATGGAATAAGCAAGCAGCAATTCACAAGGCATTTTCTGCTTTTAAACGGATATTTGTGTTACGTAGTAGCTTGTTTGTAAATTTTACGACATGCACGTGTTTATGGATAAAAATTCGAAAAATAATTTCTCTAAATTGTATTAAAATTTTGCCTTAATAATTGGCATGTAATATTTTAATTTGTATAAAGTAAAATCTATAATTTTTATAATATATTTCATGAGAAAAAGTATATACAACTAACTGAATTTTCACACATTCTTCAAGATTTATCTGATGAAAAAGTAGAATGCGAGGAAATAATTGGATTTGAATGAAGAATATTTCTATTCTTTAATGCTTTTTATTTCTATGTTTTAGGAATAAACAGAAACAAATAATTTAAAGTTGCAGAGGGACGAAACTCTTATTTATGCGAAAGACTGTTGTTAAAAATAAGTCTAGTTTCAGGAACTATTTTTTATTCGTTGGTTACGTTCCACAACATAGTACAAAGAAACACATCACAAGACACAGCACAAAATGTAACATCATAGACAAATACACACAGAGAAAGTCAGTGGCACCTTGGGAAAACTAGATGGCTCTCGTAGCCACACCTATCATAAAAGGAGAGGGCAGCAATTGTACTCGCTACAAAGTTAGTTTACAATTAGTTTTTGTAAACAGTCATTTATTTCCTTAATTTGTTTCACAGAAGTAAGCTTTCTTGCAGATGTAATGCTGAAATACAGTTGTTAAGTAACAAATGTAAAATAAACTGCCATGAATTACATCACTGCCTATATACAAGACTTATATAAGTATTTATAAATAGTTTACTTTCGCTTGTGTCATAACTTATATTTTGCAAAAGTAAGGTTAATTTATTTTATTTTTTAACAATTTTTCTATCAATATTCATATACTAGCATATAGCCCGTCATATGACGGGATCAGTAAAATTTTTAATTTTCAAAAAATATAAAGTACCCTATTACACAGGTAATCACATGGTTTGTGTTTTGGCTGAGAATTATCTAGTACACGTTCAATAATGTGTTTATCGTCATACTCTTCTAAAGTCTCCCTACATAAGGCAATTTTTCTAAACGTCACGAACTACTATAATGCCTTTCCCATCCATTTTCATGTTTACAACAGCCAATAGACAAACAATAAACTGCCCTTCCTTTTGAAACTAAAGCCAGAATTGTCATAATTTGAGAATTTTCCCTACTGAGTGAAATCGCCTTATTGTGAATGCAGTTTAGAATCACGTTGAATTGATTTAGTCAAATCATCTGGTTATGTATAAAAAAACAAACACACAAACAAACAAATTTCTTAATTTTGAAAGATATATAGCTTTAATACTAGATATTTGTTAGTCGGTGAAATAGACCCCTAGACTTTTATGAAAAGAATTTGTTGTTAATACCGGTGATAAAATTTTCATTGCACCAAAAATTAATCGATGATTAAATTTAAAATTAGCACATATATACTTAATATATTATTTAATACAAATATAAAAGAAAATTATTCACTTAGTATGTAAGTTCAGTGATAAAACGTATGAAAATGATACAGATGTTTAAATAATTTAAAATAGGAAATGATTATATGAGATGATTAAAGGAATGACATCATAATGCTAGAAAAAAATGTTATTTTTACCTATTTATTCTATGATAAATTTATAAATTAAATCACTTGTTCTTAACCGGGGAATCCATTTCAGGTCCAACCGCTTTATAAATTGGTGGACAGACGGACAGATAACTTAGGCTATTAATTATAGGGGATTTATTTTTATCATTTTTCGGGCCAAAAATTGTAAAATTACAGCTATCATTAAAAGTAGGACTTGCGCATGTTATGTAAAATTGCTGAGTACGCAAACTGAAAGGTTATGGTAGCAAAAAACCCTGAAAATGTGAGATATTTGAAAAAAGACTGAAAATTTTCATTTGCTCCGAAAATGTTAAGTTAGCCGTACAATCATAATCCAGTTATATCTTTTCTATAAAGTGATTATTTTATTTCATTAAAATCTTTTAATGACAAATATTCCCGGTTCATTATCTTTTTCCCTCATTTTCTCCCATGTTTGGGAACATTGCTTATTAGTGTATTTATTACAAAAATAAGTATGCATTTTCAAAAGAAGTAGATCGGTGACCGAATGGGTGGGTGCTGCCCTTCTCACGGAATAACGAAAGAAAATGCCTTGCATTTGTAATATAGAGATGGAAACTTAAAATTACCTTACGTACGTAATACTGGTGTTCTATGGTTCGATAAAAAAACACAGACATGACTAGAAGAGATCCCAAGGCATTGTGACAGATGTTTGCAGATGAAAAAAATATTTTGATAAACTATATTTTTTTGTAATTTGCACGAGAGATTATGTGATCCCGTATCGGATGTCAGAGCAAGAGAAATTCAATCAATAATACTAACCCTTTCTTAACGTGGTTTTGTACACAGAAAAACAATTTTTTTGTTCAATACTATTGATATTTGTGAAATTTATGAAACATCTTAACTAGCTGAACAAAATTAAGGGCACCATGTCAGTATTATATATGTCTTTAATCCCTTTGGTTTTGTGTATATGTGTATGCTTCTATTAGTGATTGCTTAATGCTTGAATGTCACCACATTGGAAAAGTAAGGGATTTAAGGCTTCACCTGTAGATAGCTATCTGCGTCATCCAGTTCGGACTGTACGCTTGCATCCTTCACGTACACGATCCTCTCTCCGTTGAAATCAGTCGGGATCTCGTAGTCTGGGGTGATGAAGGTCTCCGGATAAACATCCGTGGGATCCGGAGGGGAAGGTTCCACCATCCGAACCTGCCAGTACTGGATGTTTTCGAACGCACACACCAGCAGCAACACTATGTCCAGGGAGATTATGACCATCTGCCGGTTAAAATCACAAAATGATATGCATATATATATATATATATATATATAGATTTAGCATATATATTTTATTTAATATTAATTGACAAAAGAATCTGGTACTATGTACATTCTTCTTCACCTACACTACAGCCTATCTACCGGCCAAGGCCGTCTTAACAAGTGTCCTCCGACGGACTCTATCATGTACTATGCCTCCAACGATTGCTTTTTAAAGTCTTGAGGAAAGAATTGCCTCTACAAAATCTATACATCTTGTGTTATGTCTTCCTTTTTTCCTGGATCCCTCTACATTTGCAAATGTCACCTTCTATACGGAGTTTGAGTTGTCCAATCCCTCTGATGCGATAATATTTGATGACTTGCACGAAATTAGGTTGTTTATATTTCCTAAAAACTTTGTGGTTAAACAAGATTCTCCATCTATCCTTTTCTCTAATTGGGCCAAATATTTTTTCAGGTATTTCTCTTTAATAGATGAAAAGTGTCTTCATCTATTTTAGTTAATGATCAGCATTCCCTACAATATTTGATGGATCTGATGATAGTTGTATAAAGATTCATTTTTGTCTTGATATTTAAGAGTTTAGATTTAATGATTTTTTAAGCCATGATAGCATCTATAAGTTTTAAATAATCTGTAGTCAATTTCAAGTTTAACAGTATTATTGTTAGAAATGATATTACCAAGATATGTAAACTGGTCTACGCTCTCGAAAGTATAAGATTTTAATTGGAGAGGAAGGGAGTTTTGTTCTTTGCTTGTACGGCCGTAAATTTTATTTTATCCACGTTTATGGCTAATCCAACTTATCTGGCTGTTGACTATAGAGAAAGAAAAGTCTCCACAACTACATCTCCTACTTCTGCCAATAATGTCGATATCAAAGAAGCAGACGCTCAATCGGCAAAGACAATGATCTCGTAACTGAAGAGTTGCGGGTTCGGGACTCGAATCGGCCTAAGATCAGCCGTGTACGTTAAGGATGATAGGGTCACGTAAAATAGGTTTATGGTCACAATGACCTCCAAGTTCTCAAAAGATACTTCTTGGGTGTCAGAACAAACCTGGGGGGTATCCTGCTTGGTCCCTGTTTCTAAATCACGAGGACACATTCTTGAGGTTAAGTCAGTCTGCAGCCCTAGTGGTATCTTGCTAAAAGTGAAGCTGCATATTACCCTTAGCCATAGACCTATATTGCGACGAGGTTTATTGTACATGGTGTAAGTTTTCCTGGGATGAGTAGCAACAACATGTCAATACCATCAGCATACGCTATATGTAGATAATAAATCTAATACCTTTAGAAGAGTTTAATTTCTAATGTAACGAAAACGTATTTTCTTATGAAACTAAAATTTGTAAGATGACAACAAAAAATAATGACATATTAAAATACGCAATTAAGAAAACAAAAAAAATTGTTACTCTGAGGAAAACAGAAAACCGTAATTCGTTTTAAAATAACCTAACAAATAAATATGTAATTAAAATACTGAACGTGTTAAAGGTCTGCTACACTTTAACACAAGTTAATATAATAAACCAGCCTACTAGTTAAAATAATTGAGCATAATTCAGCATAATTCAGCCCTTACGAAAACAAGCCGTCCACTGCTTGAGCTATATCAAACCTTCCTAACTTTTTCTGGTCTACTAACCCGTATACCCTCTCCCATAAAAAGCTCCTATAATAGTCAGTTATGCTAAATATTATTGAATATTACCTAACTTATTTTATCTACCTATCCATATATTAAGAATGGCAAAATAGGAATTAATTAAAGCGACCATCAAATGTACTAAAAAGTTTTATTACAAACTTGAAAATAAACATAAAATTAATATGAACTTATATGATAGATTATTAGGCTGGAATTTTAACAATTTTTTAGAGTCGGGTTTCAATTTAGTTAACATCGTAGGATCTCCAGGTTCAGTGATGTTTCTTTTCTTAGACAGTCAACTAGCTACTACACTGAGCCCACGTGCAATGAAATGCTATGAAAGAAATGCAATCAAAACTTCTGTGCACCAGCCGAGGTATGCCCAAAAGGCGACCCGTGGTACAATTCATGAAATTTATAGTTAAAAATCTATCGCATTTATGGTGGTAATTATAATATTATTTGAATTGCTTATTGATTACTTTTATTGTTATCATGTATATTTCTAGAGAAATTATGTATATTGACCGTCCCCCTTGACTGTTTTATAATTCTTTATTTACATCTGAACTTGTTACTGCACCAATGAAAGGCTTCAGTGTCATCTGGAAGGGTGGGAAATACCATACTCGTTGGGAACCTGTAATCTAAACTAACATCATATTGAAATTAATCCGCTTATGTTTTACGACATCTGTTCTCATAAACTAAGCTACGTAAGTCTCGTAATGATGTTTCAAAAAGCAGAATTGAAATTTACCATGGAGTTTAACAAAATCTAATACCTGAATCCAGAATGCCCATCCTTTGTAGACGTTGAACTGGCGAATTCTTCCTTCACCAACACTCGCCAAAATGGATACAGTGATCGACATGACAACTGAAAATTAATAAAATTATACCGATTTTACTGACTAAGTAGCTCTGAAAAGAAATGTACAAAATTTTACAGAACTCTTCATATATCATTACTTTGAAAGGAAACCATTAAAATTTAAAAAAATTACTTTTAAGAATACCTTTTACAATTATTTCCCGAACTGTTAAAAAATTAATAAAATTACACTGATTTTTATGAACTAGGTAGTTTTTGAAAAGAAATACAAAATTAATAAACAAAACGAGTATATCGTTACTTTGAAAGGAAATCGCTAAAACTCAAAATGATTTACTTTTAAGAATACCATTTTCAATTATTTCACGAATTGTTATAAAATTAATAAAATTACACTGATTTTTATGAATTAGGTAGTTTTTCAAAAGAAATACAAAATAATATACAAAACTATGAGTATATCGTTACTTTGGAAGGAAACCGTTAGAACTCAAAAAGATTTTCTTTTGAAAAAGAACTTTTCGATTATTTCACGAATTGTTATATATTTAATAAAACTATACTAATATTAAGGAATTAGCAAGATTTAAAAAGAAATACGTAAAAATACACGAAACAATGAGTATATAGCTACTTTAGAAAGAAACCGTTAAAGCTCAATAAGATTTACTTTTAAAAAAGCACTTTCATTTTTTTACATATTTGTTTTGAATATTTTCAATAGACGAGATGCATATTGTTGACCTTAAACTTCTATTATACCTATTATTGTTATAATAATTTAATTAAAAGTTTTTTTATGGATCCAAATCACCTCATGACAACGTGTTAATGAGCTGTGATGATTTTCTTTGGATATAGTGATGTATACATCATTTAATATTATTCAAAGAGCTATGATCTACATTTTGATACACCTAAGACAGAAACTTTTACAGATTTTTATTAAATATACTTAGTTTTACATATTTGCACTATCACAATCCTGAACATTTTCAATAGACGAGATGCATATCGTTGATCCTAAACTTTTATTACCACTATTACTGTTATAACAATTTAATTAAAAGTTTTTTATATGGATCCAAATCAACTCATAACAATGTGTTAATGCATTGTGATGGTGGTCTTCCAATCTAGTGGTATATATATCATTCAATATTATTCAAAGCGCTATGATCTACATTTGTTATAACAAGTTTCAAATTTTTATTAAATATACTTAAAGTTTTACATATTTGTCCTGAATATTTTCAATAGACAAGATGCATATTGTTAATTCTGAACTTTTATTACCACTATTATTGTTATAACAATTTAATTAAAAGTTTTTTATATGGATCCAAATCTCCTCATAACAACGTGTTAATATGGTTTCCTTCAGATTCTAGTGGTATGATCTACATTTTGTTACAACTTTTAATTTTTTATTAAATATACTTAAAGTATTACATATTTGTCCTGAATATTTTCAATAGACAAGATGCATATTGTTGATCCTAAACTTCTATTACTACTGTTATTGTTATAAAAATTTAATTAAAAGATTTTTTATATGGATCCAAATCATCTCATAACAATGTGTTAATGAAATGTGGCGTTGGTTTTCTTTGGATATAGTGATGTATACATCATTCAATATTATTCAAAGCGCTATGATCTACATTTTGATACACCGAAGACAGCAACTTTTAAATTTTTTATTAAATATACTTAAAGTTTTACATATGTGTCCTGAATATTTTCAATAGACAAGATGCATATCGTTGATCCTAAACTTCTATTACCAATACTATTGGCCGAACGATGGCCGAATGGTTAGAGTGCTGGCCTTCGGAACCGGAGTTCGTGGGTTCGAATCCCACTGTGGCATGGATGTTCGTAGCCGTTCGGAATCGGCTTTAAGATGTAGGTCCCGGTCTCATTAGCCCTCGTGTTGCAAAAAGTAGACCGTAGTGCTTCAAACCAAAAAAACCACTTATTGTTATAACAATTTCATTAAAAGATTTTTACATGGATCCTGAATATTTTCAATAGACAAATGAGCATATCGTTTGATCCTAAACTTTCTGTTACCACTATTATATGTATATATATATATATATATATATATATATTTATATATATATATATATATATATATATATATATATATATATATATATATATATATATATATATATATATATATATATATATATATATATATATATATATATATATATATATATATATATATAATTCAGTATTATTCAAAACGCTATGATCTACATTTTGATACACCTAGGACAGCAACTTTAAGTATATTTAAAAAAAAAAACTTTAAAGGTGTTACATATTTGTACCATCACATTCCTGAATATTTTCAATAGACGAGATGCATATCGTTGATAGCCATCGCAAGTGAAATTAGACGTGTCGTAAATATGAATTCAGCATATGGTGATTAATTTTTTTTCCAGAAATTCCTGTCTAAGCCTTGCGTGATAAAGGTGCCCTTGATAATCAAAATCAAGATTTAAAAAAAAATGCCATACGTAGTCCTTGATCATTCACTATTCATTCTTTTTGTGGGAAAATGCTCGAATTGTGTTACATAATTGTTACAAAATAATAATTGAATATGGGATTACACAATAATTAGTAATGGATTTTCATATTTTAATCTTTACAGAACCTTTATTGATATTTAAAGAATTTACTCCTGTTACTGAAAACAGATCTAAGAGTCCACAGTTTTTAAATAAATATTAGATTCAAAATTTTATCCATTTATTTCATTTTTCAATTGATGTGATCATACACACAATGACTAACAGATACATCAAAACACATACTTAGACAAAACTTTTAAAAAAATTAACAAATTAAGGAAATATTAATTTTCCACCAAAATCTTGACCTCCTAAATATTTGATGACTGCCAATTTTCATACAAAAATGTAAAGATGTAATTTTAAAACAATACAGTCTAAATAATTTTACTGTCTTGAGTGTATCAAAAAGTTATTTTTTTTAATTTCTGTTATTTGTTTAATTGTCCATTTTTTAATTTTAATTTTATTTTATTATGACTTTTTATTTTGATTAATTATGGCTATCGTCTAATTTTCTTTATATTTATTCACGGAACTGTGAGTCATGTTATATATATTTTAAAAGACGAAACAACTGGCTAAATATCATATTTATAAAATATCTAAATAACGGATAGCGTAGTGACAATGTTTAATTTATTATATTTCAATAACTAAAATTTAAAAAAAATTGTTAAGTACACAAATTCAACTCAATATTTAGCTTATATAAAGGGCATAATTGAATAGCACAGTGTGATAAAATCCTAAATACCATTTTGGGGGTACCATTTATATTGTTAGAATAAGCTAAACTTTGCTTAAAAATAAAATAATAAATCCCCTATACAACAATATCCTAAGTTATCTGTCCGTCTGGCCTCGAATTTATGAAGCGGTAGGACCTGGAATATATAGAGGCATCCATGTTGGTTTCTTGATGAGTTAGGGTTAGCAAAATTCAAAACGAGTAAAGTTTACCTTCTCCTAAACTATAGATCAGATTCTAAAATAAATTGGTATAAATATGCTTCATATCACAACAAAAAATACTGTCGTCTTTGAAACGTTCGAAATCCATCCCTTCCTCCCTTTTCGAGCGTTTAATGCCATTATTTCAAGCCCTATTTTCCCAGGTTAAGAGCAGACGATTAAATTTCTCAATTTATCACATAATAAATAGGTAAAAATAACTTTTTTTTCTAGCATTTTGATGTCATTTCTTTAACAATCTCATTCAATCATTTCTTATTTTAACTTATCTAAATATGGTCTGCATTATTTTCCTACGTTTTATCACTGAACTTAGATATTACGTAAATAATGTTCTTTTATATTTGGCTTAAATAATAGATTAGATACATATGTGACAATTTTAAATTTAATCATCGATTATTTTTTGCTTCAAGATAATTCTCAGCCAAAAAACAAACCTTTTCTTTAATCTGCCTCATAGGTACTTTACAATTCTGGAAAATTAAAAATTTTGCTGATCCTATCATATGACAGGCTATATGATAGTTTCCAATTATTAGTCAATTATTTCTAAACTAGAATATTTTAAGGATTTGGTGCTGTGATTTTAAGATTTTCCATGCTTGATTAAGGAAGCATTGATTAGTTTTATTTTAAATAAAATATTTTATATTAAAAACTAGTAAAGTAGCAATTTAGGAAATTCAGTTTTTGATATCTCCTTTAAAAACAGAAATTTAATAAAAGCAATTAAATGTACCCCAAAAACAATGAGATTGCATGCGAGCAAACTCAATTTACAAAGTAATCATTACAGAAGCATTTAAAACGCATTATGTCATTTACAGCCCAGAGGAGATTGGAAAATGTCGTGAAAGTTTACAAGCATTAAGATTACACACTTGGTTGTAAATGCGTTAGTGATGAGAGGTTAAGAAGGTAACTAGCTGTTTATAATCACAGCTGTATGTGAAATTTAGGCAAATAACTAAACTGACATCTGACAAAAGAAATGACATGTGGAGAAAACTATCAATTATGTATATTATCTAAAAATTTTTTTTTCTCTTCGTGAGCTTATAGTTTAATAAGCTGTCAGGTGCTTGGTGTTTCAAGCATGTACCATTTGCTGAAGACGAAATAGTTCTTTCATAGCTTCTATTTATTGCATTAAAGAGTGGACTTAGATAGCAATGGAGAGACAAGAATAAATGCATTTTATTTCAACCATGTACCATTTGCTGAAGACGAAATAGTTCTTTCAAAACTTCTATTTATTGCATTACAGAGTGGATTTAGATATCAATGGAGAGACAAGTATAAATACATTTTATTTCAACCATGTACTATTTGCTGTAGACGAAATAGTTCTTTCATGACTTCTATTTATTGCATTACAGAGTGGACTTAGATAGCAATGGAGAGACAAGTATAAATACATTTTATTTCAACATTGTTCCATTTGAAGACGAAATAGTTCTTTCGTAACTTCTATTTATTGCATTACGGAGTGGACTTAGCAATGGAGAGACAAGTATAAATGCATTTTATTTCAACCATGTATCATTTGCTGAAGACGAAATAGTTCTTTCATAACATCTATTCATTGCATTACAGAGTGGACTTAAATAGCAATGGAGAGACTAGTATAAATGCATTTTATTTCAACATTGTTCCATTTGAAGACGAAATAGTTCTTTCATGACTTCTATTTATTGCATTACAGAGTGGACTTAGATAGCAATGGAGAGACAAGTATAAATACATTTTATTTCAACCATGTACTATTTGCTGTAGACGAAATAGTTCTTTCATGACTTCTATTTATTGCGTTACAGAGTGGACTTAGCAATGCATTTAAAAGTATAAATACATTTTATTTCAACCATGTACTATTTGCTGTAGACGAAATAGTTCTTTCATGACTTCTATTTATTGCATTATAGAGTGGAATTTGATAGCAATGGAGAGACAAGTATGAATACATTTTATTTCAACCATGTACTATTTGCTGTAGACGAAATAGTTCTTTCATGACTTCTATTTATTGCATTACAGAGTGGACTTAGATAGCAATGGAGAGACAAGTATAAATGCATTTTATACCGAATGAATCAACTTCAAAATAAATTGGTAACACCGGTAAAAAAAACAGGATGTTTTTAACCCTTTAAGCGGTTAATTTTTTTTAACCAAAAATGCTTCCAAAAAAGGCATATTTTTTATTACAAATAATTTATTGTAAATAATTTAAAATACACAACAGAAGGATAACTAAATATTATTCGTTTAAGTGCCGGAAAGTTATACATAACTTTTTCAAGCGGTATAATTTATTCCAGCAAAACTATTTTTATATTTATGAATGTGAGATCGAAAAGATAGGACAGCCCATAAAAATCCATATCAATTCATACTCCAACTATCTGTATCATCCAAGTAACATTATTGTATTTTTCTATATATAAACACCGTCACCATGATACAGTGTGAGAATTTAAATACAAAATTTGTTACATTTTATCTCTTTGGTTTAACATATATGGTAACGTGTACGGACCGGAAATAGTTTAAACCTGCTTAACTTACTTTGTATTCCGTTCAGCTGTCTACTCTGTTCTCTAAAACACTCAACATTTAGGAAAAAATCTAATTTAAAAAAATCTAAATTATTTTCTAGGAAGTAGCTGTGAGTGTCTTTCTGGCGTTATCTCAATCAGGATAACATTTTTTATTAAAAATCTGCTTGAAATATTTTGTTAAAATATTAAAAATATTATGACAATGACCTCATTTAATTACATATAATATTTTTAAAGATAAGGTAGAGTTCAAATCTTTAGTAGAATCACTAGTTGTAAGAATAAACTTATCTATCGGCCCTCTCTTTTCAATTCATTTCAAGTTTTTTGTAACCTTTAAGATCATACCTAGATAGCAAATTTAGTTTGCAGCAAACTTGCAACAGTCTTGTTTTGCAAGCCTGTAAACTTGCAGCAAGTTCAGCATGACAAGTCTGCAAGTTTGAAACAAGATTGCGGCAAGTCTAAGAATTTTCGTTTTCTTCAAGGTTGTTATGACAAGGTTGCCACAGTTTTGCAGCAAAATAACGTTGTAAAAGAGTGGTCGCTTTATGTTCCTTCTAACTTGCAGGAGTTTTGCTACAAGTTAGTCGAGTCAAATTTGTTATTACAAGATATTATCCGAAAAAAATCAAACTTGCTGCAAGTATGTATACTATCTGGGTAGTTCAGTTATTCTAACTGGGACAATTTGTTCAAGAGATAAGAATGCTTAAAATGTTAATGAGAAATTTCAAGTTATTTATTTATTTGATAATGCATTAGTCTGGATAGTTAAAATAAAGGTTATGTTTATTTAAAAAATTAATTAATTTTATATTATATTACAACAATAAAATACATTTGTAGTCACGACTAGGTTGATATATTTCAAAGAGATAAGAATGCTTAAAATGTTAATGAGAAATTTCAAGTTATTAGTAAAATAACAAAATTATTATTAAAAAAATAATATTAGTAGTAGCAGTAAGTTAAGTTGCAGTAAAAGTTATAGGTTGACTGATATTATAAAACTCTTTTTGCTTTCAGTAATTATTTATATTTCCCAATGAGACAGGATCTAGAAAATTTCAACTGCTTTCACCCAGCTAAAACTCTACTCTTCTGATTCCTTAAGCCTTAAAATAACTTTGCATCTACAGACAATTTTTGAGCTGCAATTTTTGATTTGATATATTTACTTTAAACAATAATAGCAGTTAAAAATAAAAAATAATATTAGTAGTAGTAGCAGTAAAAGTTATAGGTTGACTGATAATTTAAAACTCTTTTTGCTTTGAGTTATTATTTATATTTCCCAATGAGATAGAAACTTGAAAATTTCAATTGCTTTAACACAGCTAAAACTCTATTGTTCTGATTCCTTAAGCCTTAAAAGAACTTTGCATGTAGAGACAATTTTTGAGCTGCAATTTTTGATTTGATATACTTACTTTAAACCATAATAGCAGTTAAAAATTTAGAGAATAATTAGTAAATAGTTACAAATTAACTTTCTACATGCTTTGATATAGATACGATTAATATTCGAGTGGCATAAGGTGAGTCTAATATTTTAATTTATTCAAATTAAATTAGCAGAGCAAATTCAAATTTGTTCACCAGAACGAGGCTAATCCTTTTTTAAATTTATTTATTTACTTTTCTTATTTTTTTATTTATAAGCTGCTACTACACGGTATGATGATATCTATTTAATTTATACTGCGTAATGAGACACTTCAAAACTTGATAATAACCCTTAAGTGCTGATAATTTCTGAGCTTCGATGCGAAGCTGAAGATAAATTGTACATTCTCCATGCTGATTAATGTTTTTAAAATGCTTTTGAATTCTATTTTCTGTGAGCTAAGTAAAAGTAATTTTGTCGTCATATTACAGAGAAAATTTTGTTTAGCCTGTGGGAAAAATTGTTTAGATAATGATATTTTTCCTGTCTGGAAGTGTGTATTACTTAAAAGATGTTGGGTGAGAATTATGTTGCATAAAATGAAATTAAAAATTATCTTATCATAAAATTCTTGTGCTACTTTATCGTTTGAAAAGTTATAATTTTTAGGTACGAAACTTCATGCTTTGATACAGATAGTAAGATATTTTTAGACACTTTTAATCTTTTAACTCTAATATGTATTACCACTTTGTAGAAAATTAGATACGCTTTACCATTTCTCACATATTGATCTATCCAAAAATATTTTTTCGTACACCTAATAACTTTCTAAAAGGTTAATATTAATATTTTAGCGCTACTCTTTTTACTTTGGAATACCTTACTGTGAATGTCAATAGAAGCTAATATCTGTCTATAAAATCAATGCTGTTATTATAATTACTAGCATACAGCCCGTCACATGACGTAATCATTAAAATTTTTAATTTTCCAGAATTGTAAAGTACCCCATGAGGTAGGTAAGAAAAGTGGTATATTTTTTGGCCTAGAACTATCTGATACACTCTCAATAATTTATTTATCTTTACTGACCGCATGTTAGTTGCCAACCTTAATTTATCTTGTCATATTACGTGATAGGATGGACAGCAGAGGTTTTAATATTGACAGTGATTATTTGGCGGTATATATGAATGATGTCCAAAATTTAGCGAATCGATTGCAAACCTTGTGGTTATGTATAAAAAACAAACACACAAACGAACAAACTTCTTAATTTTCAAATATAAATATATATATATATATATATATATATATATATATATATATATATATATATATATATATATATATATATATATATAACTTAAACATCAGATATTTATTAGTCTGTGAAATAGACTTCTAGAAATTTATGAAAAGAATTTGTTGTTAATACCGGTAATAAAATTCTGATTTCAACAAAAATAAAAATAAATTAAATTTAAAAATATCACATATGTACCTAATCTATTATTTAAGCCAAATTTAAAAGAAAATTATTTACGTAATATCTAAGTTCAGTGATAAAGCGTATGAAAATAATGCAGACGATATTTAAATAATTTAAAATAAGAAATGATTAAATGAGGTGGTTAAAGGAATGACGTCATAATGCTAGAAAAAAATGTCATTTTTACCTATTTATTATGTGATAAATTGATAAATTTAATCGCCTGCTCTTAACCGTGGAAAATAGGGCTCGAAATAATGGTGTTAAACGCTCGAAAAGAGCGGAAGGGGTTTATGAATTCGCTTTGAATTTTGCTAACCCTAACTCATCAAGAATCCAACATGGATGCTTCTATCCATTCCAGGTCCAACCGCTTCCTAAATTCGAGAACAGACGGACAAATAACTTAGGCTATTATTATACGGTGGATTTAATTATTTATGTTGGAAATTTTTCAGCCAACCAGTAAATAACATTCATAAATTACAAAATAGGATGAATTTCAATGTTCCACAGATAAAAAGTAGATTTGAATAAGAAGAATACTATTAGATTTTACATCTAAAGGACAACATTTCCCGTTATTTACTATCACCTTCATAATTTACTCCACATTTTCCGTTAACTACCCCCTCCGCCTCGTGCTTCTTATAGTCTGGTCTAATTGTATTTAAATCAGTAAAATATACCATTATGTAACTTATTGCGTCGTGATCAAGAGAGACCAAAGGGTGGAAAACAACTCACCGCAAATAAGTGCGACGGCCACTTTAACGATGCACAATCTCTTAGTTCCGAGGTAGAGGTCGGGCGCATTTTTCGATATCTGCAGCACCCTGATGACGGCCAGCACGACGAATGAGGCGATGAGGAGGAGGTGCAGAATGGACACGGCACCTGCTGCGTTGGCGTAGGTGGGCAGGTCATAAGTGGCATCCTCGGGATGGACGCACGCTTCCACCGATTCCCCACCTTTTATCGAACAAAGCCGCCACAAGCCGAAATGGCCCTTTTCCTCTCGTATGCCTGAAAAGTAAGAGAAACAAGAATAGATATAATGCTTGTCGTCCAATGCGCACTCAGAATCTAGCCAGATTCTCTTGCATTTCCTTCAAGCCTTCTTTCTTTTTCAGTTTCATTCCCATGGATTCTCTCCCTACCTAAAGCAAAGATCGCGAACTATAAGGCTGGTTACACACAGCGGGTTTTTTTTTTTATTTTATTTATTTTTTTTTTTTTTAAACTGAGGGAAGAATTTACAGTTACTGATCAATGAAATCATCGTTTACACACAGGGCGGGAAAATTTCCGAAGCCTTAGTCTTACGCAGTGTAAAACTTGTGCTGCTACAGAGCAGGACCCGCTCTATAGGGGCGGACAACTCCTACATTTGTCCGGGGCGTCAAAATTCCGGCATTTTGGCTGATTGTGAGAAAAATATTAATATGTCAAATACTCAACTAATCGAAATGTATTCATATCGATTTTCCTTTCTCTAAAAATTTACAATTCGTATTTATACTGTTTATGTTTAAATTCTAAAAATATTTACAATCCTTAATCCTGTAGGAAACAGTTATGAAAAGCCGTAAGTTTAATTAATAAGCAGAAATACGAAAACTTTTGTAGTCGCGCACTATTTTTACGAAACCTAACTTCCGTTACAGACTGTTGAAAAGTATTCTACCACTGGGTGGATAGGTATGTAAGAAAATATGCTTGCCAAATTCATTTCTCTCTCTTTTACTTCCATTTGATCAAAATCGCTTCGAAGGCAAACTTCATGCCAAACTTTACGAGTAGCGTTTTTGTCCTTACATTTTTTGAGTTTTATCCTATAAAACAGGTCTCTCTTGTATTAATGAAATCAGAACTTCATTATCAATAACGCTCGTGTTCAGGGAACTATTCATATTCACCACGAAAGTCCAATGCAAATAATAGAAAAAACCGTTGTGTGTGCAAACATTCACTGGGTCGCATAGACATCTAGTTTAAGACAACGGCTAAATTTCCGCTGAGCTCCAGTGGCACCAGACGGCTGCAAAGATATCGTTTTTTCCCGTCTAATCTGCAAGCTCTAGTTTATTTCAATGGACTACTATTGGAATGGCGGCGACGGTAAATTTTCCGCTCGGAAAAATCCGTCGTGTGTGTAACCAGACTAAGTAGATCGCGGGGAATATTTCATGTCTTCTCATTTTGGCTAATCTGGTATTCCTTCTCTCAGCTCAAACAGATGACTAGAAAAAAATCGCGTTATCCTCAAATTCGCTTTTTTCAAACTATAAAAATGGAATGAAATGTCTTTTGTCCATAAAATAAAAGCACTTAATTTTGTTCTAGGTTGTTTTAAAAAAGTGAAGGCAAGGGGCAGCTCTACATAAGTGTAAAGTTTCTTTTTTCACTATGAAATTGATAAGAAAATGAATATAGACATAGTGACTGATGAAAATGTTAGGGGTACTGTTGTGGTGTAGTACATTGTATTGTTATTTCAAAGTCATTGATAACCCAAAGTTGCTTTATATTGCTTTTAATTATAGTATAATACCACTGATCTATTTACAATGTTCAAAATTAGAACAAAAGACAAGAAAATATGAGATAGATAGATAGACATATAGATAGATAGATAGATAGATAGATAGATAGATAGATAAATAGACAGACATACATATAGATAGATAGATAGATAGATAGATAGATATACAGACAGACAGACAGACAGACAGACAGATAGATAGATAGATAGATAGATAGATAGATTAAAAGAAGTACTCGACATACTACGCCTTAAAAAAAAAAAAAAAAAAAAAAAAAAAAAAAAAAAAGTCAATGTCCAAGAGAACGCTGCATTCTTTTCCTTCCTTCTTTCTCTCAGCAACCCTATACTTTTCATTTATCCTGTGCTGATGTGTTCGTTGTTCCATTGTTCTTTTTACAATGCGTCCTTTCCCGGCTCTGCCCAGAAGGACCGGGACTCCAAGGATTGTCCTGAATCGCCTCCTGGAGACCAATTACAATTCTCCAAAACTTGGTGAAGTTTAAGTGCAATTATTTTCACTGGCCACACCACACGCTTCCTGGAGTCGCGAAAAAAAAAAAAAAAAAAAAAAAAAAAAAAAAAAAAAAACTTGGGCATTCAACCCACAACGTGTGAGTGCGGCGAGCAAATCAGCTTCGCAAACCCTATGTCAAACATAGCTGCACTCTCACAGGTACTATATTTGAATAGCATCAACTACCCAATTTTTCAACATAAAAAACATTAATGTTCAAAACAAGTACAATCGTTCTGATTAAAGTTATTAAATCTGAAAAATCTGTTCTTAAACTCCTTATTCATTACTAACACTGCTTCGTTTTTATTCCCTCATGTACAATTCAATTCCTGTTTCTTATTTTCATATATAGTTTTATTGAAAAGCATTTCAAATTTGGAGGTAATGCATTTTAAATAATTCATCATAAATGTCAGATTTACAAATAAAGTTTTATTTTCTGTGCTTAGTAGATCATGGTTGGATTTTATAATGGTACAACTGGCAACCACTAAGCTAAAGTACTACTATGCATCCTCAACTACCATTGATCCTTTAAGTGTTTGGCAGTTCTTCAAATGTTCTTTAGAACTTGGACCTACTTCCCTGCACCTATAGGTGCTTTTCTACTACACTTTAATTTATTTAAAACTTATTAATATTTAAAAATTAGATAAAATTTTGAAAATTGATGAAAAATCTAATAAAACTTGTAAAATTTCAAAATAATCTAAAAAGTTATTGAACGACTTGAATTTTTTTTTTTAAACTGCTTAGCTAAAACTAATACGTCACTGTTTTGTAACTCTTTCACTCTTAGAAAGCCATAGGGATGTTATTAATTTGAATACTTTTAGAAAATTTCCATTTACGCCAGTGAGAAATATATGATTGCACAACGCATAATTATTTTACCGTAACCCGCAATTGTGCATAATTATCTCTGATCACGGTATATAAGTAACGCATTATGTGAGACAATCACAAAGCTTAGGTTTCAATAGCCAGGGTCAGGTGCTAAATTTGCCACCCTCCTTTCTACAATACAAGGCACTATAATAAAGATAAAATTTTCTAGAGTGACGAAAATAAAAGTTGCACCGGTATTTCTTCAACAAAATTCTATAATTCTTGCAAACTAGGAAACAAAATTTAACTTCTATAGAATTCTTAGAATTTTAATATTAATAAATTACTGATCTAAAAACAGTATTATTATTTATTACAATGGATAGAATTCAAGAACTGACTGTTGCAACATGATAAGCATTTTTTTCACTGAAGAAATTCATTTTGTACCACCTTCAAAATAAAAAGTAATGCATGTTTTAGTATAAGTTTCCATAATATTAATTTACCGATAAACATTCCGCCCAAGAAAAGTGCCATAATACCATGCATTATAATAATTATTTCATAATTCTGCACTATAAAATCATTTTAATATGATTTTGAATTATAATAATTACACAGGTCAACAGTGGTTTTGTTGCCTAGGTATTTAGAGCTGATTTTATATGAATTTGATGCCCTGAATTCAAATACAGCATTAGATTTTGCCTAGAAGCTTGTATTTTTGAGATTTACCATTTCGGTAAAATGTACGTTACATTATTATATGTTGAATCCGTAGATCAAAAAAAAAACTAAATATGGAAATATTTTATTAATATATAATAATATTATTATTGTCTTATACAAATATATTAATTATTAATATATTTTTATATTATTAATATATTACACAAATATTATTCCATACAAAGATAGAGGGGTAAAGGAATCGAGGAAATCAACTATACTCTGTCTGAAATATTTATTATAATTATAAAAATTTAAGTTTTAATTTATAACAATAATATATAGGATAAAAAAATTATGAATACAATTAAATATTTAATAATTTTCCTAGAAACTAGTGTAAATAGGCCCGTATGCCTTCCCCAATTGTATTTTCTTAAGGTGAGACGAAATATAGTCACTGAACGCTTTTGAACCTTCTTTTTCGTGACAACCTTGAATGTGTTTTGGTACAATCCCTTTTTAAACTTCAGCAGTAATCTGCCATCATGTACGTATTCCAACTTCCTTGATAAAGGGCCTCCATAATTTTAATATCCTGGGGAAATCTTGCACCTTGTTCCTAAATGGTGTCTCCTAAATTTTCAGAAAAACGGTCTAAGATGTTGTATAAACAGTGCACCTTAATACTCATATTGCATCCAGGGGATTAAATGCATAAAAACGATAATTAATGATTAAAAAACTTGCATTTTCACAAACTTGCGTTCTCTCTTTTGCTTATTATACTGATATTTTTGACTAATATTGTTTTATTTCCTTTTACAAGGTGAAATAATTCGCTTTGTTACTTTTTTTATGATATAAAGGGTTTAAATAATCCCCTATATAATAATAGCCTAAGTTGTCTGTCCGCGAATTTCTGAAGCGGTTGTACCTGGAATGGATACAGGCATCCATATTGGATTTTTCATGAGTTAGGGTTAGCAAAATTGAAAGCGAGTTCGAAATCCACCCCATCCCCCCTTTTCGAGCGTTTAATGCTATTATTTCAAGCCTTATCCTTGCTCTTATTCTATACGAAATTCATTCTTGATAGGATGGCAAAGGCGGAGAGTAATATTTAAATTTCTGGACTGTTTCTACTTGAACCTTCATATACTCTAATTAGTTCGCTCACAACGTGCAGGCGTTGTACGTTTGGTAGGATGTTCGTCCACTTGATCATCGTACTTCTCGTTTTGACGGTTCTATCCCAGACGCAGCCAATTTTTTTTTTTTAATGTCTAATAAATTTTAATATTTTCAGCTTTTTCTTTTAAATTCTTATTCCGAAAGTTGTTTTATTATTTTTAAAATACATTTTTACTATTTTCAACTTTTTATGATTTTTATAGTTTTTATTTTATTAAATTCACGTATTACTTTACGGATGTCCCTG
Source organism: Pardosa pseudoannulata (assembly GCA_032207245.1). Lineage (NCBI taxonomy): Eukaryota > Metazoa > Arthropoda > Arachnida > Araneae > Lycosidae > Pardosa > Pardosa pseudoannulata. The sequence goes on from CM063501.1 coordinate 172,173,698, forward strand.
GCCACATAAACATTTCATGTTGTATATCCCTAAAATTTCTTCTCGTAATGTAATAATAGCCTAAGTTATCTATCCGTCTGTCCTCGAAGTTATGAAGCTGTTGGACCTGGAATGGATAGAGCATCCATATTGGATTTTTGATGAGTTAGGGTTTGCAAAATTCAAAGCGAGTAAAGTTTATCTTTTCCTAAACTATAGATCCGATTCTGAAGTAAATTGGTATGAATACTGTTCTCTTTAAAATGTTCGAAATCCACCCCGTCCCCTTTTCGAGCATTTAATGCCATTATATCAAACTCCATTTTAAGAGCAAGCGATTTAATTTATCAATTTATCCCATAATAAATAGGTAAAAATAACAATTTTTTCTAGCATTATGACGTCATTCCTTTAACCATCTCATTTAATTAATTCTTATTTTAAATTATTTAAATGCTTTCTGCATTATTTCCATACGTTTTATCACTAAACTTAGATATTACATAAATAATTTTCTTTTTTATTTGACTTAAATAATAGATTAAGTACATATGTGATAATTTTAATCGATTATTTTTGTTGAAAGGTAATTCTCAGCCAAAAAAACAAACTATTTTTTTTACCTGCCTCATAGGGTTCTTTACAATTCTGGAAAATTAAAAATTTTACTGATCCCGTCATATGACGGGATATATACTAGTATGATATAAATGGTCATATTATATGATAATTTCATGAAATAATATTAATAAAAAGTCATAAAACTGAGTCCTACTGAACAGTAGTAGTCCTTCAATTATTTAGTTATTACAACTATTTTATATATTTTATATCGCTGCGTTGAAACGACACCGGTGAACATTTAAGGGTAATCAAATTCCCGGACGTGTAGTATTAAAGTTGTCAATGGCAATAAATAAACTAGGGCAGGAGTCAGGAGATCAAAGGGCAGAAATCATTTGGGGGAGCCGGAGGCTTAACGAATCTCCATCCATCACTTCGACTGGCTAGTGTAATACTAGCATCATTTTTTTATATTTAGATTAACAGCTATGTCAACGAAACCATGATTCCAAAAGTAGTAATGATGCCAGATCACTACTTTAAGGTAGCAGATGAATAACAATTAAAAGTTGAGTTGAAGAGTGACAGAGGGTGGGAAAAGTCAAGAAATGTCGAGAAAAGGCATTTATTTTCAACGTGGAATTTTCGAAAACTTCCAAAATCAATCAATCATTCATATAATATCATTAAATCTTATTTGAGTTACCTACCGGCAACATTTTTTTCTATTATTTCTAGATCGTAAATAATAAGAGAAAAGATTAGATCTGGCTGAAATACCAGTATTAGAAAAATGTTTTTTGGTGTTGAAATTAAAGGGGGAATGAGGAAAATATGTGGATCAAAAAGGATGAAAAATTACTCTATCTTAACTTTATATATACTGTGGAACCTCAATCTATTGTTTTTCAAGGCGATGGATTTGGAAAACGATGAATGCCGGAATTCACTAGTATCCCCACAGAAATATGATAAAATGTGTGATAAGTAAATTAACCTTCCAGAACGCATGTCTGCTCAAACTTTACGACAATTTTGGTTTTTGATTCAATATTTCCCATATGCCAGCTGGGACGTCTAAAGATCATATCTATTCATCATTTCAACTCTACCCCAAGTCATGGAATGCGCAATATAGAATTCATATGAAAATTACTATTCTTAACACAGCCTTACCGTTACCTTATAGCTTGTTTCTTAAATTTACAACATGCATGTAGTCGTGGGTGAAAATTTGAAAAAAAAGTTTTTTCTTAATTGTTTTATAATTTTGTGTTAATAATTTACGTATACTACTTTAATCTGTATAAATTTAAATTTCTATAATTTTTTATTGGTTTTCGTGTCTAAAAAATATATACAACAAACTAGTTTTTCCCTCATTCTTCAAAAATTATCTGATGAACAAAATGAAAGGAAAGATACGATAGTGATTTGAGTGAAGAAGATTTATATTCTACTATTTTCTCTGGTTCCTATTTTTCAGAAATAGATTAAAAAATAAACGTTAAATTTAATTTCAAATTAATTTTTCTAATCAAACATTTAATTTCTTGACTTGTCTCATAGAAGTAAATTTCCTAGCAAAATTAAATAATTATAAACCAAATTTTCCTAGCAATGGGATGCTATTTTCCTTTTTTACTTGTCTATACTTACCTTTAATGAATACTAAACTATTTTAGATTAAACTATACAGTTCTTAAATAATAAATTAAAAAATTCTAGGATAAAATACATTATTGCCTTTTAAACTACCTGACTGATATAAGCATTTAAAATAGTTTACTTTCATCTAAATGTGATGTATTTTGTATTTTTCAGCAAAAAGATTAATTTTTAATTTCTTAGCAAATTTACTATCAATATTCATATTTATTTTTTCCGTTTTCTGTGCTAAAGACGGTAAAAAATAACAGGTTTCATAAGAAATATGATACACAAGTGCTCAGGTAAAATTCCAGAGAGCTCGTGTTGGAAGCTGCTCATACAATATCTCTCTAAAATAATTTCTATTATTATAATTATTTTAAATCCCAAGCTTATGAAATGTATATTAATTAATTTGAAAGAAATTTGAATATAGCCAAAATTCGCTATTTGAATTGTTCAAACAGTCGGATAATAACTGTAATGATAAACGCTATTAAGTAGTTTTTGCAATCATTTTGTAATAAGTAGAAACTTTACACAAACATCCATTTAAGAATAGACAAATTATTCACATTAAATTTTTTTAAAATCAGATAATATTCTTTAAATTTCCATACTTACGAAACTATTTTATAACTTTTTTTTATGTTTAAAATGATCCTTAAAAGTTAATTTATCATAGATTTCAACAAAAAGGATTCTGCGATAAATAGTTCTCGTCCGTTCAGTGGGTTAAAATAATCTATGTACTTCTTTTGAATTTGGACTTCTTATCAGTTATTAAAACTGAGTTTACTTTTATTTCAAAGATTTTACAATAATTAATATATAGAAAATAGAAAATATTTTCTATAGATTAATTATTAAATTTATGAACAAAATAATACCCCAAAAGAAGTTTTAAATATTCACACAAGAAGTTTTAAATATTCACATAAGAAGTTTTAAGTATTAATTAATCAAGGATAGAAAAAAATCAGAAATTTAATGCGCAATAAACATTTTTAAAAATCGGCAAAATATTTAAAACATTAAATTTTTAAAATAATACAATAAATGAGATTAATTTAGATAACTTTAATGCATATGTATACAAAGTTTCAAAACTCTAGGTTGATAATTTACAAAACTGCTTTGTATCGTTTATTACTTCCTTGGGTAGATAGTACTGTTCAAACAAAAATTCTTGATTATAATAGCCTTTGTTCTATTTATTGTAAAACCTTTTACTCTATAAATATTTGGTGAAAAAGGGTCTTTAATAAAAAGTTTTATAAGAGTTTTTATAGATTTTTATCTCAACTTATACATCTCTCATAAATTTTTGAAGTATTTCCGCCAAACAAAATTAAATTTATTTATTCACAAGATAACTTTTGAAATATCTCTCTAAAATTCTCATTTTCCCCTTCTCAATTCTTTCATATCTATTTTCCCAACTACAAAATATTTTATTTAATGGAGTGTCTGCGACTTGAATTCTTTCGACCCATTTCCCAAAGCTAACTCTGAAATAAATGCAATTTTTTGTCTAGTCGCCAAATTTTCCAGTTGACTCAGGCAAATGATTCATTTTTCCACTGATCTAAGTTCCTTTCTGGCTATTAAATTCGCTGACTAAGCTGCCGGTTGCTTGGGAATATTCTCTGCGTCATGTCGCTGTGGGGCCCAACTAGTGTTTTTCTGTATCATTCCATATTCTGCTTTCAACAGAGAGAGATGTCTATTTCTTAGATTCAAAATAAAAGTTGTTTCACTACGGACTCGCAGTTCCCTTCTATGGAGCCAGTATTCTCCATTCCCTAGGCTTCTCATTGCCCATCAAATGAAAATTTCATGTGTAATCGGTAGATTAATTTCCCTGAATTACACACACACACATATATCTATATGTCAGGTTTTCAAAATGTAAAATTAATAATAAAACGAAAACGCAGTGCACTCTTTTAAATGCAGGCACATGAATAACTCATTATAAAAGCACTTGACGTGTAAGGATTGAGAGAGAGCATCTTGAGAAAGGGTTCCTACAGGAGCCGTGGCTGGGTGGCGCTCCTTTTTTAGGGTGTGGACGCTAGCCAGGCACCGCCATATTTGATGGTTGTCTTTTAAACTGTGCAATATACATGAATAAAGACATTATCAAGAAATCATTGGTTTTATGACTATTCATATGCTTGCAAAGTCTGTCATATTTATATATTTCTGTGTGCTGTCTTATATTAAGAAGAATGATGAAAAATGAAATAGTGTATCGACCTGTATCTACGAGGCGCATGCAGAAAGTAAGTTTCCCGTTGTTTTCCCCTTTAAAGTAAACGCAATTAGCCGTGTTAATTGAGCATGCGTAATAGATCTATGATGTATTAATCATATGCCAGATGGACAAGTCCCGATTCGTGCCAGTAGCGGGGTAGGAGTGGTCCGAAATGGAAACTCTAATTCCTTCTCTCGCCTCCTGCAAGGTTCGCTCGGTGATCTTGAATGTACAAAGTATTGCGCCAATTGAAATTAATCGTCAACTCTGTCAGGTCAATCAGCCGAAACTGGCACCCGAAAACAAAATTCAAATTTTAGGAGCAGCGCTGACATTTCTGAAACGGTATCACGATGACGGCGACGAGCTGCTCGACAGGATTGTCAAGGGGAAATGAGTCTTGTATTTCGCACTTTACCCCAACACCAAGCAGCAGTCAATACTTTGGCATCATAGTGGATCTTTGGTCAGGAGCAAATTCAAACAGACGCTGTCAGTATGGAAAAGGATGTTTACGGTGTTCTGGGACAGTAAGGCTGGTTCCATTCACAAGAGGCAGAGTTTTACAACGGAGGTAACAAAAGTTGATCCCACAATATGACAAGTGTCTCAATTCTGGTGGTGGCTATGTTGAAAAATAGCTGAAACATTGCTGTACTTGTTGCCAATAAATATGTCCGTGAAAGTGTGAGTTCTTTTTTTTTCTTTTAAATACGGAAACTTACTTTCTGGATGCACCTCGTAGTATGATTGACATCTTCAAAATTACTCCTTTTCGAAATTAAAAATTTTAATTTACTTACAGATTCACCTTAATTACTAATTATCATTAAGATCAGGAATAGGAGCCCCATAACCCACCTTTATATGGAGAACATTATAATTTTTGGGAATTCCACCACGGATGACTTTAGACTTCCCTGGACTAGAGAAAGGAAATTCTAACTGCAGTTTCCTCATCTTTCAAATTCAACTTGATTCAATGCAGTAGATAGTTTACTATCTAAGAATGGAATCCTCAATAAACTTTTATATTTAAGAATCATGTTAACGAATTAAGAACTCGTTGTGGTGTCCAGACTTTGCGACTCCATGGTGCCGCCGACTCCCATGCAACTCTACAACTCAACTCTAACACACGCGCAAAGCTTACTAGGCAAAGAGTTGGATCGGTGGGATAAGGACACTCTCGACCAACGCTCTCGCACGTAATTTTATTTCTTTATGTGTGAATGAATTGTAACGGCGTGATGTAGCGGTGTGTCGACATCAAAGAACTTTGCTTTAAGAGGTGGATTTCGCTTGTGTGGATACAAAAGGATTGTTTTCCCCGACACCTTGATGCCTACACTGTCATGCCCTATTGTAAAGGAACAAAATACCTGACAACCCGGAACCTTCACTGACAGCCAAAAATATGATCACTGGAACGACAAAGGATTTGCAGCTCCTTAGATGTAGCCGCTAAGAGTTCCAGGGAGCCACGGGCTTTGCGGCTGATGATTGTTTAACCAGGACCAATCCAGTTGGTCGAAGGTGCGGTCATCGCTAAGTGATCCAATAATAAAATTGTGGGCGAGGCCCGTCTCTTGGCGGCCCCTCCCGTAGAAAGAGGCGAGTGAAGATTTTTTTTTAATTTTTTAGAGAAGTTAGCTAGCAACCAGTTAATTGAGAGGTCGCCTTGACCAGTTTCTCTACCGGAGAATTTTTGCTATAATCCCACCTTGGGATCTTTTCTTTAAGGAGTAGCCCGCATCGGCTAACTCGGAGGAGTCTCTCCACCGGATAGTTTTATTTAATGAAATCCCGTCTTCGGATATATCTCTTGCTGAGATTGAAGCGATACCCTGTGCATTGGGTTTCCTTTTGTAATATAATCCTCTTCAGGATTGCTTGCAATTCCTTCAGAGAACTTTCGCGAGAGATACGAATTTTTTCTTCCGTCTAATCACCCATATTTCGGCAGAGACTGAATTTAGTAGGTACCAGTCTCTACTCAGACCTACGTGTACTAATCCCTTACCTGTGATCAGAAATTGTTTTTTTTTTTGTGTAGATATGAAATGATATATATAGCAGCATTGTAAATAAATTCATTAATCAAGATACACCTGATTCTTCCCTGTGTCACCGAGAACAGGGAACGGATACGTTACAGAATAAATGTTTATAAAGTTAAATGGAGTCAGTCATCATTCACCTTACCTTCATTAACAAATTGCTAAAACTCTTGCATTATAATTTTTGTATTTGAAATTTTGTTATTTTCCCATAACTACGAAATTCTCTTTTAATGCTATTTTTTTAGTTGATGCATGTAACTCGACTCTGAGAGCTATAACGTACATTTATATGTGACCCTTACACTGTATTTATGCATCATATATATTATTTCTTAGATTTATTGCCCTAATAATTGCACGCGTGCATCGATCAAGTTAAACTTTTCAGTTCACAGCTTTCTGTAGTTATTGGTGTTAGTCTCTAAACAGGAATAACACTCCTTTGTCAAATGTAGGCCAGGTTTAACATCTGCCAGTATTTTGCTTCAGACACAGTTTTGAAATACGTCTTTTGAATGATTAAACAAAGTTCTATACGAAACATTTTTAATGTGTAAAGGTTGAGAAACATTTCACTACATGAACTATAATAATTGCTGTGTGTTAAATGACCAAATATATTTCATCTTTTTAATAAATTTCATGATTTACTCAACTTTATAAGAACTTTACACATTGTATGAGGGACACGTACTACTACGGGTTAGTTTAACAACATGGTTTGTTTGTGGGTACAAAAATAATGGTATATACAGGAAAACGAAGCCGAATGTTCTGTCTACTACATAGATTCTGGAAAAATTTAGACAAATAAAAACTAGTTTTTAAATTATTATTTTTATGATTGGTCTTTCCATTTTTTTTATAATTTAAAAATGTTTGTATATAACATAATTTGAAAAATTAAAACTGTATACTATTATTTCTATTTGATTTTTTATATTTACGATACTATTATAAATTTATCCACTAGAAAATGTAATTTTTGTTTACAAAAACCTTATGGTTGTTAATTATATATTTCTATTTATAATTTTGAGATTTAACTGAATAACTAAATTTAATCACAAAACGCCCGCTCCCGGTACAATTCTGCTGCGAAATGTACCCGCACACAATGTGTTAAAATAGTTCAGTTTTAAAAACATTTATTTAATTTGAAAATGCGAGGCATTTAAGAGAGCAAAATATATAACTTATTTTAATTTTTAAAAAATGTATAAAGGAAATTTTTAAAAATTCTATATGATTGTAAACTTTTGATATCAGTTGTATCGCAAAAGAAATTTGGATGGGACATGAAAACATTGGGGAATACTTTTATTATATTCCAGTAAATCATGAATAAATTCGATAAATTCTATAGATTCCCTTGCTACACCCTCTCCCCCACACAAAATAAAATTATGCCATGGGAGGTAGAATTATAAGAGTAAAACACAAAATATATATTTTTAAGCCACCGCAAACATTATCTTGGTAAAACATTTAAAGATTATTAGAGTAATAACACCGACGAAAAAGGCAGGGTGAGCATAATTAGGCTGTTCAGTAGAGTATTAGCTCAGTATTAAATCTCCCAGCAGGTGACAGAAGTGTAGAATTTATTTAACCTAATTTTAAGCCTGTGCTGAAAACTGAATGAAGAGTGGTTTCCAGTTACATATTTTCCATACTTTTGGTTAGAACGATGTTTAATTTCATGCAAATATTTATGAAGTTATTTAATTACAAAATTCTTTGTACAATTAAAGATTATTAAAGTCAGAAATTTTCATTGAAATAGATTTTTCACAGATTCTTAGAACACTTATCAACTCAAACGTCAAGAAATAAGCTTCTTTATATCATTATTAAGCTTATTGCTTTGTTGAGAGTATTATAATCAATATTTTGTCATTGGCTAGTCTTGACTAGACCTGAATATTGGTTTGGTTTACTGTTTTGCACACGACGGCTAATGAGACGGGACCTACTGCTTAAGGCCGATTCCAAACGGTTATGAACATTCATGTTAGCAGCGGGATTCGAACCCATGATATCCGGTTTTTAAGACATTGTATGCGGGACACGTACTAGTACGTTTTCTGACGATTGATACTTGAGAGCGGGTCACGTACTAGTACCGGTTAGTGTAACAACATGGTTTGTTTGTGGGTACAAAAATAACGGTATATACAGGAAAACGAAGCCGAATGTTCTTGTCTATTACATAGATTCTAAAAAAATTTAGACACATAAAAACTAGTTTTTACATTATTAGTTTTATGATTGCTCTTTTCATATTTTTATAATTTAAAAATATTTATATATAACATAATTCGAAAAAATTAAAACTACATACTATTATTTCTATTTGATTTTTATATTTACGATACTATTATAAAATTATCCACTTAAAAATATATTTTTTGTTCACAAAAATCTTATGGTTATTATTTATATATTTCTATTTATATATTTGTTTATATATTTCAATATAAAATATTAAAAGTTGGTTAAAAAATTAAACAATTTTCGATCTCTTGAGATTTAACTGAATAACTGAATTTACGAAAAAAACGCCCTATCCCGGTACAATTCCGCTGCAAAATGTACCCGCACACAATGTGTTAAAATAGTTCAGTTTTAAAAACATTTATTTAATTTATAAATACTACGCATTTTTCTTATTCAGACAATTTAAGAGAGCAAAATATATAACTTAGTTTAATTTTAAAAAAAATGTATAAAGGAAATTTTTAAAAATTCTATATGATTGTAAACTTTTGATATCAGTTGTATCGCAAAAGTAATTTGGATTGGACATTAAAACATATGTGAATACTTTTATCATAATCCAGTAAAGCATGAATAAATTCGATCAAATACTATAAGTTCCTCTGCTACACCCTCCCACAAAATAAAATTATGACATAGGAGGTAGAACTATAGACGCAAAGCACAAAATACGCAGTTTTAAGCCATCGCAGTCATTATCTTGATAAAACATTTAAAGATTATTAGAGTAATAACACCGAGGAAAATAGGCAGGGGTGAGCATAATTAGGCTGTTCAGTAGATTATTAGCTCAGTATTAAATCTCCCAGCAGGTGACAGAAGTGTAGAATTAATGAATCTAATTTTATACCTTTACTGAAAACTGAATGAAGAGTGATTTCCAGTTACACATTTTCCATATTTTCTGTTATAACGATGTTTAATTTCAAGCAAATATTTATGAAGCTATTTAATTGTAAAATACTTAGGACAATTAGATATTACTAAAATTGGAAAAATAAATAATATCCAAAATAGATGTAACCTTCATGGAAATAGATTTTCCACAGAATCTTAGAACACTTATCGACTTAAACTTCAAGAATTATGCTACATTATATGATTATAAGCTTATTGCTTTGTTGAGAGTATTATAATCAATATTTTGTCATTTTCTAGTCTTGACTAGACCTGGATATTGGTTTGGGTTACTGTTTTGAACACGACGGCTAATAATACTGGGACCTACTGCTTAAGACCGATTCCGAACGGCTGTGAACATTTATGTTAGCAGCGGGATTCGAACCCGTGAACTCAGATTCTTAACACATTGTATGCAGGACACGTTTTAGTACGTTTTCTGACGATTCATACTTCGGCGCTGTCACGTACTAGTACCGGTTAGTGTAACAACGTGGTTTGTTTGTGGGTACAAAAATAACGGTGTATACAGGAAAACGAAGCCGAATGTTCTTGTCTACTACATAGATTCTGGAAAAATTTAGACAAGTAAAAATTAGTTTTTACATCAGTCGATGAGGAACCACAGAATGGAAAGGTTGATTAAAAAATCAATTTAGATTTAAAATTAACTTTTTATTTATCCTTGCGGAAATTATGTTATATATATGTATATTTATATATTATATATAAATATATATATATATATATATATATATATATATATTTGTGTATTTGCCTATTAATAAATTTGTTTATATATTTCAATATAAAATACGAAAAGTTGGTTAAAAAATTAAATAATTTTCAATCTATTGAGATTAACTGAATAACTAAATTTAAGCGCAAAACTCCCGCTCCCAGTACAATTCCGCTGCGAAATGTACCCGCACACAATGTGTTAGAGCAGTCGGCCATCGTTCGGCACCTCGGTATTGTGCTTGAAAGCGTTTCTGATCGACAATAAGCATCCATTTCATATTTTCCTGGCAGTAGTTGTTGAAGCCAGTACACGATTATTACTGTAATTCTCCAAAACTATCGATAATAGTCGACAAACGTGTTAATATTATATCTAAAATAATAACTACATACCTAATACAAATTTACTTTATGATCTTTACAAATATTCGAATATTATAAGAGTACTAGCCTCGAAGGAAAAACCAGTGGTGAACATATTTAAGCTGTTCAGTACTGTATTAAACTTGCCAACAAGTGACAGAGTTGTAGAATTAATGAATCGAATTTTAAGCCTGTGCTGAAAACTGAATGAAGAGGGGTTTCAAGTTACATATTTCCCATATTTTCGGTTAGAATGATGTTTAATTTCATGTAAACATGTATGAGGTTAATCACAAAATACTTTTTACAATTAGAAATTATTAAAGTTGAAAAAATAAATAATATCCAAAATAGATGTAATTTTTATGGAAATAGATGTATGATTATTAAGCTTATTGCTTTGTGGAGATTATTACAATCAATATTTTGACATTAGCTAGTTTTGACTAGACCTGGATATTCATTTGGTTTACTGTTTTGAACACGACCTACTGCTTAAAACCGATTCCGAAAGGCAGCGAACGTTCATGACAGCAACGGTATTCGAACCCACGAACTGTGGTTCCGAAGAGCAGCACTCTACTATTCGGCTATCAATTGGCATCTGTGGAATTGTGCTTGCAAGCTATTCTAATCGACAATAAGCATCCATTTCATATTTCCATGGCTGTAGTTGTTGAAGCCAGTACACGATTATTACTGTAATTATCCAAAACTAGCGATAATAATCACCAAACGTGCTAATATTAAATCTAAATTAATAACTAAATACCTAATACAAATTTATTTTATGATCTTCACAAACATTTAAAGATTATTAGAGTACTAGCATAGAGGTAAAAACCAGTGGTGAACATACTTAAGCTGTTCAGTACTGTATTAAATCTGCCAACAGGTGACAGAGCTGTAGAATTAATGAATCTAATTTTAAGCCTGTACAGAAAACTGAATTAAAAGTAGCTTTTCATTACATACTTTCCATATTTTTGGTTAGAATAGAGATTCCCTACCTTTTCTAGTCCACCTCCTCCTTAACTAGAAAAAAATATTAGAACGCCCCTCTCCCATAATAGTTAATTATACCAAATATTAAAATACTGTTGCATATTATCGAAGTCTATTTTATCTTATTGCCTATCTATTATTAATCACAAAATAGAAATTAAGTTAAACGGTCTTCAAATATAGTGAAAAATTGTTTATTAAAACTTAAAAATAAGCATTAAATCAATAAGAAATAAAAAAGTTAACAGCCTGGAAAATGAATAATATTCAATCTAGATATAATATTTGTGGAAATAGGTGTTCTGTATATATATCAACTCAAACACCAGGCATTATGCTTTTGTGTTTAACTATTTAGTTCATTTCTTAGGAGAGTTATGATCAATATTTTTTTCTGTTCAGTTATAACTATATCTGAATATCGTGCTTGAAGCGTTTTCTAAGAGACAATATGCATCCATTTCTAATTGCCCGGAGCGTAGTTACTGACTCCAGTACAGGTTAACACCATAACTTCCTACGTAATATAGAAGTCAAACGATAGCCGAATGGTTAGGATGCAGGCATTCGGAACCGGAGTTCGTGGGTTCGAATTCCACTATTGCATGGATGTTCGTAGCCGTTCGGAATCAGTTTTAAGCAGTAGGTCCTGGTCTCATTAGCCATAGTGTTGGAAAATGTAGACCGTAGCGCTTCAAAACCGAACCAAACCTAGGTAATATAGTGGTCAGTATACTTGTCACAGCATGTCACTTGGGAGAGACCCGGGTTCGATTCCCCGCCGAAACAAGCCTGGAGGCCTCCCGTCCATATGGGCCCAGCAGGGTCTCATTTCCGACAGCTCAAACGGGGCAAACGCTCGGGCCGCCAGTCAAAAGGAGCCCCCAAATTTATTGTCATTTCAAGTTAAAAATATGATGCGTATGTCTAAATTTATCTTCAAATTATCGACAATTTCTTTTAGTTTTTGACTTATTCAGTATCGCTAGAAAACTTGTTAACAAATGTAAGTGCTTTAAAAAAATGTAGAACACGCAGCTACATTCTTTTTTAGGAAGGTAAATTCACTGGGTAAGGACTTACAAAATTCTAATATACTCTTTTCCTTACAGAATTTTTTTTGTAACTTATTTCATAATTTTTTATTTTATTTTAAACTAATTTTATTTTACTAACTACATTGGTGAGTTAATTTTAAAGGCTCTGCGAGCCATAGTTTAAGCATCACTACATGTAACAATCAAACCGTAGCCACCACCATGTACAGCAGAGTGAGGGGGCCCCAGTTGAATGGGTTTGCCCTGGGCACCCATTTCTGTAAGTCGGGCCCTGTATCTGTACATGAATTGTGATAATTCATAACTCTCCCAAACAGGCTGTGGTATTCAACAAATATGTTAAATATTAGATCAGCAGTAATACGACATAATACAAATTCATTTTATGATCTTTACAAATATTTGTGAACTCTTAAATATCTGAAACGAAAAAAATTCTCTAAACTATGCTTAAAACCTTAATATATAGGTTTCTTTCACCAAGAGAGAATACAGATTCGACTCACCTCTTATTCTTCTGGTTTCGAAGTGTCCCCATTCGTCAGACGGCAAAACGATGAATTGAAGAATGAAACACAAGAAACTCACGGCGACGGCACAAATGGGCAAAATGGCAAGCACACTGCACATGTTTGTTTGTGTTTGTCCTGCATGACTTCCACGCCAATCCTTGACCTTTAAAAGAGGAATAGCAGACATTTCAATTAGGAATATATAATAAGTCTATGCAGTATGGGATCTTTCATGAATATATATAGTACCAAATCATAAATACATTTTCATTTGCATTATTATAATTTCCGTACAGAAAATAGACAAAATGGTAAACTGATTGGCCGTATTTGTTTGTGTATGTTCTGCATGATTTCCATACCAATCCTGGACATTTAAAAGAGGGAAAACATACATTTAAACTGAGAATTTCTATATATGTACGTTAGGCGATCTTTCATTAGTATGTTCAGTACCCATATCATACAGACCTTTCCATTTTCATTATTATAATTGCTGTAAAACAACCTGACAAACGGATGAATTCATTGGACGTGTTTGTTTGTGTACGTCCAGGATGACTTTGACATCAAACCTGAACCTTCAAAAAGAGGAATACAGACATTTCAACTAAGAATTTGTTATAATTATGTACATTAAGTAATCTTTCATGAGTATTTACAGTACCCATATCATAAAGACAGTTTCTTTCTCATTATTATAATTGCTGTAGAACAAGTGGACAAAAGTTGAATTCATCGGACGTGTTTGTTTGTGTACACCCATCTCGACTTTGAAATCAAACCTGAATCTTAAAAAAGAGGAAAACAGACATTTTAGCTGGGATTAATATAGAAAGAACGTACATTATAGTCTGTGTATTTAATATTAATGCATATTTAGTTTTCTATTTTCTTTAAACACACTAGCAAAGAACATCCATGCCATGGTGGGATTCGAACCCACGAACGCCGGTATCGTAGTTCAGCACCCTGACCTTTCGGCCATCGCTCGACATAAAAGGAGGCAGATTCCCTTTACACGAGATTTATTTCTTTCTAACATTAATGCTTTTTTCTAATATTAATGCTGCCAACTTACTATTGAGTACCAGAACTCTCAACACTAGATAAGTGATCTTCTTACAGTATTGATGATTACAATTTTGGCAGCTCAGAAATACAGTCGCGAGGAGGTGCTATTATTTACGTTTTCTTATTAGGTGGCCTCTTACAGGTTGGGTTGGGTTGGTTTTGGAGTGCTACGGTCTACGTTTTACAACACGAGGGCTAATGAGACCGAGACCTACTGCTTAAAGCCGATTTCGAACGGCTACGAATATCCATGCCATGGTGGGATTCGAACCCACGAACTCTGGTTCCGAAGGCCAGCACCCTAACCATTCGGCCATCGTTCGGCGGCCTGTTACAGGCTTTGTCGTTATTGGACATGAGAGGTTAAAAACTAACCATTCGGAACTTTAATACTGGGGTTTAACTTGTCTCGGAATCTAATTAATATTTTTTTAAATGTCAACCTTACTTTGTCTCAAGACTGTTTACGATCTGATAGTGTTGAAAATTGTAAGTTATAGCCCCTACAGCAGCTAGACTTCCTTATTGAGAATAATAGAGCTTACTAGGAACAAGATTTCAAATTACAAATTTAAAATAAGTGGTTTAGTATTATTTAACTATTCTTAATGCCTGCATCTTATTTTACACTAAAGTTTAGTAGGTTACTATATATATATATATATATATATATATATATATATATATATATATATATATATATATATATATATATATATATATATGACATGCCTTGTGCAGTCAATTATTTAGTCAGAGAGCCAAATAGTATTTCATAATATCTTTATTCGTGTCTTCGTCACAAACAAGTATTCAACCATTAAACATGGTGGTCGGTGGGTAGCTTCCATACGCTAACAAAGGACTAACACTTAACGTGGGTTCATCAGCAATTCAATCTTTCTACAATTACTAAGCGTCAAGCTCTTTTATATAGAGTTATTAGAGATTCGTGCGCCTGCATTAAAGAATGTTCTGTGTTTTCTGCCTTTAACCCCTCTAAATCATTAACTTAATGTATTCAAGCCTGACACACACACATATATATATATATATATATATATATATATATATATATATATATATATATATATATATATATATATATATATATATATATATATATATACAAACATTTAAATATATGTATAATACATAGTCAATTGTTTAGAGCAGTCATATAAACACAGTAGTAAGTATCCAATCACTGAGAAATCAGTTATTGATTTACTAATTTACTAAAAGCTCGTAATAATACGGAGCGACTAAATATTTTGCCTGCAGGCTGCTACAAGACCAAAATTGGATCTTTATGTGTTCATAAAATTTCTTGAAATCTTTGTAAATCATTACAATTAATGGGACAAAAGCGCTGAGCAACAATCATATATCGTGCTATGAAAATAGATTAGACTCTCTTAACTTTAACTTCTAATCTATTAAGAATTCGTAATAGTACGGTAAAACCAAATATTTTGCCCGCAGGATGCTACAAGCCCAAAATCGGATGTGGATATAATTCATAAAATTTCTTGTAAACTTTGTAAATTATTACAATTAATGGGGAAAAAAGCGCTGTGCCACAATCACATATCGTGCTATAAAAATAGATTAGACTCTCTTAACTTATCAGGGTATCAAGTTTTATATATTATCCATCACGCACTTTCTGAAAACAATTTCAGGAATTCCCAATTAATCAATAACGCCAAAAGGTTAAACAAAACGGATTGCGTGCAACCTTCCACTTGATTAGTCAACCGTGAGAAGTTGTAAAGAGCTAATTAAAACAGTGAAAAAGGGAAGCTGTACAATTCAAGTAAAAGTAAGAAAGTAATGAAATCTGCTTTGTTAAACTGGTGTAGAAATGCAACGCTTAATGACTCTCAGAATAACTACTTTGATTTTTGAAATAGAGAGCAGACAACATAATGAAAAATGGCATCGGTCAGTTTTAGAAACGTACTCTAAGCAACATTTCCAAACGTTGGACCACCTCCTGCTTTACAAGAGAAAAAACATATTCGAACACCTCTTCTATAATAGTTAATTATATTAACTATAATTATTTTATATTGTTGCTGTTTATCTATTTTATATACAGAAAGATATTCGCACATTTTTAGACGATTTTAATTATCGGTATTAAAAAATCATTTGTTTCAAAATAAATAACTACAATTGTACTATGCTTATAAAAGTCAAAATTATCATCTCCAGCTTGAGAGGTTTGTTTTTATTCAAAATGGCGTTTATAAGGAAGCAGTGGTTCGATGGCTATAATTATGCTCTTTCCGAAGAGAAGAATTCATATTCCGTTATCCAAAAATGATGTGAGAGTCATAGTTTTGTGATATCTAAAGCGTCGACAGGTAATATCATCAAAAGGAAGTGAAAAAATTTCGAATTGGAGCCTCAAGTGGGACAAAAATTGCAAACAAGTATCCAAGGAAAAAAGGAACATATTCGACTATTGCAAAGGTACGTTGTTTAATGTTAAAAGAAAATTCTCTTAGTCAAATGCTCGGTGTCCACTGTAAAGAAAATGATAAATATTGATTTAAACCTTAAGAAAGCGAAAAAAAGCAATGTGCATCATCTTTCTCTAAAGCATCTACTTTCTCTAAAGCGAACACAGGACACGCTGCAGAATTGTGTATAAAAAACATTTATCCAAAGAAAAATGGAAAAAATACAACAATAGATGAATCATGGATGTATTTAAATGATTGCAACAAAAAAGAGTCATTTATTATGATAAAATGGGAGGAAAGAATTTAAGTACATGGTTCAAAGAATCCAAAAAATAATTCATGATTGTTGCTGGTTTTTCATATAATGGTAAGTTAAAAATAGAGAGAGTTGAAAAAAATGTCAAGATTAACTCCAAATACTATCAAAAACATATTTTATCGTCAATTTTTCTGAATGAAACACCATCGCTTTACCCGCTGTGCCATCATTGTGTGGAACTCCATCAAGACAAAGCTAGCAGTCACACTTCAAAATCCACAGTAAATTTCCTAAAAGAAATATGACAAAAAAACCGGTATCAAGGCCGTACCCTTCACTGGCATCCCTACTAAATTTCCCGATATATCACCTATGGATTTTTGTGCTTTCGGACTTTTAAAATCTGCATTATCCAAACGTCGTCCCACAAACCTTCAAGGATTCTGGAAAGCTGTTCAGTAGAAATGGGATAGAATACCTCTTCTGATACTTCAAAAGGCATTATTATCCTGGAAATTACGGTGTTGCAAGATAGTTCAGAATAAGGACTATCAAATAGAACATTTCAAACACAAGAATTTTATGCAATTTAGTTTTGTGACTACAATATATTATTGCACCCACTTTCACACACGAAATAAAACGCCACTCAAACTCACATAGTGGACTAAAAAATTTATTTTGAACACCGAAAATATATATAAAAGAGGGCGCTTTGCAACAACAGGCTCGCAACCTCAAGTACAGGCGTAAACATTCTCCCCCCGTTGACATGTAATACATTCAACAGCTTCAATAAGTAGATAACCAATTTTTCACATCAATACATACGCTAAAAAACAAGATATTCTGGAAGACTATTAAAATTAAAAAGGATTCATAAAAAAGTTAAAACACAGTTTTATATGAACAAAACAAAAAAACATAAAATTTAAGGTGGCATAGGTAATAGACACACCTTTAAAATTGAACGCTTATATTCACCGGTTTGCGTTTTCACCTTTATAACTCTAACCAATTTATCATCCCCATAGTAAATATCTATTATTGGGCCTAGAGGCCACTTAAAGGGAAGTATATTATCCTCGATGAGCACTACTAATTCCCCAATTTTAATGTTATTCTTTTTAATCTGCCATTTGTTTCTCTGCTGCAGCTCGCTTAAGTAGCTTAGATGCCATTTATTCCAAATGAGCTGCAGCAGCCGAGTGACACGCTGCCATCTTTTAAGGGAGCCTTCTTTCAAGTCTGTCAAGTTAGGTTCAGCAATTGAGTTCATGGACCTGCCAATCAAAAAATGAGCTGGGATTAAGACATGTAAATCAACACCACTCAAACTCACATAGTGGACTAAAAAATTTATTTTGAACACCGAAAATATATACAAAAGAGGGCGCTTTGCAACAACAGGCTCGCAGCACAAGACAGGATCGCAGCCTCAAGTACAGGCGTAAACAATATACATTGTCTAAAAATGTGTCAACAGTCTCTGTATACTTATAAAAAATCATAAAATAGAAATTAGTTAAAACGGCTATCAAATGTAATAAAAAATTATTTAATTAAAATTTAAAAATAAGCATAAAATCAAAGAGAAATAAAAACTAATGAGATAGCTGAAGCAAGTGGGGTTTTAACAATTTGTTAATGTCGGGTTCTAACTGCGCTAACATCATTCAAAAATCTCCACGTTCAGTGAAGTTCCTTATCTTACACATTCAAATAGCTACTAAGACTGCGTTCAGCGGCATATAAAGAAGAAAATGCAATTAAAATTTCTGTACTTTAGCAGACGGGGTGGCCAAACGGCAGCTCGTGGTAGGATTCCTAAAGTTTAAAACTGAAAAAAAAATATCATTTACTATGGTAAAAACAATATTATTTGATTAATTATTTTTATACATATCGCGTATATTTTTATAAATATTATATCTATTGACCTCCACCCCCTTTCACAGCCTTAACGCATCTGACACTCTCTCAACCCACTATCCAACACTAGAAGGCACCAGTGCCCACTGGCGGTGTTTCCGCCCCCGTTGAGAACCTATGCTTCTGAAGCAGGATTTTTCAAAGTGTGTATAAAATTGTACACACTTTGTCAACAGAACCCTAGGGTTCAGCAACGATCTTGCAGGTGTTTCTCAAGAAATTTTTATATACCATCGAAATTTTAAAGAAAATCCTTAAATTCCTTATTTAGTGTTTCACAGTCATAAACTTGACTTTTCCAACAACAAAAACCTTTCTTCCAAAGTTAATATGAAATAAGTAATATGAAGTTATCACCTAACATTTTGACTCTTTCGGAAGAGTGTGAACTGACATCGGACTGTTCACTATCATCATTATATAAAATAGTGTCAGTATCAGAATTCTGGTGTCGTTTGAAAGGAGAATATGCATAATTCCTTAATATAGAATATATTCCATAACAGCCTTTTTGGTGGCCTCTCATAGTTCCAAAGGAGTCGTGGGATTTAAAAGTTCGTCTACCACTCCGCTAGAGTGTGGTTAAAATTTCTTTGCCACATTATTTTCGTACTGTTCCAGTTTAATATATTCCATAATAGCCTTTATATAAAGGCTATTATTGAATGGCTATTAAATGGAATATATTCCATAATACCCTTTATATAGAAAATGCTCTGTTACCATTTGCAATATCCTATATTTGTGAAAATGGCTTTCCTGCATATTCTTTAATGAAAACTAAACAATGAAATAAATGGATATAAAGCATTAATATGAGAGAAAAAAAATTTCGTCAATACAACCAAACTTTAAAGAGCTTTGTGACAAACCAAAACAAAGTCATTCATTCCATAAATAGTTTTCATCCATATATCACTTTTTTATTATTTTATTAAAAGAATTCTTGCTTTCATGTCATCTTTTATAAGTATTATCTACATTTTTATACTGCTTTATATTGTTTAGTTTTTATGTTTATGTGTAATTTGTGATAAATAGTCGGCTTTTGCAGGACACGTGATTAGCATTATTTCCCATATGGACAAGATTTAATTTCAGTTAAAGTGAAAATAAAAATTATAATAATGGAAGAATTTATTTTTGAAGGAAGAAGTTCTAACATTGCAAGAGGGAAAATCATGTGTAAAAATATTCAAGTCATAATCCCACAGTGGAAATCATATCCTCAAGATCTACAAAATACTACTAAGATGTTAAGTTTAATTATTTCTAAACTAGATGGCAGCACTAGTCGTTTCATCAAAATATTTAATACTGAGCTTTTTTTTTTTTTAATACTCAGAAGTTTTACTTTATATTTTTAGTAAATCAAAAAATTGTTACTAATATATCTGATAAAGAATTTAAAATAAAAGAAATCTAAATTGATTTCTATGAAATTACATCTTTATTTCATGACTTCTAACTTTCTCATAGAAATAAATTCGAATATTTATATACCTATTACACCAAAATAAAAATCAGAATTTTTGTTGTGTGCTTGCACCAAGATAAATATCATAGAGGAAATCATAGATTAACAAATAAAATCAAATTATTAAATTAATTAATAATTAATCTGTCTATAACGTTAATATCAGCAATATTCCATGAACCGATTTGGTTTCTATATAGCATATTATTGCAAAGGATAATTAATGAAATGTAAAAAAAAATATATAATTCCAACGATTATATTTTTCTTGAAATCAAGCGTTAAATTCTACATTAATAAGAATTTATACAAATAATTCATTTCTTTAGATAAAATCCAAAATATGCTAACATTTTCTAAACTATTTAATGCACACTGTTAAAAATATCTAATAAAAAAGTAACATTTATTTTTAGAAAAAAAAATTAATTTTTTTAATAAAGTACTAGAATTTTAATTTCCTTTTTTTATGATCTTAAGAAAGTAAGTTTAAAACATAAAGTTTTACACTTAGTTATATCCAAAAGGAATGAAGTCTAGCGCTACTGCTGCCATCTATGAACATTTCAAATAAACATTTATAAAACATTCAGATTCCTTTTAGTTGACGAAACAGTAAATAATGGTCTTTTATAAAAACATAGAGCTTAATTATTTTTTACACAGAAATTCTTAATTATTTTTTACACAAAATGCTTTAAAATTCTAGTCTACTGCTTTCTGTTAGTGTCAAAATACAATCTTACAAACATTTTTATTTTACATCACGGACAAAATACATATTTATTTCCTAAATTTTAAGGAATAAAGGAATTTAGGAATAGATCGGGGATTATTTCTAAATTTTTATTTTGCTAAAAAATGAACTAAAACGTATCATTTAAAAGAAAATTTAAATTTTTAAGTACTTGCTAAAATATTTTTATTTATATATTAAAGAATATGAAATATTTTTTTCATTTACACATTATCAGTTTTTTTTTATAAAGTTTCTAGGTACGGATGTAAAAGTATTTCCAATTCAATCATGAAATTGAAATAATATTAACTTTTCAACCTACTTCAAACAATATTCACAAGTGTTCGAAAGATATATTTGAGTAATAATAATTCAAATATAAAAAAAAATGAAATTTAACTCTTATAAAATGTATTTCAAAGAATTAAATTTAAAAAAAATTTTATATTTAAAATGTTTTGAATGTATTTTTATATGTGTTTAATTATTAATATTTACTTATATTAACAATATTTTATTTAATTTATTTTTGAAATATTAGTTATTTTTATTTCATATGCATACAAAAATTTATAAATTCGAAATAATAATTTTTATAAGAGTATTGTATCGCCCTCTATTCCCTGACGGTTAATCTGAGAGGATGAAGCAATGATGAATTTACATGTTTTAGTTCTGTACTAATTTTCATTGAAGTAATAAACTATAGAATTATTAAATATTCCATTTGTATTTGAAACAACTATTGCAGTCAACCAGTCCCAAACTCTTATTATATAACATTACCAAAGAAAAAATTTACTTCATTCTTTCAACATCATAATTTGTTGCATAGTCTAACGATAGATGGCAGCACTCTATTCTTTACATTTTCCAAAATGATTGTTTATTCATCCGTTCAAAGTGGGACGTGAGTTGGTGTAGTATTCATGCTATTATAGAATGGAATGCAGAGGGACAAGGCCATTCGAAGGCCGCTCTTGTTATTATCTAATTCACGTTATTTGGAGTTCTGTCCAGAGATTTCGAAAGACGAGCTTCCTTTCTTTCCGCATCTAAATTTTGCCGTAGAATTGGTTTCATGACTTCAATGGTGAAAATAAATGAATAAAATAGTAAACATATATATATATATATATATATATATATATATATAGATATATATATATATATATATATATATATATATAAATATATATAGATATATATATATATATATATATATATATATATATATATATATATATGTGTGTGTGTGTGTGTGTGTGTGTGTGTGTGTGTGTGTATTGTGTGTGTAATAAGACGGACTTCACGATGGGTGGTTGTATTCATGGCCCATAAAAATGACATCGCTTTAGTTAAATACCTTTATTAAGATAACGTCGGAGGACGGGTTCCCATTTCATCATAGGGACAGGACAAACTGAGTGGTCAGCTAGCATGAAGTTATATGTAAAAAGCCCTTAACACCTGGGTCAACATCTCAGTCAAAATCTGTGGGAAATTCTTTAGGAAAATCTGACTCCGACAGCGTGCATCTCCTTTTTGTTTGAAAATTTGATAAATTGTCCGCTAGGGCAATGTAAAGTTATAATTGGTTAGACCCCTTCTCTGAGGGCTTAAACTATATGTAAGGAAAAGTAAACTGGATTGCTGTACTAATGTAAGCATTTTGTATAAAACCTCTAAGACAGCCCGAGAAAATTCTCAGGAGTTTTCAAAACTGAAGTCAAGGGCTAAAATTCTCGCGTCATTTTATATCCCCCTTTTTGGCCCTTAATCTAAATTGAACACTGGGGCAACAATTCACGCCCTCAGAGAAGTCTAACCAATTATAACTCTACATTGCCCTAGCGGACAATTTAGGAAATTTCCAAACAAAAAGGAGATGCTCGGTATAGGAGGCAGATTTTTCTAGAGATTTCCCCACAGATTTTGACTGAGATGTTGACCGAGGTGTTAAAGGTCTTTTACATATAACTTCGTGCTAGCTGACCCCTCAGTTTGTCCTGTCCTTATAATGAAGTGGGAAACCGTCCTCCAACGTTATCTTAAGCTAAAGGTCTGTAGCTAAAACGGTGTCATTTTTATGGGCCATGACTGCAACCACTCATTTGGAAGTCCGCCTTATTACATATATATGTAGTCCAGGAATTATATATACAACTGCTGGACACATTTGACATTATAGCCCCTATTCTTTTTACTTGTCCGGGCTACTGGGCAAGGAGAAGTCTATTCAGCTTAGCAGTAATAAAATAAGATGCAGTGTAGCCACATTGAAGAAAACTGCACACAAGTCCAAGTCTAAACGAAATTTTATTTAAGAGCTGCTAGAAAAGGACATCTTCACTAGTCAGCGGCAGACAAGAGAAAGACACAAAAATCACTTTGCTCGAACAGAGGTGCACCCAAGAGCGAAGACAGATAGAATTTTCCCAAGGGACAAGAAACTGAGTCAGTGAATTTAACTGTTAAGATCAGGAGAAAAGCCAAGCCATTTGCCTGCGTCAGCTATAAAACGTGTTGAATGGGCAGAAAATTTACATCTATTAGATAGAAAGCTTTGGGAAATGTATTGGAAGAATTTTAAGTCGAGGACATTCCTTTGATTAAGACATTTTGTGCTGGGAAATAGATTTTAACCCTTAATTTGGCTAAGTCTGCCGCTACACCGGACATGTATATTTATAACTACTATATAACATAATTGTTAGTGTTCGCCACAGCGGACATTAATTATCTCAAAAATGGAAAATGATATATTTTTATTGTTTATTTTACAGAGATCCTAATGTCTATACAGACATGGAAAAATAACAGAAATTAAAAAATATTTGAAAAAACATCTTGTCAAATTAAGGGTTAAGGAACTAGAATAAGAGAGAAGAGGTTTTTAAGGAAATAGTAAAGTGAAATAATTTTGATATATTACATATATGTGTGTGGGTATTAAAAAAAGACACATGCTTTATTTATTGATAATCTAGTTAAATGTACATTAAAAGAAATATATTTCTATAGTAACAGGGCATTACTTTTTTCTTATTCTAATACCTAGTGTATAATTCATTATTATTATAGTACTTATTGCATAGCTTTATAGTTATTATTATAATACAAGTAGCCGCTTCATGCCTAGGTTTCAACTGAGATGAATGTCAATCCCAAATAAAGTTTATAATTATTTCAAGATTAATATTATAATTCATATTAAACCAGTAATGTTAACATCTTCGAAAATAAAACAACTTAATTTTATCAAATGAATAACACATTTTAATTTTTTTTAATAAACTTAAATTAGGATATATTTAGTTAAGTATGAAATTATAAGAAATATCAAAGTGACATTAAGTATCGATCTCATCAAAATCTATTAGATTTTTTTTTAATATTCAAAAGGGAATTTGTAATTTTGAATTTGTTTTTTCACTGACTTAATATTAGCTTTGAAACACTGGAAGCTGAGTGAAGCATGTCATTAAATCGGCACTATTTTGTCACACCCTTACAGGTGGTACCCGGTGTAGGTCATAATACCCATACCCATCATTCTATCCCTCTATCTATGATTACTTTGTTTGAAAGGGTAGCTCAGTTGGCAAAGTCATCGATCTCGTAACCGGAGGAGTACGAGTTCAAGGCTCGAACCGGACAAACATCCTTGCTTTCATTAATGGCGGATACGGTCCGTAAAATAGATTCGAGATCGCAATGTCTTCTAAGTTCCCTAACGATACATCTAAAGTTGGCAGGCCAAACTTTGTGGTCTTCTGTGTGATCCCTGATTCTAAATTACGGGGAACCACTTTGTTTGTATTGTCTTTGAGATGAATGTCGACCGCTTATTTGGTTTTTATTACGGGGGAGGGGAAAGACCAACAAATATCTACATGCTATAAAAACAAGTTTCCTAGCATTGGAATTCATTTACGTAAAACTTATGTAGGAAATAAAAATTACGCAAAAGGAAGTTAACATATTTTTAAAATTTATGTTAGTAAAACCTTTTAATATTTATCTAATAAGGTTACTAAAAGTCGGACATAATTCTACCTTTTTTAAGATCTAGTGAAATCTAAAACACTATTATATTCATTCGAATCGCTTTTAAATTGTTTAATGATTATAATCTTTTCTCTGCAAGCATCGTCTTTTAACATTGTACAATCTTTATCTACAAAATCGTTAACAGTACAAAGTTGCTACTAAAAGGGTAAGGTACAAAAAGTCTACGATAATCTTACAAAGCTCCTACAAAAAATTCCAAGTCTGCAAAAACATTAAGGAGGTTGTTAAAAACAGGAGGATAAAAGGTTAAAAAGATAAAAAGTAAGGTACCTCCAATGTCTACAAAAGTCATATTATTTAACGAGCATGTTAAGAAAAGAGGATAAAAGTTTAAAAGAATATAAATTAAGGTACCAATTCTACAAAAATCTTACAATTCGAAAGTCTTACAAACAACCTACGAAAAGTTGCAAGTCAACAAAGAACGATGATAAAAGGCTAAAAAGATAAAATATATGGTACTAAAATTTTCACAATCCTTTAAAAGTCATAAAATTCGCAAGTTTACAAAAACTTTAAGGCAATTGTAAAAAACGATAATGCAAGATTAAAATGATAAAAGGCAAGGTACCAAAAAATCTACAATCCTACAAAAGTCTTACAAAAATCCTACAAAAATGTTGCAAGCCTACAAAAACGTTAAGGAGGTTATGAAAACACTAAAATAAAATGATAAAAGGTAAAATGCCCAAAAGTATACGATCCTACAAAAAATCTTAACAAAAAGTTGAAAGTCTTACAAAAATCCTAAAAAAACGCTGCAAGATTATAACAACGTTAAGGAGGTTATTAAATACTAGACTAAAAGGATAAAAGTTAAGGTACTCAAAAGTATAGGTTCCTACCAAAAATCTTAACAAAAAGTTGCAAGTCTTACAAAAAGCCTAAAAAAAAGTAGCAAGACTAAAACCGTTAAGAAGGTTATTAAAAAAACTAGACTAAAAGGTAAAGTACCCAAAAGTATATGATCTTAAAAAAAATCTTAACAAAAAGTTGCCAATCTTAAAAAAATCCTAAAAAAAAAGTTGCAAGACTATAAAAAAGTTAAGGAGGTTATTAAATACTACACTAAAAGGATAAAAGGTAAGGTACCCAAAAGTATACGATCCTACAAAAAATCTTAACAAAAAATTGCAAGTCTTACAAAATCCTTAAAAAAAAGTTGCAAGACTATAAAAACGTTAAGGAGGTTTTTAAAAAATTAGACTAAAAGGATAAAAGGTAAAGTACCTAAAAGTATACGATCCTACAAAAAAATCTTAACAAAAAGTTGCAAGTGTTACAAGCATCGAAAAAAAATTTGAAGTTTATGAAGAACGATGATAAAAGGTTAAAAAAATAAAATATATGGTACTAAAATTTCTATAATCCTTTAAAAGTCTTATACAAACTCGTAAGTTTACACAATCACACAAAAGTCTTACAAAAATCCCACAAAAAAAGTTGCAAGCCTACAAAAACATTAAGGAAGTTATTAAAAACTAGAATAAAAGGATGAAAGGTAAGGTACCCAAAAGTATACGATCCTACAAAAAATCTTAACAAAAAGTGGCAAGTGTTACAAGCTTCCTACAAAAAGTTTCAAGTTTAAGAAGAACGATGATAAAAGGTTAAAAAATAAAATATATGGTACTAAAATTTATATAATCCTTTAAAAGTCTTATACAAACTCGTAAGTTTACACACTCACACAAAAGTCTTACAAAAATACTACAAAAAAAGTTGCAAGCCTACAAAAACATTAAGGAAGTTATTAAAAACTAGAATAAAAGGATGAAAGGTAAGGTACCCAAAAGTATACAGTCCTACAAAAAATCTTACAAAAAGTTGCAAGTCTTACAAAAATCCTAAGAAAAAAGCTGTAAGACTATAAAAACATTAAAGAGGTTGTTCAAAAACGAGGATAGAAGTTTTCTGCCGTAAATTCAAGCCAACCACTCTCCTAAGAGTGAAAAGCAGTTGAGAGTGAATTTCCTCCAAATCCGACTCGAATAAGAGCACATAAAAGTAGTGCGGTAGCATTCGGGCCGCCTACGCGAAGAAAGTAAAGCGGGTATCTTGAAAGGAACAAATTGCAACACTCGTGGAGTCGCAACCCTTTTCAGAGCATCTCCGGAGAGAAATAACAAGTATTTAGTACGGCACGCACGTCTGGAGGTCACAGATGCAGATTCGAAATATCAGTGTAGATGTTGAGCTTCCCTCAACAAATAGTAAATTTAATTGGTGCAACACGCCGAGGCTCAATTGTGGGGAAGGGGTGACATCTGTCCCCGGGGCAGCATCGAGGGACGAATTGACGCTACAAAATTTTAGAATGTAATGTGTTCCATTCTTAAATACGTTAAAACGTCAATAAAAATATTCGCTTACTCAGCGCCCCCCCTCTTTTTTTGTCTCTTTCTCATTTTAACACACGTGCGGGTACATTTCGCAGCGGAATTGTGTATCTAATAGTGGTTAAACAAGTTTAAAATAAAGGACAACGAACATAGAAAGGTAAATATAAACATCTTAATTCTAAGAATATATTTTAAATAACATTCTCATTTTCTTAATAATACTTTTTAAGCAATTCTTCAAACCATATTTAAATATTGCAATTATGCATGACATAAAGAGAAATTTACAATTTCTTTTTTAATTTAAGAGAAGATCTGAATAGTTTTACGATAAATATATCATTTTAACTTAAAGAACTATTATTTTCCAAAACGAAGTAGTTACATAGAAAAATAGCAAATTTCGAAAAAAATTTAACATATTATGTACTGGTACATTTCGCAGCGGAATTGTACCGGGAGCGGACGTTTTGCGCTTAAATTTAGTTATTCAGTTAAATCTCAATAGATCGAAAATTATTTAATTTTTTAACCAACTTTTCTTATTTTATATTGAAATATATAAACAAATATGTAAATAGAAATATATAAATAACAACCATAAGATTTTTGTAAGTAAAATATATATTTTTTAGTGGATAAATGTATAACCGTATCGTAAATAGGAAAAATCAAATAGAAATAGTAGTATATAGTTTTAATTTTTTCGAATTATGTTACATATAAATATTAATTCATTATAAAAAAATGAAAGACAAGACCATTCGGCTTCATTTTCTTGTATATGCCGTTATTTTTGTACCCACAAACAAACCATATTGTTACACTAACCCTTATTAATACGTGACCCGTACTCAAGTATCAATCGTCAGAAAACGTACTAGAACGTGTTCCCCATACATGTTAAAACAGGAATCTATAGTGCAGTGCTCCTGAAGCTCGAGCGCAGAACAGAGTATAAATGTATATAAGAGTTTATGAACTGTAATTTTTGTCATTTTTTGACAAAGGAGATATCTGACTGCTGGAAAAGCGATTAGGAGAGAAAAGGGAAACTATTGGCAGAGAAATTTTTTAAATTACAGGACTTCGGTAAGCTGTTTATGCTATACTATAGGCAGGGCCTTATTAAAGCACAGGCCAACTGGGCCTAGGCCCTGGGCCCCCTAAACTGATAATTTCGAAAAGAAGAATTTTGAAAGTATTTTTCCTGATGATCCTGCTCTGTAGTCAACTTCGGGGAATGCACTTACATAAAGAAATTTATTATGGTTTGCAGCAATTGAAGGAACATAATACTGGAATAACAGTTTATTACATTCAACATTTATAATATGAATCATTAAGAAAATAATTTACAAAATATTAAAGGAAAAAAGTATTTATCTTATATATTATATAATATAAATTGGTAATAAATTAAAAATTTTAGCCAGTTATGAAGAAATATTAGCACTTTTTGCTATATTTATGAAACTTAGGTACAATTGCTATTTGCTGAAGAATTTTATTATTTTATTTTTTTCTCTTATTAATTTTGTCTTAAAATCTACGAATAGCTATTATTTGTTAACCTTACCTATGCTATTTTATTTTATTTTTTATATAAAACATAGTTGCAAGTGTTACAGTTTACATCCTTGAGGATATACAAATTTTTGGTATTCGACTGTACTACAAAGGTATGTAAGCATAAAAAAAATTAATATAAATTATTCGTTTGTATCCTCTTTTATAACTTTTTTTTCCCTTGGAAGGAGGGTAGGGTGGGCCCGAAAGACTACCAGGCCCTGGGCTCAACTTTGCCTTGATCGGGCCTTGGCTGTAGGTTGGACTGTCAGTCAGTTGCACACATTACAATAGCTGTCGATCAGATCGTAGAGCAAATATCACCGGAGTTCTACTCCAGCCATTGTGGTGGAATCGAATTCCGAAAATAAAAGCAGTACGTTCCAGTCTCATTAGCTCTCGTGAGCAAAACAGTAGACCATAAAGCACCAAACCAAAACAAACGCCCCATCCGCATGTGCAACTTGTCTGTGGATTAGCAGTCTTCTTCAGTGTAATTCACTTCTTTCACCATCCATTGTGTGCAACTAACCCATTGCTACATTGCTCATGTTCTGTATTCCAAGTATTATGATCTGACGATCCATATAAATGGTTATTATTACTTTAGACTTTCAGTTAATGAACGTGTATGTATAAAAGATGATTAGTACGTGAATGTTCTATCAGTGGCGTAGTGACAGGGGGTGACGGAGGTCTATTATCTCCAGAAAGTCTCTTGTAGAAGACCGCCAAATGGTTTATGTTAGCTTTTGTTTTCGTTAAGAAGGTTTGCGGAAAGACTTCGTGGTTCTGGCACCAGTTATGATTGCTATGTCACTTGTAACACGTATGCCAAAAGCTTACTTTTTTATTATATGTGCTCGTGGAAAGGGAGTGCCAGTTATGTTCAATAACAGCAAGATTTCTGCGTTGTTGTTGTTGTTGCCACTTGGTAAAACCAAGTACGACTGAGCCGGAGGCTTCTCGTATCAAGACAAAAGAGTTCGCCTTTCCCTTTAAACTCAAGGGTGAAAGTACAACTTATGCTCAAGGGGGTCCTTATAATTTTTAAGCAGGGACCAAGCAGAAGACCCATAGGCTTGGTCTTGCGCCCCCAGAGGTATTGATTGAGAACTTAGAGGTCATTGAGACCACGAACCTATTCTACGTGTCCCAATCACCTTTAATGAACACGATGTATCCCAGGTCATCTTGGGCTCCGAACCAGCAATCCTCCAGTTACGAGAGCGTTGCCTTTGTCCACTGAGCTACTGCTGCGCAGATTTCGGAGTACTCTTGTTCAGCATAATTAACTAAGCTTTTGGCGTACAATATGTCTAAAAACACGTACGCCGACAGCTTACTTTTTTTAATTCTGCATTTTCGTGGGAAGGGGGCGCCAATAATGCATCGTGCCTTAGACGCCAGCTCGCTACGCTACTAGTAACACTTACGTCGAAAGCTTACTTTATTTTACTTTATCGTGAGGAAGGGGCACCGAAAAGAAATCGTGTGCCGGGCGACAGTTATACTGTCTATTCCCCTGATGAGACGTACGCCGAAAGATATATATATATATATATATATATATATATATATATATATATATATATATATATATATATATATATAATGAATCCTTGAAATGGCTAAAGTGTTAAGAACCAAATAGAGAAATACAAGGAAAAATTGGGAAAAGCGAACCATTCAAACACAAAAGTAGTACGCTGTTTGATTTCTAGCTAAAGCAAGCGAATGAAGCAAGAACTGAAATTCTTTTACTCACTAAATTAATATTAAAATATTATACAACTGGTTAATTCTATGAAAACATTTTCTGCAAAATCATCTGAACCAAAGAGGACGATTTCGTATTCTAGGTTGTTTAAGGGGTATCGGAACTGTTAAGCATAATGATTCCCTGGTTTTGTTACAACTTTTCGACGTTCGATAACTTTTTTTTTTTTTACGTATTACAAAAATGTCTGAAATTGATTTTGTAGAAATATTTTATATATATTTTTTAGTAAACTAATCTTAAATACTTTGACAAATAATAAAAAATAATTTTAAAAAATTTCATAAATACGTTCTTTAAAACTTTTCTTATTTGAGCTTATATTTACAAGAAATAAATTTTGAGGACAAATGTTAATTTTTAAGTTTTTAATGAACAGCATACTTCTAAAATTGAATATAACTAAAACAAAAACCCCATAAGTTTAAACACATTTTTAAAACATGTTTATAATTTTACCAACATGTTACAATTTTAATCTTTCAGTTTTTTGTCAGCCTCAAATGACATTTAACAGAGAGTGGCAAGTATGATGAGTGAAGAATGCAAACATTATTTAAAACACACACACACACACACCGTTAATTTAACATGCATTAAAATTAATAACAATAACAGTAGAAACTTGCACCACGAGCAATAAAATTAATAGACTATCATAACATTCACCAGAGGATCAAAACAACCGTCGGAGTCAGCTCACAGAAACTATAAACAGTTTATATAACACTGGGCTGATCAAATACAAGAGAAAATTTGCATAATGTGGAAAACTGAATAAATGCAAAAACCCAAACATTACCCCAAAAAACATTACAAATGATGGCCAGTCCAATTAAAAACTCTGTTTACAATTTTAAAACATCGAAATTTGGATGTTTGTAACAAACTAATACTTAACCGCTGGTTAAGTCCAAGTAATCCTAACAGATTTATTTTGTTATTTAAAACTGTTCTTATTTGCTCGCATGTTTACAAGAAATATTTTACACACAAATGTTAAATTTCAAATTTTTAATGAAGAACACACTAGTAAAATTGAAACCAACTTAAAAAACACCATAAATTTAAACACATTTTATATTTTTTAAACATGTTTATAATTTTATTCCTTTTTTGGGGTCATTTTGACATGTACCTGTCTAAAACAAAAATTACTACACTAATAGCAATAGTTTTAGTTCAATGACAAGAAAACCTCATTTTCATTGAAATGCTGAATATTTTATGCAGAAATATTAAATACGTTTTCAGAAATCTTTCGAGCAACATGAAACATTTGCATTCTGAGAAAAATCAACTTAATGTAATAAGTAAACAAATGAACTATATTTTAAGCGGAAAACAATTTTGGTGTAGTATCTTAAATTTAATTATATATATCAGTTAGACGTAGGAAATTTAAGCCCTTACATCTTTAGTTACAGCATTTAATTATTCTCTCATATGGAAAAAGCAACATGAAACATTTGCATTCTGAAAAAAATCAACTTAAAATAATAAGTAAACAAATGAACTATATTTTAAGCGGAAAACAATTTTGGTGTATTGTCTTAAATTTAATTATATATTTCAGTTAGATGTAAGAAATTTAAACCCTTATATCTATGGTTACATCATACAATTATTTTCTCATATGGAAAAAGCAACATGAAACATTTGCATTCTGAGAAAAATCAACTTAATGTAATAAGTAAACAAATGAACTATATTTTAAGCTTTTTTTATAGTTTAACTCTTAGCTTGACCTGTACATCACATATGAAATACACATCTAATACTTTATACACTTATATATCAACTGGGATACACAATGAACTACATTTTAATTGGAAAACAATCTTGGTGTAGCGTCTTAAATTTAATTATATTTTTCAGTTTGACTTATGAAATTTAATGCTTTATATCTAATAATTATTTTCTCTTGTGGAGACTGCCAAAGGGTTAAATAAGATAAATAAAACTGATAACTTATTCTTTTTCATGCCAATTGGCGATTCTAACCAAGAAGTTGCTATCTTTTTCATGGTAAAGGGGATATGCACTTCCCAAAATTTAATATTGGGTTTACCATTACTGAGAATATTGATGAGGTGAAAAATGAATAGAAATTATCTTTTGCAGCAGTTATAAATTATGATACATATATATTTAATTTTTTTATTTGTTTTACATAATGCATTTAATATATGAGTAAAACGTTTTCAAATGATGTTGTTACTATATACAACTATGAAATAAGGATTTTAACTGCAAAACTCTAGAAACTATGAAATAATCATCTAGGTTTTTAAAAAAATTCAATGATAAGTATGTATTTGAATACTTGAATTTTAATAAGGAAGGAAAATTATGCAAAATTTTATGATAGTTATCATTTTGCAACGAATATACTTTTCAAAGAATTAATATTAAAAAGCTTTAAGTTATCCATGATTTACTTTAAAATTTTAATCTTTTTTATAACACTGTGATACACCTTATATTTTTAAGTAGATTGGTTAAAAACAAATAAATTAATTCTGAAAGTTTACTGTCAGCTTAAATATGTATTAACTTAATTCATCGATTAGAAGAAATGCTTTATCCTCATATTTTCACTTTGATAAACCATCCCCTATATAATAATAGCCTAAGTTATCTGTCCGTCTGTCCTCGAGTTGATGTAGTGGTTGGACCTGGAATGGATAGAGGCATCCATATCTGATTCTTCATGAGTTAGGGTTAGCAAAATTCAAAGCGATTAACGTTTATCTTCTCCTAAACTATCGATCCGATTCTAAAATAAATCGGTATAAAAATGCTTCATATCACAGCGAAAAATACTATAGTTTTTCAAACGTTCGAAATCCACCCCTTCGCCCTCTTCTCGAGCGTTTCATGCCATTACTTCAACTCCTATTTTCCCCGATTAAGAGCAGGTGAATAAATTTATCAATTTATCACGTATTAAATAGGTAAAATTAACATTTTTTCTAGCATTATGACGTCATTCCTTTAACAATCTCCTTTAATCATTTCTCATTTTAAATTATTTAAATATCGTGTGCATTATTTTCACACGTTTTATCAGTGGACTTATATATTACGTAAATAATTTTCTTTTCATTTGACTTAAATAAGATGAGGTACATATGTGATAATTTTAAAATTAATCATCGGTTATTTTTTGTTGCAAGATAATTCTCAACCAAAAACCAAACCATTTTTTACCTGCCTCATAGGGTACTTTACAACTCTGGATAATTAAAAATTTTACTGATCCCGTCATATGACGGGCTGTAGGTTAGTAAAAGAATAATAGACTGGGACTTACCTATAGATCTATCAGTCGTTTCGGCCGTAAATACAGCATTGGAGCTCTCATTTTCGTAACTTTCTGCTCGCTGTTACCCAAGAACCGTAGTCCAATTACCGCTGCCTACGCACATGCTGGCTATCGCCTTCGAATTTTAAGGTTCCGAATTCGAAAACCGCTCGGTGCTTCTGGTGCAAGGTTTGCCAAATTTCGGTTTCGCTGTGCGGCCAGCAAATGTTTACATCGTAAACGAGGGGTATTGCGTCGCAGGTGTTACCTCCCCGTTTTTCGCTGGTGTTTGCGAACAGGTGGGATAGCGCCGTAGGCCCTTTGCCGTATACGGTAATGGAAGTCGAGACAATCGAAGAACCGGTTTCCGACGCAGGACACACTCACACCAAATGCGAAAACCGAGTTTGGGATTCGAGATGAATGAATCGAGAGTGAGTGGAGGGGCGTGATCTCGTTTTTCCGATACGGCCGTTCTTGCGTGGGATTTATTGGAGTTCATTTTCGCGGCCAACTTCTTGTGGGGGTGAACAATGAGAAACCTTTCAGGGGCGTCATTAACATTCGAATGTTTATTTTTTAACACTAGAACCACGGAATAGGTCATTTTGACCTCAAATTTTTTATGTGTTCAATTTTTCAAATTGGTTCTAACGCAATTGAAATAAATTCCTTGCCTTTTCCTAATGTTATACCCATAAAAAACTAAGAAAATACAATTGTTGTAATGTACTTACAACCTATACACCAGTGTTCGGTTACAAGGGGGAAACACAGAAAGAATATAATACTTTATATTGAGATTCAGACATTTATCCTGTACATTCATTTACAAATAGATCTTGGTTATCATATATCATAATCATCGATTATTTAGTCTTATATTTACACTATAATTATTACAATTCTCTTTATAAGGCTCTATTACTTAGTAACAAGGTTAAATTATTAACAGAGGCCTAAGTTAAGTGATTGTAAATATTATTTTAAAAATTACCTCCATTAAGGCACAGGGGAGCAGGCAGGGGCTTTTCTTACGCGATGCGTCAGTCCTTCAGTTGGTACAGAGGGTCAGGTCGAGGCTTTCCACATGTGGTGTCGGTCCGGACGCACGGGACGAGTTGGTGATTGTAAGCGGGGCTTCGGATTCTATGTCCCACTTCTCTCGAATCCCGACTTCAACTCCTCTCCTTAACTTCCTTTTCCAACTCCTCACCTCGGTTCCAATGCCCCTTTTTTCTTCCTTTCCAATCGCTTGTTTTCGGGAAATTTTCCCACATCTGCACCCCCTTCGGGAGTGCAGGTGGGCTCATTAAAGTAGCCCCTTTTGTGCAAGCTGACATTATTTTTAGCCCCTGCCCCCATAACTCATGGTTACATCTCTGTGCGAGCTTGACCATTACGCTGCCATTCCGTGATC
Organism: Pardosa pseudoannulata; assembly: GCA_032207245.1. Classification (NCBI taxonomy): domain Eukaryota; kingdom Metazoa; phylum Arthropoda; class Arachnida; order Araneae; family Lycosidae; genus Pardosa; species Pardosa pseudoannulata. The sequence continues at coordinate 172,209,520 of CM063501.1, forward strand.
TATACCTTCTCTGCAGGGGTCCCTAAACTTGACGTGAACAATTGGAGTCCTAAATTCCTCTAGGAAAATCCTCCCATAGCTGTGCATGCACGTGCAGATCATCGTGGGAAAGTACACCGGTACAAAATTCGAAGTGTGGAAACAAAAAGGTATGGATTCGAACTGTAAAATACCGATATTATTCCTTATTATTCCAATTATTTATTATTTAGTTAGACTACCTACGCGAGATATACAGAAAAAGTACTGTGACTAACTTTGATAATACAAGTTTATTGATAAATTGCCAAATGAAGATCAAATGCGAAAACGATGTTTAGGATTCTAAATGAATAAATGCATCTTGTCTTTGGATACCGCCATTTAAATCCAAATCATGTCGAATATATTGAAGTTCATATACTTTCAAAATGTTTGCTTGTAGATTGAAATTTTTACCAGTGTAAATAATCCGCTTTCGACATAGACATACATAGATTTTTTTTTTCGTGGAAGGGGCGTATTTTTAATTCAAAGTACATTGAACTTTCAATCTCACAAAAAATATTTATTTAACCCAACACACACACAAAATACATACATACATACTTAAGGCTTATTCATACATCCTTAGTCTTATACATTACATGCATACATACAAGTGTTGTAACGATGACCAGAACGAAAGAAGAACGGAAGGTGCCCTTTAACCCTTTGACAGTTTCATTTTTTTTCCAGAATTCGGTCAAAAAAAGTCACATTTTTTATTGCATTTTTTTGTTTATTATACATTTTTAAGTAAAGATATGTTATTAATATTAACAACTTTTTTACTTTCTACGAAAGCATCATAGAACTGAAGTTTACCTTTAGTCTCATCGATATCCAAGTTAATTTTTGGAATTCCAGTGAAAGCAAATCTAGGAGGCGGATCCGAAGGATTATCACAATTAATTTTAAAAAATTGTCTTACTTGACTGATTCCATCTGTACTACTATCAGAGTCACTATTATCCAGGTCATCTAGTAAACTTTCGCTACTATCATTTACAGATAATTCAGTTTCTGATTCCGAGTCACAGTTCGAATCACAAGAAATTAGCTCCATACGCTCTGAATTATCCGTTATTTAAAAGTAAAAATATATTATTCAACTCTTACATCAATAAAATTATCAGGCGGTTAGTAAAATATAACCAGAAAGCTATACACTGAAAGATAACAATTCATCTTCTGATACAAAACATGCGAAAAACCCATGCTTTTGAACCAATCAGAGTAGAAAATACAATAAACTGCAAACTATCATTTACTGGACATCTATACGAATAATTTGTTACTAAAATTGGAAAAAATACGGTTGAAACAGTGCAAGCGAAATAGAAATCAGATTGCCCGTACGCCGTACGGGCAAATCAGTAAAGGCCCGAAAGCTGTGCCCGCACGGCGTACGGGCAAAACAGGGAAGGGGTTAAAAACCTCCGCCTTGTAAAATTATTGTTACCGGTAGGTAGAAAAGCTAGGTCCGAACAGATCCGTTGTGTACCGGGATTATGTCAAGAAAACAGAAGTAGTCTCTTAAGTGGAAGTAAATTAAAATTTGTCAATACGTCGGAGCCAGTGTGTCTACGTCTTTATGATGTCTATTGCCTTCAAGAGACTGTGATGATAATTATAAATTGATTGACGGCGGGTTGCACTATTCTCCACATATGGACCAAGTTAGAAGTGAAGCTAATGTATTTAGGATTGTTGGTCGGTTAACTTAAAGAAGAACTTCGGCCACACCTGCAAACGCATCAGCTGAGCCAGGCGGGTCGTTTGACAGCAAAATTGTGTAAAACTTTTGTGTGGGTTTTGGAAGGTTCCGGAAGAATCATGCGAAGAGCCACCGGACCCCTATAGAAGAAGATTGGCTGAGCGGAGAGAGGAGGACTTTTTTAATGGAGCTCGAGAAAAGTCCACTTGTCTCTCCGAATCTCCGGAGCTTGCTTTTCTTAAGAGGCCGCCAGCTTCTCTGCTTTCAGCTAGGAAGTGGACCTTCATCTCATCCCCGTTACATTTAATAATATTTTACTTCGTGCTTTGAAGTAGGTCATTGAGAGTGACACTTACTCTCATTTTTGGAACGTTTTATATCTTTTGATTCTCAACGAACTCCAGCGAGATACGTGCTCTGAGCGTTTCGAGCCTCAGTGTAGAAGTCAACTGTTCGGATCATCAGACCGGTATATTATAGCGACAGAGTCCCGTACCGGCACTAATTAGAGGGTGGTTCCCGTGTTCGAGAATTACTAGCTTTACTATACCCACGTGGTTTATATTTTTAACGTTTATCTCAGCACGAGATCTCAGAAGTAATTGAATTTACTGAATCCTGTACATAGATGTATATAAATTCTCTCCATGAATAAATCATTAAATAGATGTTCAGAATGTATTCTTGACCTTACTCCAGTACGTCACAGAGTAATAAAACGCTGAACATAATTTTAGTGGGGCATGAAATATATGTTTGCAACCACTTGTGTCTTTTAATTTATGCTTTTGAGTTTTCACCAGGTTTATGTTTGCCTGGCAAATATTAGAGTACATTTAATTTACGCTCCTGTATTTACCAGACAAATTTAAACTACAGTAATTTTAAGAATAATTAGAAAATTAAAAAGGCATTGACAAAGGAACTATGACATATACTTTTATATTCCTTTTACAAAATTACATACCTTTTTTTGACAACAAAATTCGAAAACATTATGCTATAATCAGTCATTTCTAAACTACCATTTTATCTTAGTACATTAATTCTTCAAGTTTTTAAGGCCAGCTTGTCAAGCCTTCATCTACTTTAATAACTAGCCCCTGTAACAATAAGTTACATTCGGTTCAGATTTTTTTTTTTACCTCTTCAAGTGAGTCTTCGGAAAAGATATACCAGAACAGGACCAGTTTGAATTAGAAAGAATCTTCGGACTTCTACCAACCAATAGAAGGGTGTCTTGGTTTGGGGGATTCTGACCCCCCACCGTTCTGAAGTAGAGTGGACACCGGCTTTTTCTCAGCGAGGCAGTCGGATTTTTTTAGAGGACCAGAGGAGAGTAGAAGGTGAACGCTGTTGGCATCCGTGGCTTGAGGGATAGACCTTTTGCGAAAAATTTTCGCCATATTGTTTTTTTAGGGCTGGCGCCAACTGGAGAGCAGTGTTCGATATCCTCAAATGATAAGTTGATTCCAGTTGTATTCCTTAGGCATTTATTTAATTGTATAAAATCATTTAATCTAGATATATTTGTCCATGTGTTTATTAATGAGTTTTAATTTCTTCTTTTTCAAACACTAGGCCAACGTAACATTATTTTTACATGCCTATATACATCAAAAGGAAATACAAGTCTGTCAGCCTCTTGTGACTAGTTTCATTGAAGGAATGTGCTTACTGTTTTCAGGGTTGCAAACGACGAGGAAGTATATATATATATATATATATATATATATATATATATATATATATATATATATATATATATATATATATATATATATTATAAAATTTCGGAAAAATATTTCTGGGAGGTTCCAGACCTCCCGGAACATCTTTATAAATATATTCTTGATAGTGATAAATAGTCAAATTACCTCTAAATTATACCAAATGGGAAAACAAGAACTGGGATTCGAAATGAATGAATCTTGTTTTTTTTATACCGTCGTTTAAAGAGAAAGAGTATGGGATTATTGAAGTCGCTATTGAAAATATAGCAAGTGGAGCAACCAGAAGCTGTTCATGCACAGAAAATTAGATTAGGTTTGGATCCAGAAGTGAATTTCTCGGCCAATGAACACTGAAGTGCCGGGCCAATGGCAATCTTACGATTTGACCTCCAAACTTGGAGCCCTTGAGATGTAAGAATGATGTTTATAATTTACTTAATTTATATTAAAAGTTTAATCGAAATTAGTGGTAATTATTCAAAACATTTTATATATTAATAAACATACTTAAATAGCGGAAATCCATGCTTATTATTTGCTACTCTTTTCGTGAAATTGCAAAACTTATGCTTATTTCGTAGTTATTTTTTGTAGCACTAATCAAACATTGAATGGTTTCGAAATACGTAGTCTATTATAGATTTTGTTGTTATGTAGACAGTCTCAACCAACCGCAAAAATAGGGATGAAAGACTATATTTCTGACTTGGCAGCAAAATATCGAGTTGTATTTAATGAAATTTTCTATGTATTACCTTTCCTAGTTAAAAAGTTCGAAACTTTTGAAGCGATAGTTTCAATGATAAGAAAACAGTCTCTTTTCTGGGAAAAAGATAACTCGTTGACACCCGTTTCGAGCCTACTAAGGTACTTATAGCTCGGGGGCAACGACTTCCAAATGACGCCAACGCTCAACGATTGAAATTCTGGTGATTTCACCACCACTTTTATTTTCCTTTCTTTTATTTATTAATTATAAACACCTACTTTAAAAGTTGAAGAAACTAGGTTTACATCGTAATTTTATTTTTACTTTCCCATTTACGAAAACATTAACTTTTTTTTTCATCCCAAAATTGAAAAAAAAAATTGTTGTTATCTTATGCCACTTTGTCAAACCAAGCACGATTGAGCCAGAGGCTACTCGTATTAAGGAAAAAGGGTAGACCTTTCGTTTTAAGGAGCACCACTAGGGTGAAAGTACGACTTCTTGCTTAAGTGGGTCCTCATAATTTTTGAAACAGGGACCAAGCAGAAGACCAATAGGCTTGGTATGCCATCCCTTAGAGGTATGGATTGAGAACTTGGAGGACATTGTGACAACGAACTTATTTTTAAGTGTCCCAGTCACCTTTAACGGACAAGGCGGACCTGAGGCCGGATCGGCCTTCGAACCCGCAACTCTCCAGCTACGACAGCGTTTCCTTTGCCGACTAAGCTACCGTGGCTAAAGAAAAGCAGAATTCTTTACTTTGGTATATTGTACTACTCAAGATAAAATCCAATGCAATCAAAACGATAGTTTTTATTTTTTCGGCCCTCGTAAACTTAGAACTTTATTTGCCCATATTAGTTTTTGAGTGTGACTTGCTTATTGTAAGGATTTGAGGACCAGAATGGACAAATTTGATTAATAGCGAGCCGCACTTTCATCATTGGTCCCTTTTTGTAAAATTCTGCAAGGAAGACGGATCAAGTAAAATTATGAAATAATACGCATAATCAAATTATAAATGCTAAATCAATTTTATTGTTTAAAAACAATTAGAAACCATGTGTTGTAAAATGCATTACTGGGCTCTTGAATATTTATATAATTTAAATGAACGGATAAACGTCAAAAGATATTAAATCAAATCAGAAAACCAACTTTTATAAATTTTTAGAAAAATGATTAATATTTCTTAACGCTAATTATTTACTCGTTAGTGTTAGTTTATTTGAATTAATATTGACGAATGGCAAGAAGAAAACAAATGCATAAGAACGAACTAAAATTAATCATATGATTAAAAAACGAATAGTTTTGTACAAGTATTATGAATGATCACACGCATCAAAGAATAAAAGGATGTCTACAAGTTCTATTAATGATAATCTCAGATAAAACAAGGACGAATATGCAAGTCGAATTCTGTACTGATTTTTGAATGAATTTCATCAAGAAAAACTACAGATTCATGAAATATATATATATATATATATATATATATATATATATATATATATATATATATATATATATATATATATATATATATACATATATATATATATATATATATATATATATATAAATATATATATATATATATATATATATATATACATATATATACACATACATATCCATATATAGGTATATATATGTATATTTACATATATATATATATATATATATATATATATATATATATATATATATATACATATATATGTATATATATATGTATATTTACATATATATATATATATATATATATATATATATATATATATATGTGTGTGTGTGTGTGTGTGTGTGTATGTATATGTGTGTGTAATATATCAAAATTATTTCACTTTAATATTTCCTTAAAAACCTCCTCTTTCCCATTCTAATTCTATAAAATCCTTTTCCCAGCCTCTAAATGTCTTAATCCAAGTAACGTCTTCGACTTAAAATTTTTCCCACAGTTTTCTAACCTAAAGATGTAAATTTTCTGTCTATTCAACACGTTTCCCAGTTGTCGCCGGCAAATGGCTCCTCGTATTTCCTGATCTTTCACTTAAATTCGCTGAGTAAGAGGGAAAATTCTTTCTGTCTTCTCTCTTGGGTGCACCTCTATTCGAGCAGAGTAATTTTTGTGCCTTTCTGTTGTCTGTCGTTGAGTAGTAAAGATGTCCTTTTTAGCAGATCTGAAATAGTTTTAATTCGACTTATGCCGTTCTCTTCAATGTCGACAGACTGCATTTTTATTAATTCTAGCTGTTTAGCTTTCTCCTTGCGCGGCAGTTTCATAATTTAAGGATTAAACACACACACACACACACACACACAAACATATATATATATATATATATATATATATATATATATATATATATATATATATATACATTAGCGTACACAGAAATTAATTTTGGGGGTTGCTTATTGTCATTGTCAACAAGGGCAGCCATATGGAGGGCAGAAGGGGCTTCAGCTGCCCCCCCATTTTGTAAAATAAGTTCTTTAAACTAAATTTTACACTTAAATATGTAAATATAACACATACATGCACATATTTATACTCACACCCCCGCTCCTAAATTATCTCATATAGGCGCCTATAATTGCCATGAAAAAATAGACTTCTTTAATTTAGTATTATCATTATGTAAAAACTAAAGAATACATTATATCAATCTAATTTCTCCGTTGTAAAACTATTCATGAACTGATATAATTTTTACCAAGTTATAAAAATTAGAAAAATATTTCTATTATAATAAAGGAAGACAAAATTTAAAATTTCTTTTTCAACTTCTTTTTTCAGTTTTGAGAAAAAATCTTGGGTACATATGTCCCTTGCACCTCTTCTGGGTATGCCTCTATACACACACACACACACACACACACACACACACACACACACACACATATATATATATATATATATATATATATATATATATATATATATTATATATATATGTATATATATATGTATGTATATATATATATATATATATATATATATATATATATATATATATATATATATATATATATATATATATATATATATACATATATGTATATATATATATATATATACATATATATATATATATATATATATATATATATATATATATATATATATATATATATATATATATATATATATATATATATATATATATATATATATATATATATATATATTCTCAAATCTTTCTTGCACCACATAATGGGCCTAGCGGACCATGCGCGTCTTATAGGACAGCAATTGGAACCCCTCCCGTCCCCGGTCGTGAACATCAAGTCGTGAAGATCTTGGCATCAAAGCAAGCTGTGTTTTGCGGTAGTGGCTCCATCTGCCTAACAGGTCGAAATTTAGAGTTTCAAAAGAGACATGTAAACGATAGGTGGATAGAAGCAAAGATTTCTAGAAATCTTTACTTGTAGCCACAAAAGTTAACGGCTAGGAAGAAAGTTTATTTACAGATTTAAATACCATTACCATGTAGTAAAATCTCCTAGGCGGTACAAGCTAAGGGGAAGGCAGTAAAACGGTTTGGGCCTCTTACGAGGCTTTGTTACATGGTTATGAGATCCCTGCTAAAGTCCGTCTGTAAATAAACTTTCTCCCTTGCTATGCGATTTTGTGTGCATAAGAAAATTCTGTTTCACAGTAATCACTGAGAATCACAAAACTCTGTCACTGAAAGTAAGTTTAGTAATATTTTTTCATGGAGCTCTAATATAAGCATCAAAAGCTTTAAATTTAAAAACAATGACCAAAATTTATTTCACAAGCCCTCCTTGCCAGCTTCATTATCTGTGCTTCGAACCGTAGCCAGGAAACTATTATGTATTTCTCTATTTTTTCAATAAGAAAATCTCCTTAAAATTTAGTAAGCTTTAATATATGTAACTCCTATAATCTTTAATATTGATATTTAACAATCATAACATCAAAAATTACATAAAATTAAATATTATGTATTTATATATAAAAGACCGAGCCCAATCTTGTGTAATATCTTTACTGTAACACGAACAAAAATATCGAAATTAAATAAAAGTAGATAGACATTTAGGAAATCAAAATATCAATTTAAAAATAAAATTTCGATGAAATATGGCATTTAAAAAATTATATTTTTAAATGTATTTTTATTTCAATGTTAAAATGAAGTAAAGCAAACTGTAAAATTCCAGGAGGGAGGGGTTTTTCTTGATCCTTTAGGACCTTCAGGAAGCTAAAGCAACTGGATTTCCTAGCCCTCTAATCCACACATTTCTTACTGTAAGCAGAGAAATTGACAACGAGTAGAGCATAAAAACAACTATAAAAGATGAAAGATGAGGATAAGATGGTGGATTAGTGAGTTCGCAACACAGTAACTAAAGAGTAGAGAGTTTAGGGATTGAAAACAGAAAAATATTGGCCAGGGACATCAGAACAGTAATGAAAAGTAAAAATTTGACGTAAAGTAAAATTTTTTAAAAATTAATTAAAATATGAAAATAAAAGTTTAAAAATCAGAAAATGACTTAAATAGCTTCGAAAAATATTGAGGTAACTAAATTAAGCGTAAATAGCAAAATAAATAATAATTAGAATTTATGTCATCGCTTTGGACAGAACCAGATCCTAGAGAGCCATTATCGTGATATCTGTTACTAAAGTAAAATAAAATCGGTGATCGGGAATATAAACTGAAAATTATATGCACTATAATTGAGGTAGCCTGTGAAGATTTGATGGCTTACATGTTTCATGAACTACTTTATTGACGATGTCATCTAATATCCATATCCATATTTTCTTTCACTTTCTTATTATGTTTAAAATAAAATATCTAAACCAGATAAGATCTTGAATAAATAAGTTAGAATATAAAGCATTAAAGTAAATCCTAAACACTTTCTCTACAAATGAACTGTCGATTTTATTTTTAATTATTTGAATATTCTGAAAAATTATAGCTCTCTATTATCAATCATAAATTCAAAACAGGAGTTTCACGCTCTTTCATTTCTCATGAAAAGAATATGGGGTATTCGTAAAATCTACTCGTGAATTGGAGCAATATGTATGATTTATGCCGCCATCTAGAGAGATTAGTGAAAAAAAATGCTTTAATTTATGTAAACTGTCGTCATTCTGAAATATTAAACATGTTTGTCATGTTCTTTTACTTCTCACCAAATTAATGTGGGAAATCCGTACGTTCTGCTTGTGAATTGAAGTATATATGATTTATGCTGCCATCTAGTGAGATTAATAAAAGAAAATGTTTTGATTTTTGTGATATCAAATAGTTGTTAAACAAGTGTTTAAAATAAACGACAACGAACATAGATAAATATAAACATCTTAATTCTAAGAATATATTTTAAATAACATTCTCATTTTCTTCCCAATTATTGTATGTAACAATTTTTCAAACTACATTTAAATATTTCAATTATGTATGACAAAGAGAAATTTACATTTTTTTTTTAAATTTAAGAGAAGAGCTGAATAGTTTTACGATAAATATACCATTTTAACTTGCAGAATTATTATTCTCCTAAACAAAGTAGTTAAATAGAAATATAAAAAATTGAAAAAATTTTAAAATAGAAACTTTATATATCTATGAGTGAAAGATATAAAGCAATAGAAAATTGGAGTTTTAAACATCTCTTTATCCATTTTAATGAAATGTGACTATTTACTTTAAAATTAATTCGGTACGATCATCAGAAACTATATTTTTTAATTTTCAAAAACTTATTAAAAGTAATAATTTTCTGGAATTTTAACAGAAAATATCCAAAACTCAAATTTTGAATACTAGTAATAAATTATATATCATAAAATATTTTTCAAATAGTTGTACTTTGAATATCCAATAAATGTTTTCACACCTTTGTATGGATTAATTTTTAATTTCACTTATGCTGTATTTCTTCAGAAACACTGTTTAATTAAATCTTTTCTAGATTAAAAAATGTATCCCCAAATTCTTTTTTTTATTTTTTTGAATTCAAAAAATTTTTTTTAAAGAAATTTACTTATTTGAAGTTGTGGCCACTACTTCCACAGCTTTCGTAATAAATAACCAAATGAATCTTTTTTTTGTGATTATTGTTGTAATTTATCTGATTACAGCCATAAGTGAAAGGCTGCATCCAATTTTAACACTTTCTATGTGATTTTCGACATTATGCTCAATTGCGAATTGCATTATGTCTAATAACAACCCACTATAATATGTTGGTTTAATTATAGAAAACCCTGTATATGTGTGTACTTTAAAAGATTTATTAAGGTTAGAGGTTCCCCTAATTTTTGACTTTTAAATTGCCATTAATATAATCAGTAGTTTCAGGGTCGTAGCCAGAAATTATTTTCGGAGGGGGACCAAGGGAGAAAGACATCTTTTGTCTGTGAATGATACTTCAATTAATGAAAGGGAAAGCACTGTATTTCCGGAATACAGTACCGGAAATACAGTGCTGTATTTCCGGTCGAAAGCCCAGCAAGACTTTTATGTTCTCAGCGAGTTTTTTTCTAAGAAAATAACTGTACATGTTCATGAACAACTAGGCAGATAGCACATACACACATAGTAGTGCGACATTGTCTATCTACAAAATAGTCTTTCAAAAAATTTTTTTTGGGGGGGACCAGTCCCCCAGATCCTTCCCCCTGCCTACGGCCTTGAGTAGTTTGTTAATTCAAATACTAGAAAACGTGATTAGATTGTGACAGGTTTTACTTAGATTTGAAATTCTTTAAAAATCTTATGATTACTTTATATAATGTTATTATTTCCAATGCGAAACCACGTGCTTTTTATAGCATTCACCTCTAGTAAGCCGCAGATATTTGTTGGCCATTTTATTATGGGAACACCATATACGTGGCCAACTTTACTCTTGTTGTTGTCCTGTGCCACTTGGTCAAACCAAGTACGATTGAGCAACACACTACTCCTATTAAGGCAAAGGGGTGCATCTTTCATTTTAATGAGCTTCTCAAGGGGGAAAGTACGATTTCTTTCTCAAGTGGGTCTTTGTAATTTAGAAGCAGAGGCCAATCAGAAGACATAGGCTTGGCCTGCCACCCCCAGAGGTATTGATTGAGAACTTGGAGGACATAGGGATCGTGAACCTATTTTAAGTGCCCCAGTCACCTTTAACTAACACGGCGGATCTTAGGCCGGCTTCCGAACCCTCAACGATCCAGTTACGAGAGCGTTGCCTTTGCTGTCTGAGCTACCGCGGTTCAACATTACTCCCTAACAGAGCATAAAGTGGGTGCTCATAATTTAGAAGCCGGTTCCAATTAGAATACCCCCAGATTTGACTTGACACTTCCAGTGGCATCGTACGGGAACTTAAAGGACATTGAGATGACAAACCTCTCTTACCAGCCAAAATTAAAGAACACTGCGAATCTTTCATTGGGTCGAGCCTTGAACACGCAACCCTTCGTTTATGCTACCAATGCTTTAGCCGTGGCTCAAATTTTATGTGATCTAATGTGACAATAAGTTACATTCGGTTCAACGGGTTTTTTTACCCCTTCTAGTGAGCCATCATCAATGACATACAATACAGGACCTGTTTCAACTAGAAGAAACTTCAGACTTCTCCCAACCAATAGAAGGGCCTGTTGGTTTGTCGCGATTCTGACCCCTCGGTTCTGAGTGGACCCCTGTTTTTTCTCCACTAGGCAGTCGGATTTTTTTTAGAGGACAAGGTTGTTATCAGAGGAAGAGCGTGAACGCTGCTGGTATCCGCTGCTTGCGAGATAGACATTTTTTGGAGCGACACGAGAAAGAAGAAAATCAACGCCATATGTGTTTTTAGGGCCGAGTCGAGAGCAGTCTCGATATCTACAAATGATAAGTTGATTCCAGTTGTATTCCTTACGCATTTAATTGTATAAAATTGTTTAATCAAGACATATTTGGCCATGTGTTTTTTTTAATGAGTTTTAATTTCTTCTTTCTCAAACACTAGGCCAACGTAACATTATTTTTTACTTATAACTACATGCAAAACTTTAAAAATTTCCAAATAAATAATGTTGTATCCTTGCATTAAGTGTAAAACCTCTTTTTAGTAAAACATTATTTCATTAACTCTAAAGAATACATGTCTAAAAGAAAATATATTGAATAAATATTATATATATATATATTTCGTTTTTCTATCCTCAACGATATACTAGAATAGAAATATTTAAGTGCTGTAAGTTAACCAGAAGCACTTTAGACTTAAATAATTCCATTAAAGGATGAAGTTTGAGGAAAAATTGAATATAAAAGGTTTATACTTTTTCCCTTCATAATAAAAGATCGAAACTCGATAACCTAAATAAGGCAGCAGAAAATATACTAAGAGAGACATTTCGAAAGTTTTCTCGAGGGACTTTGGAAAGTACGACAGAGACTATTACTGACTTTATATTCTTCAATAATGACTTTTATGTTTTCCAGTTTCCTCAAAGTTCTTCAGATATGAGGAAAATTTAAATAACAGATGTTACACAATCTTTTGGTTTTCAAGAACTTATTCTCTAATGTGTAATAGGTCTGACTGCTGCGTGCCTCTTCTTGGAATGGAGAACAAACCATTAATATGCATACTGCAAGTTTTCAGTAGAAATTATAGTCTCTAGAGTTTTCATGCATACGTGAGAGTTATTTTCGTCCTCCCGAATTTTATTTCATGCATACATTGAATAATTTTTCAAAGTACTTGTTTCAAAATCATCCTTTGAAGCCCGGTTCTAACTGCAGTTAAAGGTCGCCTGAATTTAAATAACTAATAACTTTTAATAAAGGTATCAGCATTCTTTATCGTAATTCAACAAACCCTTTTAATATTAAATTACTTCTACACATTCTCATATCAAGTGATTACACGTGAACGCCGAGGTTTCTTATTCATTCAGCGAGTAGTCAATAATTAAGCGTGTACGATACATGTGTCAATTATTTAGCATGCATGTTAAATATAGCTTAGAATGGTTTGCTATGAAAAATTTAATTTCGAGGAAAGACTTTTAATAGATGATACAACACATTCCCCACAATTTTAGTTCAAAAGGAATGTGTTTCTGTGAAAGAAAAGAATTAATATGAAATTAGCACATAATATTTGCAATTTATAAATTAATTGGAACAAGCCGAAGTCTGAGCCTACTCACAAACACACACACACACACACACACACACACACACACACACATATATATATATATATATATATATATATATATATATATATATATTGGTTTAGTATCATAATACTTATGTATCAGTATTTGGTATATTAATATTGTGCCTCGTATTTTAACTTTCCAATCCACTGACACACCCTCTAGTGCATTAGTTCTCAAAGTGAATGATACCGCCCCCGGGGGGGGGGCGGTGGGATGATGTTGATGGGCAATGAATTTGTTTCGGATGGTGGAAGGGGGGCGATTTGGGCATATTTTGTCTTTCAAACTTTTCCAATCCACTGACACACCCTCTAGAGCATTGGTTCTCAACGAGAATGATACCGCCCCCGGGGGTCGGTGGTGTGATGTTGATGGGCAATGAATTTGTTTCGGATGGTGGAAGGGGGGCGATGTGGGCATATTTTGTCTTTCAAACTTTTACCAATCCACTGACACACCCTCTAGAGCATTGGTTCTCAAAGTGAATGATACCGCCCCCGGGGGGGCGGTGGGATGATGTTGATGGGCAATGAATTTGTTTCGGATGGTGGAAGGGGGGCGATGTGGTCATATTTTGTATTTCAAACTTTTACCAATCCACTGACACACCCTCTAGAGCATTGGTTCTCAACGAGAATGATACCGCCCCCGGGGGTCGGTGGTATGATGTTGATGGGCAATGAATTTGTTTCGGGTGGTGGAAGGGAGAGGATGTGGGCATATTTTGTCTTTCACATCTTTTCCAATCCACTGACCACACAATCTAGAACACTGGTTCTCAACGAAGGTGATACTGCCCCCCTGGGGAGGTGGAATGATGCTGATGGGCAATGAACTTGTTTCGGGCGGTAGAAGAACGGCGATGTGGGCATGTTTCGAACTTACCAAATAAATTTATTACATCAATTATGTTATTTACACAATTTTTACCAGTAATAAAACAAACGTGATGGTACTGTAACAACGAGTTACATTCTGTGCTTTTTTTTACCTCTTCTCGTAAGCCTTCTTCAAAGACATACAGAACAGGACTGGTTTGAACTAGGAAGAAACTTCGGACTTCTCCCAACCAATAGAAAGGCCCGTTGGTTTGGCGGGATTCTGACCCCTCCATTCTTGAGTGGACCCCTGTTTTTTCTCTGTAGTGCAGTCAATTTTTTTTAGAGGACAAGGTTGTTACCAGAGGAAAAAAGAAGGTAAAAATGCTGATGGCATCCACTGCTTGTGGGATAGACATTTTGGAGAGACACGAGACAAAGGAAAAGCGACACCATTTTTTTGTTCACGATACCGACGCCGAGTCAAGAGGAGTCTTCCGTACCTACAAATGATAAGTTGTATTCCAGTTGTATTCCTTAGGAATTTAATTGTATAAAATCATTTAATCAAGACATATTAGGTGTGTTTTTTAATGAGTATTAATTTCTTCTTTCTCAAACAATAAGCCAATGTAACATTATTCCCACAGGTACCAAAACCAGAATTTTTATCCCTCCCATGTTCTCGTGTGAAATTGTGTATAACTGAATACTTCTCCTTTAAATTACTCGATGTTTAAAAAAATTAGGTTGGGGGCATTGAACACATTTTGGGCTCTGTAGGGGAGGCAGCAGTTTGAAAAAGGTTTAGAACCACAGCTCTAGCGTATAGATAACCCAGCAGAGATCATCTTCACTAACTATTATCTTTACCAGCCCATTTTTACTTGGACTTATAGTAATTATAAAGTATAAGTTGTTATTTTTGTTCTTTTTCTAAAAAGGACTGTACAGTACCAAAATGTATTTAGTGTATAGATCACATCTTTCCAAAATATTCTTTAATAGCATTCGTATGTACCCCTGAAAAGGGACAACGTCATTAAAACCTTTGTCTTTTAGTTCTATGTTTTGCTCCATTTTCATTTCTCATTATCAATTCCACATATATATATATATATATATATATATATATATATATATATATATACATATATATATATACATATATATATATATATATATATACATATATATATATACATATATATATATACATATATATATATATACATATATATATATATATATATACATATATATATATATAATATATATATATATATATATATATATATATATATATATATATATATATATATATATATATATATATATATATATATATATATATATATATATATATATATATATATATATATATTAACTATAATTAACGTTTTTTCATTAGAGCCTTACTTTTATTCTATAATTCCATTTTAATAGATGCTAGTTGATTCTGAAAAAAAAAAGGTGAAGAAACGTTTTTAACGCAGATAGGCATGTTCTTTCTCTATATGTTCCTAACAAATATATGTGATTGGACAATATTTTGATCAGAACACTGGGATACTGTAGCGTCGGATGTCATCTACTTATCATAGTTAAATGTTGATCAAGATGTCTTTTGAGAACATCTGACAACACAGAAAGTATGGAAAAAAGAATGAAACATTCTGATGCTTCTGGGGGAGATAAATAAAATAGTGGTGAATAATAACAAGTGGTATCATATCCATTAGAAACCATGGTTACGTTTAAAAAAATAAGACTATTTGTTGAATAACAAAACTGGGTTAGAGGTGTAAAGCGAAAGAAAAACTGAAAATTGCAAACTATTTTTTTATTATTACTTCTTTTGTCCCCTATATAATAATAGAATAAGTTATCTGTCCGCCTGTCCTCGAATTTATGAAGCGGTTGGACCTGCAATGGATAGAGGAATCCATATTGAATTCTTGATAAGTCAGGGTTAGCAACGTTCGAAAACCACCCCTTCCCCTCTTTTCTAGCATTTAATGCCATTATTTCAAGCTCTATTTTCCCCGGTTAAGAGAAGGCGATTAAATTTATCAATTTGTCACATAATAAATAGGTAAAAATAACATTTTTTTCTAGCATTATGACGTCATTCCTTTAAGCATCTCATTTAATCATTTCTTATTTTATATTATTTAAATATTGTCTGCATTATTTTCATACGTTTTATCACTGAACTTAGATATCACGTAAGTAACTTTCTTTTATATTTGACTTAAATAATAGATTAGGTACATATGCGCTAATGCTAAATTTAATCATCGATTATTTTTGTTGCAAAGAAAATTACATCACAGGTATTAACAACAAATTCTATCTACTTCCAGTGTGTAGTAGAAATGATAGTTTCATTCCTTTACTTCCATTAATTACTGTGGGAAAAAATTGGGAAGAAATAACGATAATTTATAAGTAGCTAAGAAAACTTTGAATTATCTTTCTAAACTGCATTCACAGTGTCTGGAGACTTTAGAGAAAAATGAAGATAAACAAATTATTGAGAGTGTACTAGATAATTTTCAGCCTAAAAACATTTTTTTTTTTATCTGCCTTAGAGGGTACTTTACAATTCTGGAAAATTAAAACTTTTACTGATCCCGTCATATGATGGTATATATGCTAATATTAACATAATAGACAAGAGAAATAGCTAATTACTATTAAAATTACTTATTTTTAACAATATTGGGTAATTTAAAATATTTTGTATTTCTCTTCAAATTCTAATCAACCAAGTCTGTATACCATACAAGGAATGAGAACTATTTAAAGTTTAAACATTTCAATTTTCAATGGGCTATATGCTAATATTAACATAATAGACAAGAGAAATAGCTAATTACTATTAAAATTACTTATTTTTAACAATATTGGGTAATTTAAAATATTTTGTATTTCTCTTCAAATTCTAATCAACCAAGTCTGTATACCATACAAGGAATGAGAACTATTTAAAGTTTAAACATTTCAATTTTCAATGGGCTATATGCTAATATTAACATAATAGACAAGAGAAATAGCTAATTACTATTAAAATTACTTATTTTTAACAATATTGGGTAATTTAAATTATTTTGTATTTCTCTTCAATTTCAAATCAACCAAGTCTGTATATCTATACGAAATGAGAACTATTTAAAGTTTAAACATTTCAATTTTCAATGGGCTATATGCTAATATTAACAAATAAACAAGAAAAATAGCTAATTACTATTAAAATTACTTATTTTTTAACAATATGGGGTAATTTAAAATACTTTGTATTTTTCTTCAATTTCTAATCAACCAAGTCTGTATACCATACAAGGAATGAGAACTATTTAAATTTTAAACATTTCAGTTTTTACAAAATTGTGGATTTTAGTTTACAAATACCATAAATATATATCAGTTTTATTTGAATCTTTATTGCAGTTGGAAGCACATATCTACGGCAAATTGTGGAGACAAAAAGTATTGTCTTTTAAGGATTTAACTATGTATTATTCATATATATTTAATTATTTAGATGTAGTAAATGACTGTGTTAGCATTAATATGAATTTTGCCAATTATTTAAAAATTTTCCTTATTTGCTGAATATATTTTAGAAACGATCTATAGTAGTACTTAAAGAATTTTGATAATATTCGTTAAAATTCAAAAGCAGAAGTGGGATGCATGCAGCAATATACAGCACGCCACTAATGCTGTCATTTTTCGACATTGCGTCGATTTTCGAGATGCTGGGAGAGAGAAATGCAAATGTTTGCATCAACTGCATCTTTGATCCAGACTAGATTTCTTGAGATATCTGGAGAGGGAATCCTTTTATTTCTGTTTTCTTTCTTGAATATTTCATGAGGCAAATAAAGAAGGAGTTCCATCGAAAGAAATAAGCCTTTTCTTTGGTATTAATTAGACTTAGTCGACTTCAAGCCATTAAAAATTCTTTATGTTCTTTTTTTCTTTATAAAAACTACTGATATGTTAGTCTTGCGTTATTTAGTTAGCTTCGATATTCTCACGTTTTTCAAAGTTTTTAGTATATCTTTAGATTGACTATACATGAATATTCCTTGTTTAAGAAATTTTCTTGTTTCTTATTTATCTGCTGAATTAAGAGTACACATACACATACACAAACATATGTTTTATTACAAATTGTGTGTTTGTGAAGCCATAATTCTGAAGAGTTCTCCGTTATGGGTTTCGTAGTCATATGTCCAGTCTGACAGATAAACCAACATCTGGCTTCGCTTCTACCCTTTCGGTGCAAAGTCTATTTTTAAAATATTTATCTTTTGTTAAGTTATTTAATTTTAAAGTTTTTCCTGAATCGCACACCAACATACGTATATACACACACTCATATATATATAAGTATATATATATATATATATATATATATATATATATATATATGTCATAACGTTCCATTTATTTAATTTACATTCCGTTCCATTTATTTTATTTTAATTCTATAAGCTTCCCTTAAAATTCCCTGTTTGTCACTTTCCTGCCATGCTCCCGATTATCACGTTGGTGAGTAGAAAAAAATAACGTTTTATTGCATAAGCCGCTTTGTATTTCAATCAGTTTACGTCACACATATCAGGAGTGTCACTTGGCGTTCTCCTTGGTGAGAGCTGCGTTGCAATAATTTTATAAATTCGCCCTTTTCATGATATGACATATCCCCACTCCACACATTGGCATGTTTTAGTCCTGCACTTGGCGGTATTCTACAAAATTTAAAATTAAATAAAAAGATGATTTTGCAATTTAGTTAGTTGTTACCTTTAGCTGGGTAGCTTACCTTACAACGATTTCCATTACACGGCTAGATTGTGGATGGCTTGTGCCTCAAAGATCTTTGAGCATTGTGTGGAACTCTTTTCAGTTCTGAAATGGAATTTACAGGGAAAGGAATGATTACATGTTTTCTCCCTAACATACCTTGCACGTTATCGATATAATTAGTACAGTTAAGCAGACCACTGTATGTGCTGGGTGTTTTCACTTTAAAATTGTGAGTTAACCGCTTGCCTGATTATTCCGAGCTATCTCGGGTTCGTATATATTGCAGTTAATTATTATTCCGAGAAAACTCGGACGAAGCAGAATTTGTCAGTATGATTTCTTTTATCAAGATTTTACTTGGCCTGGAGGAAATGAAAGGAAATATTCAGATTTGATGGGCAGTTTGCAAAGGTTTGTTGGTTTCGCGGTTCTTTTGGTGGAACTGGTAAAGTGTTTTAAACTGATTGAAAAACTAATTTCAGAAAATCATCGAGATAAGCTTTCTGCTATATCAGGAAGACCCAGCATTAGTCTTTTACCACTCAGGTTAACCTCAAGGTATTTTCTAGATGTTATTACTACTACTGACAAAAAATGAAATCCAACGAGACAGTGTACTCTGTGCTCTCGTAAAATAGATTCCAAAAGTAAGGAAAGAGACCGGTAATCAGTGTACAGAATGTCAGGTATCACTTTGTGTTGTCCCTCGTTTCAAAAACTATCATAAAGAGACTAATATTTAACTGTTTTCCATTTATCCGAGATAAATCGGGATAATAAACTAATGTTAAAACTAAATGCTTTTATATCTGTAACGAATTAAAAATTCAACTTAAAACCTACATATTTTGTTTTGTTTCATTTCCTTGTATTTAATAATAAAATAAAAAAAATACTATGATTTTTTGCAATTCTTTAAAAAAAAATTGTAAGGGAAGTGGTTAAAGTTACACGGTGACAAGGTGTGTTATCATCCATGAATATGAATTGAAGTCTGATAACACATTGAAACATATAAGCCTCAAACTTGTGCATGAGGACTGTACTAGGGGCAATAATCAAGGTAAACCAATGTAAACGGTATTATTAACGCCAAAAAAGTTCAAATAATGCTTTAACTACTTTTTAATTAATAGAAGCCTTAGATATAAGGCCAATATTCCTTTAGAAGTTACATTGGTTCTAAGTATTTTCAGTGGAGAAACTCCTTTGGTTAAAGCAGTAGTTTACATAATGTAAGAGCTGTAAGTCTGATACGCTAGGCATTTATTTTTAACGCATAAAAATATACAGAAAAATCAATGTTATATTTCTATTTCATAACCACTTTACCCCGAAACATATAGTAAATACATGAAAAAATTTCAATATTTTTTGAGATCTTACGTAGCTGAAAACCGATAGCTATAGGATATATTCGTTATTAATCTAAAATTAAAATATATCGAAAGTCATTCAATTTTCCTCGCAAACTACTTTCACAGGTTATAAAAATTGAAAAAATAAAATGATTTTACATATTGATTTTCAATACTTTCAATAGATAAAAAAATGAATTACATATTCTGACACTAAAATCAATATCTGCGATGTAGCTACTGATAAATGAAGTGTACATAATTCTTTAAAAGGAAAAATTTTTACTGAAACCAGTAACACATTTTTTACTTGATATATATTAATATATTGACAAATTATATGAAAAACGTCCTTTAAAATTTTTGTTACTTTTTAAATAAAGGTTTTTGTGCATTTTATAAAATCTCAATATCTGATTTTAAAAAAAGTTTAAGGATTGTATTTTAGATTTATATATCTACATTTAATCGAAAAAAATGACAGGTAATGAAGATATTTATTGAATATAGATTATTTATTAAAAATTTGAGTAAGAATTCTTTGAATTATATATGTTCTTATTTTCCTCTTGAATTTAATTAAAATTTAGTCAGCTTTTTACTCCTTTGCGTGACCGTATGTATTTGGGATTTCGTGTCTTTTGAGTATTAAATAAAACCAGGTACACGTGTATGTCTTCCCACACAGTTTAATTTTCTATTAATATAATAATCAGATGTTTGGTTCTTATTGTTATGAACTTTGGTATATTTGGGCAAAACATGAAAATTTGTTGTTCCTCTTTCAATGCCAGTTTGCTTCTCTTTGAAGGTTTAGTTTTTGGTTATTTTTCAAAAATCGCTAAATGTTTTCTCGATTTTAAAATTAAAGAGATCAAAGTTATTAACTATTAATAAAATATTACAAACCTCCCCCCCCGGAAAAATCTTTAAAAAAACTTTTAATCCATGTGACATATAATTACATATGTTATTCCATTACATGTTGTTAGTAGTAAAGTAACATTATCTAACATTATGAGTACTTTTTAAAATTGTACAATAGAAATAATGGATTATCCGCGTGTTCCAAACTACAAATAACTAAAAGAGAAGCTCTGTCTTGCTTGCTATGTATTTCGAATTAAAGATAACCCCCTATTATAGCTTCTGAAAAATAAAAGTACTACTGTAAACGCGCCTAGCGGTTTTGTGATGTTTCTATTTCCGATTGTAAGTCCTACCCTAGTCATTTGGATATGATTTCGCATGGGTCTCGTATAAGGAGGAGGTATGGAGGCGAAATAATCAGTCGTAGATGATTTCAAACTTAACAACTTTCATTTATTTAACAAAAAAAGGAAATGTTTTAAATAAAACAAATCAACTCAATGTAGAAGCAATCTATTGTCCAGAGAGGAGATTACTCTAGACAACCTGCTCATCTCAAAGTTTAGCCGGGAGTCCTCTCCCGTTTTTCTTTTCCAAACAGGAAACCTCGGTTTTAGGGGAGATCGACACCTCCCCCCTCTTTTTGACTTTTGTCCTTGGAGTAGCCCAAACGCACTTTGGTGCCCAGCCGACGCGTTCATACTAGCAGTTTCTTTTCTGCTGACAAAAACAGCACACTTGATACTTTAATCGTCCGTGCATCAAAAGGACCATTACCGGTACAATACTGCCGTCTTCAATTGTTCAAAAGAATAAAAGTTCGCCCGACGTCCGACAGAGACGGACGCTATTCTTACAACTACAGATTTGTCGAAGATTCTTTGGTATATAAACTTTTTGTCTCCAAACGTGTCATAAATATGACAACTATGAGCTAACCTTCAGGGGTACTAGAAGATACCCCAATAACTGCATGTTAGCTTCTTTGTCAAGCCAGTGGGCTTGACATAGAAACGACGAAAATTCCTTCAGGAAGTTATGTCATTACATATAAACAACTTATAACTGTATGTTTGTTTCGGACTCAAGCGGAACCTTTTGTGATACGAGTGCTCCTTACAAGCCAGACTTACCAAATACTTTCCAGTAGCTGAAATCTATTAATCACCAAATTCATATCTGGTCGCCACTTTTGGCAGCGTAACATGATAATCTTTAACATTCATATTTGTTTTCACTTATCTCAATCTTTTTTATGATACTGTTGAATACAACAAAGAAATACTTTTTTCCTTTAAGAAACAGATATTTTTAACCCTAACATAACTTGTACTAAGGAACCCCAAATGGAAGTTGTATCTTACGACAGAAATCATTGCAATGTTCCCAGCTGTTGCAAGAATTTTTTTTTTCAGAAACATGGTTTGGATTATCGAGACTGACCTTGAGTTCAATTCATACGATTGAGAATGTACTGTTAGAAGGAATCCCAAATCAATAAAGAAGGATGTACTATACAATCTGATCCCCGGAAAGGCTAATTAACAGAGAGTTAGAAGAGGAAAATTGTTTTTCAGAAAAATGGTTTGGATTATCGAGACTAACTTTTAGTTCAATTCAGGTGACTGAGATTGTACTGTTAGAAGGAATCATAAATCAATAAAGATTAATAAATTTAATAATCAATAAATTTAATAAAGATTGGATTCACTATACAATCTGATCCCCAGAAATGCTAATTAACCACAGGTTAGAAGAGGAAAAATTGTTTTTCAGAAAAATGCTTGGGATTATCGAGACCGACCTTCAGTTCAATTCATGCGATTGAGAATGTACTGTTAGAAGGAATCACAAATCAATAAAGAAGGATGTACTATACAATCTGATCATTGGAAAATCTAATTAACAGCGAGTTAGAAGAGGAATTTCAATATATCAAATAGTATAAAAAAATGAGACTAGCATCAGAAAGTTCAATCAGTTCTAATGAAGCTCAACATAGGC
>CM063501.1:172237778-172255278 GCA_032207245.1 Pardosa pseudoannulata
CATGTGTTTTACAATGGGAAAAGGAATCTTATATTGAATTTGTTGTTTTTTTCAACTCATAGATGTTGACGTGTAAAATTGCATTTAGAAGATTTTCAGCGAATTGTTGGGCTGCATCAGGAATTCTACCGATTCCTCTGCAAAGTGATGTTTCCTGAGGTGCTGAACTTGGACTTAATGAATGAAGGTTAATATAGTTTCATTTCATCATAGAAGTTCTTGAAAATGTCCACAGTGAAATGAGTCACAGCAACTCTTTTATGGTAAATTTAAACACCCCTTAGATGCCACGGGTCACTGTGATCTTGTTAAAGACAATTTTTAAAGAATGCTACAATGTAGGAAGTGTGTTATCTAGCATGTGACTATCCAAGGTCATGGTAGTTTCCCCAACAATTATAATGGTCTCATACTGTACCATCAAAAAGAGACTATGATGAAATTCAGATTATACCCTCTTTAAGCGAAAATTACGTGCAAGAAGCTGAAACAGGGGGGGGGGGATGGTTTACAAAACATTAAAGTTATATGAAGATTAAGGATGCTATACCATTGTTAAATCCCCCTTGAGAATCTGTTGATGGCTCTCCTCGAAACCAATGTGGGGAGAGGACTCCTGTGTTTCTGCCCATTTGTAGGGGAGAATTACTGCCTTGGCAATAGGGGGGAGACGTGACTTGAGTCTCCTCCTCCTTATAATACAGTCCAATAACCTATTATTTACGTTTTAAACGAACCATCTTATTTGATTTATTTTATTACTTTTGGGATCCTAACAATTTTTTTTTTACCCTCGCTGAGCTATCTACAACCATATTGCGGTGGAGATATGTGACAGGCGACTTCCAAGTAAAAACTCACGAATCTTTAACTACTTCTGTTATCATTATGACTCGGAATTCACCTCTGATATATCTCAGAACATTGGAGTAGAACCTAAAATATCTGTGGATATAGATTTGGAAGTAGACTAAAAACGAACAGTTGACAAAGAATAACAGTTAATTGAAAACAATATGGTCCTGATATGATGCTGATCTAAATAATAACTGGTTGGTTAGGTGGTTGTCTGGGAACTCCTTTGTTAATATTTCTCTACTCGAAAAATACTTATAGGGATTCTAGTAGTTACAGAAGATTCTTCCTAATTTTAATCATTCATGGCGGAAATAGAATTCTATATAAATTGTAATCCACTGCTCCAGAAGCAGAAATAGGTTGTAATCTGTTTTGTGAAGAATAATCTAGATTTTAAGACAATTCAAAATGTTTATAAAAATTTATTTTTTCTTCAATATCATGGAAGAATTTCAAGATCAATAACAGTTGCACTGAATATAAAAGTTTAATGTTTAAATATCTTAACATGTAGAGTCTGTTGGTAACAGAGATTTAAATTAAAAATATGAAACTAAAGTGTTTTGTACAAATACGCAATCAAACTGAGACGCTAGATTGCTGTAGAAGTGTTTGCTGTGTGGGAGGCAATAATTACCGTTTGTAAGAGTCATGAAAAAAAAATATATATATATATATCGCTTATTTTAAGAAAAATATTTATTTGTTTAGTGCTGCCATCTATGTGTCATTAGTTTAACTATTTTCTTTTAAAAATTAATGTGTTCTGAATATGTTAGAAATTAATATTTCTATTCCATTGAATTAATCTTTTATAAAATGATTCATCACAAATAAGAATTTTTTACTTATTCTTCTGATTAATAGTTTTCAAGTTAAACACAGGATGGAACGTTTCAAATAGAATTAAATACTTAACATTTTTCCTTACGTAACATGTTAAAAAAATAATTTCAAATTATTTCACTCTTGACATTTTTAAGACAGTTATTCTGGTAAAATAAGTAGCTAAACAGTATATTAACATTAAATGCCACGTTTGAATAAGGTTTCCTATTTAGGTTTCTATTATCAAACTCCAAATTAACTGCAATTTCTTTTGTTATTTTTAATTTTACATTTGTCTTACATTTTTAAACATGGTGTATTTTCAAATTTATGATTAATTTTGTTGAGGGCTTAAATAAACCTTATGATTTCTTAAAAGTAAATTTATTTCTCAAAATTTCAGTTGAGTTTAACATTAATGGATAACTCTTTATAAAAATAATTACAATTTACATTATTATCTTTTTTATGAGGTATTAATAAGAGCGATTCAATAAAATTTTTGTTCAGTCTTTTCAGTAGTTGGGAGGTAGCACTATAGTCACTTTAGTGGTACTAGATGCATGCTTACACGGGGACATAATGCTTAAATACAAATTGATTGGCCAAAGATGTAGTCAAACAAATTGATAGCTGTTTTCTAGTACTAGAGTCTAGCTACTGTTTCTCATGATGTTTTAGGTACTCAAATACTGTTTCTGATGAGGTCATTTGTAGACGTTCGAAATCAGCTTTAAGAAGTAAACCCCGGTCTCATTAACCCTTGATTACAATAATGCAGACTAATGCTTCCAACCGGTACTGATGCAATTCCAAATTTCAAACTAACAGTCGAACTGTTAAACACAATTTTGGTTTCCGTCGCCAATTATTCGAATTTTTTTTTTGCAAAATGGTCAAAGTGATATTACCTTAGATATGATTTAATCAAAAATTATTCCAGGTACATATTATTTATTCCAGGCTGTGCCACAGACGAAATACTGTCTAATATTAATCTTTTCGTCATGGCTCAGAGAGCGAACCAGCCAATCTTAGGGCAGGTATAGCGGGAAAAAAATCATTCAAGTACATTTGATAATTTATGACCGAGGCTTTACTCGAGTTAGGTGATCTGCAGCAGAATCATATTTCATTCATTATATTAAATTTGAATTATTTCAAATTGACAAATAAATATATCCAAAACAGTTTTGGGAGGTAATACAATGCTCAAGGTAAACTCTGCAGGAGTCCTGCCCAGGTCAAAAGTTAGGTTCACACGGTATACCACGTGAACACGTGTTCCAACTTTCTGACATGAAAGTAGGTGTTGGAGGGGGAAGTAATAGCAGCGTAGAACATTGAGATTGGAAATGTGTGCCGAAGACCAGGGTAAGGTCTGATAAGACCTTCTCGTGTGCAAAAAAGTTGACCGTAGCCAAACCAAACCAAACCAAACCAAACCTGATAAGACCTTGTAAAGTGAAAGATGTAGTAAATGATTGACTTGTGTAGTCCAATAAAATGGTCAACAAATGTCTCCAGATCGGTAGTGGTGAAAGATATAAAAGCAAGTGCCTCAAAATTGGAAATAATAATATCATTATATTTTAAAATCGTACAGAAATATATTTGGTTTTTGTACTATCATTTCACGTATTCTTTAAAATTCCTTCTAGGTTTGGAATTAACAATTTTATGTATATTATATGATCCAGTATTCTATTTTAACTTCGACCAACGTATCAAGTGAATAATTAAATAAAAATTTGTGATTTGGATGTCAATTCGTCAGCTAAACTTCATCTACCTTGCTTATTGTGTTTTTGAATATACGTGTTTACATGCAGATAGGTATATGAACATATTCCTTTATATTCTTCTAACTTTTTGACAGAATTGGAAACAGACATACCCTAAATTTATTTTTTCCTTTTATGGGCTTTTGCATTGCGAGACTCAATGACAAACACTTTGACATATACAAACATGTCTATAATACCATACGTTTTTCTTTTATGGGTTAGGGACTTCTTAAGATGTCGATAATCATCTCACTATAGAGATAACAAATTTAAGAGCATTGCAATATTTTCCTTATATTTTTGTTCCCATGCTGTTTTTAGTCTTATTTTCTCGTAGTATACATAAGAAACGTATGTATTTTAGAGATAAAGAGTAACCTTGAGATTGTGATAAACAACAACGTTTAAGATATTTCTAATTTTGTAAATTTTTTTTTTTGAAATGTGATTATGGGTACAATTTGTATTGTGTAAGATTTATACTGTGTAAAACAAAGACCACTCGAAATCGGAAAAGTGTAGATGAATGAAATTGGTATAGTTTTTTCATAGATTTGTAAAAAGATAAGATGCATTATAAAACACTCTGTTCGTGGGCATACCAAAAGCAATGAAGACTAAAATCAAATATCATTATATTCCCGACAATGTTTTTCTAATGCTAGGAGTAGACTGAGAAGTCAATATTTGTTGAAATCGCAAGGTTAAATTTTATGACATATGTAATGATTTCTCTGTATTTTCCAAAGTAAACAAATGGGGAATGTTCTTCTACAGACTTTCTTTGTGTGTAACTTACTAGAAAGATATCTATAATAATACACTCACCGAGAAAAAGATCCGAAGTGAAAGCACTGGGAGACCGATCAACCGTGACCATTGGACATCAATTTGTTCAACGAACAGGCCTTCTAAGTATCCATTACTTTCTCATTAACGATGTCCATTGACATTCAGACTTTTTATATGTCACAGATAATGGGATAAGGGGGATAAAATTTCGAAGAATAGGTGTTTCAATGTGGTGTACAGCAGTACCAGAACTGAGAAGTTTAAAGAAAAATAAGCCCACATGTATTCGGGCAGTCAGAAACTTCCTACCTGGGGAAGGGAACATATGATTCAAAGGTAGTGTGAAGACTCCCCTTTGTCCGAGCACGCACCAAAACAGCTGACCGGAGTACAGCTGTTTGCCTGGACAATAGCGTGGCGTCGCAGAGTCTGGGATCTTGACTATCGGACTGAATAGACTGATGATGGATCTCGTTAATGAATGCTCGGAAATTCCATGAAGGGTCAGCCAGCTAATGAGAATTCAGCTAAAAATTATAACTGTAACTTTAGCTGGAGTTCTGAAGTAACTGGGATCTTAACTTACCCAAAAAACAATTGGCGGAACCTTAACTGACCCCCCAGATATAAAAAGCCTACAATTTTGCGACTCAGGGCTTTTCGTCATTTTTTTTTCGTAGGTGTGTTGACCTCGTGGAGGCTTTCGCCTTTTTTACCAGAGCCAGCTTGCTAGTTCGGGAGATTCGTAAAGTCCGCTCATATAGGAAGCGGCAGAGTCTCGGATACCGAACGGGGGATAAATTGGGTTTGATTGCACCCTGAAAAGCCTCCTCATTTGTAAGAGATTATTAAATCTCTTGTTTTTCTTTCGACTGTGATCGTCGTGAGGAAGTTTTACCGGCAACTATCCTTCGCAGTTCTACATGATTTGGGAATTAACATTCCTGTGTAAATAGCCGTAGTTAATCAAGAATAAAAGTAAATTTCCAATTTTATCTTTGACTGTGATCCATTATTCACGTTACCTCTCATTTGAGAATATTGAAGGCTTCACAGTAGGAATTGTTATCTTATTTAACGTCTCTTGATATTGCCTAACTGAGACAAAGCGTTTTCTACAAGTATTTTTTTATTGGAGGATGTTATGTACTAATTAATTTTTTTATCTTAAAAAAATTGTTATTATTTTTATAGTAAATCACTTCAATCTTTTCTTCTTGAGGAGTTCGAAAATAAACGAAATTTTTAGAGTAACGCAGGTGAACAAAATAACTGCTATTATTTGTCAGGACCTCTCTCAGGTAAAAATTTTTACTTGAAACCCTTAGATTTCGAAAGGATTCTACACATCATCTATAGAAAGGAATAATCCTTGATTTGAACTCCTAGTATCTACTTCGTTATTGAGTTTATGTATTTATAAAGCATTGCTTCTTAACTTTTCTTGTGTAATTCTGTAAATTTTTGCTAGTTAGATATTTCTCTGACTGTATCTCGAAATTATATTAAAAATCCCCATACAAAAATCAGACTCACAGATTTTGTTGTATTTTAGTAACATGGATTAGTTATACAGTTAGCTTATATATATATGTACAAGCGTATACATATATATATATACATATACATGTATGTATGCTGTATGTATATTCGGGAAGGATTTTTTTTTTAACACAGATTTCTTGATTTAACTTTGATTATAAAGCACACTTGAAAACAACTTGAAAAAAATTAAATTCCTATTAAAACATTAAAAATATGCCTCTTAGACAAAATGTGAAGAATTTTTTTCTTTAACCTTTTGTTTGTAAAATAGATGGCCAAATTTTTCAACTCATATTGTTGTGTTTTCAAGTCTTTTACTTTTGAGAAAGAGTGTCTTCCATAAATTTTTTTATTTAAAATTGTTACTGGTTTTGTTACATCGCAGCATTTTTATTCAGTGTTAAATTTCAAATAAGTAAATTTACTTCTGTTTAGTTGGTCTTTTACTAAAAACTGTTGTTGTTATGAGTCATTAAAAATAATTTTTATAGTTTTTTTGCTGGTTTTTCATGTATCAAATATACAAAACAGAAAGAATGCACTTTTGCCTCATTTTATGTGGGTAATTTATTTTTGTGACTACTATGCCCTGTTTTTACTTTTATAGGTACGACTTTAGACTCATTTCATTACACCAAGAAAATGTACAGCTGAAGAAAAGTATCATGTTTCATGTATTATAAGATACACCTACAAACTGTTTATGGCAAGCAATTTGAAATTTGCTAATAATCGTAATAACAAAATCCTCCAAACAAACCCCTGAGAATGTACCATATAGGAAAATGTTTTAAGAAGAGTATCATCACTCCCCGTACCGATCGTAAAATCAGGGGTAGCTTCCTGAAAAAATAGTAAACAGAAGTCTATTATGTATGATAGTTCGTGTAAGTGACGAGAAAATGCAAGTTTGCAACTGGTCAGGTTGGAAGAGGATCATATAGGGAGAAGATCATTGATCCCCATACCGACCATAAAATTAGGGGTAGTTTCCTGCACAAATAGTAAAAAATAATTTCTATACATAATTCTTGGTGTAAATGACGAGGAAATGGAAGTTACCAACTGGTCAGGTTGGAAAGTACAGGTCTAAGATTGGTATACAAATTATTTCAAGTGTTTTGAAAACCGTTTTTAATCACATTAAAAGTTATTGAAACAAACCCTGAAAATGTGCTTAAAGGAAAATGTAGGAAGAGGATTATTGTTGCCCATACCGATCGTATAATTATTAGTAGCTTCTTGCATAAATAGTAAAAAATATTTGCTGTATATAATTTTTGGTATGAATGAGGAGGACATGGAAATTTTCAAATGGACAGGTTGAATAGTACAGGTCTAAAATGGGCGTACAAAATATTGCTAGTGTTTTGATAACTGACGTTAACCACATTACATTATCTAAACAATCCCCTGGAAGTGTGCTTATAGGAAAATGTTGTAGGAAAAAGATCATCACTCTCCGTATCGATCATAAAATCTGGGGTAGCTTCCTGAAAAAATAGTAAATAAATATCTATTATATATGACAGCTGGTGTAAAGACGACGGAATGTAAGTTTCCAACTAATCAAGTTGGACAGTACAGGTCTATGATTGGTATACGAACTATTGCAAGTGTTTTGAAGACCGTTGTTAATCACATTAAATATTATTAAAACAAATCCCTGAAAATGTGCTTATAGAAAAATGTAGGAAGAGGATAATTGATCCCCATACTGATAGTAAAATTAGGGGTAGTTTTCTGCACTAATATTAAGAAATATTTGCTATATATAATTCTTAGTGTAAATGACTAGGAAATGGAAGTTACCAACTGGTTAGGTTGGATAGCACATGTCTAAGATTGGTATACAAACTATTGCAAGTGTTTTGAAGACTGTTGTTAATCACATTAAAAGTTATTGAAACAAACCACTGAAAATGTTCTTATAGAAAAATGTAGGAAGTCGATCATTGATTCCCATATCGATCATAAAATCAGGGGTAGCTTCCTAAAAAAATAGTAAACAAAAATCTATTATATATGACAGTTGGTGTAAATGACGAGGAAATGTAAGTTGCCAACTGGTCAGGTTGGATAGTACAGTCTAAGATTGGTATAAAAACCATTGCAAGTGTTTTGAAGACCGTTGTTAATCACATTAAAAGTTATTAAAACAAACCCCTGATAATGTACTTACAGGAAAATGTAGGAAGATTATCATTGATCCCTACACCGATCGTAAAATTAGGGGTAGCTTCCTGCACTAAAAGTAAAAATATTTGCTATAATTCTTGGTGTAAATTGAAGTTTTCAAACGGACAGGTTGGATAGTACAGGTCTAAGATTGGCGTATAAAATATTGCTAGTGTTTTGATAAGTGCCTTTAATCACATTCAAAATTCTCTAAACAATTCCCTAGAAGTGTTCTTATATGAAAATGTATTAGGAAGAGAATCATTACATATCACATCGATAGTAAAACTGGGGTAACTTCCTGAAAAAATAGTAAAATATGCTTGTTATAAGGGCTGGGAGTGTAAGTGAAGAAGGAATGTAAATTTCGAAAAGATCAGGTAGCACGGTATATGTCTAAGATTGGCTTACAAACTACTGCAAGTATTTTGAAGATTGTAGTTAATTGCATTGAAAAATTATCCAAACAATCCGCTAGAAGTGTACTTATAGAAACATGTGGTTGGTGGAGAAACATCAGTCTTCTTAGCAATCGTACAATCAGGGAAAGCTTCTTGCAAAAATAAGGAAAAAAATGGTGGTCTGACTTGGTATAAATGACTAGGGAATAAAAGTTTCCAGTAGGACAGGTTGGATAGTACAGTCATGTAAGATTGTGCAAAATCATGTCCCAGTGTCCCAAACAAAGTTTACATGATGTCTTTTGAATTTTTATACTACTCATACTCTTTTTAAGCAGTTTTAAACATCATATAGAGTATTTAGATGGTGCGGATGTGCAGATGTGAACAAATGCTGATAAGCTCGAATATAAGCATGAGATAAGCAGAAGCCGGAAGAAGATTTAAAAGCATTGGTTCTGGCTTCCGCTATCATTCTTCAATTATAGGGATTTGGTAGTCTTTTTAAAGATTTATATTTCATGTGCTAGTATGTTTTTCCAATCAAGGATTAATGGTCATGTGGAAAAAATTTCTCATTAATGAAAAGTTAATGGACAAATGACATAAAGTTACTCTTAATGTAGTTGAAATTATTCGAGAGGGAGATGAAACCATGGTTTCAGTTACTACCGAATGAATGATTATGTACTTAGAAGAACAGTATCTTTTGAGACAGAATCTTCCTTACAATAGTCTTTTTACCGGCTCATCATAGTATAAAAATGTATGATCATTTTAAAATGAATATTTTGCAAGTTTTTTAAAAATGTAACTTTAAAAAATGATTTAGTTTTATAATTTAAAGTAGTATATTTTTAAGAACATATAATTATATAAATACATGATTATTAAATTTAATCTTAATAATTTATATATATCTATACAATAAAAGAATAAAAAAGAAACTTCTACATTCTCAAAATTTACTGGGCAATGGAGTCCATTTACCATAAAAAAAGACCTCCAAGACTTTTAAAATGTGTGTATTAGAAACTAAATTTTATATAAAACTAAAAATTAACACTTTTTTATTATTCAAACCTAAAATTTTAAGTGTATCCAATACTTTAAAATTAAAAATATTCAAAAGGAAAAAATTGAAAATAAAAGAAAGAAATCATGTTATAAAATAACATGTATCGCTCATATAAATGTAATTGAAATTACTGAATTAAAATGATAATAAGCTTTTATTTGATATAAATAATTTGCTTCTTATTTCTAAATGTCATAATTTTTTTGCGAGTAAATCTATTTAATTTTCATTTGTATAGAATTTTATGTTTTTGAAAAAAAATACTGCTTCATAAAGAAAAACTAAATAATTTTCATAGATTCGTACTAATGATCTGAGAAAATTTTTATTATAAACACAGAACATTTTTTATACTGTATGAAATATGCAGTTATATTGCAGAAATTTAAGTTTGAAAGGTATTATTTCTCTTTACTAGTAAAGTAATCTCTCAAGGCGGAATGTAAAGAAAAATATACAAATCATTTAAAACTGTTTTTATTCCAAGGAATTCAGTTTCGTTTATTTTTCTAGAGTTTTTGTTTCAGTTGTTGAATGGTTATTATGTCTTCTTACTAGTAAATTAATTTTTCATAAGACCAAATGTAATGAAAAATATATAAATTATTTAAAATTGTTTTTATTCCAGTGTCTTTATATTTCTTTATTTTTGATTGTTGTTGTCCCAGTTGATGAAAGGTAATTTACTATGACTCTTTACTAGTAAGTTAATTTTTCAGGAGTCCACATGTAATGAAAATATATTAATCATTTAAAATTGTTTTTATTCCCATGTCTTTATTTTCGATTGTTTTTGATCAAGTTGTTGAAAGGTATTAGTTCTCTTTTCTAGCAAAATAATTTTCCAGAAGTCCAAAAATATTGAAAAATATTTAAATTGTTTAAAATTATTTTTATTTCTATGTCTGCATTTTAGTTTATTTTTTGAATAAAGTTGGATAGAAAAGCAACACATTAATGTTAAAATTTGTTGATTTCATTTTTATTATTATAATACAGATTCAATTTGAATGAAGTTAATTAATTTAATATTATACGAATTAAGAAGCCACAAGACATCCGAAGAGAGCCAAAATATTGGAGAAATGAAAAGATTAAAAGGTCTAATAATGTAAATTTTATTTGTGGTAGGTGTACCTAGTTTGACTTGCAAAAAATCTCATCATCATTCTCATCATTATTTGTTTTCATGCTCAGAGACATATAATGTCTTCAATTTAGCTCTTCACACCCCTGTCTCCTGCTCTCTTTGTATCAGCCCACCTCTACCATCCAACCTCGTCTCTCTCTTTCTCATCATTCGTCCCTATGCTAGCCGAGAGTGTGAAGACTCCGCTTTGTTCAGAACACTAACGCCCGAAATCAACTGAGCTGGATCCCACCTTCTTGACAGACTAAAATAGCGAGGCGACATCGTGTCTGGGATGTTGACATTTAGGTTGAATAGGCGTCACGCCCTGATCTGTCGCAGTAATGATTCTAGAGCATTGCCTCGAGAATTCCGGAACTGGACAGCTATCGAATGAGAATTCGTCAAATTAACTAGATGTAACCTTAGCTGGAGTTCTCAGGTAACTGGACTCGTAACTGACCAGAACACGGTTGACGGGACCGTAACTGACCCCCAGGTATAAAAAGCCTGGTTTTCGCGACTTTTGACCGGAGCCAGCTTTTTAGTAATTACGTTCTGTAGACTCGTAAGGTTCACTCATATATGGAACGGCAGGGTCTCGGACACCAAACGGGGGATAGATCGGGTTCGCGTTGCATCCTGGAAAAGCCTCCCCATCGTGTTAGAATATTTAATTCTTTTTCGACTGTGATCATTGTGGATATGTTATCCAAGCAACAATCCTTTACATTTCGAATTGTTTTGGGATATTAGTATCCCTTTGTATATAGCAATTATTTACTCCAGAAAATAAAAGTGATTTCCAATTCTGTTAAGTCTGTGACCCTTCTTCACGCTAATTCTTCACTGAAGAACATTGAAGGCGTTACAGCGGCCACGTAATTGACTGCACTCAGTTGCCCAGTTTGGGTCAACACTGGGTATTTCTAAAGAGTCTATACGTACTACATGGCCAGTAAAACGCCATCTTCTTAATTTGATACCTTGATCTATGTTTTTAAAGTTAGTTTTCTGTAGCAGTTCTTCATTTTGTCACTATACGTGGACTGAAAACTTTCATTATTATCATTAGACACTTATTTTGAAAGGTATTTGGTTTTCTTGTTTGGGAGACGGTTAACTTCCAGATATCAGATCCATATAAAAGTACTGATTTATCCAACGATTTAGAAAGGTTTAATTTAACTTTTAATTTTATATTCCAAGATTTCCAAATTTTACTTAAAATTCTTAAGCAAAAAAATCTAACTATCTCAAATGTAATTAAAAAACTACTTTAAAATTTGAAATAAATATAACATACATCTGAGAACCCAGATAAGTTGTGAAGTAAATAAATTTTTGTCTCTTCGTAGAATATGTAGAGAATTTGTATAGCTCATTTGTATAGCTTATATAACTATCGTAGAAACATGGGGTTTCCCTACTAGCAATATAAAAACTGAACTTTGTAGTTATATTTTATAAAAAAGTAATAATTTGCATTTTAATGTTTAGACTTCTTGAAAGGTGTTAAGAGTTAGTGTGTGAAATATATGTGTGTGTTGAATAAAATAACTCATACACGTTCATTCAATGAATGAAGTACTGACTGCAAATGAATTTATTGACAACAGAACACAACAGGTCACGAAGCGGCACAATTCTAGGGTAAATAAAGATACAAAGTTTACAAAATGGCACATAATATAACAAATATAAATCTGTGCAGAAAAATAACAGTATAATATGACACATACCAAAGGCTTGAATAAAACACATTACATTTGATATTTACAAATGTTGTTCAAAATTACAAAATAGTTTTCTGAAAATGCATCAGCCAATAGGTTTGATGATGATACATCATCACGGAAAATTTATTGTTGTTGGATTTTACTTTTGTTTCATAATCGTAGTATTCAGAGGCCTTTTATACAGTTCTTTTGTATTAGAGGAGAATGCCTCCTTTTCGTCAAACAAAATCTCGCCTTTGAGCCGAACATAAAAGAATCCTGTTCTATTAAATAAACTAATAAAGTATGTTTGTTAAATAAAACACAAACACAAAATAAACTGTACATTTTTTTTACCGTTAACGTTTATAAACCATGACAAAAAGGGTGTGATTAGATTTATTGAATCATATTATTTTTTATCGAAAATCGTTCTGACTTTCATTCAGACTTAACTATAACTTTCACTTTAGTCTACAAAACCATCCGTTCAAAATTCTCTATTCAGATGTCCCATAACAAAAAGAAAGGAAAATAAAGAATTCTGTCCTACGCGGTTAAGTTATAAACTAAGTTTTTAACATGGGTGCACATTTTTTATGTCGTGCAATGAAGTGTACTAATTTTGTGCAGTAGAAAGGAAAAACCATGTGCTTTTGGTGTATAGTGCTTTTTAAAGGAAATAAAATATATTTGAACTTCTTTTAGTGACTGGCGTTCTATTTCATGGAAAGTTTAAATGCATTTAGCTGAACACTTCATTCTAAACCAACAACTACGATATCGCTCTAATTTCCAACGCATGCAGTGCCTAACATTTCATAAACCTCAAGCTCTAACTTTTTATCGGTATGCTGATAATTTAGTATTAAGTATACATACAGGATATAGATTCTTACAAAATTACATTTATATATATAAATTATTTATATTCTGCTTTATGGTAGTAAAATATTATAAAATATAGATTTAAACTCATTTCTATGTAGATAATAATTCGGCGAACGATTATTTATTCTTAAGAACAGCAATTAGAACTAGGAAGATTTCTATTAATTATATAAACTTTTCATCATATGTAACAATACAAAAAATAAAATTGTTTAGGTACACAAAAATTAATTATTCCGAAGAAACTTAACTTTTTAAAAATAAGAGATTTATTTTAAATTAATTTTGAAATTTTCACTACTAATGCCTTCATCAGTTATATTTATTAAATATTCCTTTGAAAGCATATATATGTTTCATTTAGAAATAAACAAGGCCTCTTTTCGTTGAATTATATAGATCTGTATTATTCCTGTAACATGAAAAAGAGATTTTGTTTCAAATTTTATTTTCCTTTTATTGAACAACACTATACAAAGTTACACGAGATTGCTAACAAAAACAAAGCATTTAATAATTTAAAGGAGTAAAAAATTATTGAATAAACAAAAGAAAAAGAAAGAGCAAATGTCAACATATCAATACCACTCTAAATTCTGCTGCCGTATGCCATCTGCTACAAAAAACAATAGGAAACCAAGACAGATGATATGATGCCTTAAGTATATTTACAAACTGCTTGAAAATCACAACGAAAAAATTTCATCAGTGACGACGTACTACGGACACCA
This sequence comes from Pardosa pseudoannulata, assembly GCA_032207245.1. NCBI lineage: Eukaryota > Metazoa > Arthropoda > Arachnida > Araneae > Lycosidae > Pardosa > Pardosa pseudoannulata. The sequence continues at coordinate 172,251,715 of CM063501.1, forward strand.
AGAAGTAAACAGATAAAAACACGTACATCGAGCAAAAAACATCTTGGGTGCTTACGTCTGTAAAAGACTCGAGACTACCCCGTGCTCGTTTATTTGCCCCATTGCTGGAAGAGACCTGCACGTTCGCATCTGCAATTGGTTCCCCAGAGGTTGCACCTGCATGATGAGTTGGGGCAGCAGTCATTGGGTTTTCCGTCACATCCACCTCCCCTGCGAATGCAAGCACGCCTGCAAAGAGAGAAATCAATAGTGTCTTTGGCTTTCTAAACATTAATGGAACAGAAAATTGAGAATAGGAATGGTATATAGTCATTATTGTTTCTATTGCAAATTAATGCTATCAAATAGCATTATGAGTATATATGTGTATGTGTGTGTCTGCGTGTTTGTGTGAGTGCTTATCCTTAGTACATATTCATATGGTTTGTTACACAATCATCCTCTTCTTCATAGCTATTTTTTGATACGTAAGAAACATAATGTTTGTATTAAAATACCCAGAATGAACCTAAATGCAAATACTTCTCATACACGTTATTATGGGTTAAATCTGAATATAATCCTTGGATTTTAGGATCAACGTTTATACTCTATTTGCTGAATATGGCTTATAGAGTGGCTAGATGTACGCTAATTTGTTAGAAATATTGTTAAAAACAAGATAATAATGAAAAACATGAGTTTACACCTTTCTTCTCTACCCTGACGGCTGGTTAAGACCATGGACTCTCTAGTGGCTTATATCTATTAACTTCTTTCTGAATGATTCGGTGTCCATACATCAACATCCTACCCAACTTATTTATGCACGATTTTCAGTTTTAATACAATGTTTAGTATTGAATTTTGCAATTCATGTTCTGTAGTTAAGCTTAAAAGTTTCCAAGAACTTACAAAAATCACCCTGGTGTCTTATTTAATGGCCTTGGTCATATCGACAGAAAAACAATCTCCTTATGCTGCAATTTTTTGTACAGGTCTATATTAAATGCACATATACAGGCTCGTATTGCACCTTTATAGAAGGAACTCCATCAAAGCAGTTTAAATTATTTACTAATAGTAGTTTTTACATAGATGCACTCATGTACATAGGAATTTTCTATCAAGATTTAGATTTTCAAACAAAAATTATTCTGCATCTATTTCCAGTTCAATGACAGATGATGAAACAGCTTTCCATATTCCAAAATGTTAAACTCTCATGTATTCCATTACAATTTCAAAAGATTCAAATGTTTTTGGACGCGAGACAACTATCTTCATAAGATAACGTGAAGAGATATAACAATAGTGTAAGTCGTGTAAAAATAAAGATTAACCTAAGTTCTCTATCTTCCGACATTTCACATGAGATCGTCCAAGCGGTAGACAGCGTGACCGCCACTAACCCCAGGCAGGCAAGGCTTATTGGATCTCTTAACCAAGAATAACGACTACCATTCTGCAAGATTAATAACTTAAATTGTAAATACTGGCCATTTATATTGTTTTGTGGGCGTAGTTATTAACTAGAAGCAATATATCTTTATATACCAACGGAGGTTTTCGCAACTGTCAACGATATGCATCAAATATAACCGAAAAAGAATTTATGCAATATACATTTGACATCTGTTGCTGTCCTTGAAAGGATAATATTTGTAATGGTTGATATCACAGGACAGAATTTCAATATCGAATACAAATTTTGACTTCATCAAAAATAGCTGTGCAAATCTTTGGGAATTGTCTACAAACCATGAGGATTTCTATAAAAAATAAATTTACAAATATATACATATAGGCATAAGTATATTTTCATTTCGCTAGCGAAGGTGGTAAAATCGCCAAAATAAATGCAACCAAAGCTAAACCTAATATTTCTGCTGGTCAATTTTTATCGCTACATTTTCGTAACAAGTTGCGATCATCTTTTATCAGTAATGTTTTTCCTAATACGAAATAACAGTATAGGCGTCAAACAGTGACAATAACTGTTTAAGTCTTCTTAGCGAAATTTGAGCAGGCAGAAAAGAAGTGAATTCATATAATATTACATTAGACAACCATATAGCCTGTCATATGACGGGATTTTCTAGAATTGTAAGGTACCCTATGCGGCAGTTAAATAAATGGTTTGTATTTTGGCTGAGAATTATCTGGTATACGCTCAATAATTTTTTAAATCTTTACTGATCGCATGTTAGTTTCCAACTTTAATTTATCTTGTCATATTACGTGTAGGATGGACAGCAGAGATTTTAATATTGACAGTGATTATTTGGCGGTATATATGAATGATGTCCCAAATTTAGCGAATCAATTGCAAATCGTGTGGTTACATATAAACATACAAATAACAAACTTCTTCAAAGACTTTCAAAGATATATAACTTAAACGCTAGATATTTATTAGACAGTGAAATTGACTCCTAGACTTTTATGAAAAGAATTTTCTGTTAATACCGGTGATAAAATTTTCATTGAAACAAAAAAAATAATCGATGATTAAATCTAAAATTATCACATATGTACATAATCTATTATTTAAGCCAAATATAAAAGAAAATTATTTATGTAATATCTAAATTCAGTAATAAAATGTATGAAAATAATTGAGACAATATTTAAATAATTTAAAATAAGAAATGATCAAATGGCGTAGTTAAGGGAATGACGTCATAATGCTAGAAAAAAATGTTATTTTCACCTATTTATTATGTGATAAATTTAATCACCGGCGAAAATAGGGCTCGAAATAATGGCATTAAACAATCGAAAAGTGGAAGGGGTGGATTTTGAACGTTTTCGAACCCACTTTGAAATTTTGCTAACCATAACTCATTAAGAATCTAATATGGATGCCTCTATCCATTCCAGGTCCAACAGCTTCATAAGTTCGAGGACAGACGGACAGATAACTTAGGATATTATTACATAGGGGATATGAAATTTGTATCTTTCTTTAACAATTTTTTTACATCTAGCAATATTGCCAATAATAAATTGTCAATGCCTTAAATTACTATCAAATAGAATATTGAACATGTAATTATATTTAACTGTAACACTATTTTATACAATTTTGAATGAAACAGGAATAAAAATGAAACATACTTTGAAATAACTTTCTACTTTAACTATAATTACAACTATAAATCTTAGTTACTTTTCGAGCGTTTTTTACAAAATAGATTTTGGAATATAATAGTTACATGCATTTTTGATTTTATCACAGGCATAGGAATTATGTTTCTTTGTAAAAGTTTTGTAAAACGCCATTTTTATTTTATTTTACTGAGTTCCTTTGTTGTCTGAATATTTCCCCTTGAGTTATCTTTTTTTACCTTGTTTGGGAAACACTTTACAGCAGCGTCACACTTTTAAACACCTTGGATTCTTTCTCTCCGAACAATAGAGGTATTCAAATTTACTTATATTTCAAGAAGATAAAATATTTTACAACATTCTGTTCAGCTATAGTTAGGGAAAAAATAATTCACGCAACTGTAAAAAGGAGACAAAAATTGTTTTAATCAATAACAGCACTTCAGGTCCACTCCCGGAAAAAAAAATATTACG
>CM063501.1:172257778-172300278 GCA_032207245.1 Pardosa pseudoannulata
ATATATATATATATATATGTATATATATATATATATATATATATATATATATACATATATATATATATATATATATATATACATATATATATATATATATACATATATATATATATATATATATACATATATATATATATACATATATATATATATATAATATATATATATATATATATATATATATATATATATATATATATATATATATATATATATATATATATATATATATGTGTGTGTGTGTGTATACAAACCTGCAATGGACACTCACAAATATTAAAGTATATATATATACATTTATATACTAAACTAAAAAAAAACTAAACTCCTCGGCGCAACATCCAATAGAGGGCCATTACGGTGCCAATCTCCGTTTCCGAGACCAAGGTCCCTGGATTGCGAAACATATGTTCCGGTTAGATGGTCAAGCTTGAGCGGAACCCCCAGTGTTTAGTTCTCTAGCATGCTTGATCCCCAGTTTGTCTACCCACTGAAGGGATGACAGGCTGAGTCAACTTTTCCCAATCCGGGGATCGAACCTCGGACCTATGTCGAAGCTCTGCCACAACGCCACTGGGTTTCTACATTTATATACATATACTCATATATTTTTATTTTAAATATTAGAAAAATCCTAAATTTATAACTTATTTCACTTTCTAATGAATCCATAAGCGTTAGGGATGAATGTTTTTTATTAATAATATGTTGATTGAAATGGCAAATTTAAAATTAAAATTATTTAAAAGTAGGCTTTAATTGTGATATCTATGCATTTATATATGATTATTTTTGTTACTCTAAAGTAAACATGAAGATCGGGATAGGTAGACTCTTTATAGTCTATTAAAATAGGACAAAAATCAAATAACATCAAAACTATATTGAGTTTTATACTTACTTGTCCGCTTTCATGTACATGTCCACATTTTCATTGTAGTCATCTGAGAGGTTACGATCTGTAAAACATATCAAAAAGAGTCATAGTTAAAATCATTTGTTTTGTAAATTACTATAAAATAATTACATGATTAAGTACTTAAAATATTAAACAAAAATATAACTGAATGTTAATGAAAATTATGAGTAGTAATTAATATAAAATTTTTATTAAAGTTAATTTAAATTAAGTTTTTTAGTTAGTAAACTTTTTATCTTATGTTAATTTTAATTTAATTTTTAAAACTTTTTAATTCTTAAGATTTTTTATTTTTTTCTAAATTTTTATTTTTAACATACAATTACTGTTTTTAATCCTACTTTACTAATCTTTATTTTAATATTTTATCTTTTATTTATATATTTATTTTGCATGAGCTTTAAACGTATTTCATTCATCATGTTTGTTCTTTATTAATCTTAATGTAAATAATTTATATGTTTATCTTTTATTTATTATTTATTTTGTATGAGCTGTAAACGTATTTTATTCGTCATATTTGTTCTTTACTAATCTTTATGTAAATATTTTATATGTTTATCTTTTACTTATATATTTATTTTGCATGAGCTTTAAACGTATTTTGTTTGTCATGTTTGTTCTTTACTAATCTTTATGTAAATATTTTATATGTTTATCTTTTACTTATATATTTATTTTGCATGAGCTTTAAACGTATTTCATTCATCATGTTTCATCTTTACTAATCTTAATGTAAATAATTTATATGTTTATCTTTTACTTATATATTTATTTTGTATGAGCTTTAAAGTATTTTATTCATCATGTTTGTTCTTTAGTAATCTTTATGTAAATATTTTATGTGTTTATCTTTTAGTTATATATTTATTTTGTATGAGCTTTAAACGTATTTCATTCGTCATGTTTGGTCTTTACTAATCTTTATGTAAATATTATATATATTCATCATTTACTTATATATTTATTTTGTATGAGCTTTAAACGTGTTTCGTTCTTCTATTTTATTCATCATGTTTGTTTTTTTCTAATCTTTATGTAAGTATTATATATGTTTATCATTTACTTATATGTTTATTTTGTATGAGCTCTAAATTTATTTCATTCATTATGTTTGGTCTTTACTAATCTTAATGTAAATAATTTATATGTTTATCATTTACTTATATATTTATTTTGTATTAGCTTTAAAATATTTTATTCATCATGTTTGTTATTTACTAATCTTCATGTAAATATTTTATATGTTTATCTTTTACTTATATATTTATTTTGCATGAGCTTTAAACGTATTTCATTCATCATGTTGGCTCTCTAAATTATGTTTTCTTGCTTTTATTGTTTAATTTAATTAAATTTATAAAACTTGTTTGGCGCAGTTTGACCCAAAAGGTCCTTGCGCCATTAAACCCTAATCAAAAAACTAAAATTTATCTTGAATCTGTATGGTGTTTATTCAGCGATTTATTTAACTATACATCTTTATCAGAAAGATTAATATTCTATACTTATGGTTCTAATCACATATATAACAACGAATTTAGATTTCGTGGGTACCGAAAATTTGTCATCTCTCCCATAGATATTTCCATAGATTGTTTTATCAAAGATTATACTGGATATTATAAGAATAAATAGCTTGTTTTACGATCTGCGATTATCATATCCTAAAGGGAATATTCTGTTGGAATGAACTGTGAGCTCAAAATCAGCCTAATTGCATCATGGGGAATTTCCGTGCAGGTTCGCTTAGGGCATTTTATGGGAAAGCTAATTTTGTAATTTCTTTCCTAACGAGCATATACGTAACCCAAGAAAATTAAATTATTATTAATTTTGCGGGGCAGAAAACGCAGTTAAGAATTCAACTAAAATTTCACTAATGATTCGTGTTCTGTATTTAATTATTTTTCAAGATCCTGAAATGGTTATTAATGAGAAATGTCCTGATTTAATATATAATAAATTTCTAAAAGAACGAGCAAAATTTTTTCATATTCAAGTGACTTATTATTTTGGATAAGTCCTCCTTTTATTTGAAATTATAGTTCACTGTTTTTAAATATAAAAATAATATATATATATATATATATATATATATATATATATATATATATATATATATATATATATATATATATATATATATATATATATATATATATATATATATATATATATATATATATATGTATATATGTATATATATTTATATATATGTATATATATATACTATATTATACATATATATATATGTATATATATATGTATATATATATTTTATGTATAAATACTGTATAATATATCTATATTATCTATCTATCTATCTATTATCTATCTATCTATCTATCTCTATATATATATATATATATATATATATATATATATATATATATATTATAATATATATATATATATATTATATAATAATTTTAAAAATGATCGGTTATTATCCATGAAAAATTAATAAAAGCTAAAATAGTGATAGAAATTCACAGTTTATTGCAATATACTTAAAACAATAAATTTTCAGGCATACAAACCTATTTGGTAAAAATTCTATACACTTCTTATATAGTTCTAGGCAATTTATATTGGGACTCAAAGTAACACATGCAACTCTTTTATGAACATATCTGTTTAAAACGGTTAAACATAATTAAAATGTTTTGCAGTTGTAATAAAAGATACCTGGGCTTGTAATTGTATAATTTGCATTATTTAATCGAAATTATGGTATTTAAAACATTTTGTGTTTGTAACAGTGGCCCTTTGTTGTATTGTTTTCTTTCAATAATGTTTGGTTAAAAAATATCTGTTCATTTTCCCAGGATTTAATGCGCTGATTCCAGCTTGAGAATCCGGGAATAACCCATATATATATTCAAATTAAAGAAGCAACAGATCCTAACATGTTTTTTAAATTAGCTATGGGCCAAAAAATTTATTTACTTAAATTAATACGATAAATAAATTTTAAAAAATTGAATAATTTTGTTTACTTAAGTAGAAGGATTTGTGTCTCTCTAAATTATCCGAATTTATCAAGTTTTAGTATGCATTATTTTCTTGTTTTTAGTGTTTATGGAAATATATATCAGATATAGAACAATTTTTAATCAAGGACTTGGAAATTAAAATATCTGTTAGCCATATAAATAAAGATAAAAAACAAAGTGGAATAATACTTCAGTGGGATTAAGTTTTAGTGCTATTTTTTGTTGTTGTTGCTAATGCCAATTTTATGAGCCAAGCACATGGGCCAGAAGCTAATCCAATTAATGGGAAGGGATGCTCCAATTCTTTGAAGAGCATCTACAGGTTGAAAGCGCAACTTTGCTCAAGTAGGTACTCCTAATTTACAAGCAGAAGACCCCGGACGTGGGAAGTCACCTGCAGAGGTATGGTTTGGAGATCAAAAGAACATTGTGACCATGAATCTTTTTAAGCGACCCATCCACTATTAATGAACACAGAGGATCATTGGTCGGTTCGATCCTAGATATCGCAACACTTCGGTTACAAGATCGTTCCTTTTGCCGACTGAGCCACCACAGCTAACTATAAAAATTAAAAAAAAAAGATTTACTTAATTAAATTTAGAAAACACTAATACAGAACAATAATAGTGCTAACATTGTAATTGGATTTATGAAGTTTACAGTTTTATAGTAAATGGCAAGGTTTTTTATAGATAAGGGACACGTACATTACAAACCAAGGATAATTAGAGTTGCTTTTGCATAAATCAACAAAAGCATTTATCCACATACACATATTTTCTATACATATGTGGCTAAAGCATATTTGGGTGAATTTTGTCCAAATACTATTTTCTCAATTTTTTCTAGTTGGTTTTTGTTTTCAACGATCCATATCTGCAAAACTCTGTGATTTAACAATTTTAGTAGTGGAGGAAACTGTAAAGAATTATATAAAATAATATCTCGCTTTCAAGGGTTCATACGACTCTTAAAATTCGAAAAAAATGTAAAATAATTATCATTTTCGACTTCACATACCTTGAAAACTACCAGTTTTATAAACATAATTTTTAACATAGTTAGAACAAATTATCTTTACTCACGTATCTCATTTATTTTTGAAACATAAAAATATTTTTGTTAGAATGTTTTAAATAAGACACTTTGTTGTTAACAAAAATCATACCAAGGCTAACGTGCATAATTACTAAAAATGTTATCATGTTTAACACATTTTTTTAGACATACTGTAATACCTCAAAATAACTTAGAACCTAAATTTGTACATATTTAAAATAATATATAATTTTAAAAATTATTTGAAACAGAGTATACTTTTTCCTTAAAAATTAAAATTTTATCATCGAATGAAAAATATATTTTGAAAAACATACAAGAAAATTTAGATTCAATTGTAGGGAAATTATATTGTATACAACATGTAGAAATTTCATGAAAAAATTTGTCGTAAAAATAAAAAAGGTTTCTTGTATTGGAAATTAATACTCCAAACTATTAATACTGCCAAATCTAATTTATTTCACAAATTAACATGCCTACTAGAGTCCAAGACTCACCTAGTTATATGACAATTTTTTCATAGAATACTGTTAATTAAACAAAACAGAACGAGCACTTCCTTCTTGCCACAGCGTACAAAATAATATACTTTTTCAATATCGTTCAGTTCACGGTGACAAAAATTAAACAATGATAAATAAATTCACGTAAACAAAATAATAAATTTAAATAATTGTTTTGCTTTTTACATAATAAACCGAAATTTATAAAGTGGATCTCACAAAATTAAAAAAAAATTTGAGATAACATGAGCGTTACTTTAAAAAAAAAAACACAATTTGAGAAAAAACAAGTTAAAGTTTTGTAAGTTTAAATTTGTTTACAATGAACAGCTGACACGTTTTATTAAAAACTCCTCTCAATGGAATTTTTTACGAGGATTGTTTTAAAATGTTCAGAACTGAATTCCTCTTCACGTATATTTTTTCTGAAAAATGGAATTTTATGTCGATTTAACTGTCGTATGACCCTTAAATAAATGATTCAGTCATTACATGGTAGTACAAAATACATATAACTGTTTCCAAGTACAATATTTGTACATTGTTGTGCTATGAAGTTATCTCGATGTAGACGGCAATGTATCGTTGCAGTTAAAAGAAGTTAAGTTGGATAAAACATTCGCTTGTATCATTAATCATGATCTTAAAAACAACATTGAATGTGTATCAGTGTGGGATATTTCCAGTTGTATTGTGGAATGGATGATTTGTAGCTCGGCCAAAGTCTTTTATCACGACTGGAAGGCTTATTTATCCATCCATTCAGCTAGTTCTCCTAGTAAATCATTTTGACAGGCACTTTTCTAGAAACAAATGCCTTTTTTGAGAGAGATCGTTTTCCTAATTGAATCTTCCAGATAGTCCATGCAGAGGGGATAACAGAAAAACATCGATTACTGAATAAGTACTTTGAGTACTCGATGAATGCCTAAGGCAGACACTTTTTCTTTGCAGGATTATTTTTTTTAATTTGGTGTATTTTCTAGGACAAAGAAATTAGTTTGGGAAATATCGGTTGAGACTGAAATTTTTTGCTCCATTTAATCAGTGCACGGATTGCTCGGAAAATTAATGATACTATACGAAAGAGTATTGAAATTTCTAAATTACATTTGTACAAAGTGTTTTTTTTATTTGATGATGAGCCTTTTTTTATAAAAAAAATTCCCTTTATCTGGTAATTTTCCTGATCATCTATTTGCATATTGTTATCTAGTTGTCCTATATCCATCTATCCTTACTATTGAGCAGACAAAATGTACTGATTGTGCCATTAATGATTTGATACATGTTTTTTTTTTTAATCTTTGAAACATGTCAAAAAACAATTTGCTTGACTCTTTGAATTTTTAATGAATTCAACTCCAAAACTACTTATTATGGATGTGGGTATTCTAAGTCACCTTGTCTACTTAAATTTCTGAAGGCAACGTGGGCAAATAAATTTTTGAAAGGGAATCCCACAGCATTTGCGAATCTCGTCACAATGTTTCTGAGTGTAATGCCTTATACTCAGAAATCCTCAACAGGATCAAACTATTTGAGCAGATTAGAAAATACCGTAATTACTAGAAGTTGACTTGACGTTTGCGTCTCCGCTTTAAGCGGTAGGAACCAGTGTAATTAGCCCTATCTTCTTTTTCTCTGGTGCCTTGGGGACAAGCCTAGGTGAGTCTTGGCTTGCTCAGAATTTCACCCCTAGCCGACCAGATGTTGGCTAAAGTTTTACTAGTTTTCAGCCTGATAGTTTTCAGGCCGTTTACCAGGAAGTTAGTCCAATTAAGTCTTATACCCAGAAATCCTTAACAGGATCAAGTTATTTTGAGTGGTTTGGAAAGTACCACAATTATCGGAAGCCGCCCTGACGTTTGCGTCTCAGGCAGTTAGCTTTATGTGGTAGGACCTGGTGTAATTAGCCCTTCTTCTTCTTTTTATCTAGCTTCTTGGGACCAAGCCTGGGTGTATCTTGCCTTCTTCAGAATTTCATACCAAGCCAACCAGCTCTTGGCTAGAGTTTTAGAAGTTTTCATCCTAATAGTCAGTCCCCAGGAAGTCAGTTCACCTAAATCTTGGTCTTCCCTTTTTCGAGTGCCGAATGGTTTATCAAAAATGATCTGTTGGTAACTTGTTTGTCGTCGAATCTTATTAGTTGTCCTACCCATTTGAACTTTTGTGTTGCAATGAATTTAATGATAACCGTCTCTTTAAATAAAATTTACGAACTAATTCTTCTTCTCCTAAAACTGCTACAATTGATTCCTCCAAACATTTTAATAACACTTTTTTTTTCAAATATAGGAATAATCTTTTCATTCATCTCAATCATTTTCCCTGTTTTAGAAGCATTTGTGAGCAAGGGACTGATTAATGTTTTGAAGTTTCAATAAATAAATGATATTGTGTTGCAACAACTTGGTCGTTACAATTCAAACTAAACCAAACTGGACTTCGGACTTCCAACACCGAATTAATCTCTGGTCAACTTTATATTTTCCTATCAAAATACAGTGACATCCTGCCTTCATACACTATTGCCTATGTGGGATCTAGCACTTGCACTGGAATAGCACGCTTTAAAACCGTGCTGCACGATACGTCGAATTGACCCTGCATGACACTTTATGACCCCCCAACCCCTCGAAAAAAAAAGCGTTTAACAGAGGCACTGGAAAAACATTTAATTCAAAAACATTATTTTTGGACTGGTAACAGGAAAAATATATTCAAATTAAACAGAAAAATTTCATGAAATACGTTTAATTCTTCACTTTTGTCGTATATTTCTTCAGATGAGCTCCAGATATTAATTTCCAACAGTTAAATGCATATAAGACCTAGCTTATCTATCCAAATTTACGGTATATAAAACTAATGAGTGTTAATATCCAATTAATACAACAGTGGACGTTCAAATCTAAATTAATTTCGTTTTAATCTGTCTGATTGAAAATTTATCAGGCCTCTAGCAATATATTTATTTTTAAATCTGGCTAAAATTTCAAATTGAAAAATAAACTATTGCCGAAGTTAATAAGTAATTATTTAAAATATAGATTCATTAAAAATGCTCCTTTTCATTCCTAATGTAATTTTTTGATTTACAATATATTTTTAAACGTATTTATGCGACGTTATTATATTAATCATTTATTAAAATTACTAACAGAAAAAAATTTTAATAGTGAAAATATTAACTTTTTCTTGTACAGCATAACTCTAAGAGTCCATTTAAAACCAGAAATAATTTATTATACGTTTGGAAACATATCTAGTTTTATTAAATTTTATTTCACAAAAAAACTTCCTAAATTTCACAGATAAATGCAAATGGTTTATTTATATACATAAAATGCTAAAAAATAATGTGTTAAATTCATTGCAAAGTAATAATTTCATATGAATATGAAGGAAATCAAAAACAAATTTCTTATTCTTAGTTATATTTCATATTCTTAGTTATATTTTATTCTTTGTTATATTCAAGACAAAAATAATGAAATTTCAGCCGAATTTCGTACAGCTAAATGTTGACTAAAATTTTAAGTTTTAAAACTAAATGTTATTAAATTTCTAGGTTTTAAGTCCTATACAAAACCCTCAAATGATAGTTTTAACCAGAAAAATACAATGCCGGATTTAAACAGTTCTTCCTATCTTCCTTTTTTACTCTGTATTATTGCAACTAACATATTTCCAAAAACAACTTCGTCAATTTTTTCTGATAAATATAACTAAATATAACTAATGTACTAATATCTCAATATATTCAATTTCTAATTTGGCTAGTTTGTCTTGTATACAAGCAACATTTATTCCTAAAACAAATTTTTCTATATCGAGAAAGGAAAAGATTAGTATTTTACTGGGTCATAAATTAGTGTAATTCCACGTTCGTTAATTTAATGTAGCGTATTTGTTATTCGTTTCTTTCTCATATAATTTTCATCGGCACTAGATTAGAAAACCATCTTGTAATTTTGTTTGAGTTAGCCTATAGAACACACGATCTCTTTTTTTCTCTAATCAACATTTTCTTTTACCAATTGTTTCTCCTAATGTATTATTACGGATTCTGAGAAAGGTTGAAACTGTTAATTGGTCTACTGGGAAAGCGATTTAATTGTTTTGTGTCACGACACTATTTATTTTAGCTCAGTCTCAAATACCAAACCTTGCCGTTCGTTTTTATCATTTGCCATTTTCTTAGTTCAGTATTCTGACCTTACTTCTTCTATTAGTTATTTTTTGCTCATTTTTAATTAAAGGTACTTTCTATTGGATGTGTATTGTAGAACAGTTACTAACGAAACTGATGAATAGATAAAGAAAAATACACACTATTTAAAAGTTAACGTAAATTGATGCCATACAAATACTTTTGTAAAGGAATAGTGAAAATAATTGTTCTGGAGTTTAAAGTAATCATTCCATTTGTTAAGGGAAATGTAATAATCTTAATAAGACTTAATACATTTGGAGTCACTGTAGAATTATGATGTTGTTGAATATAGTAATCTTGTTATTCATTAAGGATGTAAGATAATAGTAGCACTTCTCCGTTAAGCCGGAATAACTTTTCAGCTGTTTTTTAGTGGAACTATACGGCGGCGGACACAATTCAGAGAATTCAAATGGTAGCTTTTACGTCGATTTCAAAACAGTGATAAATGAAAATTGAAGGATAGAAAAGAGTCCCATTCCTTAGTTTAAAGGAAGTTTTATTATTTTCCGTTACTTGCTGACTTTATCAAAAAATACTTGTCCCTCGACATGACGCCAAAAACAAAATGGCTTAAAAAAAAAAAGCGGGTGACCTCTCCTCTAATTTTGTCTAAAATGATGCCCACTCAACACCAGTCAGTGGAAAAATCCCGCCAGCGGGAGCACAAGAAGATCGCCAAAACGTAGCGTGAGTAGGAAGACCAGCCTTGGAATCTTATGGCGCCAAGCAACGCTCAAGCTGGACAAATGGTGGAAGACGGGGAGAGCAAAATGGCAATCCACGGATGGTCAGTGCGAGAAAATTGAAGGTGACTTGGACATGGATAGGCCCTATTCCATAAAATAAGAGGTTAGGAAGCCGGTAATTCCTGGCATTCCCTTTCAAATAGAATTTGGCTATACCACAACCACAATATATAAACCTTTAAAATATTGCACATTCACAAAATTAATATAACACCAAATTATGAAATTAGTACAAATAATAAAATATTGTGATATGGTAAATGTGTAAAATACGAGATTTATATTAATACCAATTTTTTTTATAATTTATAAAATATTCTTTTTGAAAATGATAACTTCTTAAAAAAGAATTATAGAGTGAGAAGGAATCATTTGCACTCTCGGTTAAGAACTCGTAAGATAATTTGCAAGGAAGAAAAATGGCAGACAATTTGATGCAAAATAAGATAAAAATTGAAAAAAAATTGAGAGATAAATATTTACAAAATTTTAAAATTAATCAAGTTTTAGCTATTACTTGATAGAGGATGAAAAAAGGGAGAAAAATGTTTAATAATCTTAACGATTTTGAATTAAAATCTGTTTTTCCCCGTTTGTATCTGAAAACAATGTAACATGTTTTAAATTAAAACAAAATTGAAGATGACTTGGTGAAATTGACATTCTTCACTTTACTTTGATATCTTTATTTTGATTCTTTAATTATGAATCTTTTTTAGATAGCATAAGTATCTGAAGTTTCTCCTCTAATCGTATGTAAATTACTTTATTACATTACATTTAGTCTATAATAGTCTTCATATCTTTTGAAAAAAAAATGAGATATATTGACATATTTTAGAAACTTTTATTTTGATTTTGTTTCATATACATTTAAAATTCATATTTTTAAAGATTTCTTGTGTTTACCACAATTTCGAGTTACATAAAGAAATTTCTCTTTTGATAAAACATGTTAATACATTCTATATATTATATGCTTTGCTTTCTCAAACATTGCTGATAGAGAATTTTAATTGAATAGTTCAAAGAGTAAATAAAAAGCATAAAAATATAACAATTATGACAATGTTTCACTGAATAGTTTGTTTTAAGGATAGGAAGAAAATTAAAATTCTCTCTTTGATATTTTAACAAAATAACCTGGAAATTGGTACAAAATATTTATATAACTTTGGAAATCTGTCTAATAAATATTCATCTTTTAAAGTTATATTGTTTATGACAAAGTATTAAAAAACTCAGGAATATCAACGAGATAAGGGAAATAATAGAAAAGTAAAGGAGCTATTATTTTATTATTAATGTCAAGATGACAAACGATTATTTTAGTACTTCTGATCATACAGAATATACATATAAGATAATATAGAAATTTTGTGTACCAAATAAAAATGTTCTTCGATAGGGAAAAGAAAATGCAAAAAATTCATTTATACTTTTATCAAAGTGTTGTTTACCCGAGTCGAAAGAATAAAGTTAGCAACATTACCTTTAAGACTAAAGGCCTTATCACACATCAACATGTGCTAGTTTATGAGTTCTTTTTACTGGTGAAGAATCTGCAGATATCTTATTCAAAGTAAATATTTCACAATACATTTATTCAGTATTTAGTTCACAAGTAACATTAATGGTAAGAAAATAATAGATTTAACAGTTAGAAACCCTTGTTTTACTATCTAAAATGTACATTGTATGCCAAATTTTAGGAGCATGTTATAAGTGAATAACTATTTTTTGCTATTTCTTTAAAAAAAAAATAAATTGCTTGCTAAACACTAGTAAATACGGCATATCATGTCTATGATTTATTAATGACTCTTCAAGTTCGTAGCTTCTTTTCATTAAATGCTTCATTTGATATATTACCAGCATTTTTCTACTGTAAGATTCTGAATATCTTAGTTAAATTTACTTAATTACCTTAAAAATAACGTAATCCATTTATTTAAAAAATATAAATACGGTTTCAATAGGCATGCTGATAAATATTCAGTTTTTCTGATTATAAAAAAATGAAATGACGGTATTTTGAAAATGTTCATCAAAGGATTATTTATAAATACTCTTATTTCGAACACATTTTGTAAAATAAGGAATAAAAACATCTCAAAAAATAATTTAACATAAATACAGTACTTTTTTCTAAGCATGATGTTTTAAAAAAATTTATTCAAAAGATATTTATGATCGACAATTTTTATCGTGATTACAGTAATTAGATTTTATTCCTTTTAACATACTTTGGTACGATGCACTTATTTGAAAATTTAGTTGCATCTTAAATTAATATTTAATAAGATGCATATAAAGAAACGTCAAAATTTAAATATATATATTTTTAATAGTTTCACCGTGAATTAAAAATTACGTAATGATATTCTTCAGAATATTTAATGAAATATATTTAAATTGAACAAATGCTTTAATAATAAATTTATTTATATACATAATTTACAAATTTTTATTGTTTAAACTATGTCTAAAATAATCGAAAATTAAGATAAAATTGAAATATAAAGATTTGTGAAGAGTAAAAGTACTTAAGAAAATTATATAAGAAATATATATAAAAAAAGATATAAGAAAACATAAGTTTCCAGTTGAAGCTAAAACTGAAGATAAGGTTTTTAATATTATTTAAAATTAGTTGTCAATTAGTGGTATTAATATTTGACATGATTTAAAATCCAGCATATAAATATTTCTTCAGCCATTTAATTTTTAATTATGTAAATTTTAAGTTTTGCATTCTTTTATCCCTTCTTCTGAATAAAAATTAAATTTTAAAAGGTTTTGCAGCTTGTATTACTTTGAAGTTAAATTATCATTTTCATTTTATTTAAAGATATTTATTAGAATTACTCTTCTACAAAAAAAGAAAATAAATATATCTTAAACTTAATTTAATACGCAATAAATAATTATTTTAGTAAAGGATTAAGTAAGCCACATTTATTTGCTTAATTATTATTTAATAAAATCAAGAAACCATTCTCTATTTGAGAAATATGCATAAATAATGGTTTCTTGAAGCTGAGAAGTATTAATTAATGGTGGATTCACTCTCTTTTTAAAAATCTATTTTTTATAATTTAGAAAATATATTATGATTTAGTTTAGTAGAGGTTAGAAAAAGTGCATACAAGCTGAAAACATTATTTGGATTTCAAATCATTAAAAGTTGAAAGTAATAATACAGATGGAACTTGTTTATTTTTCTCAAATAAAAAATATCACTTTCAGTGGTATGGTTATTACCAAATTCGAATCGAAATTTTCAAAGTTAATATTTTTCTAGCAAGTCTATTGCTAAAATATAATCCTAAAAGTCAGTTTATTCTCTTTCTGTAGATACCCTCATTTATATTCCAATCACGATTTCTTTTCAAACCTCTTTTGATTTTTCGAAGAACAAAAATTCGTTTCCCAGAATAAACTTCATTCATATTTAAAAGTTTGCTTTCTTGTTAGGAAAGCTAAGTTTTTTGCCGGAATGTACTGAATAATGTATCGCTCAGAAAACAAAATAATTTTCTTTTCTATGTTTCTTTTCCAGATCTTCTTTCTGTACTATTTAATAATTAGAGACTCGATATGATTTAATTTGCTCTCTCCTTTAATTAGTAAGTGTCAGACAAGTAACATTACTGATTCTCTTGGGTTGATATAATGTTGAATGATGGATCGAAATCAAGTTTACGTATGATTAATGCATTTGTTCCACAGCTGCACGGAGCTAGAAATTCACTGGAAGATGCATCAAAGCGATTGCACGAGTGTAATTAAATGGGGAAATTGAAATATTTCATTCAATTGAAAGCAGTTGAATCAGGATTGAGTAGATTAGCTCAATGGTTATTGATCTTACTGCAACTTGTCTCACAATTAAACACTAATATTAAAAAGGAAATTTTCATTGTATAAAATATTTCATGAAGGACTACTTTTCTTCCTCTCGTAGTTTTGGAAGTTTTACATATTTAATGTCTAGTAATATTATCATGTCAAGTAACATTCAAATAATATAAAGTTCATTTTAAAATATAGATTAATTTAAATTTAAAAGCTATGATGTTTTTTGGTTTAAAAATTATATTTAAGAAAGAAAATTGTAGAATTGAAAGCATATATATATGCCAGGTCTAAAAAAGAGGTATTTGGAAATTACGTGAGTTATAAGAGATTTTAACAAAGGAACTCTTTTATAATAATAAAATAAATGAAAAAGACCCACCCTCGCTCAAGCATTTGATGATTAAGCTAACTGATATGAGCTAGTTAGTGATATGTCCACATTTATACACGTGAATGAACAATGAAAAGTAGTTTTAAATGAAACTATGATTTAATAAACTTAGTATTATCAAGAAACACTGTTTTCCACTCAACTTAACAAGCATGAAAATATAGATATGAATATTATAACATATATATCAATTTAATAAGAAAATTGCGTTGTTTTATTTATTTAACATAAACTTAAATCCGCTATTTTTCTAAATAAACACTTTATATATATATATTAAGACAACTTATATCACAATATTGTAGTCTTTTTTCATTTATTTTAAAATCAACTTAAAATGTTTTCTGTTCAAAAAATTGCGTTGTATTTTGATTTCGCCGTTATTGTTTGAGCTTTTTACAGAATCTTCATATTAACATATATATATTTTTATACTTTATATATATTTTATGCATATATAATTATTGTTATTTTTTATATGATAAAAAAAATGTGTATATATTATATGTATATATATATATGAACTAAAAATGTATATATGTATGAATAAATATATATATATATATATATAAATATTATATATATATATATATATATATATATATATATATATATATATATATATATATATATATATATATATATATATATATATATATATATATATATATATATATATATATATATATATATATATATATATATATATATATATATATATATATATATATATATATATATATATATGTGTGTGTGTGTGTGTGTGTAATGTAAATAATTATATATTTTAATCTTAAAGTATCATTACTAAATCCTTTGTTAAAAAATCATCATGTCCGCGATTTCTCTGTCTTCCTAGTAATTCTTGCGTTGTTATAGGTAAAATCTCCTTTCTCTTGGCAACACGGACTCGCCAACCTACTTACGCTGAACTAAGATTTCTAAATTTCTCAGAACAACATTCTTAAGGTAGCACCTTGAATTACTTCCCGTTTGCCAGTGGCTCTCCTAAGGTTATAAGAGACCACATGGCTAATTGTCGTGAGAGTTGACTGTTGGAAATGGCCAACAATGTTGCTTTTTGTCCTTTGAAAAATCTTGTCATTCTCTCGAACGTCCTAGCATCAGTTCGGTACCGGCTACTGAGGTCCACGGCTGAGACACAGTGTATCCACCGCTATGTTTCACACGCACACACACACACATATATATACATATATATATATATATATATATATATATATATATATATATATATATATATATATATATATATATATATATATATATATATATATATATATATATATATATATATATATATATATATATATATATATATATGTAAATATCTATGGCTATCTATCTATCTATCTATCTATATACATGTGTGTGTATACACACACACACATATATATGTGAGTGTGTATTAATTATAATGGAGTATTATGAATCTCTAAACTGTAAACTTAGTAATTTAAGATACGATAAAATAGTAATAGTTACTGATTATCGTACATGTGTTTTAAGTTAAGGACAAAATGCTTTGAAATGTCCAACTCCTAAAATGTCCTCTATAACATGTGGCCCCAAATGGTCAAGCCTGTCCTATGCAACCAAATATACTTTCTTTGTTTGAATAAATTGTTTAATATATACAATCTGGCCTTATATAAATTTAGTTGTGATAGAGGGAGCTTTTCTTCAGTAATGTCTGGAGAATTTTAGTGCAAGGACCACTTCCCAAGTATATATGCAGTTCCTTGCTTGTTGAGTTATTTTATGTATAGACGTGCAAACACCTACATAACACTAATATATTCTTTTTGTCTGTAAGTGAATTAGTATCATTCAAAATTAACTTCCAATTTAAATAATAAAATTATTATCAAGTAAGAGTTAAAATGACATTTTTTGGTTGGTTAATTTTTGTCGTGTCTATCTGAAGTTATATTGTGATATTATTTAATAATAGCTTATTAAAAAAATGAAAACGAAAGTGCTGATGCTGATGAGATTTCAGCCTGGGATTATGCTGATAACTCAATTTATGTTTGAGATAATTTCTAAGGAAAATGGCATAAAATAACTCTAACATTTTTTAATAATCTATCACATGGCACTTTTCTCATTAAAACGCATGCTAACCTAAATTAAATGGTGAGGTTTTTTTGATGTCAATATTTACTTGCTGAAGGTAATAAAAAATAATTGATGTTTCTTCGCTAATTAAACTCTTTTTAAATAACCCGCGAGATTAATCGAAATAAAAAGTTGAGGAATTAATTGCGGCTTTTATATTCTTCTCTTTTTTTTCTGAGACATTATTTTTTCTTACTTATGTGTTTAACAAGATGTTCATTTGCATCTGCTTTATGAAAAACCACTTTTTTTCGGTCGTTTCTTAAAATTAATGCCTTAATTATAGTTCTTACACTTTGGATTATTGAAAGAACGTCATTTTAGAGAATAAGTTCTCTTTTTCTTCCATAAATGAGGTACTATTCACACATTTAGGATAATTATTTTGAATCAAGCATTCTTACCACAGCTACAAGTATCTACGTGGCAAAAATTTTATATAATTAAGCAGTAATTGACATGAAAATTATATTTAAAATAAAGAATGGCTTTTTAATACAGTTTAATAAACTAAAGGTATCTAGAGTCTTAGTAAAGTTCCTGAGTATCTGAAGAATACACTAAACATTAGAAATCCGGTAGGTGTCATTTTAACACTGGGGAATAATAATAAGTGAACTATTCAAATAAAATCTAAATTACTGGCTATATATATATATATATATATATATATATATATATATATATATATATATATATATATATATATATATATATATATATATATATATATATATGTATATATATATATATATATATATATATATATATATATATATATATATATATATATATATATATATATATATATATATATATATATATATATATAATATATATATATATATATATATATATATATATATAAATATATATATATATATATATATATATGTCAGGATTTAAAATATAGAGAAATTTAAGAGATTTTAATTAGGGATTCTTTTAATGGGAGTAACGCGGCTCGAGTTATTAGTCACATAAATACGGCTCACGCGCAATGATCTGGCAGAGAGCGAAAAGCAATTACTACAGTCAGACCTGTGGCTCCTCGAAGCAGTGAAAACTGCCTTTGTTAGCAGTTGGGCGCCAATATGAGACGCCATTGTTGAATAGAGTGTGATGAGGATGAATAAAGAACAGAAAAAGAATTATTTGAGAGTGGATTGATTTATATACTTACTTATGGGGTTGACACACACACACACACACACACACACACACACACACACACACACATATATATATATATATATATATATATATATATATATATATATATATATATATATATATATATACAGGGTGTCCCACAGCTAGATTCCTCGGACATAATCGTACATCTCTAGTACATAAAAACTGCCCAAAGAAGCATACCTGTACGATCCATAGAGAAAAATACGAAAACAAAGTATGTCGTCACTACCAGTCCAAGAAAAAACAACACTTTATTGAACATATCAAGAGCAGTATATGCATACTTCCTAACAGTTAGTAAGGCATTTCCATTACATCGATGGAACATCAGGTACATGTCGCTGTAGTCACGAAAGAAATACATGGCCACCATACGAAGGCTACCGGTAGCTTCTAGATGCAACCTTTTAAATACCAGTTCAACTCCGGCTTAACGTCATTCCATGGCACTCGCATGCATGACGTGATATGTGCTGCGAACGTTTTAAACATTATCGCCAGGAAAGATATACAAATACTGTTGTTGATATGCAAATACTGGTGTTGTTCACAATAAAGTGTTTTTTTTTCATGCACCGGCAGTGACGTCATACTTTGTTTTCGTATTTTTCTCATAAACTATGTATTGTACAGGAACGCTTCTTTTTGAAGTTTTTATGTACTCTCAACGAGGTATTTAATTGTGCAGAGTTTATGCGGTCGTTATGGGACACCCTGTATATATGTATGTATGTATATGTATCGGCCTCTTTTTAAGTGATAATAGCTTTTTAAGTTAAGATCTATCATTTTAAACAAATAAGGATATCCAGTTTTGATGGTACTAGTATTGAATTAATTCAAACATGGGCATCAATAGAAGTTACTGAGTAAAACACTTGTCATTTGATTTAAATCAAAACTATGAAACTTTTGTCTGGTATCAAGTAAAATTATGTTAATATATAACTCTTATTGGCTGATTAAGAACCTGAAGTTTGTAAAAGAGTAAAGATTGAATAAAAGTAAACACAAAGTACTCTCAATAATTTTAGAAACAGGAAAACTGGTTTGAAATGTATTGTAAGTGAGGATATTAAAGTATCGAAGTTGATAGAAAGTAAAAGCAAAAATAAAATCGGAGAGAATTTACTAGAATAGTAAAATTATTACTTAATTTATGTTTATGTACATATATACGTATATTTGTTTGTATGTGATGTTCATATAGTATTTCAACATATATTGTCAACTGAACTAAATTTAATTTTATCATTGAGCTTTAGGTCATAGTTTAAAATAGAAGATCTGAAATTTCTGCAGCTTCGAGTTGATGCCAAACAGACGTTCTTGGTATTTTCAACAATAAAATCAGTTTAAATAAAACTAAAACCTCAAAACTTTCATTTTTTCTTTTATATTGAATACAAGTGAACGGATGTTAAAAGAATTCACTGAAAATTTATAATTTTATAAAACATTTCTAGATTTCCTTTACGTCGATAGAGAAGAATGATTGAAACATATCCTCTGATGAACTCCTATTACAAAGCTAAAATTATACTTCTTAAGAGATATGAAAATTCTTCTTCTGTGATAACACAATAATTTCAATGATAATACTTCAACTTAAAATTCTACAATAACTTAGGAATGTTTGAAATCATAAAGTGTAACGAAAAATGAATCCATAATTTTGACTTGGTATATTAATTGTTCATTTCTCGATATTCATCTACCTTTAAGATCCTTTACAAATTACGGAGTAGTATGATAATTATTCATTTCTCAAATATTTCCTTGTAGAATATAAATTAGAAGTGTATCAATCGTTCATTCCTTAGAGTCCTTCCGCTAATTATATTCTTTATAAATGAGGTAGAAATGTATTAATCGTTCATTTCTTGGTGTTCGCATGTAGCTTATATTGGTTATAAATTAATCATGGGTGTATTATTTATTGGATCTGTGTGCACTATATATTCTTTATAAACTAGGCTTATGTGTATCAATTACTGATTTATTATTGTTCTCCTTCAGATTACATTCTTTATAAATTATACAACTGAATATAAAAACTCATATACTAAAATAAAGAAAAATTCAGTAATTTAAATGTTTTATTTGCGATTTTGATTCGAAAATTCCTGGAGAGCACAAGACAGCGGCTACAAGTACTGTTCTTTATAATCTGGGTTTATTTAACTGAATAGCTATTGTAATCCAGAACGTTAGAATATCTGAATTGAATAAAAACAAAAGCAAATAAAAACCAAGGATAATTTAGAAAAAGTAATTATACACACACACTCATATTATATATATATATATATATATATATATATATATATATATGTGTGTGTGTGTGTGTGTGTGTGTGTTTCTGTGTATATTGCATATATATGTATATGTATGTGTATGTGTATATATATGTGTGTGTAAATATATTGCATATATATGTATATGAATGCACATGTATATATGTATATATATGTATGTACATGTATATATGCTTATGTATATGTATTCACGAATATATAAGCATATATATGTGTGTGTGTGTCTGCTTGTGAGTGTTAGAGTGCAAATCTAGATGTGTTTCTAGATGATCTACTGTATATCTAGAGGAATATATAAGATCCGTAATATGCATTATCTGTTCTCCAAAAACATTTTACTAAACCCATCCGACATTCCAAACGAATAAATTGGGTTCTAGTCTTACATCCAGGGAGAAGTCTGCCAGGCTTGAATTCCCAACCCCCTCAGCCTAGGAGTGAAATGTTCAACATTATGAAATATGAAAGCATATTTGAGCAACACAATAGGGTAGGAACATTTACTTTATTTTGTTGAATATTCATGAAAACGTTAAAGTAGCTGATTTATCATTGCTTATATATATATATAAATATGTATGTATATATATATATATATATATATATATATATATGTATATATATATATATATATATGTATATATGTATATATATATATATATATAAATATGTATGTATATATATATATAACATGTTATAGTATAGAGAATATAATATTGTTAATACATATTTATTTAAATGATATAAAATAAATATATACCAGCAATGAAAATTGATTATAATGGTTATCACTGCCTTTGAACTTTTCAAAGTTTTAATTTTTTAGTATATAAATATATTTTGAAAGATGAAAATTTTTAAGGTTTGAAATGCAGTAAGAGACTTTAACTCCTCATTTCACGACAGGACTTCCTTTCTAATGCTAGAGATACGATTCCATGATCGCATGAGTTGTGAATTTATTATTAGACATGAAATGTTTCCCGTCATAATTTGGGTTTATTTAGGATTTACTATCATGATATTAATTTTTTATTGTGCTATAATTTTATTATCTTATTATTATGATATCATTAAATACATATTGAAAGGAAATTATATTCTTTACATTTAATATTTTAACTAATTATATTTAAAAAGAATATTGATGTTAGGAAACTGAGCAATAATTAGTTATATCAGTAATTAAGAAACAGACTTTAAGATTCCGTAATTAGTATTTTTACAATTTTCTGAGATATCTAAGTCTCATTATAAATTACACCCCCTACTCTCTCTCTCTCTCTATATATATATATATATATATATATATATATATGTATATATATGTATATCTATATATATATTCATGCAAAAACAGATTTAAAATTTTACTTACCAAGAGGTGGTGGGTATGGCACTGCCGCCAGAGCTTGCACAAACAGGAATACAACAACTGTCGCTAACAGCAAGTATTTCATGGTTAATTTTTGAAGGATTCTGTAAAAAGAATAAATGAAATGAAATTAATTTCTTCTCGATATTTATTTGCAGTGCTATTATGAAACTATATAAACATTGTAGAAATAACTTTGGAATAAGTTTATGCCACTCAACACATGCAATAAAACTTTTAAAGTCATAGAGAAAGGTATATATTTATTGAATCCAAAGACAGTGGCACATATTTTAACGTCCTGTGCCTAATTTAGATCAATGTATATAATTTTTTTTGAAATCAATCATCGAATCTTAATTTAATAATTCGAGAAACTTCACATCCAAACTTGTTCCCCTTTCATCGTCGAATTGGCTTTTATACCGAAATATGATTTTTTATTGTTATTCCATTTTCTAATATTCAATTTTTAATCTTTCAATTTTCAATTTTTTTCTTAAATTTTTAATTACTTAATAACTTATATTCTTAATTCTTCACTCAATTTTCAATTCTTGTTTATTTGTATGTAACTCAATTTTTATTCGTGTTTTGTGTTGAATGTTTATTTTTATTGTTTCTTTAAACTGTTTTAGAACCTCTCCTTTTATTTTGCCTCAAAATTTTTAAAACTTTTTTATCTAAATTTTATTTTTATTTTATTTTCAAATCTTGTTTGGCTCAGTTTGTTCCTAGAGGATTTAGCGTCACAAAACTTCAATCAACCAACCAAACACTTAGCTAGCCAGCAGTCTAGCATGGTATGGCATTGCTTTTCAAAATGAGAAATCTTTTCAGTTGGAATAAGATTAGATTTCTGATGGAATCGATGCGACAAGTTGCGTGCAGTTTTCCTAGTTTCTCTCATGTACAATATAGATGTCATGTACAATATAGGGACAGCGCTGTGGCTGCTTTTCGTTGGATGACTCAACATGATTGTCTCTAAGCCTATCTCTATAGACTTCGTTTGGTGGATAGCCCTGCCTACCACCTCTGACACAGTGGGGCACTGACGAGTGCTGAATACCTCTCCGTCTGTCCAGCCCTTTCGAAGCCATGCATGTTTTCTCGTTACTGGGAAGCAAGAGACTTTCTGACTAATTTGTTTTCTTGATCCTTTAATATTATTTTGCGTTGTGTTTTCTTTTGTTTTTGTTAGGTGATTTGTACATTTAATTTTTGTAAATCGATTTCTGTATAGCGTTAATATAATGCCCAAAACGCTGCTGCATTATAATAATTAAACAATATAGATGTTAGCTCTCTATTCATAGACTTCAAAGAGTACAAAATTTCCTTCTATACAGGCGTAATTCAGAGTGCATTCCCATGGCAACGGGAATGGATATAGAACTCCATTTCGTTATCGGTATTTGATACACTACTGGCATGGATGTTTTTATTCGTTCAAAATGGGCTTTAACCCCTCAAGGACCAGCATGTAAATGCTATGTGAGTCGACCGTTGTGAAAACCATAGCTGTTTACGCCATCTAGTAATTAAATGTAGCATTTAAAATTTAAAATAAAACATGTAGATCTCCTAATACGCATATAGTACGCTGGTCTCTCAATATCAACCGGATATCATCGCGTGGAGGAGACGCTGGGCTGATAAGAGTGGAATCGCTACGTCGCGTATACGAGACGTCGGTCGCGAAAGGGTTAAGGGGTATTTCCGGTTTATTAGCCTTCTTATTGCAAAACAAGAAAACCATAGTGTTCCAAACCAATCAACCAAACCATGGAAAGAGGCAAATAAATTCGTAACCCTGGGCTCTCATGGGCAAAGAACTATCTCATTATCCTCCACCATTATGAAAATTATGTAACCTTTACCTTTAAAACTAATACAGATTTATATAAACTTATGTAAGATAAAAGAGACTTTTCATAACGCTACTTTTATGACTTTTGATAACGCTTTTTTCGCATCTTATGCCTCTAGACGCATGAAAATATTCCAAAATATTTCAAATTTTAACAAATAAAAATTCTATATCAGTTCTAATGGCATTAGAAATTAAAGGAACAATTACAAATTATCATGACATTTGAAAAAAAAGTACATATACGTGAATGCAAAAATTAAAAGATGTGTTATAATGATGCCTCCAGATATGTTATTTGATGGTCTATTGATTGTAGTATTTGTTTCCAATACTAACTACCAATATTCCGTTAATGACATATATAGATGTATTCAATGTTATTGATTAATAAATAATCAATGGAAACTATCAGATATATGTGATAGTTATTAATAAAGGATTTAGAAAAATAAGTTCTTGCACAAATTTGCAGGTTATATATCAAAATTTTGATTTTATGACCTTTTACATGAGTCTATAGAACGACGAGTAAATGGAGCTGTAATAATATTTTACGATATAAAACTTCTTCAAAGTATAAACTACCTGCAGAAAAACATATCTCAATAAACTACCATGCGTACTGCATATACGTGGAGCAATTAATTTTTGTTTGACGAATGTAAAAAGTATTTTAAAGTATACCAGTAAATAGCTCTGAACAAGGAAAATGCAGCATTTATAAGGAACTTAGGTGCTAGATATAACATTTTCTGATAGCTGCTCTACAAACTCCCGCATTTTTCTCATACAGAAGACAATTTTGCACTGAAACGTGTACGTTTTATTTCATACGAGAAACAAGGACCATTTGATAGTACACACATGAGGTTTTTTTACAGCGTAATTTTCCATATATACCGGGTGGTCTAAAAGAAACTTTCCTTATATATGAGTCCCTAGTTGCCGAACCGTTCAACCAATCGAAATGAAAGTTTAGATATAGTTATTTGAATATGAGGTCCAGATTGTGATGATTTTAAACAATAAATCTCTCTCAATTACGGTTATAGGGACAAAATTTCGAAATTTTCGAATAGCAACACCCATTTTTTTGTGTGCAAATTGATGTGAACGTGTAAAAATCTTAAATGGCGTTGGAACTAGACAAGTATAGCATGATGTTGGTTTTCAACATTGGCTTTAAGAATAGTCTTATAGGGAGTTCGAATATTTCCTCCTGGTACAAATCCTGTCCTTTACTGTCCTGACAGGACAAACTGTTTGATGACTAAGGGAATTTCCGTGTGGCTTTAAATAAAGAAAAGGATAAAAGTCGCTTGGAGTAAGTTTCGTATTGTAGGGAGATTGTGTGGGGATATTCCAGCAAGCCTTGGAGATCATATCTCTACCGTTCACAAACTAACGCCATCATTACGCGGCATGCTGACGACACATTGCAGTCTCTCCGTAAATCTTTATCATCTGCTGGTGAATTTTAACCGCAGCTACATGTTTCGCCCACAGAAATCTATTACACACACACACACACACACACACATATATATATATATATATATGTATGTATATGTAATCTAAAAATTTAATACATTAGTCTTAAACTAAAATTACTAACTCCTATATTAAAAAACCACCAAATCCAAAATTTCGTCATCTTCTTAGTAGCCTCTTGGCGTTAAACTCTTTTATCTTAGAAAAATCTCCTACCTGTTGGAGAAATTAACTAGCCATCCTACTTTGTTGATTAAGCATATTCCTTTTCTCACGCCTGTGGCGTCATCAAAGTTAATACAATTCTCACTCGTGTGTTGCTAAATAAAGATGCTACTAAAGTTCTCTTGATAAATCTTATCCTTTTCGCCAACATCTACACCCCTTCGACACCGTTACATCTCTGAAGCATAGCATGCTCAGCTAAGTTTCGTATATATATATATATATATATATAAATAAATATATGTATATATATATTTATATATGTGTATATATATTGTGGCAGCTGGTCACAAGAAACTAGAGAGGGTCGGTCATTCTCAGGACTCGTGGAAATTTATTCCCCTGAAAAGGGTAGGAGTCCCGTCCACTGACCACTCCCTGGCTCTTAGCCCTGTTTCTCTCCCCCCTCTTTTTGCGAGTGGTTTTTCAAGAAGAAGGCAGTGTGTTGTCGGGGGCTGGATGAGAAGGTTGTTCTGTCTCCCAGAGATATTGGTTATATAACATGTACATATTGTAGATAGTCGAGATAAAGTCTATGACTTTAAGCAATTGCTTTTACTGAGCCCCCACAAACACAGAGGTATATGTATGTTGCGACGTTACAATATATACATATACATATATATATATATATATATATATATATATATATATATATATATATATATATATATATATATATATATATATATATATATATGTATATATATATATATATATATATATATATATATATATATATATATATATATGTATATAAATATATATATATGTATATAAATATATGTATATATATATATATATATATGTATATATATATATATATATATATATATATATATATATGTATGTATATATGTATATATATGTATGTATATAAATATATATGTGTGTGTATGTGTATATAAATATAAATAGAGAGAGACAGAATTAGTTGATTTGGAGAGATATAGTATACTGTTTTGATCCAGGGTGAATGAGACTCAGACCCACTTCATAATGCCGATTTCGAATGATTACGAACATCCCACATACTAAAATTTGAATCCAGAACCAAAAAGCAGCTCGCTACCAATTCAACAAGAGAGAGAGAGAGGGAGATAAAAGGAGTGAGAAATGTATTTTGCCTGTTTTGATTTACGCACGAGATTTTATTATCTGTTATGATAATTTGCTTTAAAGACCAATTCATTTTCAACCATAATTAGTTTAAATTAAACTTTTTTTTTCTTTACTGTAAAATTCTTAATGGAAAAGTTTAATGGTATAGGGTAATAAGTTACGATTGCTACTATTTCTTATTTTATCCCCTCATTAAAACCAAATCTGTAACTACTCCTCCAGATACCAAATTAAAAATAGATATTCATTTAGTTTCCGAATAGACTTCCACTTGCAGAGGAAGAATCTAATACAGGAATTAATTTTATTTATCGAGTGTTTAACAAGAGTAATGGTGCACTGGGGATACTACTTGCTTCCATGCGTTACAATCTTTTTTCTCTGTCTAGACAGAGATAAGTTGTAAATTATCAAACAGGGGAAAAACAAGTGGTAAGTGCCTCCCTAGAAGGAATTATAAACCATATTTCCTTAGTGATACCCAGACATAATAAGAAAGTGAATGTGAATTATTAATATTTAGCTAAGATTTTAGTGATCAATGGAGAACATAAGCTTATATTATTATTTTATGCCTGTTTTATTTATTGCAGTCTAGAAATGGTGTATCATATTTAACATTAGAAACAGTATGAAAATTATTTTAGTATATTCTGCTTTTAACACATATTATATTTAGTATATTTCGCAGCCGAATTGTACCGGGAGCGGCCGTTTTGAGCTTAAATTTAGTTATTCGATTAAATCTCAATAGATCGAAAATTATTTAAATTTTAACCAACTTTTCGTATTTTATATTGATATATATAAACAAACATATATTTAATACATAAATATGCATATATATATATATATATATATATATATATATATATATATAGTATATATATATACATATATATATATATATATATATATATATATATATATATATATATATATATATATATATATACATATATATATATGTATATATACATATATATATATATATATATATATATATATATATACATATATATATATATATATATATATATACATATATATATATATATACATATATATATATATATATATATATATATATATATATATATATATATATATATATATATATATATATATATATACATATATATATATACATATTCATATATTAAATATATATTTGTTTTTAATATATAAATATGCATATATGTATATATATGTATATATATATATATATATATATATATGTATATATATATGTATATATATATATATATATACATATATATATATATATATATATGTATATATATATGTATATATATATATATATATACATATATATATATATATATATATATATATATATATATATATATATATACATATATATATATATATATATATATATATATATATATATATATATATATATATATATATATATATATATATATATATATATATATATATATATATATATATATATATATATATATATATATATATATATATATATATATGCATATTTAAATAGATATGTGTGGAATTTAATTGAAATAAATCGAACATGATTTGGAAGTATTTTTAAGAATTTTGTGGACAGTAAATATTTATCTGTTACACACACACATATATACATATGTTATATATATATATATATATATATATATATATATATATATATATATTTGTATGTTAATATCAATAAAATCTCTATCACCTCTTTCTTTTTCCCTAACTCAAAACATACATACATACACACATAGACATATATGTAATGTGCAGAATTTCTCTTGCCTTCACATGAGAAAATATCCCCTATTATATATCCCCTATTGATCGGTCATAGTGGGCAATGATTTATCTACAGTTGTGGATCTATTGCAAGGAAGCAGCGAAGTCCGTGGAAGAATTTTACTTTATTTAAGACTAGTTAAAAGACATGTTTCTACAACAAGAGGACAGCATTGAATGATACAGGAAAACACTTTTCTACGTGAGAGAGATGAGACGAATTCTTTTCCAAGAAACTAGCAGCTTAGTCAATGATATTAACAGTCAGAAAAAAAAATTAGATCATTCGAAAAGTGAACCATTTTATTGTGACACATAGAAAATGTGGCCAGCGGATAGGAACTTATCATTCATTTCAGAGTTATCTTTGGGAGACTGGCTTGAAAGATTTGAAGTCGTTAAATATATGAAAGAATGAGAATGGGAAAAGTAGGATTTTAGAGAGATATTTTAAGCGAAATAGTTTTGATGTATTACATACACACGCATATACATTTATATTTATATATCAGAACATAAGTGTGAGGCACAAGTCACAGTTTTCATAATTAGTTTTTACATGGTTTTCATTCACTTTTGTGAAAGTAAAAATATTTTTTGAATTACATATGAATTTAGTTGATTATTTAATATGAATAAATTTCATGCAACGGTTAAATATTTATTGCTATATAGAAACCTCTTATTCTGTAAAATTATTTCATACTTCATTTTTTTTAGAAAACCTACCAGATCCTTTTTATATAAAGAATTTATTGTAAAATATTTAGTGGCTCAATTATAAAACGAAATGTGTCATAAGCGGTATCATATCGTCTATTGAATCAGGATAAATGGTGAATGTTATTAGTTCTAATACATCGTATATTTTGAAGTATGTAATAAATTTGTACAAATATTTGTAAAGCATTTAAGGTCATTTTCAATTCTTATAAAGACATAAAAAATTACATTTTAATTGAATATGATGAAAAGTGTAAAACAATAGATAAGTGTAAGTGTTGAAATGAAATATTTAAGTTTTACTACTGTTCGCAAGGTAACTTAATTATATTGTAGACATTAACATATAAGGTACATTAAAGTAGAAAAGCTGCGTGATACAAAATATATTTCCAAGTTAAAACCTTTGAATTTAGACAGACATAATTAAGTAAAAGGAATATTTAAATTTATTATTTATTTATAAAGGATTTTATAATTTATATATAAAGGAATACTTGTTAACTAACAATATTTTAATTCCTCGAAACTGTCTTTTTTAAGAAATATGTTTTTTCTTTAAAATACTTCCTGATATCTTTGGCTAAGACAATACGCTAAAATTACAAATTGCTACATGTTTATCATTTTGTATTTCAATCTTTTAAAACCTTAATTTATTTTCTTATCAAAAGTGAAAATAGAACTAATTTTTAGCAAAAAATGGAGCATTAAAATGTTTTCAATAAAATGTTTTTCTATCACGTGATTTACAATTTAATTGTAAAATATCAAAAAATGTATTTATTCATTATTCTTTTTCTAAAACACTTGTATAATTAAAGAATTTTTTTTAAACACACTCTCCAAGCAAATTTAATCTGTTGTTGTATTCTCTATAAGTAAATATGTCAAATGTCTCGGGTGTTTTTGGCGTTTGGTTAACAGGATTAAAGTTTTAGGGGATTTATTAGTTTTTCTTGAATGGTTTGGATTTTTTCTCTCACATTTAATTAGTCGCTTTGGTTTATTTTTCTCTATTTCAAAAGATTTATCGAATATTAATAAGAAATAGTCCCAGTTAATTAGCATATTCACCATTCCTGTAATTTTTCAATGGGTCAGTTGGCCACTTTAAATTGCAAAATTAGCTATGAGAGTTCGAATTGTGGAACCTAATCCAGTAAAAGTAAAAGTGTACAAAGAGCAAGAATTGTTAGCTGAGATTGTACTAATAGGAAAATGAAGAGATTGCACTCTCCAACTAATGTTCTTTTTTTTAAAAAACGAAACAGAATTTAAATTAATGAAAATAGCTGAAATGAGTTTAGGTTAAATTTTTAATATATCCTAGACTGTACCTATGTGTGTTTGTACATATGTTACAATTATATAAAGAGCGATTATATAGTAGCTTATTTTTTCAATAAAATTGTATGATCTTTTTTCACACTGTCCAGTTTTAACCTAACGCATATCATCAAATAAAATGAGATTTCAAATTTTATGTGTTTTACAAGGAATAGTCACTGAAGAGTCCGGAAGATTTTACTACATTTCTAAAGTACAAACTATTACAGTGAATGTTTTTATATATTTAAGATTGCTATTCCTGCCTAAATTTTAGTTCAATGAGATAAACTTCTTTTTTATGATTTGCATCGATTATATAACTCCGAATATTCTCTCCAAACAGAATCGTTTTTAAATAAATGTTGAAGTTGACCGAGTAAGAGAAATTCCCAAGATAAATTACGCCTCCGAAGTGAATCTGTAAAGCCAAAAATCAAGTATAGGAGAGAAGAGACACGTAACACGTGGTCGAACAAAAAATGAAATGGACGTCAGGAGTGTGGAAGGTAAGACATTAAATGTCAGAACTTGCCAAGAGACAGATTCGGTTGTCTCTTTCTTTTTAGCTTTCACTGTGCATGGACACAAAATTGTCATTGGCTGGAATGATATGACTACTCTTTTGCTTCAATTTCTTAAACCATCTCCCTAGACAACAGGCCAAAAAAATAAATATATTTTATTGTCGATAGAAAAAAAACAACTTATGAAAGTACTGTCTCTTAAGCTTGAATATAGAATTATCTATATCTATCTATTTATATTATATATATATATATATATATATATATATATATATATATATATATATATATATATATATATATATATATATATATATATATATATATATATATATATATATATATATATATATATATATATATATATATATATATATATATATATATATACACACACACACACACACACACACACATATATATATATATATATATATATATATATATATATATATATATATATATATATATATATCAGGTCTAAAAAGGGGGGGTGAAAAATTAAGCTGGTTGTGAATAATTCAAAAGGGGAGTCTTTCGTAATATCAAAATAAATGAAAAAAAATCCACGCTCGGTAATCTTTTAGGATCTTCCGGTCAAGCGACTGTCAACTTACTTCACGCTTAGCTCTGCCACGAATAAATGAAAATGACGCAAGTGACTCATTAAAAAAGGAAACTATACTTTGAATAAAGATATGATTTACTAAGAAAGATTGGTCCTTCCATTCGCCTACCTCTGGATACAACATATATATAGCAGCTCCTCTTCAACAGTTCTTTTCTACCGAACTCTTACTTTCCGAATGATCTAAAGTTTTGAACTATAAAGTTCCTGAACAACAATGTAGAAGCTTTATTTATGGGCTCAATTTTGATATTTTTGTTTGAAATAAAAATCGTATTGAATAAAAACTTTCCTATAGCATAACAGGATATTTTTTGTTAGAAACTTTCTTATAGTTTTTTTAATATTTCCCTTACTTATAATTGAATATTTATTGTTTTACTTAAAGAATAATTAATGTATCTTTCTCTCTGTGTATCAGTCTGTCAGTCAATCAATCTATGTATATTTATATACATATGGTCACTGTTTATTTCTTAAATTATTTACAAAAATGTGAACTGGAAGTTCCGAATAATATAGTGTCTGTCTAGCAACTTTACTAATGGGTCCAAATTTCATGTTTTTCTTGAAGTAAAAATTGTTTTAAACAATTATTTTCGTATAAAAAATAAAAATTTTATTAGAAATTTTCTCAAAATATTTTTATTACTTCTTTTAATTTAAATATTTAAAATTTTTGCATGAATATTAATTTATATTTCTCTAATGCTCTCTCTGTATATCGGCCTGTCTGTCTACCTATCTGTAAATACATATACACTGTATATTTCTAAAAAAAATTCTTCAACTGTTTACAAAAATATTTTTGTATATTAAAGAAACACCATTTTGAACTTATTAATGTAAGCAATTATTTACCAAAACACGAATTATTTATAATGCTTCTTGATTTTTTAACAGTTTTAGTATTTATATTAATAATCTTTCTAGAAAAATATAACTTAATAAATTTTTTTAACTCGCAAGTATTTTATATTCCTATAAAACAAAGTTCATTCTCCCAACCATTTCCTCCTGCCAGATATCTTCGGAATCTGCATTCGAAACTGCAATTTTGGAAGGGGAATATGGAAGGGGACTGAATAAAAGGGTCCCTTAAGATAAATTCCTCTACCCAAATGGAACTCAGAATATCTAAAAATCAAATGCGAAAGGCAAGAGACGCGTAACACGTGGTCGAAATAAAAATGAAATGGACATCTGCACCGTGGAAAGGGAGAACGTAATGTCAGCAATTGCCAGATATACAGTTCCGGTCTTCACTCTTCATTTCTTTTCTTTTTACATTTTTGACTGTCGATGAGCATGAAATTGTCATGGGTCTAAAATAAAATGACTATTTTTACACTTCATTTGCATCAAATGGTATCTATTTATAGCAGACTGGAAGACTAAAAAAATAATAAAGTTCTTCTTTTGGAAGAGCAAAAGAAAACGCTTCTGATATTACGTCGCACAAACTTCAGACGTCAAATAATATAGAAAAAGAGACGCATCATGAAAAGTTTTACTAAATTCTTATTTTCTTTCGCGTCTCTCGAACTATTTCAGTTTCAGAATAGTTTTCTTGCAACTTTTTTAATGGGTACAATTTCGAAAGATATATTTTCTTAACGTCAAAGAAGTTTTTAAATAGTTAGTTATATTAAATAGAAATGAAAATCTTTTTAGAAATATGCTACTCAGATTTAACATACATAATATTTAATATATTTATATATATAACATATGAGATACATCTAAATAAGTTTTAATATATTTACATATGTAACATATAAGTACTTATTTCTGTAGATTATGTACATATATATGTGTAAGTTTGTGTTGTGTGCATGTTTTTATGTATGTATACATGCATATACATATATGCATATATGCGTATATCAAATTGTAAAAAAAAATGTTATCAGTAATATGTTACACAGGTTTAACACACTTCTCACTAACATGTAATATGTCTATATATAAATGCACACATATATATTTAATGATATTTTAACCCAAAACTAACTAATCATAATTGCATTTTTTATTAAATTTCTGGTAGTTCTGTCAGTAAAATTACTACCTTTGGTGTATCTATTTATAAATGTGGTAATTTATAGCAAGCAGAAACTTCCTTCTAACTTACTTATATTTTATATTTGGCTAGAACGGCGATGTTTATTTTTTCGAGGATTGCAGCGAAGATATAACCCACCAAAATGAACTCGAAACATGAACCTGAAATTTACATTCTAATCTGCAATTTTGGAAGAGAAATGCAACCCGGGACTACATAAAAGATACGTTCCAGATAAATTCTTCTCCCCGAATGGAATTTGAAATATCTAAAAATCAAACGCGAAAGACAAAAGACGTGTAACATGTGGTGCAACCATAAAGGAAATTTACAGATGAAATCTGGAAGGAGATGACGTAACAGTCAGCAATTGCTTGAGAGACATTTACCGTATCTTATTTTCTTTTTTAAATTTACACTGTCGACGAGCAGAGAACTGTCATGGATCTCAAATATAAAATCGGTACTATTTCACTTTATTATTATCAAACGGTATCCATTTATAGCAGGTTGGGAGGATAAAAAAAATAACAAAATATGTATTTTCGAAGAGCAAATTGAAAATACTTTCGATATTATGTCTCTCAAACTTTAAACGTCAAACAGTATATGAAATGAGACTTCTCGTGAAAAGTTTTTAAAATTATTTCTAAACCTAAATATTCTTTCGCATGCTTTAAATGCATGAACTAGCTTCTTTTTTGTGCCTTTATGTCGTATCTTCGCTCAATACAATTTTGAAGTTTGTACATTCAAAAGCAAAAATTGTTTTGAATTTTGACTTATAGAATAAAATGCTAAAAGTGTATTTTTTGATTTATGATGTATTTATAAATATACTATACTTATCTTGTATCACACTATTATTAAAGATTATAATATATATTTTACTTATCTTGCCTATATTTAATAATCTCCACCGGCATTTACTTACTCATCTAATCATTTAAAATTAACTATATGGGTGTTTGTCTGTATGTCTGCTCGCATGCATTCCGAAAGAGTCCTGAAGATTTTACAACAATTCAAAAGTACAAACTACTAAGCTGAATGTTTTTATATGTTTAAGATTTCTATTCCTACACAAATTTTAGTTGCACGTGACAAACTTCGTTTTTATGACTTGCATCGATTATATAACATGGAATATTCTTTCCAAACAGTACCGTTTTTAAATATGTGTGGAAGATGACCGAATAAGAGAAACTCCCAAGATAAATTTTGTTTCCGAATCGAATCTGTAATGCCAAAAACCAAGTATAGGAGACAAGAGGCACATAACACGTGGTCGAACAAAAAATGAAATGGACGTCAGGAGTATGGAAGGTAAGACAGTAAATGTCAGAACTTGCCAAAAGACAGTCTCGGCAGTCTCTTTCTTTTTAATTTTCACTGTGCATGGACAGAAAATTGTCATTGGCTGGAATGATATGACTACTCTTTTGCTTCAATTTCTTAAACCATCTCCATAGACAGCAGGCCGAAAAATATATTTTATTGTCGATAGAAAATAAACAAATTATGAAAGTATGGTCTCTTAAACTTGAATATAGAATTATATATCTATATTTATCTATCTGTATACCTATCTCTCTCTCTCTATTTCTCTCACTCTCTCTCTCTCCCTCTCTCTCTCTCTCTCTATATATATATATATATATATATATATATATTTGACATGGTCAGTGTTAATTCGAATGGAAAATAGTTTTTCTTGATAATAATAAGATTATTAAATCATAGTTTCATTTAAAAGTAAAACTTGCGCTATTTTTATTTGTTCGTGGCGGAGCTAAACGTGGAAAGATGATGTGAGTGTGTGTGTGTGTGTGTGTAAAATGTTGGCGACAAAAATTTTAATCATTGTTATAGATTTACTAGTATGTTTCATTAAAAAATTGTTAAACATTTATAACTTTTTATGAATTATTATTACAGTTTCTACATTTAAAATAACTGAATTACATATTTACTATAATCAGTGCAATATTCATTTCGATTATAAATGTAAAGTACTTTACCTCGTTACGCTTTTAGTCGCTATCTGATTTAGATAATTAAAGTAAAGCTTATCAAATGATTATGTTATCGATTCTGAATAAACAAATATTACACAAAATTTATTATATATA
The DNA here is from genome assembly GCA_032207245.1 of Pardosa pseudoannulata. Taxonomy (NCBI): domain Eukaryota; kingdom Metazoa; phylum Arthropoda; class Arachnida; order Araneae; family Lycosidae; genus Pardosa; species Pardosa pseudoannulata. The sequence goes on from CM063501.1 coordinate 172,293,426, forward strand.
TAGGGAGAATTTTAATGTAATATACAAGAGTGTAATTTTTACAAAAAAGGTTTTTGAAATAAAATTTTCTTGAACAGGAAATAATTATTTTCAATTTGATTAAATATTTATAATGCAAGAATCAAGACATACACAGATAATAATGCTATTGTTACGCATTAGTTTGGTTTGGTTTGGAGCGCTAAGGTCTACTTTTTGAAACACGAGGGCTAATGAGACCGGGACCTACTGCTTAAAGCCGATTCCGAAAGGCTACGAACATCCATGCCAATGTGGGATTCGAACCCACGAACTCCGGTTTCGAAGGCCAGCACCCTAACCATTCGGCCATCGTTCGGCTGTTACGTATTAAGAATTGAGACATTTTATGAAAATACTTTATAATAAATGATTTCTAAATTGAAATGAATTAACCCGCGAGGACGAACAGCAAACATTAAACATTATAAAAACATTCCTCACAAAATCACTTAATAGCAATAAACTTCCCAAATTTTAAGTTGCTGTCTTATAGGTCTTCTAGACGTGATTTAGCATGTATTTTCACATTTTTTCTAAATATTTTTTTAAGAAAGGGATACTTCTAATTTAACCGGACTCCAGAAACTCGGTGCACGCGTATACAGATTTGCATTTTATTTAATGTTTGTGGTTGGAGGAGAGATGCTGTCAAAATTACATCGTTATTTGATTAAATTGAGGAAATATAAAGATGAGGTTTAATAATTTCATTTAAATTTTTAACTTGTATCTTATATTTATGCTTTCGGAATACTAATAAAAAATATCTACAGTCCAAAATATTTTTAAAAGTTAATATTTCAAATAAAACGAAATATGTTTTAAAATTTTAATGAAGTATTTTTGGTAAAACATATTTTATGTTTAACATGAAAAGCAATTTTGGTTGGTATTTGGTTGCGAAAAGTTGCACCGAACCTCCGAGGTCCGGCGAGCATTCTCGTACAACTACAGGTAGAGCTCGCCCTAGCGGATTAATAACAATTTTATTTAGCAAAACTGTTTTAGTTAGTAAAAAACGTATTCTTAGTAAAAGAAACAGTTTACGTCATAATATATAAATATTTACAAACTAAAAATTAACCCCTTACATTTTATGTTCTTGGCAGAACTTTGAATATTTCGTTTTGGCACTGTTCTTGTATGTTTAGCGTTGTTGTAGCGAACTTCTTCACTTAGCTCATGTTAGGAGAATCGTCAATCTCCTAGATTTTATCTAAGGTGAAAATTCAAGAGGCGAAAGTCGTTTGGAAGCAAACTTTGGTCTGTACGGAGGTTGATTGATGATGTCCATACGATCATTTGTCTACGGACCGCAAACTTTTGACACAATTATGCAACATGCTGACCAGACATTACAGTCTCTCCATAAAACTCTACCAGCTTCTGGTGAATTTCACCTGCAGTTACAAGCTTCGCACGCATAAATGGAATATTTAAGCAGTTTTCTTTTCGAGACCAGTTATCAAAAAGTCATTTTTGCGTTAACCTTACAACAAGAACTGTAGGTGATATGTAGCTGCAACTTTCCTCAGTTACCCACAACATGTATTAGAATTTTCGAATCCTACTAATGTTTCCATAGCAGACGAAATTCCAAGAATATCTATCTTGTAATCTTGTCCACCCTATGCATAATCTTACGCATTAGAAAGTTTCTCGTTCTTCTCTATCTGTATTGCTTTTGTTAACACCTTCTGCTGGGTTAAGATTAAAAAAATCGAAACAGACACTATATTTGAATGTTAGAGATTCAAGGCTCTTTTAAATGAATAAAACATTTGCAATAATTGTGATGAGTTAAAAGTGTTTATTATATTTTTTAGATTATATTTTATATATATTATATTTTTTAGATTTAAATGACTTGTAACATGTTTTTTTATTGCATCAGACACACAAACATACAAGCACTTACGTCTAGATAATATTTTGTTATTTTGCCTTCTATTTTATTCTGAATTTTTATGTGATTACAAAGCATAAAAATGTTTTAAATTGAAAGTCGATTCAAATTCTTCTTGGAAATTCAGCCTTGTAAGTAAATGCCAAAGAGATCAATTTTCACTGAAATGCAATTTATTAACGTAAGGTTTTTACTCATGTCATCCCAAGAGAACATATTTTGAGAGCTGCATCTGTAACAGTTTAGAAAAATCTACTCGCTTGCTGCAGACTTTTATTAAATTGAGAGTATCTAGAGGAAAAGGAAAGGTTTTTCTCTAAAAACATTTGCATTACCCCTTAAGAATCTTGGGGGGTTGGCAAAAATTTACGTGCTTGACATTATGAGACCAATGTTTAAAGTTATCTTCAACTAGATGATAAGAACTCAAGTTGTGTGTATTTTAATTTATAATTTTCTGATTTAGAACAACTTTTTTTTTACATCTGCTTTATGTATTGGCATTGAAACCACTTAAAATTGTTCAGTGCGTGTGACATTCGTTTATATACATAAGAAGATATCCACTTTCTATAGTTATTCATACATAAATAGAGATAACTAATACAATTTCCCTGAATATTACGCTTTTTTCTATTTATAGATAATTATTGGTAAAGTAAAATTATTGTAATCCCTGATTTTAATTACATTTTAGAAATATAATGTTTTAGAAGATCTATTCAATATGTATCAAATAAAAGCGGTTTTGACTTATATAACTTAGCCAAGTTTTACCGAATCATTTAAAATTGCTATTAGCAATACTGTAGAAAATCCTGATTCGACTTTTAATAGTGTAAGTCTGTACACTCAATAATTCAGAGGTGGATAGGTTATCGATATTTGACAACAAAATACGATAAAAAATCTTTGGTGATACCCATGAAAGTAATGTTTGGCGGATACGTTACAGTCATGAAATTTATGATAAATTTAAAGAGCATGACATTGTTAAGAACATTAAAGCTTATCTCATTAGATAGCTTGGACATCTATTTAGATTGGAGAATTCCAATACAGTTAAGATAACTAATATCTATCAAGCCTATAGGAGTTAGAAAAAGCTATAGGCTCCCAACTAGATGGCTCTACAATGTAGAGAAATGCCCTAAGATTTTGGGTTGTGCAAATAGAGTTTTGTGATAGGCAGAAATGGCGAAAACTGATTGGAACTGCCTTGGCTTGTTCTGGGATGTATACCCGAAGAAGAAGAATATCCATACTGCAATGAACATACTGTAATGTACATAGATAGGAGAGTCTGCCATTTTCTTAAACTGTTTTTCACAGTTAACAGAATCCACTTCACTGTTCCAACCACATATATATTTTCTGGTTTTGAGTTTGGAATCCCCATGTCCATTTAAGTAAAAGGGCCTGTTGATATTATTCTTACCTCGACAGATTAATCAAACAGTGTATAATATATTTAGAAATCTACTTTTTAGCATAAAAATACGTTTAACTTAAAAAGACGATAAAATATTATTCTACATGTATGATGTAATTACTTTGTTCTCAGTGTTTATTTTTAAAATCTTCCTTAAAGTATTTTGCTGTTTTATTGGTTGATAAGTTAGTATTTTGGTTAGTAAGAGAAGGTTTTTGCACTTGTTTGGCTTTCTTCTTAAAGAGATAGGAGTGTAAATATCTTAATAAACTTAATTACTTTAATCTGTCCATAAGAAGTCAGTCGTTTCTAAAGATTACACGAGTACATCCATTTAGTATTCATGTAGCAAGGAGTTAACTGTAGGGGTCTGAACTAAAATTCATACTATTTTATTGAATAAGGGCTAATAAATGCCACTAAATGTTACAAGATAAGTAATATTACACTCTGATAAATATAAAACTGTTGAAAATTTATTCTAACAGAAGATTAATTCAACATTATAGCTTCAGTATTGTCCTTACTATTAAATTTATAAATAAGTATTGGGAATATTGTACACAATATTCTTTATAGGGTTTTAAAATGCTCTATATAAAATATTAAGGTTGAAATTTAAGTGATGAGTTAGTTGGAATTACTTTATTTGTTTATTTTCATTTTGCCTCATGCCATTCAGGCAGAATTTGCTTGAAACATTTGAGAACATGTTTCAACTTAATAACTTATTAATTTGCTTTCTTAAGATATTAGTTAATCACTAAAATTATTATACTTTAAAATAATTAGCTTTTCTTCATTCGAAAATAATTAAAAATATATATCCTGCTTACTAAATACCAGAAATACTTTCAGATATATTGTGGAAACCACTTCTCCAAAGAAAATCTTATAAGATATTTCCCATGAATTTCTTTCTGAACTGTTTCTAATATATAGATAGGCCAAAACCTTTGTATCATTATTGTATTTACTTATCTGCGGCACTTAATTCACAATTTAGTTTCGCACATGTGCTTTGAGAATATATCATTATATCCATCCTTATAAATAAATTTGTAGATGTTATAGAAACGAATTGTATGCTATTATCCTATCGAAATAAAGAGGTTAGTAGAATAATAAAAATATGAAGAAAACAACTTGATTGTTATGAAGAGTTTAATGTAATTAAGCTCTTCCTAACAATCAAGTAATATTTAATATTTAATATAGTGTAACACTAAAGTATGTAATATATTTTAGTGTTATACTAAGAGCTGCATTTTCTTTATAAAATTTTATATATTATTAATTTACATGTTCCTTAACCATTTTTTATAAATACTGACTACTATCGGGTGAAAGAATATACTTGATGAAGATATTAGAAAATGAAGTATACAAATATGGGAGGAAATTATCATGATACATAAATGAAAGAATAGTAACATAGATTATAACTAATTTGAAAGTAAAATATTAGCTCAAAGTACTGGGTGCTTTCTTTAAACTTGGATTACTCAGAGTTATCTAACTTTATAAGGTAAAATACTCCCAAATTGGGTAATATAAGCTCAAAGTACTTGATGCTTTAAACTCGGATTACTCAGAGTCATGGTTAGCTTTATTTATCAGATAAAATGTTCCCAAATTGGGTAATTTTAGCCCAAAGTACTGGATGCTCTCTTTAAACTCGGATTACTCAGAGTCATTTTAACTTTATTTATCAGGTAAAATGTTCCCAAATTAAGTAATATTAGCTCAAAGTACTGGGTGCTTTCTTTAAACTCGGATTACTCAGAATCTTCTTTAGCTTTATTTATCAGGTAAAATGTTCCCAAATTGGGTAGGATTAGCAATAATGAGACGAGAGCTAAGAATTCCTCAAAAATACTAGTTAAAAATTTTACCAATAAGGGTGAATGTATCAACGTTGTAGTTTACATTAACACGAGCGTTACACGAATGAAGAACAAAACCAAATTTCAGTTGAACTTTAGAGAAATAGATGAAATGCCCTAAAGTCTTACAGAAATAAAATTTTACATGTAACTCTTCTTAAGGTAATGTATGACACATGTTGAACCACCGCGTTTCTTATCTATCGTTTACCTTCACACGTTGAACTAGTAGAAATGTTGCTAATTCCATAACCGTTCATTTTTCTACCTCAGACTATTATCTTCATTTTCAGACAATTTCTTCTAAAAGTCGTTATTAGTTTCCCAATTATATGTGGTTGTATTCTATCAGCAGCTACAGGTAGCTTTGAGTTAGTCCAGTTTGATAAATAAAAAAACTCACTCTATGTTTACTCTACAGAGATATCTGTAAAAACTTATAATTTAGATAAAATAAAAACTGCATTAATCTTATTATTATTTTGATCTGATTAGAACTGATTAAATAAATAATAAACTCTAGAGGTCCAAACCAAACCCAAACAAACCTATTGATATATTTGTCATTTTTTTATATTAGTATCTTGAATAGTTTGGTTTTTTAAAATATATTTCATTTTTACAGTTTTACCTTATTATAAAGTAATTTTCACTTGTTTAAGACGTTCAAGTGAAACAATTCTCAATTATATGGTAAAAGATCTTACCGTAAAACATTATTATTTTAAAAAGACTTTGAAATAGATCTTTCTGTTTAAGGTAATTCGATGATTGCTTGTCCTGAAAAATTGCTTTTAAATAACATTAGACAGGTCAAATTATAAGCCTTCTCGCTTTACCTAATTCAGTCTCTTCAAATATGGTGTTTCTGTTAACTTTTCTCCTTCACGGAAAAGAAAACAACAGGAATTAACACTCAAAGGCAATTAACAGGCAAAAGAAAGATTAAAAAAAAGTTACTAAACTCTCAATGGCACGAAATTATTCATTTGACTGATTTTAAAGTTTGAAAAGTTGAACAATGTGTAGAAGATTTTAGAAAATGCCTTCGGAAAAATACAAAAATAGTTAGTCAGTTCTTACTATATTATTCAAGAACCATGTAGCAGGAAGAAATTTTGAACATTTTAAAAACTTGACATAGCTTTGAGGATGTTTGTTCTTTTGCAGTTGCGTAATTCTTTGAAGAAAGTTTTTCAAGAAGTTTATGCTTCAAAATATATTTATTACAACTTTTTCTCACTTTAAAAGCAATGTTAAAATAAGCCAGAGTTTCAGTTAGTTTCAGTAAGAGAACATGGTACCTATGCAGTCGAAAAACGTAAAATAAACATTTTTGATTCATCTTTAAATTAAAATTTCTTTTTGCTTTATACTAAAATTTTTTAAATATCTTTAGTAGTGGTTTAACTCCCTATAAAATCTCTTGTTTATATTTTTTCCCTTTTCTATGCAATGGTAAAATAACTTCCAGTTTTAGTTAGTTACAGTTAGAGAATATTGTATTTATTTTATAACTTATGTTATAGTTTTTTAATTTATATTAAATTTAAAATTCTTTTGACTTTATATTAATTTTAAACAAGTACACAGATTTATTTTGAAGGC
>CM063501.1:172305278-172327778 GCA_032207245.1 Pardosa pseudoannulata
ACGATCATACAATCCAAAGATCATAAATTGGTCTAAATAAAAAAGGGACTATTTATTGAAAGGTTTTTAACAAGTAGCGAATAACTTGTTAAATATGTATAATTTTTTTGTGAATTTTTTTTGAATAATAATATTACGTATTATCTTACTCATATAGGCAATCAATTTTCTTTATTTATTTAATCTCATTGTAAGTTAGTTAAAATACTCATAATAACTAATATGTGAGGTTATTAAATATCAACTTTTTCTTTGTACATGAAATATAGAACTAAGAAATTAAATATTCCTTTGAATATTAAATATAGAAAGAAGTAATTAAATGCTTCATTGAATATAATTAGGAATTTTATAATTCAGTTACAGTGTTCATAAAGAAATATAAAGTATCCATTTAATAAAAGACTTTTAATAAATAAAGACTAATTTGTAAAAAAAGATATCACTATTTTTTTGTGAATTTTATTTTGAATACTAATATTACATATTTTCTTACTCATATAGACAGTCAATTTTCTTTTTTTATTTAGTGTTAATGTAAGTTAGTTAAAATAATCATAATAAATAATACGTGAGGTTATTAAATGCCAAGCTTTTCTTTGTATATGAGATATAGAACTAAGAAATTGAATATTTCTTTATATATTAAGTTTAGTTTGATTTTAAGTGCTATGGTTTACATTTTTCAACACGAGGGTTAATGAGACCGGGACATACAGTTTAAAGTCGATTCCGGAAGACTACGAACATCCATGTCACAGTGGGATTTGAACCCATGAACTCCAGTACTGAAGGCTAGCATACTAATTATTCGGCCATCGTTCGGCATTAAATATAGAAAGAAGGAATTAAATGCTTCATTCAATATACTTATGTATTTTATAACTCAGTTAAAATGGTCATAAAGAAATATAAAGTATCCATTTATTAAAAGACTTTTAATAAATAAAGACTAATTTGTAAAAAAAAATCACTATTTTTTTGTGAATTTTATTTTGAATACTAATATTACATATTTTCTTACTCATATAGACATTCATATTTCTTTATTTATTTAGTGTCATTCTAAGTTAGTTAAAATACTCATAATAAATAATACGTGAGGTTATTAAATGTCAAGCTTTTCTTTGTATATGAAATATAGAACTAAGAAATCGAATATTTATTTGCATATTAAGTGTAGAAGTTTATTTTGATTTAAAGTGCCACGGTCTATATTTTGCAACACGAGGGTTAATGAGACCGGGACATAGAGTTAAAAGTCGATTCCGACCAGCTACGAACATCCACGTCACAGAGATTGAACCCATGAACTCCAGTACCGAAGGCTAGCACACTAATTATTCGGCCATCGTTCGGCATTAAATATAGAAATAAGGAATTAAATGTTTTATTGAATATACTTAGGAATTTTATAACTCAGTTACAGTGGTCATAAAGAAATATAAAGTGTCCATTTATTAAAAGACTTTTAATAAATAAAGAATAATTGTAAATATAAAAATCAGTTTCTCTCAGATATTTAAGTAGTGTTAATCCCTTACAATACATTTAAATTTCATTACTTATTTAGTTTATTTATAACTTTTAAAAAACTATTTAATAAAAATATATTTAATGTAAAGTATTTCTTTAAATGTAGAATATATCACTAAGAATTAAAATGTTTATTTGAATATGTTTAGTCTTTTTGTAACTTAGTTAAAATTAAACTATTTATTAAATGTTTTTTATTAATGAGTAAAATGTCGAATGTTTCTTTAAATAGTAAATAATGAATCGAAAAATTAAATGTTTCTATGAATATTAAATATAGAACTGAGAAATTTAATGTTTCTTTAAATATGTTCATCCCTTTCGTAAATTAGTTAAATTTGTCATAATAAAAAAGTATGAACTATTTATTAAATGTTATTTAAAAAATGAAGGAGGATTGTAAATATATACATGATTTTTAATCACATTTTATTTGAAGACGAATATTTGCAATAAATTTAATCATATTTATTTATTTAGTCACTCTGTATCTAAATTACAAAGAGACTAAAGAAATATTAAAAATAATCGTAATAGACAATTTATGACGTCATTAGACGTCAAATGTTTGCTTGAATGTACTTTTTTTATGCAGCATTCGTTTAAAGATTTATTTTGAAGGAAAATAATTTTAAGAACATAAAGCTTCTTTTTTGTTTATTCTAATGATTTAAAATGACAATAATAAACAATATAAAGAGTCCTTATGTGTTAAACGTTTTTCTGTATAAATAAACAACAAGTATTGTTGTAGATAACAGAAGATGACATTTAGGGATAAAGGAAAAATATGGAAACTGGAATAGCAATTGTGTGCTTAAAAAAATCCTTTAAAAATAAATTGATTTTAACACTTTATATCCTGAATTAATTTACCATCAACTTTGTTACTGCATTTTTGCATCATTAAATAAGTTTTAATGGAGAATATTCATAGAAAAATGAAAAGTAATTTGAACTGTATTTTAGTAGTTAATTTGGCAGCTGGTACTTTCTAGTACCAACATATATTTTTGACTCTATGATAGAAAATAAAACATTAAATTATGATTAAAACGTATGAAATGCTTACCTGGGAAGTATAGAAGTCTCTAAAAATAATGGTACCAAATAATTGGTAATAAACCACTAAATTTACTTAATTTAACAACACGTGTATCAACTCTGCCACAAAATGACCTTCGAATGCAGCACGCCAATTATAAAATCCCTACCATGCGAATAAAAAGGATTCCTGATTGGTGCTGTCATTTCTTTTCTGCTGTAGGAACTGCATCGTTAATGTCCTTTTGAGTACCGTCAGGAAAAACGGCTTTATTAGGAATATATAAGTGTTTGACTGAAGTAGTACTTATAAGTACCTTTAGGATAAAAAGGGTTAAACAGACACTGTGAAGTTTTCATATATTTGCAAAATGAAAGTACTAGAGTCTATTAAATTTTAAAGTTATAGTAATTAATTTAATCCTATGTATATGGAAAAGAATAGGATATTTCTAACTGTTATAGAAATGTATAATTTATTCATTCCAGCAATTAAAAGATTTAATACGTATATTCTGCAAATATAACTATAATACAAATCAACTTTCTTATTTCATTGTCAGGGTAAATAATAATTTACAGTATAGAAAAATTTCTACTAATAAAAATTCATCTCATGATATATTTCTCTCTAATTGTTACGATAAATGTTCACTAGAAATATTTCTTTACATCAACCAATGATATCACAAAAATAAACAGCTTATAAGTACCTTTTTCCAATGCAGATGTGAACACAGGAGAATATATGTATGCCAATCATGCGCTATACCGGGCCCATATGGCCGTGAGGCCCTCCAGGCTTACCCCGGTGGCGGTGGGTAGATCGGGCGTACTGGGCCACTAAACCTTGCAGTAAGCCCTTCGAAGAACCTGGAGCAGGCACGTCTCGTCGCAGGCGCAATCCACGAACGAACGCAGAAGACGAGTACTGCCAGGAAAATAATTTGGAAGACTACTGGATGCTTAGTGGACCTCTTGACCCGTGAATTAGTGAGGGTGGAGTGAACCAAGCGAGCCAGAACAGAAGAAAGCAAAAGAGAAGGAATTTTGCCTGCTGCGCCAGAAAATGCCAACCACTGCTGATAAGCTTTCATTAATTTAGCATCATACGGACAGCATGTCTAGCTAAAGGAATGCTACGATTGTGTATGATATTGCTCCCACTGGATCCTCGTAATTTAGCAGTAGATTACCAGGCTTGACATGTCACTTCCAAGCGTAAATTTTGATGCTAGAGTACATTGCGAACCTCATACCTATTTTACATTACGCAACCACTATTAATGAACTCGATGGATCTTTTACAGCTCTAGTCTGAAACTCACTACTCTCGGGTTATCAGATCAATACCTTTAGAGCTTTCGCTGGTTTTACAGCTTCTTATATTTCATCAAGTTAAATAAGTGATTTTTGAAAATTTCAACACAATTAAAAAAATGAGTTTAAGTAAATTTAGTTAGTAGAATATTGATTGAAAATGAATTAATAAGCTATGATACCCAATGAGAAATTCTTTAGCCTTTAAAAATCTAGTATACATTAATCGAAAAGAAAACAAGTTTTGCTAATTTTTCTATTATTAAACTTTCGGCAGAAAATCGTTCACATTTATTCTACAGTCCTTATAAATTCAAACTTTTCCATTAAACCCATCTAATTTTTATAACTCAAATTTATTTTAATTTATTTCATAAATATTAAGTAACATAAACTATGCTTAATATATTCAAATAAAACTAAAATGATTTATAGATTAAAACAAAAGAATTGAAATAAAAACAATATATAAACATGCAACTAATTTTCTTTTGATTGTTTGACATTAGAAGATAATGAATAACTAATTTTACTAAATAATGAATAAAAGGAAGAAAAATGATATTTTATAGCCTAGAGAGAAAGCGGTTGAATTAGTTATGAATTTTCTTTTCATGTATAATTTTTATGTTAGAGATTCTCTACTGACGATGAGTTATTGATATTTAAATCAGGTCCTAAACGCCGAGAAAGATATTTTAATTGCTAATTATTTTGTGTTGTAAGTAAATATATTTTGACAGGATTTGGAAGAATTGTAAATATAATTTTCATTTATTATTGTGACACTGTACTAAATACAAAGTATCATTGTCTCTTGAAATATTCGTATAAATAATATATCGAGGCAAGAATTATATATATATATATATATATATATATATATATAACCATAATTTATCTTTGACATTTAATGGGAACCTCCCGAAACTCATTAGGTTGTTCCTTTTTCTTTACGTTTCTTTATGCTGCGTGCAAGCAAGAACATTTAATCTCAGGGGAAATTAAATGGCGCTATGTTGTATTTCATTTATTCATTTATTTACGCTTCTAGTATTAAAGTGCTCTTAACATGCTACAATTCTCGCAGCATTTATTTATTTTAAATATTAGTTAGATTGCAGTTACCACGCAATAATTTATTTTTTTATATAAGATTATGCAAATATTCGAATTCACCCTCTTATCCCCGCTGGTGATAAGGCTTAGAATAATTCTCAGATTTTATGTTATTTTTAATAGATTTTTCTCATTATGTATTATATATATTACATATAGTTATGCATATACATACATATATACATATATATGCGTATATATATAATACATACATACATACATATATATATATATATATATATATATATATATATACACATATATGTAATGATACTTTTAACCAACATAATTATGTCTCTCTTGAAATAATTTTCTGGCAATTCTATTTTTTTGCATCTTTTATAGCAACTTTGGTGAATATCTTTGTTTTTCCTGCAGATTTGGCGACTTTTCTTCCCGAAGCTTCCTTATACATAAGTAAATTAAAGTAAATCCTGACGTTTAAACTACGTCACCGGTGTCTCCCTCGAGATTTTTAATATCTGATTGGTTTGCCGAGACAACTATTTAACTGAGATGTACAGGTTTTGTGGATAGTCGTCCGTCAGTGAAGTTGTCTCAATAAACTCCGTGCTTTTAATCCCAAAGTTTCATTGTTCAATGATGTTTTCCACTTGACTACAATTCACTATAACTGCATGAAGTCAAGATGGATTCCTTTCACGTTGTGATGAGACGAAAATCTCATTATATATATAAATATATATATATATATATATATATATATATACATATATATATGCATATATACATATATATGCATATATACATATATATATATATATACATATATATATATATATATATATATATATATATATATATATATATATATATATATATATATGCATATATACATACATACATACATATATATATATATATATATATATATATATATATATATATATATATATATATATATATATATATATATATATATATATATATATATATATATATATATACATATACATATATATTCAGTATAAACAAGAGGAAAACGTGTATCTGTTAAAATGTTGTCTTAAGGAGGAAAAATCCTGGAGGGATAGCTTTATTGAAGCGGATTAAATTGCGCGGATTTATCCACACACAAACACACAAATATATGTGTATATATGTAACTCGGCAAAAATTAATCCGTCGTCACATCGAAATAAACCCTTATCGTATTTACTTGTCCAGTCTTGCTGGGCGATAAGAAGCCTTGACAGCTAGACTATTGAAGATGGAAGATTGCAGTCTTGCCATTCCATAAAGAGAACACGTACTTCAAAATATAACTTAAAAAATGATGAAAATGACATGTTTAAAATTCAAAGGCAGACGAGGAACTGATCATAAAAAAAGTGTGGACTACAGAGTTTGACCCCACAGTGAGCAACGTATGGAATTTTCCCAAACAACTGTTAACTTAATTAGAGAATTTAACACTAAAAATTAACTTAAATCAGGGGAAAAACTGAGCCATTTGACAGCCACACCTGGAAAATGCGATGAGTAGACAGAGAAAGTACTTCCAGTGCAGAGAAAGCTTTGGGAGAAAAGTTTGGAAAAATTTTAAGTTGTGCATAATTCTTTAATTAAGACATTTTGGGCAGGGAAAAAAGATTAAGCAGGGAAAATGAATAAGAATGGGAAAGAAAAGAATTTTTAAGACATAGTTTAAGTATGATAATTTTAATATTACACGCACACACACACACACACACTATTATATATATATATATATATTTATATATATATATATGTAATATTAAAATCCCTTATTTATATATTTTAATATTAATTTAATAACTTTTGTTCATAAAGTAAGTTCGGGGTTTCCGCGGTAATTCTGATTTTTCCCTCCAGACACGCTATAGACTTAATTCAGCCTCTGTCTGTACTACTTTAGCCAATAGTTAGCGTGCTCTCTTTAAACATAGGTATTTTTTATGACTTGATTAATTGTGCTTAGGGATTATTCGTAGTCTTTTTATCTGGGGAATTCCTACTTGAAAAGCGTATGTGCGGGATCACATTGTCTATGTGCACGAAATTGTAAAAGTGTTTGCCTGTTGTATGGATTCATGTTTCTTACCAAAAATAAACTGTGTTGTGATTTTGAATGAATCTCATCCATATTACATATACACACACACACACACACACACACACACACACATATATATATATATATATATATATATATATATATATATACATATATATATATATATATATATATATATATATATATATATATATATATATATATATATATATATATATATGGAATTATATATTGATTGATAGATAGATATAGATCTATAATTCTATATTCAAGCTTAACTGACCGTACTTTTATAAGTTTTTTTTTCTATCGACAATGAAATATATTTATTTTTTGGCCTGCTGCCTATGGAGATGGTCTAAAAAATTGAAGCAAAAGAGTAGACATATCATTCCAGCCAATGACAATTTTGTGGCCATGCACATGGTGAAAGTTAAGTCTTCTAGCAAGTTCTGACATTTAATGTCTTACCTTCCACACTCCTGACGTCCATTTCATTTTTTGTTCGACCACGTGTTACGTGTCTTTTGTCTGCTATACTTGATTTTTGGCATTAGAGATTCGATTCGAAGACAGAATTTATCTTGGGAGTTTCTCTATATTATATATATATATATATATATATATATATATATATATATATATATATATATATATATATATATATATGCATGTATATGCATACGAATATTGTGGACATTGCAAAAATCTATAATGAAATATTTTTACAATACATTTCTAGCAATACGTCTATTACTGTATTAATATTTATTATTGTACTAGTAGTTTGTTACCTTGTTGATTTTTAGTGGTGGTCAGAATACTGAAGAGAACTTTTATTTTTGACATTTTCAACACCTTAGTTAATAAGGCTTACCTAAATACTAAATAGTTTAAAAGGAGAAAGTGGAGAATTAAGGATTTAAAAGACACTTAATTACTTAGAAATAATTGACTAAGTTAAACTCGAACTGCAATTTTATTTAATATATTCTAAAAGAGAATTACCTAAGAATTTAGTTCTGTTTTTGCATAGTTTTCCAATTAGTGGAGCGGAAAAAGGATTAACTCTTTTCTTTCACGGTGTATTTTTTTAAAATTTACTTCACCTTGAACATAAAAATACATTATTGGCAAATTTTTCTCAGATTTCATTACGGCAATATTTTAAATTTATCTCTTAGGAATGCATTTGGGGTTTAGATTGTAATTAAATTTCCAAAGAAATGATAAGAATAAATGCAATTGTTTTTTAGTTTTTTTTCCTGGGACTTTAGTTTTCGAAAATTAAAATGAAAATAATTTACTAAATGTTTAAATACACAATTTAAGCGTAGCCTATAGGTATTTATTTTGTAAATTTTTAATTTAAATGTTGTTCAAATTAAATTTAAACAAGTCATTTTTTTCTCAACTTTAATTTTAAAATATGTGAATTCAAAAATATATACTTGCTAAAGTTTCAATTTATATTATTTTACAAAAAAAAAATAATAATAATACTTGAAATATTTCTTACTTGATATTTACTTAATATTATTTTTATAGTTTTAATTTTTCGATAAATATATTGTATACACTTTTCATATGAAACAGGGAAAAGTAACATTTGGATTTAAAATTTCTATTATTCTACACTGTTATTGAGTCACCATAAAATAAAACAATTTGCTTGACTTACTACAGTGTTACATTTCAAGTAATATATTTTTAAAATGTATCCATCATATGAGAAAAATAATTAAATTTACTTACTTAGCAAGTAATTTAACCCCTTCCCTTACGATCGAATTTCCAACTGTGCTGGCCAAAAGTGACACCAAGCGACACCAATGGTGGAAAAATAACATTCATCCGAAAAACTTCAAATTTTGCTGACTGGTGCAGCCCGGAACGAACTTCAGCAGAGATGCGAATGACCTTGAGAATGTGAATGATTCCCGCAAGTCACTTAACCAATGAGACAGCTTTAACACAAATTAAATGATAAAAAGGGAAGTTGAAGTTAATAATTTAACTAAAAAGTGTGAATAATTAAGTTTATAGGAAACCATGGGGTAAAAGCAGAAGTAAGGGAATGAATGAACTTTGCAAAAGGCGAAGTATGTCTCATTCTGAAACTTCCTGAATATAAAAATAATGTAGAATAAGACAGTCTTGTTTATGTTTTGTCTGGTAGACTTATGACGCCTCTGAGGCGTCTTATTCGTGTTTGGTTCGATAATCTTGCGACGTCTCTGAGGTGTCTTATTCGTGTTTGGTTTGATAACCTTGTGACGCCTCTGAGTCGTCATTTAAGCTAAGGGGTTAAAAAACATAAATTTGAAACTAATTTTTACATTGCATTGAAGCTAAATGGTATTTTATACTATGAACTCCTATTTATGGCAGTACAAACGATATTATTTATTTCAGAGAGATAAATAATAAATATTAAGTAATTCAATTCCTAAAGTTAACTTTCAAGTTTTTTACTGTTAAAATTTAAGAAACATTTAAAGTTTTAATATTAAAAAACACAAAAATATTTTAGTCTCGATTTATAATTGAATTTATAATCGTATTTTTAGCCTTCGGAATATCTTTGATGCAAAAGACCACCAGCGACTGTGACCAGTTACGTGATGTAACACACACGCACATATATATCCACACACAATATATATATATATATATATATATATATATATATATATATATATATATATATATATATATATATATATATATATATATATATATATATATATATATATATATATATATATATATATATATATATATATATATATATATATATATATATATATATATATATATATATATATATATTGTGTATCTATATATAATAGAATATGGGTGAGATTAAAACAAACCTATATAAGGCAGTGCGTGTCAAAATCCAGGAGAAAAGAGTTAAGGAATGTTGGTTGGTAATCCTCTGATAGATTGAATCCCTGATTAAGTGCAAAATTGCAAATTTAGAACAAAATGTTCAAATAAACTTTTAATACCTGAAAGGATGTTTTGCTCATTATTTTGGATAGCTATATATATATATATATATATATATATATATATATATATATATATATATATATATATATATATATATATATATATATATATATATATATGTATATATATATATATATATATATATATATATATATATATATATATATATATATATATATATATATATATATATATATATATATATATATATATATATATATATATATATATAATGTGAGATTTGTCTCATTACAAAAGGAAGAGTGTCCATTTTGAATCTGATGCAGTCTGGCGACCAGGATTGAACGTCGTTGGACAAAGAAATTTTATGATAAAATTGAACAGAGTTTATTGAAAAACTTTCTTAGCGGACTTCTCTCCACATAACATGTTCATCTCGGTTTTATAATTGCATGAGCCAACCAATCAAAAGTTTTAATTGCTAGTAACGAGGAAAGCCGATTACGTAGCTTAAGTGTCATGAGTTAGTTTATAGCACTTATGCGACAGGAAGCTTGGTGGTTCGAAGTCGTCAAATTAATATGAAAAACAAAGATATTCACCAAGTTGTTAGAAAAGGATTCCAAAAAAGAATAGAATTACGAGAAATTATGTTAAGATAGACATAATTACGTTAGCAATTTTTTTAGGTAAAAAATATCATTTTCCCATATGCACACATTTGAATATTTCTTTATCGAATAAAGAGCATGAAATACAACAGCAAAAATAAAAAAAGAAAAGAATATTGAGTTTAGTCAGGCATTCTGACTTTGGCACTCGGCCTCCAAAATTTTACATTCATTTATATAGTGCATTGGGGTCGAAAGGGAGCCAGCCAATCAGAGGTATATCACGTGTAAAAGCTAATAACTAAAACTAATTTACCTAAAGAGGTTATATAAAATTATATTTGTTCATGAAAGTTTGCTAGAATATAAAAAGGAATAAAGAAATTTTTCCAGTGGTTATTACTTTAGGTGTAGAATCAACAGAAAACTTTAGAATATAATTAAAATTAAGTTGGTTAGTTTGGTTAAAATATTAATGTACACACACACACACACACACACACACACATATATATATATATATATAATATGTATGTCTATGTAAAATATATTTAATGTAATTCAAAGTCTCTTAAAAGTATTTCAGATATTTTACCTTTTAGTATAAGAGCTAAACTGGTGATCATTCTTACTAAACAATTCTTACTAAAATGACGTGATTTATTACCTATGGTTACCCATAAAAAAGACCAAAAACATAGGTACTAAATCTCTATTATGAAGAGCGAAGACAGAAAATATACGATGTATCAACAAACTAATATTTTCTGTCTTAGGATTATTTATTGTTTTTCTCTTCCATTAAAAATGTGCATTAAAAATTTTATCAAGCGTAAGTTAGTTCAATGCTTTTAGAAATTTTTCATAACAAATTATTTTAGTGTTTTTATAATTAATACTGTAAATCTTTGGGAGAAAAATTTATTTATTTTTAGATATGTAGTAAGAAATGCATTTTTTTCATGATTAATTTACATATATTTAAAATTTAAGAGAGACTATTTTCCTTTTTAGTTATAAATACAAAATCAACATGAAAAAAGGCCTAAAACAATATAAGCAAACTTAGATAATTGTTTCATAGCTAAAACAAACTACATCATCAATGCTAGCACCCTGTATTTTCTATTCTTTGCTTATTCATTCCCCCAGTTCAGTCGCATGGATAATGCAGATCATAAGTAAGTATGAAACAGTTGTACGCTTTAAAACTCTTTGTAGTTTCGCTTTACGTATTTTGGATCGTGTGTGCTATATTCTGTTCTCAAAGGTTTTACCTTATCATATAAATTAATCACTTAAAAAACAAAGCGGTTAAATCTATCTTTTGATATTTTCTGATTTTTCTCAATTTTAATGAAATAAATAACAAACGCTTTTGTTATTAAATAACTTCTTATTGCTTCGATATTTATTATTGGTGTTTGCCATTAAAGTGTTTAATAAACTAAAACCTTTAATATATACGAAATTTAAAGGTAATAATTTTCTTATAAGTTTTCCTACTATACCCATACCTATTTGGCTCTTTAGCACTATACTCATTTTGGCTCCTCAGCACTTTATATTGTTTTTTATTTTCAAAGTAAAATGAATATAGATGTTTTGAATTTTATTAGTTCTTTTTACTGAGTCCAGTTGAGAATTTAATTTTGTAATTACTGGAATATGTAACAAGTACTGCTATTCATTTGTACAAGATAACTATTAAACTATTAAAGCCTGTTTAAGAAATTGTTGTTATTATAGAGAAATGAATAAATTTACTAAATTAACGTAAGACTAAATTTTTTTTATATCTAAAAGAAATATTCAAAATAGAGTTCCGTACAATTAGAAAGAAAATTAAAGAAGACTGGTAGCAGGGGATTTATAAGAACTTTTCATTCTGTTGTTATGCCAAAGGGTTCTATTGTACTAAAATTGGGCAATGAAATATCAAAATAAATTCTAATGTAGTAACCTACTATATTTACATAAAATGATTTTATTCAGTGTAAATATGTGCAGATATTTATAAGTATTCATACACAAATATTTTTTAAATTGTATATATAATAAAACTAACAAACAGGAGGTTCAAATATTAGTTTGGAAATTTTTAGAAACTATTTTACTAACTTTCTTTTTAAAATTAAACATATTTGTACTAATGAATTGAACGGAATTAAAGATATCGAGGAATAAGAAAAAATTATCTGAAATCAGACTCTTCATTGGTTTTTATTTATAGATATTAAATTAATAATACAAATGGACACTATAAAAAATCTATTTTTTGTTAAACTCGATTCTATTCTTTAGAGGTAGTGAGATTTTACTGGAGAAGTCTATACAGGCAATAACATTTGGTACCTAACACAATATTTCATTTTTATAAAATATAATACTAACAACTCTTAAATTTTGATATTAGAATTGCATTGTTAGCATAGATGCTCCCTGGTAATAAATGTACAAAATATTTTGAGATTATAATGCTGAAAGTTTTTTAAATTTGGTAGTGGCGATGATAGGTTGCATGGAAACTTATTT
Source organism: Pardosa pseudoannulata (assembly GCA_032207245.1). Classification (NCBI taxonomy): domain Eukaryota; kingdom Metazoa; phylum Arthropoda; class Arachnida; order Araneae; family Lycosidae; genus Pardosa; species Pardosa pseudoannulata. The sequence continues at coordinate 172,318,482 of CM063501.1, forward strand.
TAAATTACATATAGCTTTGGATGTTTTGATAGTTTTTCCTTAATTTAGGTTTTTGCTTTTTCTCATTTACTTAAGGACTTTTTGGACTTGCTTTATATATGTTAGTTAAGCGAATTTGCCTCTTCCTCAGGTAGTATTTGTAACGAATTTAACATTTTGCTTTCGTACATAATATGGACGATTTCCCAGGGATTAGAAATCGCACTGGAGCAATTTGAATTCCTCTCAGGTAAAAAGCATCCAAAATATTTATATTTATTTTACTGTTAGAAAAGCCCTAATTATTTTACGAAAATTCAATTTACAGATATAAAAATTTTAAAACATAACTATTATAAGAAAAGGGCAGTGAAAAGGGTGGTTGGTCCAGCTTGCAGCATATTTGACATCAGTGTCTGTATTTTCTATAATTCTACAAAGGCTAGAAATTCACCAAAGGACAATTTTTAAGGCTTTATTAATAGCTTGGTTGAGCAGAAATTTTAAATCTTGTGCATAGTAGGTTTCCTTATTTGAATATTTAAGCACGATTTAATGTTAAAAAAGCTTGAATATTTCACAAAAATTCAATTTACAACATAAAATTAAAAAAAAAAGAGCTATTGGATTAATCAACAAAATAAAACCCAAATGTTTTAAGATACATTTTAAAAGTTTTCCGATTTGAAATTTAGAAAATATTTCAAAATAATCTCAACAATTTAGATAGTTTCTAATGCTATTAATTTAATTCTACTTCAAGGAATATCTGTAAAAAGTTTCAAAACTAAAAGTTTATCATTTACAGAAACAAATAAGAAACGAATAAGAAACAAACACTACTTTCAAAATAATTTAGCAGTTACATTTTTTAAAATATACAACATCTTATGTAATATGCCAACCAGAAATATGCAAATGAGGAAGAGGCAATTTGAAAAAAAGAGGGGATTCTTCAGTTGATTGTTTTTATCTTTCACATTTGGTTAACAAAAACTTTTGTTAGCCTATTTTCCGTAGTAGCAAAACGTTTTCTCGTGTTGTAGGTAAAAATAAATGCTCGTGTGGGCTGTGGATTTTGGTCATTCATTCCCATTTTGCTGACGTTAACTGCGTAACAGAACATTTGTCTTGGTAAAAATGCGCATCAGGATTCGCGTTTTTAGATAATGCATGTCTTAGAATATTCTTTTCCTAACGCTTCTTGCCTGAATATACGGATTAAAAGAATTACACTAGTTCCAGGAGAATTATAGAGATATACGTGAATGCCAGGTTTAGATTGAAAATGCATGTTGCGTAAATATTTAATTAACGTAGGTCTAACGTGTATGTCATAGGATGCATACAAGATAAGTTAAATTTAAGTATTTATTCTAAAATATATCTAGAATTGCAATTTTTTTAATAACTACGGTATATGATGTTTTAGCAAGATTTATTAGGCATAGCAGACTTTCTCTAACCGGCTTTCATTTAAGTAGATCTCCATTTTAACCAAACTTAATCTAAGAACTCTAATCACGAAAATAAAAAAAAGATATCCATAATTATATATTTTAAGCATTGGAAATGACTCTACGCTATGTGGAACAACAAGCATTGTCTTTCCTCATTGATGTGATGCTTTCAAATAATTCTAGACAAATATGCAACTACTTTGACAATCCTGCTGACTATTGTTGGACATATTTGTTTTAATAGAAAATGACTATTTTTGTATCTCTCCCACTCTCAGATTTGAGTGATCCATTAGCAATAATCGTTGTCCAGATCTAACAGATTCCAAGTCGAGTCCTTAATGAACTACTGTTGGTCACAGGTTCCCTATTTTGTACCTCCCTCGCAATTTTGGTTTATACGAATTCATGCCTGACCATTCTGAACAAGTATGAGGTTTACCTTGGAACTCATTGCTTGGCGTTATATTTGAAGGGGGTGGGGGTTACTTTGCTACAGATTTCTCCCCAGTGAAATTTATACACCTTTCCAATGTAAGATTTCAGGGAGCTAACACAGTGATGAAGAGTCAGTTACGCTATTGAGGAAAATAAACCAGTCAAGAAGTACACTAATGTATCTTTTATATGTCATTGATTTTATAAAGTAAGGATATTTATTTTATTTTTCATAATTTACTATGGCCCAAAACAAAAAAATTAGGCTAGTTTTTATTCTTCATTTAGAATTATCGAAATAGGATCTAGAACATCACTTTACACCTTACCTTTAAAGCGATAACGACAATAAGTGTGCCACACTAGTGGTAAGTATTTTTTCCTAACTTGATACATTTAATATTTTTTAGTTTAATCATAAAAAGGGCGTTTTTCTCAACCAAATCATATTTATTTCATTCTTTGCTTTAACCATAATTTCGATTAACCGGCTTAACCTCGTTCTAATTTTGGCCAGTTGAAAAGGATTGTACTGTATTTTGAAAATTTAAAATATCCCCCCAAAAAGTAGAAAAATTGTTGTACATTGTTTTTTTTTAAATCAACACTTCTGTGAGGCAAAAAATGAAAAGAATGTCAAAATTAAAAAATATATTATTTTGTTCGGCCAGTAAGACATCAAATATAAATGTATTGAAAATGGCTGCCTTGGAATCGATGGTAGTAAGGATTTATTTCTTTTATCAAAATGTCTACCACATAAATATCGTCATTATGACTAAATATTTTTTAAGCATATCACTAAAACAGAAATTTGCTCTGCAGTAGTTTATTGGTATCACAACTAAAAAAGAGACACTAAAATTTCTGTAATCCAGCTGAAAACGTTTGACTAAAAACTAAAGTGTTGCTCACGATTATAAATTTTATACACAGATAAAAAAATCTTACTTTTATATTATTTTCTTATTTTACTGTCAAATTAGTTATAAAATATCACTGTGAAAAAAAAGATTGTTGTACCTTACCGATCTCTCGACATAGGATGTAGTACCTTATCTATTTGTACAAACACAGACACGCACACACACACACATATATATATATATATATATATATATATATAGATAGGTAGATATAGATAGATATAATAAAATAATTTATATATACATAAGTACACACACACACACACACATATATATATATATATATATATATATATATATATATATATATATATATATATATATATATATATATTACATAATATACATTTACATACATACACATATATACAGAGATCGATATATGCTCGGGTATTGTGGTGAGCTTTAGTTAGTATTTTATTAATAAATAATCTTAAATTTTAAAGTCTGAAGTTAAAATTACTTTATATAAAACTTTTATTTTTATTTTTAATAATAACATTATTTTAGTTTTTTTTGTCTCAGCAGCTTTAACATCCTTTGTTAAAACTAATAAAATATTGCAACTATATCTTATCCAATAAAGTATTGCAACTAAAATTGTTTCGTCGCATTTATATTCATTTCGGCATCAGTGATAAAACAAACCGATGATGCACTCGATTTATTCGAAAGAAACAAACTTACTGAAATAACTGAAGCAGAAGGAAACCAGACTCCAAAGAATTGGACAAGAATGCAAATTAGAACTACCCTCCAACCATCATGTCCGTTTTGTTTTCGGAAGCTGATTTCCTTTCTTTCTCTATCATATTGAATATCTGGGAATATTTCCCAAGAGTACATAAAAATAAATACCTTTCGATCATTCGCTCTCACAATAAAACTCGGGAACTTTTTCCCCCCATGTAGCGAACTATCTATTATTGGTGCCTGTCAAAGAAGATGGCTGCCGGAGAATTTACCAATAGTGAATATTTTTTCTGCGTATTAATGGAAAAGAATCATGAATTGAATGAATTGAGAATGAAAGGTAAATGTGGTGATTAAAATGAATTGTTTAGTAGTATTTAATAAAACGTTCAGTATTGGTAAAAATTAATTGAAATATATTCATAACCCCGAACATTAATTTGTGTACAGATACATATGTACTAACATTTAAAAGTAGGAGCAAAATGTAGAACAAGTTTGTGTATAATGTTAGTATAGGGCATGGAGTATTCAACTGAAAGTCTTCACAAAAATCTAATAGCATTCATATGCTAAACATGCATGAGCATTTACCAAATATGTGTTTATCTCCTTAATGTTCAAACAGATTGAGCTTTATTATAAAAATGAGAATATAAAACATGATATGTGATCAAATTAAGAAAAACATTAGTACATATAGAAGATATGTTCAGGACGTAAGGAAGTGAATGGGTCTTTTCCTGCTACTCCAGGAGGAAGATAGTATAGACTTGTTTGATTCCAGGAGGGCCTCTCAGACAATTGCCACCTAACCAAATGAGCTCAGTTAGGTTCATTATTGACTCACTTCAGACCATTTGGGTGAGATCATGGGGCAGTAGATTTCCTTGCTAGAAAAACCAATTTCTAAATATCAATTGCTATTGTTGTAATACTTAGAATCAGATGTCTGAAGAAGTGCAAAAAGTTATTCAGAGGGTCGCATGCACCTTAGGAGCTGTGGTTTGTCAACCCCTGGTTTATGTTGAGGAAATTCATGGTGTTTAAACATTTATGAGATCATTCTCTTTCGACGTCTGGGTCATCGGGTCTCTGCTTCCATAACACATTTTATTAATGCTTGTGCCAGAAGCAATGAGGAAAACTGTCGATCAATGATACGAGATCAAGATATGGGCTAAATTGAAAATAAAAAGCCTCATAGACACTACCCAAATATTTCTTAAATCTGACAAGACTAAAATATAAAGACTCATTTATTTCGTAACCTCAAATTTCAAGTTTTTATTTTTTATTTTATTTTTTATTGGCCGGAAAGGGTTGGAAAATGACTCCCCACTCAGTTTTCATTTAACAAATGTAATGAAATGTGCAAATGAAAAGATAAAACCTTTCTAAAGGATTTTTTTGTGGCACAGGTGGAATCTAGAAATAGTTTGTATTACAAGGGCAGCCAGTAAACTGTACGTGTGGTGTAAGTGCTAGACAAACTAAGAAACGAATCACCTGCACTCGAAAAGAGATCACTGCTGTCTATCTATGGCAACACAAAAAAGCTTTCAAAGGAGATATTGGCAAAGTTCAGAATAGACAATTCATTTTAGACCCCTTTCCCCTGCAGTTTTTACTTGTCTCTAGCATTTCCTATTCCACTGAATTCAATATACAATTACAAATTAAAGTACAAACTTTATGCTGAACCTTATGCTGCAATGCTGAACCAAATAGCACTTTTATAAACTTTCCCGACCCGATGGTTAGTACCCGATGATTAATCGTTGTCTAAGAAACTGCACTTCGAAATTAATTCCTTTATTAAACGTAAGACACCATATGCTACATTTTTAAGCATGGTGTCATCACCATTTTCTTTTAAGCACAAGTAATAGCTGACTATTTTGGCAGTAAAGGGTTACGAGGAAGGCAGAAACTTACTGGTTTCAAGATACCCCAAACTTGTTGAAAACGCCGAGGACTACAGTGGAAATTTAGTAAATTTATTACTTTAATTTAAATAAAATGGATATTCACTTCTTTCACTTTTTTTAAAAATATATGTAATCGGATACTACAATCAAGTATTCATCGTCTTTTCCCAAATATTCAATTTTGAAATTCTAAAACACATTTGGTCTAGTGTCTTCAAGAGTGACGAACAGTATTGTTCTTTAAGCCCGCAGCAATTGTATAAGATAGATTTACGTAACATTCACAAGAACAAAGGTAAAACTGCATTTCCAATGTTTGTAGAAGTATTCTGTTGCTATGTAGATGACGACTGTGTAGCAACGTAATTAAACCCGGAGTTGTTTAGACCGGTAAGTTGATTTTGATTACATTCTCGTGTCAATTTGTTCGAATGGAACTTCAGTTCTCTGGCGTTGATGTTCCATTGTAATATTAGCGAAATAATGCGGAAAGTATTCCCAGCAACTGATGAAATTGCGTGAAAACAGAGGCCGCACTAATGATGTGAGGAGTTAATCGAGTATATAATTGTCAATCGAACGAAGAATGTATGTGTAAAATGACTTATAATGGCTTTTATATATTTTAAATGTATTTTCTGTACCTGTGTCTATTTGTAAATATGCCAATTCTCTAAACATTTCTAACATAAGGCTAAATTTTTACGCACACACACACACACACACACACACACATATATAATATATATATATATATATATATATATATATAATATTAAAAATTATCCTAATCAGTAAATAAATTATTTTTACTAATTTTAATTCCTCTTCATGATAAATAGACCTCGATTCTGAGAGTGAAATAAGTTTATTAAAACAAAACCATTAATTTGCCACTTATTTGAAATGGGCAAATGATATTGGCAAAAAAATATCTTGCCAGCTGAGGTTCTACCAAGAGCTTATTGACTCATATTCGACTTTCAGTCATGGTCGCTTTTTTAACCAGCTGGCATTTTATGACCCTCCAGAAATACTGAGTTAATGTAGTTTCCCAATACAGAAGCCACAGTTTTGTTCCTATGATATTTATCTAAGCTGATTTCGTCTAATGAGCGAATTACATAATTTTGGTCTTGCGGCATAATTCAACCACGTTGTTTTGGCAGATTGTGTCATGGTCATTGTCGTTGTCGCTTATTGAACCAGCTGGCATTTTAGGACCCTCCAGAATGCTGAGTTAAGGTATTTTTTCAATACAGAAGCCACAGTTTTGTTCCTATGATATTTATCTAAGCTGATTTCGTCTAATGAGCGAATTACATAATTTTGGTCTTGCGGCATAATTCAACCACGTTGTTTTGGCAGATTGTGTCAAGTCTTTCGTCCCCCGATTTCAGAGGCTAACGTTATTAAATAGAGTTTTAAACCTTCTCTTGGTTAAGGACGAATGTGTTGAATTTACTTTTTGGGTGCTTGAAGATAATTAGGAGCCGAATCTATTCCCAGCAACTTTAATCAAGTCTAATTTTCTTTCTTATATTACAAGCCAAAAGTTTAGGAATCTAATATATAAATATATATATATGTGTGTGTGTGGTTTATCAAACAATTTGCCTCTAAAGATATGCAAATTCTCAATATTCACAATTTTTACAATTTCACATCATAAAAATAAAAATAGAGAAATGACTCACTGAATTTATTTCCATGGTTTGAAAACCATGGTTTGAGTTATTTCCTGGTTTGATTTAAGGAATAAATGAAGTGTGCAGTCGGGCCAATATTTTCGAAACAAGACGTCATTCTCCCATCGAATGAAGTTTTCTTGCAAATTCTAAATGCGGATGCCTTTATTTTTGGCTACAGCTTTGTAATCAAAACTCAGGCCCATACAAATGTAATCATAACAACCGGCAGGTAAATATTAGCTCAAAGACTATCATACAAAATAACAGGATCAATATCTGGATGTGGGGATATTTTACATACATACAGACTGGTGCCAATTTTTGTAGTTGTCAGATGTGGGACATGCCTGACTGCTACGGGAACCCGTATGATGAAATAAAGCGAACTTTCATTAAGTAATTGCCTGGTGTTTAAGTTGAGTAGTTCTTACTCTTCATGTCTGCTTAAAAGATTATCGGCATTGCAGAGCAAACTCTTGCTAAAATATTCAGGCTAATACTACAGGTCTTTTTCGGGAGGCAGAATTGAAATCTTGCACATATATGTGCATATGGAAAAGCATATATATATATGCATATGTATATGTATATATGTATACATATATGTATCTATACGCATATGTATATGTAAATGTATATGCCTATGTATGCATATATATATATATGTATATATATATATATATATATATATATATATATGTATATATATATATGTATATATGTATATATATATATATATATATATATATATATATATATATATATATATATATATATATATATATATATATATATATATATATATATATATATATATATATATATATATATATATATATATATATATATATATATATATATATATATATATATATATATATATATATATATATATATATATATATATATATATATATATATATATATTATATATATATATATATATATATTTATATATATATATATATATATATATATATATATATGTGTGTGTGTGTGTGTATGTGTGTGTTTTATAAGCTTTCATAATGCATAAAACATGTATATAAAGTAGTATAATGTTTGTCAAAATATCTGTAAATTGTGCAAGAGAGAAATGACTTAAAGTAAGAAGGGGTATTAAAAACTATAAAAATCTTCGATAGGAATGTTTAAACAACAGTAAAAAACTAGATATGAAACATTTATACAGTTTATGGTGCGTTTATAAATGTATATTTATAATGGCGTAACATAAAAGGGTAGCACTTCTTAATAATTTTAATGTTTTAAATAAGATGAAAAACTAAGTTTAAGTATATTTTTATACAATATATTCTAATATTTATACAAAATTTCAAATGCTATAAAAATTTTTTACTATAGATGATACCCAAGTAAGATTCATTTTAATATTATTTATTTTTTATATTTTATTGAAAATCTCCTCATGCATTTTTCACCGACTGCTGAGAGCAGTATTAATTTTTCTTTAGTAAATTCTATAAATTTTATAAAGAATTAATTCTAAGATACTGTATTTTTGTAAAACATCATAAGAATGCTTTATAAGAATGAATTTATAATCTTGAATATAATTTAATTAATTTTGTTTCTTAAATGTAATATCATATGACATAAAAATCTAAGTTTCGTAAATTAAAGAATAAGTAATGCAAGTAATATTTTTTAAAGTAACTAGCAATTTAAAAATAAAGGCAGAAACATATTACAAAAATTTCTTATAGGATAAATTTAAAGCTTTTTCATTACTTTAATAATTTTATTTTATTTCACGAAATGGCAAAAGTCTAATTTAGGAAGAAAAATATACAACAGTACAAGACTCTGAAAATATGGAAATAAAATCATAGAAAATTTTATTAGAATACGAATTTTTTACAGCAATGTTCTCCGGCCATTTCTGAATCAATATCTGTCAACATCGTAAAACGAAACGAAACAAAAAAATTGTCTGGCGATTCTTTTTGTATCCTGATTTAAATTTAATATTTTGTTTCGAAACGAAACACTTTGAGAAAATTGGTGTCATTTCCTGAGGATTCGAATTTCTTGAATCTTAGTGTCGTATTTGTTTGTGAATTTGAGTTCTTTTTTGTAGCCGAAAGCGTTCGTTTGAAATCAATCAACGTCTTGAATGCACTTAAGTCTTATCACTGCATTTTTACAGTGTAAATTC
>CM063501.1:172332778-172345278 GCA_032207245.1 Pardosa pseudoannulata
ATTCATTAAGATTGGTGTAAAACTGTAGATCTGTGTGAACTGCAAACATGTACACTTGTTTGTATAAAAGGATTTGAAAAAAAGTTCTCTATTACCCAAAACCCATATACAACAATAAATTTAACATGGAGCAAGAATAAAATTATAGTTATAAACATTATATAAATAATTTTGAATGGAATGATAATAAAACTTGCCAAAATACTTAAATAAAATCGACAAGTACTAAAAACCTAAAAATAAACTGTAGATTTGCAACTTTAAATAAATAAAACACTGTGTTTTTCCAGGATTTGCGTAATCATAGTAAATAAATTGAAAAAATAACCTGAAAATATTTCTAATTAAAATTTCTTTCCAAATTATTCAATTTAGATTTATTCTCAACTACGTACAAAGAATCAGAATTTCACTCACATTTTTCTTTTATCAATACTGAATAGTTTTTTTACAGTCAAAATTTTTCTAAAAACAGAAAATTATCTGTAGAATTAAATAATAAGGTAAATAAAGAAAAATATTTCATACTGAAGGTTCATTAATTTTTTAGTTAAAATATTCCATACGATCAACGAGATTTGCACTTTTTTTAGATCAATATTTTAAAAATAGTAAAAGCACAATTTTTCAGTGGCGTTTTAATTAATGGAAAGATCTATTTATTATATTTGTTTATTAAAACTTAAAACAGAATTATTTTTTAAATTTAATTAATGGTGTATTAAAAATAGAAATTTTATTTTTCTATTCTATACTGTAGTCTCTTTGTGCCTATTATTCTGTATGGATATTTTAAGCTGAACAATAACGCTATTTTTATTTTATACTTTTATTTCTATTTGGATTATATCTATGATAACTTGATTGAAAAAACCAGTAGAATTTATTTTCAGATTATTATGAACTGATTATCACTGAAAATCTAGATCAAATTATAAATTACTTTGCATTTACTTCACGTGTCCTTTTGGAAAACAAAAACAAACTTTTAGGCTTAGTTTCAGAGAAATTAGGACGTTTTAAATTGAAATAGATGTATTAACTTTTGTGCAAAGGAATTTTTGAATCCCAGGCACAAAAGTGTGTAGTTTTTAAGAAAATTTAAAAATATAGCGATATATTTTTTAAATTGGGGAAAACTGTTTGAATAAAAGGAAGTATTTAGAGTTTTAATGTGACACATAGTTTGGATTGTGTAAACAATTATTCAATACTTATAGGAAAAACAAAAAATGAAAAAACAAATGAAAAATCACTTAATTAATAATACCAGCCATTTTCTTAAAAAATTGTGTAAATCTGTTTTGCATATATTTTATAGCTTTTTTGGGGTGGTTTGAGTAATAATGGTATATGTTAATGCTTTGATATTATGTTTTTAAATATTAAATCAATTAAAGTTGAAAATGGGATCGTTTCAATATCATTATTAAAATAATGTAGTAAATATAGTGTAAATTTATTTAGCTATATATGTCTTTAGAGAAAGTGGACATACCTCACTTTCAAAGTAATGTGTTTCTTATTTCACTAACTACTTAAATTTATTTTGATGAAAAAATTGTCAAAACTTTAAAAGATTTCTTTTCGGGATCTGGTTATAAAATAGCACAGAGCAGATTTCATTTATTTTTATCTTTATCAAATTTTTGCCATTAATGTACTTATATTACTTTAAAAGGAATCTGTTTAATAGATTACTTTGAATTTCGTAAAATGGGATAGTTAAAGTTGATTACAGAAGCATTTTGAAAAATTCATGAATCTTCATTGTAACTCATTTTTATAGTTTTTGCTTTGTGCTCGGGCACATACGAATCAGTTAATCAATTAACTAATACTAAACCAAGTTAATGTTAACATAGTTAGCATTAAATGCAAAAGCAACATAAGAAAGACACATATAGTAAGGAAAAGTACATAAGCAGAAGTTCGAACCATGTTATTGTTTTATCCATATATTAGACTCTTTGCTCTCAGCCTTTGGTCTGGGTAGATAAGGTTCCCAAATAAAGATTATATTTTGAAATTCAACTTATACTTCATTAATATTAGAGTAAAAAATCTTATTATCACAATCAAAATACTACTAACTTACTTACTATTCTTCTACAACATATATTGCCTTGATTATATTGTTAAATAATCGATGTCAAAATTAATAAAATTTGGTAAATTTAGTCTATTATCAGAATTTGCGGAAGCTTTTCAAGAAAATGAATTATGTTTTGCTGTGGTATAATTAAAAATAAAATTATCCTTTTAATCCATTAAGAAATTATAAGGGAGGTGAAGTAAGCAGAATTCAAAATTTCCGTGTGTAAATTTATAACTTTTGGATCAATAAAGTTCCCGTTATCTTCTTTATTGTATTATTTTTAATTTATATTTTACAAAATTAAATGTATAGGAAATTAATATATGCTACTAACAAATTTTTGCTAGGCGAGAAATAGGTTGTTACTAGAAAATATCGCCAATGTGGGCCTATATCAATTCTGTTCCATTACATTTGAAAACTGTATGCATAATATAGTCTAAATTAAAATAATATACACAGCAATAAAGGATTTTAATTTCTTAAAGAAATAATAAAATTTAATTTACAAAATAAATCTTAAAATTACTTAATTTAGTAAATTTCTTAATTTCTGAATTATTTATTAATTTCTTCAATTTGGCAAAGATCAGATGAAACAATAAATATAGAGTTTATTACGTAGACAGAATCACAACGGGTTGTTCAGAATTAAACAAATGAATACTCTATGTACACAAGACATGCAATCTTGCCGAACTTACCATTCATTCCCAGTCGTGCTGTTGCCACATACATAAACAAAACTTTGAAACATGGTGCTGAAATAGCAGGTTCATCAAAAATAATTTTATCTAGCATAAAAGTAAAAAGTAGTATTTCGTTTGTTCGTATGAAATATAAACAATCAAATAAAATTCACTCTAACTGAATTTGAATTTTTGTTTTTGCGGCGCTAAAATTTTTGTTACTTTCATCGATAATATAATTGCTTAAGTAACCTAATAACACATAGTATATCACACAACTCTTTTTACTTCATCATCTAATATTATTACAAAGTAATTTAAAAATTTGCATGGTTTAAAAGTCAGAGAACATGGAATTTCCGGGCACAAACACATTTACTTTATTTTTTTAAGAAATTATAAGATAATACTCTTGTGTCATATAATTGAAAACTGAAATAAGATATATATCATGCAGTTTTTGTTGCCTACATTTCTTTAAATAAAAATTGTAATTTTCTTTCAACAACAAAAAGGACTTTCATGTTAAGTCAGAGAACATGAAACCAAATTTCTCAATTTAAAGGTTTAAAATTAATGGGCATGAATTAAAATAAAGTAAGCGACATTTTCATTAAATAGAATTCTCTCTCATTAGTTTAGGTATGATTTATTTAAAATTTTCTGCTTTAATCATGCCTTCACTTACAAAAATTTAATTAAAATGTTTGTAAAGGGATAATCTATACGGTGGATGTATTTCTATCTTACTCCATTTATTTAGATTAAAAAAGTATGTGCTACTTAATTAATATTCATTGAGGAGAAAATTATTTCTTTATTCGTTTCAAGGAACATTTTAATCAATAATTATGAAAGATAGTTTTTGAAAACGTAGAATTTTTGAATGAATTCAATTTTTCAAAAGTTATAGAAATGCTTCTTCGTTAATCGATATAAGTTTATTGAATAAACTTTTAAGATAATTAGTTATATTCTATTGGTAATTTCAAGGAAACGAAAACTGAAAATAGAATTATTTTTAGCATTGAAATTACTTGCCTGTGTACTCTAATATAGTAAGAGAGTTCTTTAAAATTAAGTTTTAAGAAATTTTTATTTGTGGGAAAGTATATATACAACGAAATACCAAACGGTCTCTACAAAAAAATTCTGTAAAACATCGGACGAAAATCTTTTGTTTCATAGCTTGTTTTCATCGACATTTTCATCGTGCATGGACATTTTTTGGAAGTAGACAGTTCCCTACACCCTTCTTGCATTGGATATACCATTGTAAATGTATGTAAAACAAACCATGAGAAGTAAGCGGAAGGTACTAAGAATATTATTTGGAAAACATTGTGGAAATGACAGTCGGAGATCCAAATTTAACTTTGAAATGGATTAAAAATATAGAAAAATGGACATCGTTAAGATTATAAAAAATCACAGGATGTGATGGCTCTGGTATTTGTTTACAGCTGAGAATAACGATCGAGAACTAATCTCACAATTATTTAAATAATGGGAACTAGGAATCGGGGAAGCCCATTAATTAGTTGGCTTATCTCTTTTAAAAGCGACTTACAAATCTTATGTAAGTGAAATAAAAGGCCCGTTGACTCGCAGGAGATGGCAGAGACTGATTGGACGGCCATGGCTTGTGGTGTACTGTAGTACCTTAGAAAAAAGTTTGGTGAGAAACAACGACAACAACAAATCTAATAAGCTCTTCAGTCATATAATATTGTTTTAACGATAAATATTGACTGTTTATGGAAAAAAGGGAAGATAACATTAGGAAACTTTTTCTTCCTGCACATTTCAAATCTTCACTCAAACTTTTAAACTCACGGAATTTTTAATTTTTATATAGACTGTTGTTTTTTGAAGTGGCAAAAACTAGAAAATATTTTGCGAATGTTTTTTATGCTTGCGCAATGATGTATCTTTTGCAAATCATAAAGTAATAGAACCCATGATTTCTTGCTTCATATACATGAAACCTTGGAAATATTATCCTGTAGATTCAGGAGGATTTTGCTTTTAATTGGAAGAATAAAATCTTTTTTCCAGAACCACTGTAGCGCAGACGTTAAAGGCGTGAATCTAATAGCCAGAGGATTGTGAGTTTTACGCTCGAGAAGGCCGAAGTTCCATAATGGTCCAAGTAGAATAGTAGAGGCTGGGACAAGTAGAATAGTTTAGTGTCCAGAATGTTCTCCAAGTTCAAATAATGCCTCTGAAAGTGGCATACCAAGCATGGTAAAACTCTCCGTGGACCCCGTTTTTAAGTTATGAGTACCCATCGCAGCAATGTCACTAGCGTCCCTAACATTCTCTAAGCTATGTATGCTCTTCCGATGGTTTGGTTTGGAGTGCTACGGTCTACTTTTTGCAACACGAGGGCTAATGAGACCGGAACCTACAGCTTAAAGCCGATTCCGAACGGCTACGAACATCCATGCCACAGTGGGATTCGAACCCACGAACTCCGGTTCCGACGGCTAGCACCCTAACCAGTCGGCCATCGTTCGGCTTACTCTTCGGATGATGTTAAATGAAAAACAGCATCGCAGTCGTGTCTAGCATGTAGATATATGACTATATTGCTATCTGCATTGAAACAAATTATAAAATGATTTTTTTACTGAAATATTCGATTTATACATTTGAACAGTATTATTCGTTGCAGATTCTATTTAAGTATTTCTTTTATTCATTTAATAAAATTTCTTTTGAATATTTTAGTATTTATAAAATATTTTTTTATAAATATTATGTAGCGCAAATACATTACATAAAATAAAGATTCTACTGAATTAATGATACTTATAACATTTCGGAATCAACATAAAGCATTAGATCCATGTTTAATTAGACTTTATTATAAAAACTTCACTTTAATGCCACAAATTGAATAAATATCCAACATTTTACGGCCACTCAATAAAGAGTAGTAAACATATTTTCCCCAAATGATTAAAGTGTTCAAAATCCTATTACTCCTTTCTCATAAACTAAATTAAATTCTTAGTTAATTTCTTGTAAAATCATTATTATGTCAAAGCTAGAAAAGTCGTTTAAAGAGGGTACACAATATATAGATCTGAATAAATATATATAAATATTCATAGATTTAAGGAGTTTTAAAGATATTGTTTTCGGAATCATGAGGATTTTTTTTTATTTTTGTAATCTGATACAAATCTTATTTTAAAAGAACATCGAAACTGTGGAAAAACTTTAAAATTGCAGAGAAAACTTCAGACACAATACTGTATGAATAATGCATCTTGAAGAATTTTATTTCAAATGAGTGTTTGAAAAACACAAGCGGATTTACACTTTCCTTTCTTTTCTAGATTTGGTCTTGAAACGTCTGAATCAAATTTCAATAGTTCCCCAAATTCTAGCATTGTTGTTGGGTTATAATTCATTTTTTGAAATTCAAAACGCTTGTATAGAACGATTGCATCTGATATTTACTGCGGTTCAGTTTTAACCCCTTGCCTGAGGAATATATATAAAAAAACCGTGCCAAAAATGAAAACAAAATATTTAATTTTGTTCGCTATTATCTTCAAATTGTTAAAAATAGATTTTTTTTTAAAAAGCAAAATTTTAAACGAAAAAACTGCTATTTTTAATTTTTCACATAATAGATTACAGCAATTTTTTCTAAAAATTATAGCAAAACAATATCTACAGTGTTGTGTCCTCACTTGGAAGCTTAGTGATGAATTTTTTTCGACTAGGCACAGATTCTTCATTATTATATTTCCATAGATTTGTATGGGTATAAAATTAGGATAAGTCAAGAAATTGATTCAAATTTGTTAATTTATTTTTGAGAAAATTGGACACAAAATAGTTTTGTAGTTAAAATAATCAATTCCGCGATTTTAGTGTTAATAAAACTAAAACTTGAACCTCTAGTACTTTTTACGTAAGGAGTAATTATGGAACCAAACTCAAGAGTGCGAATTATTATATTATATTTATTATCAAAATCCTCAGAACATGATCGGAATTATACATTCTTTCCACTCCTACCCTTCTTTTGTCCTTTGAGACGCATGTGCTTAGCTCAAGAAATTCTCCAACTAATGCACAAGGAATCCTAAATCTGAGACTGGTCCTTTTTTAACACGACATGTGGACATGTATTGAGGCCAATGTACTCTAAACAAAAAAAATCTATCCTTTTTTTAAAAATAAAACATTTTTGATCTTTGAGACGCCTGAATATAACTCAAGAAATCCGCATATTCAAAAAATTCGCCAACTAATTCACAGGGAATCCTAAATACGAGTCTGTTCCTTTTTTAACAAGTACATGTTGACATGATGTGGACTATGTAGTCTATACAAAATGTATCCTTTTTTTAAATGCAAACTTTTGATCTTTGAGACGCCTAAATAGAACTCAAGAAATCCGCATATTAAAGAAATTCACCAATTAATGCACAAGGAATCCGAAATCTGAGTCTGTTCCTTCTTTAACACATACATGTTGACATGTAATGAGTCCTATGTAGTCACACAAAAATTTATCCTTTTCTTCTAAATGCAAAATTTTGATCTTTGAGACGCCTGAATATAACTCAACAAATCCGAATATTCAAGAAATTCTCCAACTAACGCACAAGGAATAGTATATCTGAGCCTGTTCCTTTTTTTAACACGTGCCTTTGATATGTAATGAGGCTTATGTAGTCTACACAAAAAATTTATCCTTTTTTATAAATGCAAAATTTTGATCTTTCAGACGTCTGAATATAACTCAACAAATCCGCATATTCAAGAAATTTGCCAACTAATGCACAAGGAATCCCAAATCTGAGTCTGGTCCTTTTTTAACACGACATGCTGACATAAAATGAGGCCTATATAGTCTATACAAAAAAACTATCCCTTTTTAAATGTAAAATTTTGTTCTTTGAGACTCCTGAATATAACTCAACAACTCCAGATATTCAAGAAATTCGCCGACTAATGCACAAGGAATAGTATATCTGAGTCTGTTCCTTTTTTTAACAAGTATATTTGACATGTAATGAGGCTTATGTAATCTATACAAAAAATTTATGTTTTTTTTTAAATGTGAAATTTTGATCTTTGAGATGCCTGAACATAACTCAAGAAATCCGCATATTTAAGAAATTAGCCAACTAATGCACACGGAATCCTAAATCTGAGTCTGTTACTTTATTAACACGTACAAGCTGACATGTAATGAGGCGTATGTAGTCTATAAAAAAATATCCTTTTTTTAAATGCGAAATTTTGATCTTTGAGGTACCTGAATATAACTCAAGAAATCCGCATATTTAAGAAATTCGCCAACTAATGCACAAGGAATCCTAAATCTGAGTCTGTTACTTTATTAACACGTACAAGCTGACATGTAATGAGGCGTATATAGTCTATATAAAAAAAATCTATCCTTTTTTTAAAACGTAAAATGTTTAAAAAAGCAGAATAGAAAATATTACATGTCACTGGTTGTTTTCATTAATTTTACAGTAATTTGGCGCAGTGTTCGTCGATAATATCTTAAGTTTACAGCTATGTGTAAAAACGAATGAAATAAACTCACCAACAGAAACTTTTGTAGTTTCAGAGACCTGAAATTAAGTTTTTACCTCTAAACGCTATTACCACGATTTAATCATGTTTAAAGTGCGTTGGCGAATTACGGAAATAACTCTTACAGAATGTTTCGTCGAAGTCGGAAATTCCACGTTCCCAGTTTATTAAATACTTCATTAGTTTAGTTTCACACGCTACTTAGTTCGGAAGCACATTTCCCTAAGAGCAATTGCACCAAAACTCTAGTTTGTAGAGATTGCTTCAGAATTACTTACTAACAAATTGTCAAGAGCATAGAAATTAGATACACTCAGTTTAAAATAATTGTCAACAAGGAAAATAGTTAGAATTTCCTACTCCAAATAATTAATAATTGCTATTTTAATTTAATTAAAAATTATTAGGGCATTAAGTGTAGCTGCTTAATATGTTTTACATATTTAATTCGTCGCATCTTTATGACTAAAGCGAGTTATTTTCGGATTTGTGTTAATTGTACGCTTGCTTAGTTAATGAGTTTTGTAACGACATCTCTTATCTCAGTACAGAGATACTACTATGAGAGAGTTAAAATGCTATTATTACATTGAAGTAGATATAGAAAGCTGACTATTAGTTTATTATGTAAGGAATGTATTTAAATTTAAATTACTAGTGATATATTGAGTCTTGTTTAATGAAGGAAGAATGTTAAATCTTTTACGCTTCCTATCTTATATTTGTAATGACTTTTCTCTTTGTTATTAAAATCTAAAGTACTTAATGAAAAGTTACAGTTACATTCAAGTATATATCTATTGAAACGTAAAAAATTAGCTATCTTTCATTGTGAATGACTTAGATTGGGCACGGAATAGGAATAGATTACGATCAAATAAGCTATTGTTTGAGGCATGTATTGAAACACAGATGGATTAGCAGGGTCGGACAATCTAAAGATTACTACTCTCCTCTCAAAAATGTATATGGATATTTTGCAATTTGACAATCTTCCTATAAAGGCTTAGTACATATTTACCAATCATGAGTTTGTTTTGCACACGTATGCGGAATGAATAACTCGGATGATTTTGTTTGGTTTGACATGAAGAACTGCGATACACATTTTACTACGGGGGGGAGGAGAATGAAACCAGTAACTACTGCTTAAAGCAAATCCAGAATGATTACTAATATATGTATCAATGGAATACGGGCCGGTTGTAGCAGTTTAACCTTTATACAATAATTTAAATGTTCACTGCCTCCAGACTATTTACCGAAAAAAATAAATAAACAATTATTTTATTTTATTAATGTCATAAGGCTTAAATAGTAATTAAACGATAAAATAGGAAAAGAGAGTTGATTAAATGTAATATTTCAATACCTCCGAATTGTTTCAAGAAAAATATAATTACTATATATTACGAACTAAAGCATTGAAAGGATATGCCTTAAAATATCTAGCGATACTATCATAATAGTTTGAGTAAAGTTCTCGGACGAAAGTATTTCAGCCGTTTGGAGACGACATGTAAAATTGCAAGCTATTCCATCCAAAATTTGGGTTTATGCAGCCGTTTGAATAAGTTGAGGTGTATGTGCTGTTGAAAGCGAAACAATTTGAACATTAAATAGCGACAAGAGCTTTCTTAAAAGATTAAGATTTGATTCTTACAAATCATTTTTCTACGTTTAATAGTGGTTGATCGAGTTTAACCTTTTTACGGTGGGATGTTTCTTCCTATTTCCTTAGATAAAGACGAACGTGTCACATTCAAATCTTACTACCAGTAAACAGCTTCAATGATATTACTATATTGTACATCAATAAGAAGAAGAGAAGAAATAAAGTGTATTTTTGACACTGCCTTGCCTCCAAAGGGAACTAAATAGTGAACTGTGACAGAATTAAATCCTTGGTGGATATTTCAACCAAGCCCATATGGAAACTAAATAATGAACAGTGCCAGAATTAGGTCATTGGTGGGTATTTCAACCAAGCCCGTATGGGAACTAAGTAATGAACAGTGCTAGAATTTGGTAATTGGTGGATATTTCAACTAAGCCCGTATTTTTTAAACTTTTACATCTTGGTCGAAATATCAATCCTACTTACTCAAAACTTTAAACTTGGTGAACAAATCGATTCGAAGAAAAATAGAAGAATTTAACACAACTTCGCCTAATTAACACTTTCCGTGCAGGCAATGTATTTTTACGTTTTTTGCAGACTGTCACTGAAGCGTGGGTCACGTAAAAATACGTATTTAGTAGATTTGTGGTGGATACCCGCTAACCACCACAAATATACTAAATACGTATAATTATATGTATGTGCGACATTATATGAGTGTTGTTTGCATCGCTATGCAACGCTTTGCATGTTTTCTTTCCACAAGTTATGATTCTCGAGTTACTCGGTCTTTGTTGCGTTATTTCGTCTTCAATCGAATTCCTACTCCAGAACGTACTAGTCGTATTTTGTCAATTTGAAGCTTATTTTTTATTGTTGAATACAAAATTGGTAAAATGAGCCATTGTGACAAAGATAGCGATGAAGAAATATGCGCTGACAGATTATCGGGCTTTAATTTTAAAAACCGTTTATTTCTGTGATTTTGTAAAAATATTCTTTTGTTAAATAATCATACATTATATATTAAATGTAAAATAATAAAAGTTTCGTTCATAAATACAAAGTAGTTTTCGATTTACTGCGATTTTTCTGAATAACTAAACTTTCGCGCGATGTACAAAAAAAGCCCGCTGCAAGCATAAGTTGGCGGTGAAGTATACCCGCATGCCAAGTGTTAACAAGAAAATATATCATCAGAAAAGTGTACTATGCTTTTCAAAGATCGACTTATTAAAGTACTGCCAATTCGTCATACGGTGCGAAATAAATATATAAAGTGATGAAACGCTAATATAGCAAATATATTTTCACCATTCTACTAAAAAAATCACTTAAAGTAATTAGGTCTAGGTAAAAGTTTACCTAGATCTAATAATGAATGTAAAAGATGCTGAGAACATGAAGACAGTTTAACAAAAATAAACTTATGAGTGTCCACTCACTGTATTAAGTTACGATTTTATAGATTGATTTTCTCTTTCTATAAATAGCCGATGATTTGAATTTTACCAAACCCTCATTCACAGACTCTTAGAGAAAAGCTTAATTGGAAATAAGATCATGTTTACACGCATTTAAATTCCAAGCACTACACATTTTCTTGCTTAAAAATTTTAATTAACTATTTTTCAAGTACATATCTTTTACACCTAGTTCATTAAAATATATAATAGGCACAAAAAATTCATTCCCCTGGTAATATAATAACTAATTATTTTCGAATAACCTTTTTCTTTCAATAATATTATTCAACATATCTTAGAGCATTTTTAGAATGTTGGACTCTTTCTTTGTTTTATTTTAAATGTTCTTGAAGAAAATATCTACTTTAATTAGATATTTAAAAGAAATCTTTTCATATTTTAATTTTAGAAGATTGGAAAAAAATCTTCGGTTGACATTGAAATCTGAAATTTTACTTTTTTCTTTATTCCACTAAAAAATGTTATAGTTATTTCGCAAAAGTCAACAGAATTCATTAAAGGAATTATCTGGAATTTTGCAGTTAGTACACACACACAGACAACTATAATAGTTTCCAAATTTTATGGATCCAGGGCAAATCATGCGTATTTCTTGAAAAAAAAAACTATATTTACTAAAATGTGTACAAACACACTTACACAACTAATACACCTTTAATAGCTATTTAATTTTTTATGGATCAAATGCAAACCATGTAAATGTTTAAAAAAACATTTATACTTACGAAACTGTGTACAAACGCACACACACCTTTAATACATTTTAAAACTCTATGGATTTAATGCAAACAATGTAAATATTTTGAAAAACAAATATACTTACTAAAATTTGTACAAGCATACACACACATATATGTATATACATATATATTATATATATATATATATTATAATATATATATATATATATATATATATATATATATATATATATATATATATATATATATATATACATACATATATGTGTGTGTATGCTTGTACAAATTTTAGTAAGTATAGTTGTTTTTTAATATATTTACATTGTTTGC
>CM063501.1:172350278-172365278 GCA_032207245.1 Pardosa pseudoannulata
TGGTTTTATTTGATTGTTGTAGGAAGTAAAACCCACTTTATATAATTAAGTAAAAGAAAGTTTGGGAGCAGAATATATCTACATATATTCAAGTAAATCTGAGAAAATAAAAATTTATAGATATTTATTATTTAAGATAGTATTACTTGTATAATATATTCGTTAAATTAAAAAAGTAGTTTTGATATTTAACACTAGATTTAGGGACCGAGCCAATTTGAATCATTAAAAATTTGACCACTATATATATATATAACTTTAATATCACTTTTCAAAAATATACGTTGGTTTTTAGTTAACACATTGACGGCTGGAGAAGGGAATTCCCGTCTTTTATTTTTCAATTGTTGGCGACGGATTACAGAAATTCACGTTTTTTGGATTTTTTGTTATCACTTTAACAAAAAATGTGCCGGAATTGAGGCTAGACACTTTTCAGCGCATACAGTCTTCAATGTGTTAAGTAATAAAATATATGTATACTTTCATTCCTCTTTTCCGCGGACCCCTTCATTTCGCATTATCAAATGTGGCATATATATATTTCATGGTTGTGAGCCAATTTAACTCATAGAACGTATATGAAAATAAATATAGTAATAAATATAGTATAAAGTAAATATAAAGTATAAAGTATATTAAGTATAGTATAAAGTAAATATAGAAAAGAAGTCGATAACACTTCCATTCCAATGACATAAATTGATGCTACTGAAGCACGGAAGAATTGTCAAGTTCAACAATCATGTCAAGTTCAACAGATGTAGAAACCATTGTGCTAAATGTAATAGAAATGTTTGTGAAAAATGTGTTTCAAAAACAGATTTTGTATGTAAAAATGTTTTCCATAATTTTTTTATAATAAATATTTCATTTAAATTAATTTGGAACTATTTTCTTTGCAAAACACTTCAATTTTCTTGTATGAGTCAAATTAGCTCACTTCAGTAAAAATAGGTATCTGATAAACATCCGTAAATCTAGTGTTAACTAATAAATTAGAATATTTCTGAGTTAGGTTTTGAAGTTATGTTTTGCTTCTGAGACCTGAAAAAAAACTGTCGGATAATAGAATAAAACAGTTAAAATTATATTCTTACTGTTTTATTGGCAAACCAAATCATTATGAAACGTAAACCAAATTTAAAGACAGCAGGATTGCAACATAGTTTTCTTTGTAAATAATATTTAACAATTTTATACTGCTTTAAAATTTGGTGTATTTTAAATTCCTAGAATGTTTGCATTTGTCTTTAAATACTAAATTTTATATAAACTCATATTTAAATTTTAAATTTCTCAACCAACATTTTGTATATTATTTTTAATCATTTTATATAACTGGTGTAGCCCAGATGTTCTAATTCAATTGTAGAAAATGCTAACAAAAATCTAAAAAGGAAATGAATTCTTTTAATTCTTCTTAAATAAATTTATAGATATTTTCTTGAACTTTGAAAATTCTGCTTGTATATTTTTTACAACCGGTGATAACGTTTGTACTTATTCGATTGTATGAATTATTGCTAAAGTAAGATGAATATTATAAATCATTTTAAGTTGTAAATGTAATTAAAATTTATTTAAATTATATATACTAGATGTAGAATATCAGCAATGCAGTAAGTGTCAGTAAAAATTTGTAAATTAGTAGTGATACATAAACTTACTTTTAAACGAATTTGGCAAATAATTTAAGAGGAGAATTTTAGACTCTTACTACTTTTAAATGCTATTCTGATATATTTATACTATAAAATAAAGCTCTGAATATAAAAAAAAATCTCTGTTCACATTATATATTTTTACATTTGCACGACAATTTATCCCAGTTGAGATGAGTTTTATGCATAAGAAAAATAAATTATTCCGTTTATACTATGAAAAAGAAACAAAGGTATGAAAAATAAAAAAAGCTCTATGCTCCTTCCACTTTTCTAATGTAAATATTCTGTTGAAAAACTCCATTGGCAATGTACAATAATATTATTAATTATTTCAAAATAATAACAAAAGTATTGAATCTACGTTATGCAATTCCTATTTCTATACTTAACAGACAAGAAGTCCGTATGAGAAGGTTAAAGTTTGTTTTTAAGTAAATGTTTATTTGCATTCACATATTAAATGGTATAATTAGTATGAAATGTACAAAAAAATTTTGATATCTTCCATTTTATACCAATTGCTTAATTTTAATCTGTTTATAATATATTGTGTAGTAATATATTAGTTCTCGTAAGGTTGAAAACCTAATCGGAACTTATGCTTCACACACCAGGGTCCTTACTCTCGGAAACAGAGATTGGCCCCTTATCCCCTCCCCCCAAAGGTACGAGGAGCTTAGTAATATATTAGTAATACCACCTTAGAAAATTTGCATTGAATTTCAATTATACGGCTTTATAGCCATTCTACTAAACGACGTGTAAATAGCTCTTTACAGTAGTTGTTAATATAAAAAAGATTATCTTTAAGAGGGAAGAGAAAACAATAAATTTTCGATAGTATAAGAATTCTCCCAATATTTATCTTTAAAATTTTTGCTTTTAATTTGAACTTCATAATACCCCTTTTCATTTAAACGCTATTTTACGTCTCTTAAACGACGTATAAACGACCTTTTAAATTATGTATTATTAAAATAAAAATAAATACAAGATAAGAGTGAAAATACGTTATGGAATTTTCGAATAGTATTGTAATTATTTTAGTTATTAATTTTAAAATTATTAATTTTACGTAAATTGCATTGAATTTCAATCATATGCCTTTCCTTTTATACGTCGTTTTAAATAATTTGAACGACATATAAAGGGTACTTTACAGCACATATTGAAAGAAATCAACTTTAACTGTGAAGAAATATAAAATATTTTTGAAAACAATTATAATTTTTTTTGTTACTTAAATTCAAAACTATTGCTTTTACATACATTTAGATTGAATTTCATCTATACTCCTTTTAATTTATACATTGGTTTAAGTATTTTGAAAGGTGCATAAACATTGCTTTAGAGTTGTAACAATAAATTACATTCAGTTCAGCTTTTTTTTTACTCATCCCGTGAGTCATCGTCAAAGACAAACCAAAACAGGACCGGTTTGAACTAGAAAGAAACTTCGAACTTCTCCCAACCAATAGAAGGGTCAGTATTTTTGGCGGGATTTGGACACCCCACCGTTCTGGAGTGGACCCCTGTTTTTTCTCCTCGAGGTGGTCTAATTTTTATTTATTTTTTATTTTTTTAAGAGGACAAGGTTGTGACCAGAGGAGAGTAGAAGGCGAACGATGCTGGCATCCTTAGCTCGAGGTATAGACTTTTTGAGAAAAATCATCGCTATATTGTTTTTAGGGCCGGCGTCGACTCGAGAGTAATCTCCGATATCTACAAATGATAAGTTGATTCCAGTTGTAGTACTTAGGCATTTATTTAATTGTATAAATTCATTTATTCAAGACATATTTGTCCATGTATTTATTAATGAATTTTAATTTATTCTTTCTCAAACACTAGGCTAACGTAACATTATTTTTACAAGAGTACATGTTCATAGATGAACTGTAAGTATTAGGAGACATCAAGAAATCTTTAAATAGTATAATAATTTTCCTAATATTTAAGTTTAAAACTATTACTTTTAAGTCAATTTACTATAAACTTCAGTTACACATTGTTTTATTGATAAGTCCTTGGTCGAAGTATTTTTTTATTTCTAATGGCAAGGTATTTTACAATTATAAAAATAACAATTGTGGAACAACTGTACAAATAACAAAAGTAACATTGACCGAAGTCATTGCCTCAGGTGTTCTTTGGCTCTCCAATACAGGGTAGTCTTGGAGTCGGAAGAACCGCGAAGTGCCCCGCTTCGACGCAGATGACCTCTATTTATAGGTTCTCCAAGGTGACATAAAGAACAAAGAGGGGAGTCAAAAATGCCAATTCTATGGAGATGTTCACTTAGGTAGTCATGTTTTGTCACTAACCGGAACAACGCCACTGCCTCACGTCGAGGACGACCGGGAATGTTGGCGAGGTTTTCGGCACTCCAGGTCTTCAGTTTAACACGATCTTGCATTTGGGATTCGAATTTTCAATTCATATTCAAAGCTTGTTTCCGAAAGAGCTTTTTTGGGTGAAAAGATAGTCCAGAAGCATTTGTTAGCTGTGCTTTTGTTGCACCCTTACATGCGAGAAGATCAGCCTGGTCATTCCCATAAATGCCGCAATGGCTGGGGATCCATTGTAACTTGATATATTTGTCTTTTCGACTAATACAACGCATCAATTCTCGGCATTGTAGGATCTCATTAGCTTCAGCGGAGCCAATAAACTGTATGACTGCCTGCGAGTCCGAGAGTAGGACAACCTTTTGAAATTTTTGGTTGAAGTATAAACTATGATTTACAGTACATTTTGTAAACATAAAAAAGTAATTTTAAAAACTCATCAAGTGTGAAGAAATATGATGAAATTTTTTAACATTATAGTTCTTCCAGGATTACAAAGCGAATTCTGCTGTTGTTTTTATAGTCCATGGATTCCAAACTTTATGAAAATTATAAAAAACTGGTGCATTACAATTTATAAATCAAAGCGTTTTTAAACATTTTTTACATATACGACTACACTCCGATGGTGAGAAAACGAATAAATTTGAATTTCTTAAAATATTTCTTAAGATTAGGTTACTTTTATTTTTTTCTCAACCTTCAGATTCTTCAGATTTATTTACTTCGTAATAAATGAGGCAGAAAAAAATCATAATACAAGCTTCCGAGATGTGAATTCTTCTTTATTTTCTGCTTCGCGTGACTGGAGTGCGTGAAAAATCTTCTTTACGTTCTCAAGGGTCTCCAAGAATTTTTCATTAAAGAGGTTTCCAAAGAGTAGAGGCTACTTTCTCGTTTACTTTTTGAAAAGTTAAATAATGCGCATGAAGTGAGTGAAACAGCTGTAAATTTAGGGAGGAATTCCCAGGAGATTTTTCCACCCTTTTGAGAAACGTGTTGCATCATAAACGCTAATTTTTCTAATTCGAGTATACGTTTACACTGGGAAAATTTTACAAGTAAAATATTATGTATTTCTATCGCTAGTTAGTTGCATATTTCTCTTTTTGTTATATATATATATATATATATATATATATATATATATATATATATATATATATATATATATATATATATATATATATATATATACATATATATGTATATATATATATATATATATATATATATATATATATATATATATATATATATATATATATATATATATATATATATATCATATATATATATATATATATATATATATATATATATATATATAAATATATATATATATTCTATATATATATATATAATATTTGTGTGTATACACATTTAAAATGCATACACTATATATGCATTATATACTTATAATGTATACTGTGTACATATTATATAAATATTATATATATATATATGTATATATTATAAATATATATATATTATATAAATATATATATAATATCATATATATACATATATATATATATATATATATATATATATATATAATATATATATATATATATATATATATATATATATATAATAATAATTTATATATATATGTGTGTGTTTTGTTGTGTGTGAGTGTGACATATGCATATAAATTATATGTATGTGCATTTATATATATATATATATATTATGTACGTACACACACACACACACACACACTATATATATATATATATATATATATATATAATTTTGTGTAATATATCAATACTTAACCTTAAAATTTCCATAAAAATTCTCCCATTCTAATTCCTTAAAATCTTTTTCTCAGCCTCTAAATGTCTTAATCAAAAGTAAATCTCGACCTAAATTCTTTCGATCCATTTCCCAAAGCTTTCTATCCTAGAGATGTAAATTTTCTGTCTAAGCAACACGTTTCCCAGCTGTCGTTTGTAAATTTCTTAGCGTTTTACCTGATTTTACACTTAAATTCGCTGAGTAAGAGGAAAAATTCTTTCTGTCTTTGTTCTTGAGTGCACCTCTATCCGAGCAGAGTGATTTTTGTGTCTTTCTCTTGTCTGTCGTTGACTCGTAAAGATGTCTGTTTTAGCAGCTTTGAAATAGTTTTAATTAAACTTGTGCCGTTCTCTTCAGTGTGCAAAGATGTGCATTTCTTCTTTTTGTTTTTAATCTTCCCTCTATAATGCAAATAATTAGAATATCTCTTTCAAATGGTTTACTAGTCATTTTGGTTATTCTTGAATGTATTTTGAATAGTTTTGTAGTATATATGTATTTAATTACACATTGACGTACATAAGTATGTTGTATAGTTCAAATGCGATAATCGAATGGGGAAATTTAATATGTTATACTTTTGTAAAATTAAAAGATGTGATCTACTTACTTTACTGCAGTCGCTACTATGTTTAATGAATAATCTCAATATAAAGGATATTAAATCTGCTAGTCTCCTTATACAACAATATATTGTTACCAATTTATGAAGCGTAGCGTTCGTGGATTGAGTAGACTTTGAATTAAGACAGCAAAAATAACAGCACTTTATTCGTAATGCAGGGAAAACACGAATACAGCAGCCAACACCGCGAGAACTGGCTAGCACAGGCGATAGTTCACTAAAACTCTTAGCGCCAAACAACGTAGGTCTTTACCTCTACAAATTTCTCAGCTAACTGAACTTCGATCAGGATCGACCCCCGGTATTTATATCCTCGGGAGAAACTGGAATATTCTAGAAAGTACTAGGTACAAACGGTCTCCGAGAAAGTCACCAAGTCGCCAAATTTGGCGATAAACCCCAAAACTTGGCGCCAAATATTAGTCGCCAAAAACATCGCCTACAAGCCAATATCTCGCCAAATACATGATTTACCCATTATAATACACAGTATACGGCAAAAATACATGCCAACTTGCGAAATCCGTAACAATATCAATGCTACAGAGAAATATCATTGTATTGTATGCTATTGTGACAATACTTTTTAAGCAGTAGATTCGATGACTTTAATGACAACCTCTGACATGGAAAATAGATAGTTTTTTTAATTGCTAACAATATTGCAGTATAAACCTATTTAAATAAAAGTTTCAATATTACTGTAATTATCTTTCAATGTCACCAGTTGGCAGAAATTGAGCTCTACTCTCATACAGTATATAATGCATCATATACGTTTGTAATAAGTATAATAACTTTACAGCGTATGTGATAGATTTATACAACACTCTTAGTTAGAAAAACGAAAATAACTTTAAACCTTAAAGGCGATAATTCTAATGATGCGTAATATAATCAAAATGAAAAAAAATATGTATAATTTAATAGCGCTCAAATCATGTGATGTATACTTTTCGTGTATTTGTTTACGTTTGCAGCAATTAGTTAAATTCGTAATCCAAATGCTAGAATTATTTTGTTTTAGGATATAAATTAAAACTAAAAGATTGCATTTGTATTTAATCTCTTACTACAAACATACAACATGTCTAGGTTTGAAATAATTCTTCAGATTCCAAATAACTGTTGAAACTTAATAGAAAGTTTAGACGAACCGAAAGTAGTAAAGGAGTATAAAATTGGAAAATTAAATTCTTTTCCATCTGTTGCGAAAGCTATTTGGAACAGTTATACCCAAGAAGAGAGTTTTAAAGCCTTTCCAAAGCCCTACATTTAAGGAAAAATTAGTTTTCAACCAGCGATTTAAGTTCCACGGAGACACAATAGAAATGATTGGGAAATTTTCAAGTTTCTCCGTCCAAATAGAAGATTGTAAGTGGTTTCCATTTAGCACTTTGTAAAGAAAGAACATGTATGGTCTACAGAATGTTTACTGAAAATAGTTAAGAAAGAATCTATGAACAATGATGTGCAGCGAATATGACGACAAATAGAAAATTCTGATATGAATCTATAGATATAATAATATCATATATAATCATATAATCATGAAATCATTATACGTAAAATTCTGATATCATTACTATAATGTATAAATGAAAAAAATATTTAAGATTTACTTATTGATTTTGTCCTATTAAAATTTTTTAATTTCTTTTTGTTTTCTAAAATTGACATCTTAAAAAAAAAAAAAACATAAATGCGATTTGTTCTATAACTATTTACGACTAACCGACAGTAAGTTAACAGCATTGACATTAAAAATTCAAATTATTTTTCACCCCTTCTTTTTATTCCTTGACTTAATCTTAAAATACTTTTTAATTGGATAATGATCATCATGAAGTATTATGTGTAGATAATAAATGTACACACTATTCTTTTAATAAAATAACTTTCAAATACGGAAAATCGGAGAGTGTCTTCATTTCCCCATCATTCTAGTATTGTAGTTCAGAGATCTAATTAAATACCCATTGATCATTTTCCCTTCAATACCATCTGATGATAAAATTTTAAGAGTAAAGAAATTTTGCATTTTGTGATAAGAAGCATAACTAAAACGCCCAAAGCAATAACAGCAACAGAAATTTAAAGAATATTTTATAGAAGATAATTAAAGAAAAGAAAACAAAATTGCTATATTCGCACTGAATTTTTTTAAGAGATTTAACAATAGAAAGTATAATATTATTATTTTAAAAAGTATTTTTTGTAGAATGTCTTTATACAAACATTCGTCTTTTTATGTTATAAAATAATTCCATAATTAATTTATTATAGCAGTAAATTATATGATTAAGTTTTAAAATAAATTATTGTAATATACTATTGTAATTTAAACTAAATATTTTAAGTTAAATATAATAAATATAAAAAAAAAAATAAAAAAAAAAAAAATAAAAAAAAATTATATCATAAACAAAAAAATTATTATAACATTAAAAAAAAATATAAGAAACAAGAAGGCTTTTAAAAATAATTTTCACGTATGAGGCTCCTGCAAGTAGCATACCTTCTTTATTATTTACTGTGTATTATTTACTTTATTGTTACATTACCTTACTGAATGAGACGTTACGGTGGAGGAATCAGAGAAGAATGCGAATTATGGTATGAATACAATTCTTAAGTTTAAAAACTTTTCTGAGCACTTTGTTAAAAATAGTACTATCATAGATGAAGATACTGGGTTGGAGTATAACTCGTACTTTTTTTGTCTGAAAGAATTTTTATGTATTTTAGATTTCTTCAAGTAGTGTACCTTCTAAATTATTTACATCATTATTCTTATCATATTATTTTCATGAAAGGAATTTTTTTCTCTTTCTTAATTAAAAGAAAGGCTTCAATTAATATTAACTTATCCTTCCAGCACAAGTTTTTTGATGGGTTGAAAAATAATTCCACCTTTTTCTTTCTGGAAGAATTTTATATGGGTTGAGGTTTCAGAAAGTAGCATGCTTTCTAAATTATTTACAGTACTAAGCTTGTTACATTATGTTTTAAAGAGTAAACATTTTTCACTATCTTAATTAAAAAATGGCTTCGATGAAAATTATCTTATCATTCCAGGAAAATTTTTTGATATATTGTAAAAATAATTACACTATTCTTCTGGAAGAATTTTTTATATTCCACTTTTCTCTCAAATTTTATATGAAGTTGAATGGTTTCTAAATTATTTTTTTTACAGTATTATTCTTGTTTTATTATGTTCCAAAGAGAAAGTATTTTTCACTATTCCAGTTAAAAAATAGCTTCCATTAAAATTATCTTATCATTCCAGCAAATTTTACTGGGTTGTAAAATTATTCGACCATTTTTCTCTCTGAAGGAATTTTATATAGGTTGAGGTTTCTGCAAGTATCATGCTTTCCAAATTATTTACAGTATTATTCTTGTTTTATTATGTTCCAAAGAGAAAGTATTTTTCACTATTCCAGTTAAAAAATAGCTTCTATTAAAATTATCTTATCATTCCAGCAAAATTTTGCTGATTGTAAAATCATTCCACAATTGTTCTCTCAGGAAGAATTTTATATAGGTTGAAGTTTCTGAAAGTAACTTACCCTCTAAATTTTAGAGTATTATTTTTGTCCCATTATCTTCATGAGAGAAAGTATTATTCTTGTTACCTTATGTTCCAAAGAGAAAGTATTTTTCACTATCCCAGTTAAAAAATAGCTTCTATTAAAATTATCTTATTATTCCCGTAAAATTTTGATGGATTGTAAAATTATTCCACCATTTTTCTCCCTGAAGGAACTTTATATAGGTTGAGGTTTCTGCAAGTAACTTACCCTCTAAAGTTTAGAGTATTATTTTTGTTCCATTATCTTCATGAGAGAAAGTATTATTCTTGTTACATTATGTTCCAAAGAGAAAGTATTTTTCACTATCTTATTTTAAAAATGGCTTCTATTAAAATTATATTATCATTCCAGCAAAATTTTGTTGGGTTGTAAAATTATTCCACCATCATTCTCTCTGGAAGAATTTTATATGGGTTGAGGTTTCTAAAAATAGCATGCTTTCTAAATTATTTACAGTACTATTCTTGTTTTATTATGTTTCAAGAGAAAGTATTTTTCACTATCTCAATTAAAAAATGGCTTCTGTTAAAATTATCTTATTATTCCAGCAAAATTTTGCTGGGTTGTAAAACTATTCCACCATTTTTCTCTCTGGAAGAATTTTATATGGGTTGAGGTTTCTGAAACTAACTAATCCTTTAAAGTTTAGAGTATTATTCTTGTTCCATTATCTTCACGAGGGAAAACATTTTTCTCTTTATTAGTTAAAAAAGATTTCCCATTAATATTCACTTATCATTCTGACTCATAACTTTGCTAGGTTGAAAAAAATATTCGTATCTTCTACAATGTGGAATAATTTCATATGTATTGTAGGTTTTGCAATTAGAATTTTGCTTTTTAAGTTTTTATATTATTATTCATATCACATTATATGAGAGAAAGCATTTTTCTATTTCTGAACTTTAAAAAGGCTTTCCATTAATTTTAACATCATTTGTGCATATATGTTATCATTTTCGCTTTAAGCAAGCTTAGCACACAAAAAGAATTTCATTTAGCATATTTTAATTTATTTCTAAGAATTCGTATTCAAACGTAAGTTTTTAAAATTGCACTTAAGCCTAGTAATAAATGAGATAGAATAAATAACTTACGTGTATTTAATAACAAAAACTAAGATGATAAAGTTAAAATATTTTAAATCTTTCGACATTTTATATAAATGTAAATTGTTCCTTCAAATAAATTTGATGTATATTTCTATTCTATTTTAATTTTCATTCATTTTAAATTATCAGTTTATTATCTTCCTTTAATTCTGTCCTCTTAACTAAGAAGGGACATTTCCAATACAGTTTAATTTACGATCAACAAAAACCAATTTTGCTTTTCCAATAAGACTAGATCACAGCCTCAGTTTCATTTCCTGATTGTAAATGTTCGATGTCATTTTGCAAACTGGAGTGATTTATTCTAAAGCAAAGATACTTTACTAATAAAGTGATATCGGAAAAGATTTGTTTCACTTAAACAGCATTTGCAATTTGGGTCTTTGATTGATATTGATTTGTCGAGGTAGAGCATTTTTTCAGTAATTCATCTTCAAAGCGTGTTCTTGAAATACTAGAACTATGTAAAACTTAGACCTATAAAATTATTATACATGAACAGTTGTTTAGATGCTGTTGAGATATCGGATTTCGGTTAGGGAGTTACTTGAGACATGGAAGTAGTTTTAGAACTGGAGAAATCTGAACCTCGTCCAAGGCAATATATTTTAAAGTCAACATTTTCTCAACTATTATTTTTTCATCAACTATTATTTTAAAAATTTATAATCAGAAAAAAACCATGTAAAAATATATTTAATGAAAAGTAACTGCATGAAACCTGAAACTAATTATTTTATGTTATTTTTATTAGTTTAATTCAAATGCTAACCAGCGTAAATATTTCAATCAAAATGCCTTGTAAACCTAAAATAGTTAAACTAATTATTTTATGTTATTTTTATTAGTTTAATTCAAATGCTAACCAGCGTAAATATTTTACTTTTTACACTATTTCAATCGATTGATGCCTTGTTTGACGTTTGATGTTGATTGATGCCTAATGTTTGACATAAAATAATTAAAACTAATTACTTTATGCTATTTTTATTAGTTTAATTCAAATGCTAACCAGTGCAAATAATTTATTCTTTACACCAGATCAATCGATTAATGCCTTGAAATGTATATTTGGTTTAATGAGTTACCACAGTAATTATTTTCAATTTTTGTAGAACACATATATTATTTAACAGATACCCCTAACAATGTTTATAATTAAACACTCAAATGGTTTGGTAGTAATATTTAAGAAGAAATTCATCCGGTCATATAAACGTGTTTTATCTGGTAGATGAAAAAGTACCAGTTTGGGCCATATTAAGGGAAGGTAGAAACCTTAACTTTATCGTTCAGAGGAGTTTTTTGTTTTACGTTTTGCAGGGTAAATCATATATCGTATGAATTTGTATGCCCAAATGTTAGAAAATACTCTACTTATTAAGCATTTCCTTAAAATGAAAGTTGAAACTTGCAGAATTTCATTGATTTTTCAAAAATGACTTAGTTTACTTTGGTTCTGAACCCCTTGGCTGAAGTTTTAAATCTAATATCAACTTAAAATCTTGTACCAAACCTTGTTATTGATTTAGGCGTTTTGATTTCTTTACAAGTAAATGAAGAAAGTAGAGAAAAGTTTCTCAAAATCAAATTTGTTTCTATCCACAATTTATCTCTTTTATGATACATTTTAATCGTCGAGCAGGGAAAGAAATTTTATCTTTTGTGTGGATCACAAGACTGCATCAGTTGGAAGAGGTATAAATCCTGTATAAAGGTACAGGAATCAATTGAATTAGAGGCTTAATGTTTATATATTTTTATTATATGTAATATAATTGATAACATGTTACTTATGTTACTACATGTTACATGTTACACTAAGGAGATATTATTTTTCTCTAAGCTGGTGAAAATTACGGGCTACATACCTTTTGTGCGAAGAACTCCATGTTTGATGATGAAGTTCATAATACGGAGTATATGCAGTGTAAGAAAAAATAATTATCAAATACTAGTTAATTGAGTTAAAATAGAGTTTTATGGTATAAAAATTAATGCATATTGATTGAGTAATCTGGAAACATATTTTGACAGCTGTCTTGTCAATAATCTACGGGTCCTGAAAGGGGCTTCCATCTCAGGTTGAAAACGTTTGCTTGAAACCTAAGTATTTCACAGCTACAATGATTCTTTTACTGCATACCATGAATTAATTAAATAATAGAATTCAAGATTCTTCTGAGAAAGTAATTAAAAGCAAATATTTTTATTTCTTTTAAATAGATTTAAAAACATACATTGTTTCAAATGCATGTTTACACGTCGATATCTATAGTATTTCATTGTTACAGACCTATATCAGTTCGTTGTATTAAGATTGACGTTAAATGGAATCCATATTATAATATAAAATAGTGATGGACAAGTATGTGCTGCAAATATTTTAAACACAAAAGTTCAACATTCTATAGTTAATGCTTTCTGAGTTATGCCAGGCAGCGTGAATTTCAGTTGTATTGACATTTATTCTTTTACAATAATAATTGAACTCAATAAGGAACGTGCACGAACATTATATGGCTATTCGTTTGGATATCCGAGATACAAACGTACGTATAGACATCAAGTCCAAACTAAACAAATTTGCATCAGGTATAGTCAGAATGTATATTTATTTTCAAAGTTTTAGTTTCAACGAACGTACGTATACATTTAAGACTGGGAAGTAGTCAAAATGGTATTAGACACGAACAAATTAGTTATTTACTTTTAAGTCTGAGGACTGAAAATTATCTTTATTACAATTCTTTCTTTACTTCGTAGAAAGTAAAAACTGTTAAAAATTTTGTATTTTATATCACAAGAGATTTGATTTCACAATGCAGTAACATATTTCATAGCAATTATTACATATTTTAATCTCAAGCACTTCTAAGTAGTTTGAAATATTTAATTTACACAAAATCGCATACTTTTTTCTACAATAGACTGCAATATGACACTGAATGTATTCTGACTTGTATTTTTCGCAATACAATATCAAGATAAGGGTATTATAAAATTTCCCTTTTCCGATTCCCATTTCAAAATATTATATAAGAACGTAAAATCATAAAAAGTTCAAAAAATAGATTATTGAATACGGTGTTGTGTTCTATCTTAATCCTGAAATAAAACTCCATATACTTCGAAGGAAAATATATATTGCCAGATTCTATAGAAATTGTAAATATTTTTCATAACATATTTAATAATTTGGTAGTTTATAAATATGTAGTAAATATTTGGTAACTATAAACTTTAAAAGCTGTTACACATTTGAACAGAAGTAAATATTACTTAATATAAAAATTAAAGAAATGTTTAATTTTCTACCATAGTGTGATGTAAATATCTTTAATAGGATAGTTATTTTTTGCATGTATATGTTATGATAAATAAAATTGTTAGTAAAGGAATGTTACACCAAACTTTTCTACAGCTAAAAAATTTAACGATAACGGAAATTTTAAGTCTATTGATGCAATTTTTTAAGACTACCTAATAGTGCAAGAAACTCGTTTTTATAATTATGATTTTCATCATTTTACATATGCAAAAAATTTATTATTAATAATATAATAAAATAAATATTTAGTTAATAATTTAGTTAATAAATAGTTAATTTAGTCTATAGGAGTTGTCAGAACAACTCCTTCAAGATATTCATCATTTCGTCATCATAAATTTAATAAAATTACAAAAAGAGTTACATTGGAAGGAGACAATTTTGCTATCTAATAGCCTTAGTCAAGGCTAGTTATTACGGATTACGGATCACGTTACGGAATTTAAGGACTGTTTTAATGCATGTCCTATAGGATACATTGGAGCTATTTTCTTTGAAAATGGTGCAAGTACATT
>CM063501.1:172367778-172387778 GCA_032207245.1 Pardosa pseudoannulata
GTTGTTTAAGATTGTAACAAACTGGATAAAATAATACATTATTTTAAAATTTCTTCCTTCTACAGGATTTACTGCACTTTGTTGTCGATTATAAATACAATGGCTTTTTACCATGTCTTTTAGCAGTAGTAAACTGAAGTATATTCTAGCTGATAGTTAAGATCGAAAAAAATCTTCTCTGTAAAACATGTTAATTTAAAGGTAATCATTTATTACTAGCTACATAATTACATATACAACTATATATTAACCACTATTTAATTTGCTTATTTGCTTTTCCTATACAATATTTGAATGTTTCATAGTTATGCTTCTAATCTTTAGTTATATTTATCATAAACTTTTGCCATGTATTTTTGCCGTAGTTAAATGCAATTTGTTCTAGATGACTGTTATAATCGAAAAAAAATCTCCTTTATAAAACGGGTTAAACTAAATATAATCATCTATTTGCTACTACATAATTACACATTCTATACTGAATATTAACTTATATTTTTATTTATTATTACTTACATTAACTATTATTATTATCATATCCTATATATTTACTCTTTATATACTTTTCCTTTTATTCTTTATTACATTTTAACTACTATTTAATTTACATTTCCAATAAAAAAATTTGCCTGTTCCAGAGTTATTTTTTTTAGATCGGATGCATAAATGTCTGCTGCGATACGTTCCGAATGATTTGATACTTCGAACGTGCTTCCTGTTTGGATGCATGCAATATCATGCTGGAAAATTCTCTCAACTATGATTCTATTTAAATCGGACAAGTTCTTCCTCTCACCCATCTGTCTGTAGTACCTCTCTCCTACCTTTAAATAGATTAGAAAGGAAACGTTACAGCCCTTAAATTTAACCTTATGTAGAAAGAGAGATGTTTAGTGCACCTACCAGACTTGGACCAAGCATCCCGAGATTTTAGTTCAGCACTCTGATGACAAAGCCATCGCACGATAACAAACCGAATGGTTAAAAAACATAAGCTATCTTTGGTGTTTTACTAATATACTCTGATACCAAATGTATTCTACCTACACTCAAGAGCCAAATCATTATGACCACCCCTACATTTTTCAATGAACCTGGATGACGTGGAAGGCAAGCGATCAGTTGGAACTGGTATTTAACTGCTGCTGAAGAGTCTGAAGAATCATTCTTTCACTTACTTCAGTGTGTTATGGGAAAGGCTACAGATCTCAGCGATTTTGATAGAGGATAATATCTCGAAGGCTCGGAACTAGTATTTCCGAAACTTTATGACTCGTGGGTTGTTCGCGATCTACAGTTGTTAGTACTTATGCAAAGTGGATAAATGACGGTGAAACCAGCAGTAGACGACATGGTGTTGGACATCTACATGGTATCAAAGAAAAAGGTCGTCGGAAACTATCTCGCATGGTGAAGCTAAACCGGAACCAGACAGTAGCTCAGCTGACAACTCAATACAATGGAATGCCAAGTAGAATAGTATTGGAGCACACTGTTCAGCTGATACTGTTGGATATAGGGTTACACAGCAAACGTCCCAATAGTGTGCCTTTGCTGACAAACCGTCATCGCCAACTGCGCCTACGCTGGGCAGGGAACATCGCGACTGGTCCATGGATCAGTGGGCCAACTCGTTATTGACAGGTGGTCATAATGTTTTGGGTCTTGAGTTTATTTAACACTGGACAATGAAGATATAGGAAATCCCTGACTTTTGAATCGAAGCCCAGTATCGCATGAATGTTTAAGATTCGAATATTCTGGAAACTCAAGCGATTTTTTCGATGGCCAAAACATAACTTATGACTCATTAAAGGGTAAAGTTAAAAAAATAGAGATATTTTAAAGGTCTTTACAGTATTAAAGAAAATTAGTTTGAACAGGTCTTAGGGTGAAAATATTTGAAAAAAAAAACAGTAGATAATAGAGTCAGTTGGGGAAAACAAAATAAAATAAAATTAGAAATCAGAAAAGGGAACAAGAAATAAAAATTTCAGGAGGAAAACTGCAAAATATATAAAATTAATATTAGTTTTTCTATACAGTAAGTTTGAATTTATTTCTTAGGAAATTTTATTAAATATATACCTTTTTAATCAGAGAATTTAAAATACTATGCAGATTGTTTCTAAGAAGAAATTATTTTTATGTGCTTGTTAAGATTATTCTAAATTTTCATTCTAAATATTATCTACATTTGTGTAAATTCACTTGAGCTAATGTACAATTTAACAGTGCAAAAGAATATTGTTTTGAGTTATATAATGTTATTATATGTAAAAAATTAACATGCCATAAAAAATCTTTTCATGCATAACCTATATTTCTAATAAATGGATTAATTTCTCAAATTTTTTAAGACGTTAATATCTCTTTGATGAAGTTTGAATTAATGGCTTATGCTATGCCAGTAAGTTTTGTGTTACTAACTTCAGGCACTTACATAAGTCTCTTAATGAACCAAGCTGTTCACAAATATTAAATTCTTCCTTTTAGAAATATATTGATCAAGTTAACGACCTGGTTTTCCAATCTCAGTCAATGCGCTTTCAAGGTCTTAATTTAGTTCTTGCACACTCTTCGAGATTATCAATTTGAACTGAGCGATTAAGTAAAGGTAGCGCAGGAAATTTATTTTATTCTCAAATAAGTGATTTCTTATGTGCATTTTATGTTAATTCAAAAATTCATCTTCGATGTCTGTATTTGAAATTAATTTGCCGAGTGTCTTTATTTGCATACTTGAATGAAGAAAAAAGACTTGTAAAAGAAAAAAAAGTGATTTTCTTTGATTTTTTATAACTTGTTTCAAAGAAGAAAGTTATTTGATTTCAAATCCATCATGTCCTTCGATGTTGAAGAAATTTCATTTTGAATAAATTATCTATTCAAAATAGGGTAATAACTCAAATTTTTTTTTGTTACATGTTCCTTTTTCAGAGTCCCTGTTTAAAATGAAATAACTTATGTAAATTCTCTGTTAATATAAGGTTTTGCAAAAGGGAGTCAGGAATAAAATCGTATTATGTAACTAGTAAAAGTTTTTCAGAATTGCTATTTAAGGTGGAACAAAATGAAAATTGAAAAATCATTTATACAATTATATTCTGTGTATCAGAATCTTACAGTATTTTTGGAATTTCATTAAATTTCAAAAAGAAAAATTCAAGCAATTCAAGATTCTTTACAATTCAGAGCTGTAAGTAATTTTGAATTGGCAAACATGTAAAATGTATAAATATATTTTATTTTTTAAGATACATATATAAAAACTAAACTGATCGGCGCAACGGCCCCAAGAGGGCCAAACCTACGGTGCCAATCTCCGTTTACGTGATCAAGGGCCCTGGGTTGCTAAGCATATGTTCCGGTTAGGTAGTTAATCTTTCGCGGAACCTTCAGTGCTTAGATCTCAAGCCCGCTTGGTCCTCAGTTCATGTACCTACTGAATTGATGAGTAAATCTTGCCCAGCCCGGGGATCGAACCTCGGATCTGTGTCGTAG
This sequence comes from Pardosa pseudoannulata, assembly GCA_032207245.1. Lineage (NCBI taxonomy): Eukaryota > Metazoa > Arthropoda > Arachnida > Araneae > Lycosidae > Pardosa > Pardosa pseudoannulata. Next base: position 172,371,283 of record CM063501.1, read on the forward strand.
GACAGCGAAGAGCTACCCCAACGCCACTGATCTTCATATATATTATAAAATATATCAGTAAATACAAAAGTACTATATCTACAGCAGAACCGCTGCATTATAGTCTTATTTTAACAAATAATTTTGAAGGTGCCGGACGTGAATTAATTTGTTATTCATTCGTCAGTAATATTCTATTGCTTATCAATCTAGCGTTGTAGTTAAAACAGAAACAGAAAATAAGAAATAACAATTTTCATCATTATTGTTTTATTAATTTCATCTCCAACATTTTTATCACGAGTACTTACACAACACTATCCATCTTTATACATTTGTTTCTATTCTTAGCAGCAAATTGTTAAGTAAACGAATATAATCTTTTACATTTCTTGGATGGTTAAGAACATAATGCAACTGAGAAAAATATTAAATTTATCTCAACAGTGTTTTTTTAATCTATTTACATTAGCTAATTGCATCAGGTTCAACTAATCCCCAAATTTATACATAAATGTAATACGTAAATATTCTAATTTAATATTTAAAAAAATAATTGTTAATTTAACCACGTTCCACATACTCCACCCTCGTAAAAAATACTAAGCAAAGAAAAATCTTTCACTGAAATGTCTCTTGACAACTGCAAGATTTCATCTTTATTCCTTTCATTACGGTCTTTAAAACCTAACAGTGGCTTAGCGAGAGTAGAATACCAAGTGAATCGAAAAATACTCCAGAGATTTTGTCGTTTAGTTCTTATTTTGTTTCACGGTTTCTTTTTTGATATATTTCTTTTCGTAATTCATTGTAGGTTTTCAGAATATAGATTTTTGTTAAGGCACATTAAGAGCTTTACAACTGTTTCAGTCTTTAATATTGCAAATAGGAAATGCTTTCTTCTGTTTAAAAGCTGATATCTATTCTTCTGTTAAGATATCTGTACAAGTGTTATTGTGTGCATTTTTAAATAGTTTGTACTAGTGAAAATAGTAGAAAGAATTTGCTATTGGAATAATAAAAGATTGTTATCTGGAAATGGATTCAGAAACATTATTTCTTATTGTTAAAGAAAGCTGAGAATAACCAGTATAAACTTTGATATCTATTATTTTGTGAATGTTTTTGCACAAAGCATTATTGTTTGCACCTTGAATAGTATATGTGTAGGAACACAGTACGAATAACTGGCTGTTGGTATAATAAAGATTCTTATCTGGAAATGAATTTTGAAACATTATTTTTATTGTTAAAGAAATCCCAGTATAATCATTTTAAACATTGGTATCTATTATTTTGTTAATATTTCGGCACAAAGGATTATTATGAATTTTTTAAAGTGTATGCACGTAAAAATAGAAATAATTAGGATGTCATAATAAAATATTTTTATCAGGAAATTGTTTTGAAAATTTTATTTCTTATTGTTAAGAAAAATTGAATACAATCATCTTTAAACAAAAATGTTTTTAAGAGCTCAAATTAAAAAAAAGAAATATTTATATAACTTCTCATTTTAGTTTTCATATAAATCAGCCCTTGGGATATGAAATACAGTTATCGGATAATATTTTATTCATTAATGTTATTTTATTTTAACTGACATATAATTCATAAATTGGTGCTTTTACCATCAAAAATATTTATTATAAATTTTAGGCAATAACAGTACCTTAAATTTTTTTTTTTGAAAATCTTTAAAAAAAGGAATACTGTCAGGAAAATATTTTAGCCAATACAAAAATCATTAGTACTTAAAACTGTAAAATGATAAAATAGATAAAAACTATGCATTTTTTTTTAAAATTTATTATGAAAACACAATATTACAGAATATACTAGTAAATTTAATTATTTTAAATAATAAAAATTTCAATGTTTATATTTATGTAATTTAAGAAAAAAATTCCATAAAGTTTCTTTCAACAAAATTTTAGTTCTTCACCTAAAGTCGACAGCGTGTTTTGTTTCTTTGTCCCATTATGTGATCATTTTATAAAGCAAAATATGAGAGATTCGCTTTTGATGAAAAAACTGTAATCGAGTAAAATTTTTTTTTTCCGAATAATTTTAGTATTTTAAGAATCTAAAATTTACACAGGTTTATAATTTATGAACATTTCTGTGCATTTGCATTAACTAAGCCATATCAAAATTCGATTAATAGAAAAATATTTTATCTTATTTAAAAGGAGTTATATCTTGAGTGTATTTCTTGTTCATCTGTTTTGAAAATTTAAATGAATTATGACATTTTTAAATTTATTAAAAGATTGTACAATATCACTAAATCTTTATAAATAATATCTTTGATTGAAAGAAATATAAAATATATCAAAATATAATCTTTTATTTCTTTCAGGATAATTTAATATGTTTTTTATCTTTTTGATAAAAATAGTCTCATACAATTACATTATATATTCATTAAAAAAAAAAAAAAAGCAATGAATGATGCAAGAAGCATTTGCAAGATCATTTTTGATTGAATATTATTTTATAGTTTTAATGACCATTTGGTAAAAATTTTTCATTTCAAAAAAATTTTTTTTTTTTTTTAAATTTTTAGCTTCCTTAAAGTTGAGAAATTTAATCACACTATTTTATATTTATTCTATTTTAAAAAATTTACAAATGGAGCATGAATCAATATTTTCTCTTTCTTCAGAATCAATCAGTGGATTTGATAATATCCTCTTTAAATTTGTTCAAAAACAGATAATAAATTCACTGAAATGTATATACTTTAATATATTTTTCATCTAAAGGTGAAAAACAAATATTAATAAAAAAAAAAAATGATCTATTTACAATTCCATATTTTGACACTTAATTTTTTCTTCATATGTTTTAAAAAATGGTTTAATTTGTAAATATGAAGATATTAAAGAAAAAAAATTTAATTTTCTAAATAGCTGTTTCTTTTACTAAGAAACGTAAAAAGAAAAAGGGCGATCATTTTATTATCCTTTAGATCTGAAAACAAAAAAAAAACACTTTTAAAAGGTGCATGCCTTGTCTTTCTGTGCAGTATAAATGTTTGGGTTCATACTAAAACTTTAAGTCATTTAGCGATCTAAAAATAACACTGGGCGTAAGGGTTAATGTTTCTTATTGCTCAAGAAAACTGAAGGTAACTATGTTAGATAAAATGGGAAATCAAGAACTCAAACCCCAAAAATTTATTTATAAAAATTTTAGGCAAATAGACAGTTTAGATATAAAATTACAGTTAACTCGCAATAATTTTGAAAATTACATTTCTTACTTTTAAAGAAAAATGAAGGATATACATTGTCAGAGAAAATGTAGGTTTAGTGGCCAATAGCACATTAAAAATATTAAAATTGTAAATTATTGAAATATATTTTATAGTTTATAATTTTAGCTTATGTACATTTTTACATACAGTAATCATTTTATCTGAAAAAAATTACTTAGCTCTCACATAAAGTTTCAGATAGAATTTATAGTATTTTATAATTTAAGCGAAATTTTAAAATTAAAAAATATTATATTTTCTTCATAAATGTACTTTATTGAAAAATTATTCCAAACTAAGGATAATTCTTCCAATATTAGTTCTTTCAGAACTAAAGAAAACAAAGAATGTTTAATGTTTACAAAGACACCCTCCCATTATTTTCATTGTCATAAATGTGTAAATAGGAGCTAAAATATTCTAAAATATTGATATTTTGAAGACATAATCAATTCAAGAAGTTTAGATGATGTAGGAAAATTTTCAACGAATAGCTTTTTCTATGTAATTTAATTTTTCTAAGAAATAAATTCACAGGTTTACAATTAAAATGTAAGTTATTTCATTTCATTTAAAATTGTAAAATAAACAAAAATTGATGTTAAAACTGATAGTGGTAACGTTAGGTGTGCTGTGATATTTTTCTTGTTTACTTGATAATTCGGAAGAATAAGTTAAAAAATTCAACTAAAAATTTAAACTTAATATTTTATTATTTTCCTTCTATTGGTAATAAAATGTAACTTATGATTTTAAAGAAATAATAAAATTCAGATTCATCAAAATAGGTAATCAATTTCAAGGTTTTTTGAATTTCAGAGGATAATTTTCAAGTAATAATTTTTATCAAATAATTTTGATTCAAATAATTCCGAATTAAAATGAAGATATACACTATTTTACATATTAAATTAAATAAACAAAAATGAGATTCAAATGAAGAACTGCAATTTCGTGTTTGCTTTTCATATTTGTAGTAACGATTTGATGATTTGGAAAAGTAAATTAAAAAAATATAAAATGGAATTTTAATCCCCTTTGAGGAAGTAAGAAAATAGAATACTTCATTTCAATAAAAAACTATTTTTTTTCTCTCTGAAATAGCTTTCCAGTTCTCTTGGAGAAAATTGTAATGAACACACAAATAGTCAAATTTATTCCTTTCTTGAGCTAAAAAAAGAGGGTTCATGAATAATTTAGCATTATTCCTTCAAAAAGTTAAATGAGTATTGACCTGAACTTGCACAGTACTAAATTAATACTCTTCATATTAAATAAACTATTTAATTAATCTGAATCATGAAAAGTAGGTGCTTGGAATTTTTCACTGTACTTGGAATATACAAATTTTATAAAAAATCATGCATGTTTTTACAATTTAAACCTTTCATATATGCACAGCCCCAAACTTAAAAATGATTTTCTTCATATGTTAAAATAAATGATTTCAAACTTGTAAACAATAACAATAATTTAAAGCATAAAAATTAAAATTAATTAGTAAAATAATGGTTTTTCTACAAACTAAATTTTAGAAAAAGTGTGATATATTTTATACACAATCAAATTACCTTTAAATAAAAAACATACACCTGTTTCTGAAAAGTTTACATAGAATTTACCACTAGAATGTTCTCAAAATTGAATCACGAAAGTCATTTGTAAAATAAATTTCACTATTATCATACTAATTGACATAACAACCCAACGGCGTAAGGCTTTCTACTGAAGATTTCCATAATAACCTGTACTTGTCTGCCAGTTCTTTAGTATCATTGCTTTAAAACCGAATTAATTAATTCAATCCAAAGACTGGGACTCCCTCTCCTAGGACACATAGTACGTTAAACACTAGGTGCATGGTTCTCAAAATTGGTTAATTACAGCCAAGTCATTTCTGGGAAAATTTTACTCATTACCATGCTAATTGACACAACAACCCAGGATGGGACAAAGCTTTCTACTGAAGATTTCCATAATAACCTGTACTTGTCTTCCAGTTCTTTAGTATTATTGCTTTAAAATCGATTTAATTAAATCAATCCAACAAAGAATGGGCCTCCCTCTCCTAGGACACATAGTACGTTAAAAACTAGGTGCATGGTTCTCAAAATTGGTTAATCATGGCCAAGTCATTTGTGGGTAAATTTCACTTATTATCATGCTAATTGACACAATAACCCAGGACAAGGCAAGGGTTTCTACTGAAGATTTCCATGATAAATTAAATTTTGCCCTTGTCTGCCAGTTCTTTAGTCATTGGTTTAAAATCGATTTAATTAAGTCAACCCAACAAAGTTTGGGCCTCCCTCTGTTAGGACACAGGAAAAGTTTGGCAATGAAAACTTTATTCACTTGATTTCTTTAGGCCCTCCTTATACTTAGGCATCCCAGTTCATTCTTTTAAATTTAATATTTTTACTTTACCCAGCTCTCAAAGCTTCAATGAATTTCAAAGTTCAAACGTCGTCTCCAAACAGAAACTTGTTTCACACCACTAAAGATGCTTCTAAGTACCTTCCATTAGGAAACAGCAATTCTGCATTTTCTATTCTTAACCGTTTATCCGCCAATGTTCCAATAATAGAACATGATTTTTTAAAATAAAAAATTCACATGTAAAAAAATCTTAGCAATACCGCTTTTAAATACAATTGAAAATGACATTATAAAGTATTTTTTACAATAAGTTTTATTTTGTTTAGATAATTATTAATTTTTTTTACAATATTTCGAATTTTACTATATTTTGTCAATTTTACTCTCCTTTACAATTAAATTTACCAAAATTCCAGTTTAAATGGAAAAAACACAATACTTTAAAATATATCTTTAATCAATATATTCTACTGGAATACCACAAAAGGAAAATTTTATTTTTAAATTTTAAAGGTAAAATTTAAGTATTTATGGCTATATTCCATTATTGGAACATTGTCGTTTCAAGGGTTAAAGACAAATAGGCATTATATTTGCACTGTAGTTATTTCATTTCTTTCAATCTAAACTACTTTAAGTGTAGCCGTGACACAAAAGTATAGTTTAGACTAAAAAGGATGCTGCGGCGAAAAAAGCTTAAGAACCAGTACAGTAGGCCATCTGGGGCCGTGTCATAAATATTCCTGTACAGGGAAATAGTCTAAATACAAAGTATGCCTATTTTTTGAAAAATGCCGATTGGCCACACAAATTCCAATAAAGAAATTTAAAAGCAGATCCTTCCTGCTTTTAAATTCTAGTCATAAATTTGAACTGTAAAGATAAACCCACTAAGATTATTTTTATGGGAAGGAGTGATCAGAGAAGCAGGTCTTCTAAATTTGATAAAAACTGTATATTTATCAAGCAGTTTAATTCATATTGTTACTATCTCTGTTTGAATTTACTACATTGTTGCAAAATTTCTAAAAAAGCACAACAACAATAAACCTTTCTGAAAAGCTAAGTTTTGAGCTAGTGAAAATAGTAGTGAAAATATTTTACTGCGAGTCTCAAAAATTGACAAAAAGTTTCTAAAAATTGAGTCACCATTAATTCATGCCATACAGAAAAATATTTTTATTCAATTATTTTTAAAGTAGTTTATTTCTACCTCCAGAAATAGCTTGATTTATATTCGAATATCTTTCTATTGCTTCTAAGAAATAACAAAAATATTCCCCAGAAATCTTGCTGTACCTTTTCTTATACGTTTTTTCTATTTCATGATAAAAGCAATGCATTTTCCAGAGCAAAGCTATAAATGTATTAAGTGTAATCTGGTAACAGAAAACTTTGTATTTTTATAACTTTTCTACAGTGCTGAAAGAAGAAAATTTGATCCCAGAAGCCACGAAATAAATTTATTGTGCGATGGATTTGAACCATACATTTCTCAACAAGAATTTTATGTTTTGCAGCAAAATCGACCGAAAAGAAAACGTTTTGGCAACAGACTAATCAAACCACTTGTTATGATACGTTAATGGAATAACTTTTGTAAAAATATATTGATATAAAAACTAGACTTTAACTGTCTATAAGTAGAATAGTATGGTTATTGTATAAGTATAATTTAAAGGTGTCTAGTAAAGAATATAATGTGTAAATTTCTATAAATAGACGAAAAAGATCACTGTGGAGTTGAATAACAACGAAAATTTATTTTTTTTCGCAATTTCGATTTTTTATAGTAACTAAAACAAATAGTACAATGTTTGCATGTGAAAATATTTTTAATTTATTTCTTTTAAAACTTATCAAAATTCTGTTATCAATTTAAAATTGTAAGCTATTATTAAAATTTTATTCAGTCAAAAATTGCTTCTTTTATTTTATTGCATGTTTTAATTTTCTGAATAACTTAACAGTTTAGGCAAGACCAGTTAAAGACGATTTTTCTGAAATATGATAGAGAGTGTCTCTAAGCATTCGCTGAAACTTGTTTTTGAATTTAAGTCTTGAGGTTTTTTTAAAATATCAATGAATGGGAAAATTGCAAATTTATAATAAGTGAGAAATGTTATTATTTAAGATAAGCTAACTATTAAAATATTTTCAATATATAAAAAGAAATTATTTTTATCATGCGAGATTGCAATATGAGATATATTGTATTATTATATAAAAGTTGAGTTCTCAGACAAGTGAGCCAAGTCCATTTGGAAAAAATAGAGAAATTAAGACCTAAAGTTTATGTACCTAACTTCCTAGAAATTTAAATTAATTTTAGCAAATTACTAATATCTAAGATATTTTCTATCATATTTGCATAAGTACATTAAATAAGAATTTTTAAGCACGGTAGAACGTTTTATTTAATGTTTTGACCGAAAGATTAAATGTTGTAAAAAGATTTTTTACTGTCATACTAAATTTGAACTATTTATATAATTTTTTTAACAATTTTATATTTCAGAAAAGTAAAAACATAATCCAAGAAATAAAAATATATTTTCGAATTAAAAATGTGTACTGGAAAGGAAAATGTTTTTAAGGATTATAACTGTATCAAATACGACATCTAAAATAAAAATTCTGCAATTTCCAAAATTTAACGAAATCTGAACTCCAGAACGATATATCATCGTCACAAATAAAAACAGGTGAATATTTTCAATCCAGCTGAAAACTTTTGCCTAAAAATTAAATTGTTTTGTGTGATCATAAGTTCAATACACAGTTGTAGGGAACCCAATACTTTATATTTTGGGGATCAAAAATTTTCTACTGGGTTGAAAAAAATGTTAAGTATATACTGTGTGTACGTCTCTCTAGCTGTTTAAACCAAAATGTAATTTCTTAATAAATTTTATCCTGCATATAAATTTGGTATTTTTAAGATGAAATAAGTAAAACCAATATGATAAGCGAGAAAGTATGTCTCCTAACAGGTATCTCCCAGATAAGGAGTTTTCTCTTCCATTTAAAGATATGCAGGATTGAATAATCAATTGCTTAAGATTAATTTAAATCATTTCTGTTCTCATTTTACTCTCATTTATTCAAACTCATTTATAGTCTTAATTTATTCAAACTGGTTTAAACTTAGTTGCAAGAAATATATCGAATAAAAAAATGGCCTCATATGCGAAAATTTCCGCTGACTTTTAAATATTAAGTGAGTACTTATAAGTTAAAATGAAAAATTAAATAAAGCTCGATAAGCCCAATATGAATATGAAATACGAAGATATAGAAGATATGTTTGACTTCATTGACGTCATGGTGTAGAATTTTTACTTTTTTTTAAACTTCTTGGAATGCATATATTAAACTCGACGACCTTTAAAATTTATTTCATATAATAGAATACAGAGGTAGTTTAACCTCGATTAAATGATTCTCCAGAAACACTTTTGGAATGAAAATAATTTGCAGAATCCGTATTAGTAAATAATTCTTAAAATTTTCTTCTTTTAAGTTATTTTAGTATTTATTAATATAAAAATAATATATTGTTGAATAATATATTAAGTAATATATTGTTTAGTCTTAATTTTGTGTTTAGGAAAATAGATTAATATGGATGCTGAATCTTAATGACATATTATTTGTTTCTATGAAAGTATTTCAGTTTACTATAGGAGTGGGAAAATATTTGATTAAATATATAATAAAAAATATATGAAACCACATTAGGATGTCTTAAGAAAATTTACCAAAAAGGGTTGAATAATTTTCACAAGATTTTACGAGCGAGATAATAGTGTAAATGGAAAAAAGACATGAATTTAACTATGTGTGTTTATCAGATTTCACAAGTACTACCTTTGAAAGCTATTAAAATGATAACTCATATTGCCTATTCTTTTTCTTTCATGTCAACTTAGGAACAAGATAAATGATACAATAGTCCCTGGAGAATTGTATTCTTTGCTAGTTAACTTGACAAATTGCTAGTTAACTTTACAAATAGACTACAAATTTTGGATTTAAAATAAAAAAGATAGTTGAAAAAATAAATTAACACTTTTTATTGTTATACTTTTTCATGCAGCAGTGCTCTGACAAGCATTTTAATTCTCTTAGTTTTAAATAGGAGGGATTGATAAATTAGAAACTAATGATTTCTGTTTGTTTGGTTTGGTTTGGTGCGATATGGTCTACTGTTTGGCAATATGAGGACTAATGAAACAGGACCTACTGCTTAGGCAATACCGGACTACTATATCCATGGCTCAGTGAGATTCAAACCTACTAACTCCGAAGATGATACCGAAGATGAGTACCTAATTATTTTGCATTGAAGAATTCAAAGCATTCCTTGGTGAAGTAATAAAGCAAAAATCTCTGAAATATAGAACCATCACTAGTTAATCTATAAAACATATGGTCTGATATGAAGATATTTCTTGATTAAATTATTCATCTTTTTTATTACAATAAAAAATAGATGCAAAATTGAAGTATTCCTTGACAGTTCATTGAAATTTCTGTGAAACATGAACCTCTTTTTCTCCTGAACTTACAGCTGCTATTTTACTATTTTACTAAACATCAGGGCAGTAGCTAGGGTGTGGCAAAGGTGGCATTTGCCCCGGGCGCATCACTCATAGGGATTTTTGGTTTGGAGTGCTACGGTCTACTTTTTGCAACAGGACGGCTAATGAGACCGGGACCTACAGCTTAAAGCCGATTCCGAACGGCTACGAACATCCATCCCACAGTGGGATTCGAACCCATGAACTCCGGTACCGAAGGCCAGCACCCTAACCAATCAGCCATCGTTCGGCTCAGTCATAGGGGAGCCACACCATGAGGAAAATGGGGTCCGAAAGAAGATGATTCGTCCCAAGTAGAAATAAGGAAAAGTTTTTTATTACAGAATCAGATTTTATTTTTAAAATCCAATGTGTTTAAAATTTACTGTTTTATGAATTTTCATTTTTTTTTAAATGCTCCCATAGATTTTAATTCTTACAAAATGTTTACTAAACACTTCTAATATACCTTTATATAAATTTGGGTATTCGTTTTAAATTTTAAATTTATTAAAGTTATTTAAACTAAATATAAATTTTGAAAATCATCATTTTTTATGAAAATTCAACGTAGTAATAAAAAATATTCCCCTCAAATAAACTATCCAGTTTATCAGCAAAATAATACTTCAAGAGTATTCGAAAATATTTTTAAGTATTAATAAAATAAATAAAGAAGAAAAAGTTACAAATTAATGTACTAGGAACATTTTAAGTATTAACAAAATATTTTGAGTTCATTCTAAATACATGATATAGAAAAAAAAATTATATGTATTTTCACTATATTGGGTGGTAAGGACGCACATCAGTTATTTGCCACGGGCTCTAAAGGACCTAGTTACGGCCCTGCTAATCATTGCAAGGGACGGAAACGGAAATCCATAAGTATATTGTGTATGGAATTCCATATCCGTTTTGATTTAAATATAATTAAAATTTCAAATTAGAAGATATTTATTTCCATGCAATCTATAGTGATTATCAAAAATCTACCTCAATTCTGATATTTAAATGCTTTCAATTTCTAATTGCTCAAATAGTAAAACTTATTTTATGAAACATCATTTAATAAATTCTAAGTAAAATAAAATAACACTTTTTCCTTTGAAAAAGTTCAAAGAATCCCTTGTTGAAGTAATGAAGCAAAAGTCAGAACTAGGAGCAGAAAAAATGGTCTGATATGAAGATATTTCTTGATTAAATTATTCATGTTTTTCTGACAATAATAAAAAAAAGGCAAATTGAAGTATTCCTTGACAGTTCGTTGAGAATTCTGTGAGACATAACTTACTTTTTCCCGACTGAATCACGTTATAAAGAAAATAAAATGAAAGAATGAAAAAATTATGAGCATTTAAATATAATAAAAAAAATGTAGAGCAATAAAAGAAAATTTCCGCTTCATTTTAATTAGCTGATTACATAATTCGAGCTATTTTGAAAAATATGTGGGGACGCAATATCAGTGTGCCGTAATATACCACTATAAGTAAAAATAGTAAGAGAAAATCAGCTGACAGAGGTTTTAAAATTTTAGAGAGCTGCATTCTTGAGAATTCCTAAAAATGCAGCTCAGTGGAAGGTACGAAATGGTCGTCTGAGTACTGCCTTTTACTATTTGTGCTATCTCACTTCCTACTTCTAACTACTAAGGCAAGACAAAGTAATTTGTATTTTTTAATACTGGTTTTGCATATAATTCTGTATTTTAAAAGTATCATAAATTTCAATGTGAAAATAAAAAGTCTCCTTTAAAATTGTTATAACTACTAAAAGTTATTTATTCCTTCGTAAAATATTTTATTTGTGTTTAAATGGGAAAAGCATTATTAATTATGTAACAAAGAGTTGCAGTTCAACAACGCCAGCGTGAAACTGACCTAGAGGCGAAAGAGAAGTAAGTGACCCTCCTTCCACTCTATTGGTCAAGAGGGATTGCTAACCCCGGAGTAGTCATCTTCGGCCAATTGCAACACTGTCCAACTAAATTTTCTCTGGAGATCTGCGGTCCCCCTCTGAGAGAGAGCAAGGAAGAACACGGGATCTCACAGGTACTCACAGGAAGAGTTGACAACAGTACTCCCTGGGCCAAGCCCTCTAGTATTGGATTTGCTAACACTGGTAATGCATCAATCTAAGAGTCTTTGTTGGCATGACAGTTAGAAATAGATAAATAAGGGTACGGTGGAAAAAAAGGTGAGAAAATGCTTGAGTTTAGGCGAAATACTTAAGAACAAGAGGTGATAAAATGAAGGATCAGCATAAAAACATGAGCTCTAAAAGAGCGATATAAGCTAGTTAATTAAAGTGCTAGGACATAGCACAGAATAAGGATGGAAAAGAATACAGTAATTAATCGTTTTTTTTAAACAAAATTAGGAGCAGAAAGCTCTATAGCTCCCAGAAACCGTGTCAGCCACAGTTGGGATCCAAGCACCGAAGCGAAATCGGCCAATAGAATTCATGCCAAGTGTCCGTCCAATAGCAATCTTAGGAATTTAACCCTCCGAAAATGGAGCCCTAAAGTAAGCTGCTGCAGCCAAGGATGGCAGAGAGAGAAAGAAGTGGTGGGAAGCACACTAACGAAAGGGGGAGAATTGAAACCAAGTAACTAGGGATCAATCCAAAGGTGGGAAATGACAAGCGTCGGCAAATAGAATTCAATTAAATTCTTTACCTAAGATGGCCATGAGCAAGGAACAGTGTGGAGCTTAATTTCTTCTGCACCAGTTCTTACACCATTTTCTTTTTTAGACCAAGACGCCATGTTGGCAAAATCTTTGATTGAGTATGGTCCCTTTGGCATGATGGCCTAAATAGCATTTTATTTTCTATTTACACCTTTATTAAAATTCAAAATAAAATTCAGCAGGAGGAATTAGTTTTTTTTCAAATTTTGTATTTTCTCACGATTATTCCACTTATACTTGCGGTTGGCCCAGAAGCTCAGTCGGTCTTCACCTTAAAAAATTATATAATTTTGAATTAACGAAATGTATTAAGTAGAAAATCATTTAATATTCTATTTCAATCAAATCAGGTTAAGGTTGAAATAATTTGGAACGTCTTTTATACACCAAATTCATTGGGATTGTATTTCAAAACTTCTATGCATTTTGTTCATGTACAGGATAATTATTAGAACTGTTTCTATTGATCTCTAGCATGTCAAAAATTAAGAAAATAAAATTAACTGAAATTTCTCATTAAACCCACTCACTTTATAGAAAATTGTAAAATTATTTAGAGGTAATTTGTGTTTCCTCATTTAAATGAGAAAAGTATTAAAAGGGATTGCGTGACTGAACTTTCCACGCAATGTCCTCGATGTTACCTTGATATTTTTTAATAAAGACTTTATTAACGGTATTAATATTAATTAACATATTCATTAAATTATTAGGTTTTACTAGTTTTCATCCATAAGCTGTTCAAAATGTTTACTAATTTATGATTTTATGTTTACGATAAATATAAATGTGCCTAGCTAAATATTAAATTAAATTTAAGATCTTATATAATGAACTTGAAGTTAATTCAAGAATTTTCCTTTTCTTTCGCATGTGTTAAATTTAAAAAAATGCTTTTGTTAAAAACGAATGTTATACAGAAATCCCACTGATTTTTATAATTCCAGATAATCTAATTTAGCTACTAATCGCTTAAAATATAAATAAATTAAAATATTTTATAATAACACACACACACACACATATATATATATATATATATATATATATATATATATATATATATATATATATATATATATATATATATATATATATATAAAGCTTCCCAAATAAGTGTTAGATGACAAAAATTTAACTACCAATGATCCAACAAAAAAGCTGCATAAAAATCAATATATGTATGAAATTATATTAACTGCAATATAAAAAACATTAATTTATTTGAAATAGCTTTTACGTATGAAGATAAGCCACATTTGTGGACATTAAGTTCAACTGCTTATATTATTTATTCTTTGGACAACATATTGTATCAATAAATGATAATAAATCTACCTATTGAATTCTTGATACAAATACTACTTCGTATGATTATGAGTTACTTTCTTTTCCTTTTATCTCCTCGTTATGACAATAAAGTACTTTTCCTGTTATTTATTTCTTCCTATCCGTGTAAATAAAAGATTTATACATACATATATATATATAGGGAGATGTATGTTCATTATATACACACATACATACACACACACACACACACACACACACACACACACACACACATATATATATATATATATATATATATATATATATATATATATAAAACAAGTAAATTAACAGTAAATAATGTATAACAAATAATTACAGAAATTTTATAAGAATAAAGCATTTTGTGGCAGAAACATGAGTTTACTGTTTGAATAAATTCGCAGTAATAATATAAGAAATATACATGGGTTGTAATCTAAAATTTTATTTCCCTCTCATATAAGAAAATTATTTGTACTAAAGAATCTTTATTTTCATGCTACTGCATACATTTAAAATAAAATAATTTTTAAATGCAAATCAAATGGAATAGTTACACAAACAGAGTACCCCAAATAAGGATGCATACATATTAGTACATGTGCAAGAGATTATATATATATATATATATATATATATATATATATATATATATATATATATACGTACTTTTATATGTGAATAATTTATATAGCATCTACATTTTACAATAATATTCGTTTTTATTTCTATAATTAATCAGCAAATTTCCAAGCCTCTTGGTGGTTTTTTGTTTATTTTCTTCTATTTCTGATTACTTATTAGCGACCTTTAAATCACACTGTCAAAAAGGTTCTTCGACATGCTCTAATTGAATTAATATTTATCTAAAATTTCACATCTTTGGGCTTTAATGTCGTGACCTTAACTAGCACCTCTAATTAGCAAACAATATTTAACACCAACAGAACTCGAGCTCCTCATAAAGACCTTTGAGGAGAGATCTGTTGGATATCATGTCAGATTAACCCTCCGAGTGGAACACACCGGGGAAAAAAGGTCTCCAAAAATACACTAAAGCTTTATTTTGTCAGTGACCAAAGTGTTCTATGATGTTTTACTTCAACCTTTGCCCCACTATCGTTATTGTCAATTTATTTCCGGTTATAAATAGATATATAAATAGACATTATTGATTGTTAATTTTTAATACACATAAAGCTCGTCAGTTCTCGAAGATCATCACATAAGAAACAATGTATTCTAAAAGTACGAATAAAAAATTTTTTTGAGAATTATTTATATTTTTTTACTAAAGTCATCCAAGATATTTCAGTGGTGCAATCAGAGATATATATGTTACCGCAAACGAAATACTTCGAAATAGAGATTGACAAAGCCATGAGAAGCTATCAGCGTCTTTGTTCCTCAGAGAGCAGGGGTGCATCCCTCAATAAATGTCAGTCAAAAAGGGGTGAAGTTCCTAAACAATCGATCTGACCCTCCTACCTCATAATTTCATTGGGGAAAACACTGTCAGAAATGTACAATACATCTATTTTTGGAACTTTTTTGGAGGTCGAAAATTGTCTGTGACAGCTGGCGAAATTGTACGTGCAAACCGCTTAGAGGGTTAAATTGTGTAGTTTCAAGTATTTCATTATTTCTCTATTCTTCTTTACGCGCTCCTCAATTTTAGACATAGTAGCTAGATAAGATAGTTTCATACATATCTGTAAATATGTGAATAATAAAAATATTCCTTACTGACTACACGGCAGAAATAATATCAATTGCTAGGGCTTGCTTGCCTTTGTAACACAGATGCGGTGAAAATCAGGATGAGAAATACGCGCACTCTGAATACAAGACCAGGGGACTATTTATTAAAAATATGTTATTGTTATTTTAAAGACATAGAGCTAATGAACGTGTCTCTTATACAGACAAGAAGAAAATGTGCATTTGCGTCCTCTGCAAAAATGCCTTCTCGAAAGTGTAAAATCGTGTGAATGACTTTTTATAAGAAAGAGTTTTAATTCAGCATTTCATTTGTGGCTTTTTATAATATTACGGTATCAAGACTGAATACATCTTCGGTTTTTCCTGGGAGAACAGGCAGCTGATGTAGAGAAAGTAAAGGTCACAAGTAACAATTTTTGTTCCAATCTTTAGTTTTGGAAAGTGTGGAAGGAATGTCAAATTCAATAATTTATATCCTTGGCTTATTTTAAGCATCTAGGAAAAATAAAACTAAGAAAAGTAGAACTTGAATTAGGAGAACCTACGGAAAATTGGGGGTAATAC
>CM063501.1:172395278-172425278 GCA_032207245.1 Pardosa pseudoannulata
AGAAGTATCAATGGAAAAAAAACTTTTAGCTTCGTTGTATTTGAGATCTTTTTTAAAAAAACTTTGCTTTGAACGTTATTATGATTTTTACTACAGCTACTTGCAGTTTTCTCATATTTTTTAATAATATTTATCCAAAATATGAGAGAATTAATGCCAATGAACACAGTAAATATTAACATGGACCACAACAAAATGTTTTTACTACATATTTCCTTAGTATTTTAAAAATAACTGCTCTAAATCGTATAAAACTAATTCTAATAAAGAAAATTGTTTAATTGGCAAGGGACCTTTAAAAAAAGAAATAGAAGATGTTGAGTACGAAAGACGATTGGGTTGACATTCCACCACCAAAAGAAGCTGAAGACCGTGTGAGCAATATATTGAACAGAGATTTACGAAAATGTGTGCGATTATTCACGAATGAACTAAACTTTCTTAAAATAAACTATGAAATCAGTCATTCAAAAAGTATGTGCAAAGTTTGTAATAACAGTCTGCTTTGCAGACCAAAACAAAGTAGATAATTTGTTAATTTAGCAAGAATTGCTGGAACGTTTAGAAGCACAGTTAAACTTTTTCCATTAGGTGATCACACAATTTGAATTGTGGATTTTTGTGTACTGTCCAGAGATTAAAATGGAAATTTCCAACTGGTGTGATGAAGAATCAGCTTGTCTCAAGAAGGCTCTTCTGAGTAAATCCGTATATCAAATGTGTAATCATTGTGTTCCATGATTTTAGCAACTCACAGAGAGTTTAAGCTTTCTGAAAAACTGTAGCTGCATCTTTTTATATGGAAGTACTCTAATGAATTCGCCAACGAGTCCAGAGATTGCCGACAGCTGTATATTTCATCGTAAAACTGTCCAAACTTATCGAGTTGGAGAACAGGGATTTTTAGGTTAAGTAAAATATCCTAATCTTCACTCATCTTACCCATTGACTTGACCTGTCACCAAGCGAATTCGTTTTGTTTTTAGTGATCAAGAGGATAATGAAAGGAAGACATATTTAGACACCCAGTCATTCAAGACACCACGATGATGTACTACTCTCAGAGCCCCCGGAAAAGGAGTTCCTAGAAATGGTTTAGCAATGGAAATTACTTTGGAACACCTGTTTAGCTTCAAGATCTGCTTTAAAGATTTTTAAATGTTTAAGAGTAATATTTATAATATATTACCTTTACTAGTATCAGTACAAATACTTTCATGTTAAACATATTTTAACTTGGAGCGGTATTTTTGTTAGGCATGATGACTGCGGCAAGAAGAGAAATTAGACATAAGTTACCCAAGCTACTTACAGGATGCATTGCTTCGGTGCACTCTAAGCTGGGACAATCCAAACTACAACATTCCAAATCTCCGTGAGTACTATTACCCCGTACACACACACACACACACACACACACACATATATATATATATATATATATATATATATATATATATATATATAAATAATTAGATCTTTCTCTCTCTCTCTCTCTATATATATATATATATATGTATGCACACACACACACACACACACACACACACACACACACACACATATATATATATATATATACGAATACAATAACTTAATTCTGACGAATTAATTTTTATTTTGTATATTATAGCATGTATGGATTGACATCTTAATGTTAGTACTCTATTACTTTTAGCATTGTATGAGATTGTTAAATTTTGATATCAATTGCATTATTTGTAATAAACTAATATTTAATGAACTTTTCAGAGACATCTACAGAAACTCAGACTGTATTAAATTTTCAAATATAATGTTCCGTAGGTACATCTTGTTAATTAAAACCAACGTATTTCGCTTTGAAATATTGATTTTTGACTTTTCTCAAACATGGATTTTTATTAATTTAATAGAACGACATAGTTTTCGATTGCTCGTATTCAATAGTTTTGTTAAATTAATTACTTGAAGAGCGATTCAAATTCATAAACTTTAGATGTCGCATAAAACTTTGTATGATTATTTTAAATTAATAATTTGCACTTTAGAACATGTAAACAAAATGTTTTCGTTGAGAGGTTATATAATTCTGAAATAGTTTTAGTTTTCTCTCAATTCACAAGTTGTATTTGATGAAAATAAAACATTTTTCTAATAAAGTCAATTACATCAATTCTTTCTTTTTTTAAGCATTTGATAAAAAAGCATCTAAATAATGCTTTTGGATCAGATTGCTAACATTTTCTACTTCTTGGAATAATAGCCTACAGCAATCTCAGGCCTTCCCAAAGAGTTTTGTTTACATCAGTTGTGTGTGATTAGAGTTAGCAACCTCTAGCGATTTTAATTCTTTCTCAACTTCATCAGGCTGTATAAATACAGGTATTCCTCTTCTCCTAGTGCTTCCAGTTTTGTTGAGGTTTAAAAGCTAAAGAGAGTTGTTATTCTCTAAAAGGAAATTTCCTAAGTACCTTATATGGCTTTGATTTTATAATTTCAACAATGTCTGGATGTTTATATAAATTATAAATTTGTATGTCTGTAAAGAATTCGAAAGGCTTTTTTTGCTTTGACGGCATCGACAATTTTGCATAGTAATTTGTTTTTCAAAAATGATCAGTTGTTTTTGAATATGTGTATTCAATGTCCGGGTTTCTTTCTCATAGAGAGCTACTGACCTAAATAGTGTTTTTATGCATAATTGCATCTCTATTGCCAATTAATCGTAATCTTAATTGGTTTATCAAGCCATAGCTAAATCTGTTTTCCAGTATAAATTAGTAATTAATATCAACATTCAGTTTAAGATTACTAACTACATCATGATAATATAAATGAATATTATTAATTTCTTCTTGTAATAACAGGACTAATTATCAGACCTATGTGAATAGTTATACCTAAGAATGCAAGAAATGAATTAAATAATTCTTTCTAACTTTAGTTAGTTATTTTTATCAGCATTCTGATGGGTAATAATAATTTAAATTTGAGTACTCTATTATTATTAATATGAAGTGTAAAACGACCATAATATATAAAATTTAATTGCTTAGGTTTATTTTCTTGTACATACATAGATTCTTAGTTCATGAGGTTTTTAATTATTTGGTAATTATTATACTCATGAGATCTATAAGAATTGGACCTAATAGGAAAAAAAATGAACCAACTTTTTTTCTGTAATACAATTTAGAGTTAGCTATTTTTCGTAAGCATTATTTTTGTAAGCGTATTTTTCGTAAGAGATTATAGATGAAGATTTCAATTATTTGTTAATTAGTTTACTCATAAAAAGGTGTAATGAAACAGCACATAATTTAATGTGAACACATTTTTATGCATTCATTATGAGAACGAAGTGAATTAAAACAGAAATCAGAAAAATTACACCAGAAAAATTAGGATCTGTATATTTGTTTTAATATATTAAGCTTCTTCAATTATGATAATATTTTACATCAGTTTGGATAAACTTACGGTACATAAAAAATACTTTAAACACCCTATATTACTATACAATTTCTAGAAAGTAATTTTTAATAATTGAGACTGAATGAAGTGTAATAGTAGTTATATATAGCATTTTGTTTTCCTATTTTTTTAATTGAAGTGAGTTTTATATACACTATTTTTTACACTAAATATTTAATAGCGTTTGAGCAAACTAATGAGTTATTAATCCATATAAGACACAGTTTTTTTTCATCCCAGTACCTTGAGATCTGATAGTCTTAAATACTTAAAATTATCCAAAATGTCTTATGTGTCTCTCCACGTATTTAAGAAAGTAATACTTTTATAAACGATTGTATCGGTTAAATAAAGAGAGGGAGCTTATGATATTTGTCTTTTTAGATTCGTTAATTTAAACTATCCTTTTAACTTTTGACAAAAAAAAAATATCTAAACTTTGGGAAAATTCTTCTTGCTAAATAATAATTAGCCAGTTTTTTCGGTTAGTGACAAATAAAAATTTTCTAGAATAATTAAGATGTTGATGATGGCCAAAAAGTGAAGGGTCTGAACAATGAATCAGAAAATTAGTGAACATATGTGAGTTCCACATCGATGTCCGTAGTAGGTCGGATTCGTTTTTAAAGAGATAAAACAGTAGTATGAAAACGCGAGTTCTAGCGTACCACATTTTGGTCATAACCCCCTAGCCATAATTTACCTATGAAAGTATACCATAAATTCACCCACCGGAGTTTCCTACAATTTAACCACAGAATAATACAGAATCCTCCCATAAATCGTTCACTGGAGTTTCTCATTAATTTAAATAGAAATATGTGCATAGATTTACCTACTTAGGTCCCCCATAGATTTATCCAAAATGCGAGTTTTAGCGCAGCATAATTTGGCCACAACCCATGGAAGTATATTATGGATTCACCCAAGGGAGTTTCACATCAATTTTTCCATAGAAAAATAAATAATCCTACCATAAAATCGTTCATGGGAGTTCCCCATTAATTTAACTATAGAAATATATGCATAGATTTACCTACGGAGGTCCCCCATAGATTTATCTAGAAATGAAAGTTCTAGCGAACCATATTTTGTCCATAATCTCTAACCATAATTTATTCATTGAAGTGTACCATAAATTTACCCACCAGAGTTTTTCATCAATTTAGCCATAGAAAATACAGAATTTTCCCATATATCATCCACGGGAGTTTCTCATTAATTTAACCATAGAAATATATGCATAGATTTACCTACGGAGGTCCCCCATAGATATATCCAAAATGAGAGTTATGACGCACCATATTTTGGCCATAACCCATAGAATTATATTATAAACTCACCCACCGGAGTTTCCCATCAATTGAACCATAGAAAAATACAAAATCCTACCATAAAATCGTTCACGGGAGTTTCCTAGTAATTTGACCATAGAAATATATGCATAGATTTACCTACGTAGGTCTTCCCTATATTTATCCAGAAATGCAAATTCTAGCGAACCATATTTTGGCCTTATGCCCTAGCTATAATTTACCCATGGAAGTATATCATATATTCACCCACCGGAGTTTCCCAGTAATTTAACCATTGAAATATATGCATAGATTTATCTACGGAGGTACCCCCTAGATTTATCCAACATGCGAGTTCTAGCTCAACATATTTTGGCCATAACCCCTAACCATAATTTACTCATGGAAGTATACCATAAATTCACCCACGGAAGTTTCCCATCAATTTAACCTTAAAAATATACAAAATCTTCCCATAAATCATCCACGGGAGTCTCTCATTAATTTACACACAGAAATATATGCATAGATTTCCTACGGAAATCCTCCATAGATTTATCCACACTGAGCGATACATTTAAGGAGCTCCCGGAAGTAAAATATCTTCCCCAGGGATAAAAACTGAAATGTTGTATATGCATAGATTACGCCTACCCAATTATAAGGTATTTGCTAAGTTAAATCTAGATAATACCAAAGAGGTCTTTTTGTCAGAAATAAGAGCAAAAACACACGTGTGAATTTGGATGTATTACTGCCTTTTGGCTTTTAAAATATTTGATATTTTAAATTTTTGATGGATTAAAAGGAAAGTTTCACTCTTTTTGACATCATTACTTTTCCTAGATGTCAAAGGAAACAAAAGGTATTACAGGTTTAATTTTTTCGCGTATTTTACATTTACGCCAAATGTAAATTTTTTTTCAGATTTTAAGTATTTTATTGTGTGCATACATTATATATCATTTTCAACATTTTCACTTTTAGTCCCGATTTTTGATTTTTATAATGCTTCTTACGTAAATCAATAAAAATTTACACCCTTTTTGGTACCATTACTTTTGCCATATCTGAAATGAAAAAACATTATAGCGAAATTAATTATTTTCATTATGTTTCACGTCCCTGTGTAATTTTAAATTTAAAATGTTTTTCTCAAATTTCAAATTTTAGTTTGTGCGCATATATTCCAAACTCTGCACAATAATTTCATGAAATTTAGTGATTAGAAATCGGCACATATACAAGAATATTTGGTTTAGAATATATAAATTTGGTACTCACTTGCCTTAATTATCCTAAATTTGGCTTTTTTATTTTTGCTCATTTAAGCTAAACAGAAAAGCTTCAATACTAGCATTGTAGAAATATGTATAGTTTTCGCTCAGAAATATTTTATATATGTCTTCACATAAGTAAGATACTATTTGCAAACACTGGTAATATTTAACACTATATTGCCCGAGATTTCTTGTATACCTATATTGCCCCAAAACAGTCAAAATGACTACATTGTGAAAAAATAACAAATATGTAAAGAAATTTGTTTAAAATTAATCTTTAATATTATATAATAAAGGAGGGCGGAAGTAACTACAATTATTCATGAACCCATTTATATGTTATAGAAAAAGTCACCAAATTCTAAGAAATTGTGTCATTATATTTCATAATTGTTTTTCTAATTGAAATTAAAAAACAGTGAAAATGACTGCCTTGGGAAATCTAGTGTTAAAAAGATAACAGTTGTAATATTCAAAAATATAATAATTTTTCAGTATATGACAAATTTTAATGAATGACATGCAATGTGTTCATATGTCTGAAATATATCAGAATTATTATATCTTTATAAATTTGCATCTTTCCAATTCTTTTTCCATGAAATCTATTTCCCAACCACAAAATATCTTGATTAAAGGAGTTTCCGTGACTTATAATGCTTCCAACCCATTTTCCAAACTTTTCTCAATAAAAACATATAACAATAAAAACATATTTTCTGCCCATTCTCTATATTTTCCAGCTGCCCCTATTCACTTTTCAATGATCTAAGTTCATTTTACTGTTGAAATTGCTCACTAAACTACTTTCTCTGGGAAAGATTTTCTTCTCCGCGTCTCGCTCTGGGATCCAAACTTGTCCTAGGGTAACTGACCCTAGTTCATATGAAATTTTGTTCTTTGACTTTTTAAACTTGTTGCTATTGTTCGCATATAAAACCTTTGCTATAGTCAACACTTTTACTTGTATTATGTGGATAATTTTAGTCTTTGTGTTTGAAAATTATGTTCTGCTGTAATGTTTAATCTTTTTTAACCTTTGACAATTACGACCTTTTGTCTATAATCCCTATACAAAAATTCAAAAATAATCCTTTATGATAACAAGCTGAATACCAAAGGATAATAAGATAAGTAAGCTTTTGGAGTTACGCATTCTATATAATGGTAATTTTGGAGTTTCAATGTAAACTAGAATATATCCCGTCATATGATGGAATTAGTAAAATTTTTAATTTTCCAGAATCGTAAATTACCCTATGAGGCAGGTAAAAAAATGGTATGTTTTTGGCTGAGAATTATCCTGCAACAAAAAGTAATCGATGATTAAATTTAAAATCATTACATAGTACCTAATTTATTACTTAAGCCAAATATAAAGAAAATTATTTACTTAATACAGAGATAAAACGTATGACAATAATGCAGATGATATTTAAATTATTTGAAATAAGAAATGATTAAATGAGAGGGTTAAAGGTATGACGTCGCAATGCTAGAAAAAATGTTAGTTTTATCTATTTATTATGTGATAAATTGATAAATTTAATAGCCTGCTCTTAAAAAAGGGCTTGATGTAATGGTATTAAACGCTCGAAAAGGGAGAAGAGGTGGATTTCGAACGTTTTAAAGATGACATTATTTTTCCCTCTAATATGAAGCATATTTATACCAATTTATTTTAGGATCGGATTGGGAGAAGATAAAATTTACAAGCCTTTAATTTTGTTAATCCTAACTCCTCAAGAATCCAATATGGATGCCACTATCCATTCTAGGTCCAACCGCTTCATAAAGTCGAGGATAGAAGGACAGATAATTTAGGAAATTATCATATAAGGGATTAAAATAGTGTTATCTACTTAATAAACGTTGCTTCAGAATTTCATTTTAAATAATTTATGTGTTTTGGTATCTTGTCCATTATTCGTTCAGAAAAAGATATTTAACCACATAGCAACAATCACGCATTGCGCTCAGATACAATATTTGCTATCATAAAGGTTACTAAATTTATAAAACAACTGATAAGAACTTTTTTTCAGCAGAAACATTTACTTTAAATAAGTAAAGAAAGATAGACGTGAAATGAATGTAATTGTTTAAATTTATTTTCCAGTAGCAAGAAAAATATGATGAATAACTTTCAAAACAA
The DNA here is from genome assembly GCA_032207245.1 of Pardosa pseudoannulata. NCBI lineage: Eukaryota > Metazoa > Arthropoda > Arachnida > Araneae > Lycosidae > Pardosa > Pardosa pseudoannulata. The sequence goes on from CM063501.1 coordinate 172,403,468, forward strand.
AATGTTTCTGTACGTCATTTCCTTTTTGAAAAGGTCATTGTTTTATTCGTGTTACTTCTAAAACGCATTCATCTAATTAACGTTCAAAGATAACATTTAAAGGTTAAATTGAAACAGATTTTAAAGATAATTAAAGAACGTGATCTAGTCATTTTAAAATCAACAAAAAATATTATTATAAATCTGAAATGTAACTCATTATGCTCACGAAACGCCAGTAATGCTGCTAAATGATTTAATATTGTTTTACATTTTTTCCTAATTAAAACTGATAATATTTTATCTCTCACGTAATCAAAAATAATAGCTTGTAAAATTTTGCTTATTTTATATGTATTGTTCTGTGGGAAAATGAAGCAAATGTTGCTAATATACACACGTTATAAATGTAAGTTTTCAATTGTGTAATGTTCTTAATATTTTAATATAGAAGTCGTAAATATTATGTAGCTTATAACCAAACGTATTGTTTTTAAATCTTACTGACGACAAGAGCACAAGTGATTTTTCAAATGACAAAACTTGAGCAGAATTATAAAATATTTTGAGACTTAAAAATTTAAAGTTAAGTCTACTCTTCATATGATATTTTCATTATAAAATGATTACTTTATTTTAATAGAACTTATTTGCTGTCATAAAACCATATTTTTAAACGTCTTATTGTTATTACGTCTGTTGCTTTTGATACCAAATCGGTGACGGCAAAATGTTCGAAATACATTAATTATATTTCCAGTCTCTCTCAATTTTATTTATCATTGTCTGTTAATTTGTTTGTCATAAAACTGGATATGCGTGTTTAAATTTCAAATTCCTTTTCACATGTTACAGATTTGTTTAATACTGTCAAAAAACGCCAATAAAATGTTAAAACCTTGTATAACGTGATATATATGTCTCTTAAAAACTGTATTTAACTTTCATTAAATCGATACCCAGTTTTATTTATAAATAAGCGCTTAGCATTTAGTAACAAAATACAAGCAGTTTGTTAATATGCAGTGCAGTTCCTTCTCTTCTATGCATTTTATGGTTTCAGGGAATATTATTATTATATCCAATAGATCCCTTGCTCTTTTAGCATTATCCATTACCAAGCTGCAGATATTTCTAGGTCATTTTATTGTGGGAACATCTAAAAATGGCCCAACATTACTCCATATGACACAAACAAACAAAGTGGGTCCTCTTAATTTAGAAACAGGCACTAAGAAAAGGTCTGCAAGATTTTCCTGCCATCTAAAGAGGTGTCATTTGGAAATTTAAAAGACCCAATTTCCGTGCCATTTTTGGAGCTTTTAGCATTCTCCACTACCAAGCTGCAGATATTTGTAGGCCACTTTATTGTGGGACACCTATAGGTGACGAAACATTACTCCTTAGGACAACACAAACAAAAATGTATGTCCTCTTTATTTAGAAGCAGGCACCAAGAAAAGTTCTGAAGTCTTCTCATGCCACCTCAAGAGGTGTCATTTGGAAACTTAAAAGACCCAATATGCATGCCATTTTCGGGTCATACAAAATGTGTTCATTGTGATCATGAACCCATTGTGCTTGCCCCAACTACCATTAAATAAGAGAATGTTTCAGGGGATGTAAATCATTTATATTTTAACTATTGAATCACCTAAAGTCCAAATATGTGAGATGGAAAAGTTTTCTGACTTTGTGTCGAATGTTTATGGAAAATACATGGTTGGGGAACATTAATACATTGTACTCGGATACGTACTAGTACGTTTTCTGACGATTGATACTTGAGCGCGGGTCACTTACTACTACGGGTTATTGTAACAACATGGTTTGCTTGTGGGTACAAAAATAACGGTATATATAGGAAAACGATGACGAATGTTCTTGTCTACTACATAGTTCTCGAAACATTTAGACAAATAAAAACTAATTTTTAGATCACTTGATGCGGAATCACAGAACGGGAAGGGTGATTAAAAAATCAATTTAGATTTAATATTAACGTTTTACTTATCCTTGCTAAAATGATATTATATATATATATATATATATATATATATATATATATATATATATATATATATATATATATATATATATATATATATGTATATTTATATATTATACATATATTTGTATTTATATATATATATTTGTTTATTTATTTATTTATATATTTGTTTATATATTTCAATATAAAATACGAAAAGTTCATTAAAAAATTAAATAATTTTCAATCTTTTGAGATGTAACTGAATAACTAAATTTACACGCTAAAAGCCCGCTTCCGGTACAATTCCGCTGCGAAATGTACTCGCACTCAATGTGTTAAAACTAGGTACATGGGTCTGAACAATAAAGGAAGGTACGTGGTATTTTAGAACTTAATACAGTCATGAAAATGGTTTTAAATGTTTCTATGAGAATTGAAAACTACATATAAATTTTCACTTCTGATATCACTGAAAAATTGGCAACCAAATGCAGATGATTAAATATAAAAAATAACACAGATACCATTAATTGCTAATGTTTTGTAATAAAAATTGCATTGTTTTGTGTAGGATTTAAATGTTGGCGTTTTTATCTTGAAGATAGGAAAATTAACTTTTATTCACGCTGCGTTTAAAGATTTCCATTTAATAGCTACATATATCACTGATTAACAGACAATTCTTGACATTTTGGCGAACATATCTTCAATATTAGTGTAATATTACAATATCTTTTAGATGCTAATGTAGGTTGTCTTTTGTCTATGAAAGTGAAATGTTAGCAATGATAACATTACGATGAAAAGGGAATTACTAACTCAAATGACAATCAAAACTCAAGTTCATCTCTTCAGCTTGAGAAAGGCACACAATCTTTACACATATATTTCTGCGCAATAGCAGAATGCGATGCATTATTCTCAGCATTATGTTCGGAACATTAAATATTTGCTTTCCCAGATGAATCTTGCTTTCAGGGAAATTTATTTTGCGGTAAGGTGATATATATGAGAATGAATAAGCTTTGAAAATATGAAGGAACGCTATTATTCATTTTAATGCATTTTCAAATTGATAAAACATATCTCTCGGCTCATGAATAATTTTTATGCAACACATAAGCATTAATAGTGAGCTACTTGTGATGAAAAGGGAGGTGTGTACTTTTCCCGGATCTTTAAAACCTCTTTTAATGTCTTTTGGATGAAATAGGCTTTTATAGTGTAAAAAATTTTAATGTGGTGTGGGAATTTATGCATTTTGAGCTTATAGAACAAAGCTTAAATGTATTAAAATATTACATAAAACCTTTTGTAGTTTTATGTTAGGTTTGGAAGCGTAAAGAGGAATATTCATTGCTTATATTATGAATAAAGAAATTTTCTTTTTTTTTAGGAAACGGAGAATACAAGAATATATCCTGGACAAACACAAATGGTATAATTATATGTAAACACTGCTAAGTAAAGGTATATTGAATTAGGTCCCTTTATTAAAATAGAAACTGTTTTTGAAAAAAGAGTTTTTGTATGAATTTCATTAAAACTGAGATATAACATGAATAAATTAAAAAAGAATAGAACTGATAGTTTATTGTTCATGAATATAATTTTAGTTATATTATGAATAAATACTCTTGCAACATATTTTAAATTTATGTTTCTATACCGTAATAAACGGAGATAAATTTTTATCTATTATGCTTAAAGTATATATTTCACCTCATACAAATATGGATAAAATATCAATTTAATCTACTTATTCTGTTTCATAAAGATATTTGAGAGGTTTTATATAAGATTTACTCAGTTATGCTAAGGTTTAGATACCAAATTCAGTATTATAACAAAATATGAGATCTTTCATTTTCTAAGAATTATAACGCTATTTTCAGTTTATAAACAAGTACATTATATTAAGCAGTGAAACACATTAAAAGCTTCAAATGTTTTGAGTATATGAGATTATTTTTATTTCAATATATTTTACAGTTATTCTAGGAGACTGTGAATATATTGAGGTAATGGAAAACATTTAATCTCATTTTAATTTCATCTAAGTTAAGATATGATATACATTATATTTAATAACTAACGAGTTCTAAGGCAACAGAGCCGGGCAATAGTCGAACGGTAAAGCATTGCTGTTTGGTACTGGTGTCCTCGGTTTGAAATTCTGGTCTTGTTATGGATGTTTATTGCCATTCGGAATCAGCATTAAGTGGTAATCTCCAGTCTCATTAGCCCTAGTGTAACCAAAAATATACTATGACGCTTTAAACTAAACAAAACCTAAAGTGATAGGGAACAGGAAAGATGGAATATAAGCGAATAAACGTAGCATTTGCATACTAATCTTTTGTAGATGACTTTGATGATTGATAAAGATCACTGTAAATGAAATTATGTGCTTAACGTGTACAAAATGTTTAACTAACATTGACAAGAGAATCGTCACGTTAACCTATATCTGACTACCAAACTACAGGTGTTAACAACATACTCGCAGTTTGTTAAAAAGCATGTGAACCGCAGATAAGAAATAAATTGGTATATGGATTTCTAATATTATACTGAATTAAATTATAAGGCGATATGAAAATGAGCCCTAATGCCTCGAGCCTAGAGGCTTTAAGCAAAGATTTATATGAGACCAAGTTTTATGTTATTTGGAGAAATACAACAGTAGAGGACACAGTAGAGGTAACAGTAGAGGATGAAAGTACCTAAATACAAAAACACATAAAATATCATTCTGTTAATTTTCCAGCTGTAGAGTAAAATTGAATTAGTTTCTTTCTTGATTCTTTAAGACTTCAAACTCTCTCTTTAACAGTTTATATATCCTTTTTTTACCTATACAGCTTCCTTAGTATTTCTTCCATTCTTGCAAATTATGATTATTTAGATATGGCTGTGCTAAAAATTTCCTTATCCCTATCTAACCAATCGATTGCTATAATAATTAGTGAATGATTATGCAAGATGACAGAATATCTGCAAAAGGTTTTTCCATTTGAAACCATGGTTTCAGGTTTAAATACAATTGTTTCAGTTAGAATGCAAGGTTTATATTTTTGTGGTAATATGAAAGACAATTTCAACCATTTTCGTAAAATTATTATTATTATTTTATTTTTGTGTGCAGATTAAACTTAGGTACTCATTTATTCAAGAAAAACTGTCTCGTGTGACCAACAAAAAATATATTACTTTAACCATAACAACCAAAACATATTTCTTCCTATACTAATGGAGAAAATAACTTTTGAAAGAGGCGATGGAGTTAAAAAATATTTTATAATTTATAATTCAAGTATGTCTTAATTTGATTCTTTTCAAGATTACTTACAATAGCTTTCTAAACAGATAAATATGTAAGCCTAAAACCTGATAATATATAATAAAATAGAAAATTAACACAATTATTTATTGAAGAACGGAAACTGTGGACACAAAGAAAATCACATTTAATTCGTTTGGTTAACACAAGTGTTAACACATTCGTTTTGCTACGAGGGTTAACGTATTTAAATGATATTGAAATATATTTAAATGAAAAAATTTTAAGTCATTAGCGATAAATATTTTTAGCTTTTAGATTTTATGCTTTAGATTTTAGCATTTAGATTTTATGCTTTTAATTTTTACTTTTTCGATTTCAGCGGCGGTAGCTTAGTGTGTAACAATGTCGATCTCATAATCGAAAGATTGTGAGTTCGTGGCTCCAGTCGACCAAAGATCCACCGTTTTCAATAATAGCAGCTGAGACACATAAATTAAATTCGGGGTTGAATTATTTTCCAAACTTAAAAGGTGCCACCGTTGGTGACAGGCCCATCTTGACGTCTTCTGTACGATTTTTAATCTCAACGGGGTCAGAGTTACTTGGGTATGTATAATTGTTTAGGCTACACCAACTTTCCTAGTGTTTCTAAATGATTAACAATTTTACACATTGTTATAGTATAAATATGTCTGTCTGTTTCCCAGATACATTGGAAAATATCATTTTCCATCCAGCTTTGAGGTCTTTTGTACGTTTCTTAATCCCATCGGGGTCAGTGTTACTTGGGTACGTATAATTTCTCAGGCTACACCATCCTTTCTAGTGTTCCTAAATGATTAACAACTTCACACATGGTTTGAGCATAAATATGTCTGTCTGTTTCCTAGATACATTAGAAAAAATCAGTTGCCAACCAGCTTTGATGTCTTCTGTACGTTTCTTAATCCCATCGGGGTCAGAGTTACTTGGGTACGTATAATTATATAAGCTATATCGTCCTTCCTAGTATTTCTAAATGATTAACAACTTCACAAATGATTTTAGCATAAATATGTCTATCTGTTTCCAAGATACACTGTAAAAAATCTTTTGCCGCCCAGCTTTAAGGTCTTCTGTACGTTTCTTAATCCCAACGGGGTCAGCATTACTTGGGTACGTATAATGTTTTAGGCTACACCGTCCTTCCTAGTGTCTCTGAATGATTAACAACCTCACACATATTTTTAGCATAAATATGTCTGTCTATATCACCAGATACATTGAAAAAAAATCTTTTGCCTATTCTTCTAGTTTCTAACTTATAGTATTTGGTCTATGCCTAAGTTGTAAGAAATACAAACATTATGACCTCTGATATAAAAATCTAGAATAGTAGTTTACTTCTAATTTCCATTCAGTACTTTTATTTAATATTTAATTTTCGTCACAAAATTGATGTAAACAGCTGAAATAAGCTATAAAGACAATGGTATTTAAAAAAGAATTAAGTAGTTTATAGCTTCTAAGTTAGGACATTTAAAAACATTTGTGTTGTTCTCAAATAGAAATTGAAATTTGAGGAATCGGAAACATTGTCAGCAATAATATTTTGATATTTTTTAATTTGAATTTTTTTTAGATATGTTCCTTCTGAAAAGACAAATCAATTTTATTTTTTCAGATTTTTGTATTGAAAATAATATTAAAAACTTTTACATCTTCGAAGGTGAAACTTTGAAATTCAAAAATAACTGCAGAGAATTTAGATTAGGTTTTTTGTTTTTATATCTTTTGGTGATATATTTTACTAATCTTTTTGATGATGTATCCTTTACAATACTGTAAATTCACAATTTATGTACCTTCTGTTTCCTGTTATTAATGTTGTATATGTTATAGAACTATGATTTAAACAGTTGTAAGTTTCTAATAAATAGTACTTCAATTTGAGAATCTCAAGTTATTAGAATGAGACTGGAAGTTAAGCGTCTAGTATTTATTAAACCAGTCAAAATTAAAATACTGTCTAATGCGAAATTTACAAAGGGAATAGTTTCTAGTAAGGCACATAGGAGTTTCCTGATAAACGCTATAATGAGTGACTCAGCAACGTGGCCAACCTAAGCCCGAAGTTGAGACCCTTTGGGCTATCTTCTGCAGCCAAGCAAAAGGAACCACATTCCAGAGGGAGCCACAGCTCGATTATCTTTTATGATGCCTTCAGAAACCAGTCCCTCTAATTACTTTTTATCATTAATTCTTATTTGAGTTTTACGAACTATATTTTAGTTTTTCTTTAGTTTGTCATCCCTGAAACTAACGCGGGGTTTTTGGGGTTTTGGAGCAAGACGAGTCACGGGAGATCCACAGGATGTTCGAAAGTTCCGTCGCAATGACTCTCGAGTGATGGTTCCGAAGGCCAGATTTGTAACTGTTGTCTCTGAAAACTTCCTACTTCTCTTGCCTGCCTTCTGGTCCAGTCTTAATGTGCAACAATCGAAATTCATGGAGCTTAATTAGGTACTCTGCTGCTTTTGCCCGCCCGCGCACTTCGAAGAGGGCTGTCAAGTGGGGTGGCCCAACACTTGCGATCTGCCCACCAACTGTGGGAGAAGTCTGGAGGACTTCACAGCCATATGGGGTAGACTGATTTTTATTGGCCGAGAAATGCCGAGAAACATTGGGGTGTAGACTACGAATCAACTTATAGTGGTCTCTGAATTTCTTTTAGAGACAAAATATAATTCAATCATAAAATAATATCCAATAATGTCCAAACATGGAGGGAAAAAGAAGATATGACTAAAGAAAGCTTAAAAAAGGGGTTGATAATTTTTACAGAGGTTAATACGAAGAAATTACAATATGGTGGGTATTAACACTTTGAAGGACAGTGGTTTCCCAATGAAACCACCTGTTAACTACTTTTATCTTCTTTTTGTTGATATTTAAATAATATTTTCGTTTTCCTAAGCTATTGAGGCTTAAAATATTTAAAAGATGTGTAGCCCTATACTTAACCTTACTCTTTAAAACATACGTTTTTAAATTTTCTTCACGTGGGTAAATAAAAAATTATATTTTCCTTTTATGAAATTAAATTAAAATACTAAATCAAAATAGTTAAATACTCCACACACATCATCACGGAGGAATGTATTTTTTATTCAAATATTTCCCATTCATAAGGTTTATAGGTAATTAATCCGACACCCTAAAGGAATCTAATTTTTTTGCACATATTAAACATTTATAATGTTCATAGTCGACATTTAAATCCCAATTCCATTCAATTCCGAGTAATTTTAAAACTCGAGCTTTACAGATCTTCAAGAAAACAATTAATGTGGAATTTTAGATAAACGTAATATTACAAACGTTGCGTAGTTTAATAATTTTGCACAAGTCGCACGATTCATTCTTATTATAATAACCAGTTCAAATACAACAGTATAGTATGCTTTTTAAATTAACGCATTTCATAAAGGTGAGCTTATAATCTTTCCCAAAGAAAAATCTCTGCATTTGGGATTTATTAGGTATATTTATTTATAAGGTTAATATATATGCCTCATTTAAGAAATTGCTTAAAAGCTGATGGTATACCTGAATGAATATTAAATGTAAGCAAATGTAAGGAAATTTTAATTTAATGTTCTTAAAGTGTCATAACTTAAAAGCATCTGAATATTTGGTTTCGCTTAAGTCTTCCCAAATAATCTTCAAAATAATTAACTTCTCTAAAGAAGTAAGTTCATTACCTAATGTATGTTGGAGAAAAAAGTATTCGTTAACATTAATACTCATTTGTTAGGCGTCATTTCAGTTAAAATTAATAGGAAACAACCATTAGGAATCTTTTCTGAAAAAAAAGAGGAATCATTACTCTAATTATAATGATAAATGTTTAAAAATGACAATTTCTCTCCTGTTGATACTTCTGGATATCGTCAGAATGAGAGGAAATATTTTATCCTCAGAGCTTTTATCCGGAAAACTAAATCACCGTTCTGAACATGAATATAAATCGTGGAATGCGGTATATATACATTTATCATCAGCGTGCATTAATAAATATATGCCTTCCATAATTTTAAAACACATTTAACATTACGTATATTTACTGTTTTGACAGAAGATTTTCTCTGTAAAATATTTTAATACAGATGAATCATGTATTATAAGAAAAATAAATATTAGTAACTACATTGCTTTAAAATAATCTTGAATATCATAAAGTACATGGATGACGTCAGTTAATTTCTTGTCCAGTTAATGAAGTAGTTTTAAAAATACATTTAGTAATAAGTATTTTTACACTTTTGATAGATGATTTGCCCAGTTCAGTCGCTTTATGTTGATAAATCATAAGTCATAAATAAATATTAGTAACTGTATTGCTTTGAATAAGCTTCATTAATCAATAACTTCAAATACTCTCAGTTTTTCAGCGAATGAGCTACTTAAATTTTTCTGGTTGAAAAAAGTAGTCGTTGAACAATATATTAAAATATTCTAAAGTGGACACCGTTTTACTTCCTTGGACTTGTATTAAATATATCGTAAATAATTATCAGTCATTATGTTGTTTTAAAATAAGCTGCATAAATCAAAATAAATAAGATTCTTGCAGCAACTAAAGACTTTCTGTAAGTTTGCTCCGGTCCACTCTTATGCTACAGGAATGCTAGTGAAACCGGGATCTACTAAGGTTGATATAGAATGGCTACGGAGATCAATTCAGCAATAAGACTTAATTCCACATATTTTTTTCAATTGTTCAGCTAACAAGAGTATCAGATAAAGAAAAATAGACAACACCAACTCGCAGGGAGAAAGCTCGAGTCAAGTGCGGCGCATTTGATGCTACTGCTTCTTTGTGATTTGTAAATATACTACTAAGTACATTACTATTCTCTAGTAAATCTAAGCTAATTACATGTACAGGCAAAATTAATTATAGAATTTAAAGGGTGATTGAGGTCATGGAAATGCTTGAATATCCAGATCAAATAAACTAATAAAAACAACTGCTGTTATCACATGTGCGCATGCTCATAGGTTATTAAATGTAACTTATGTATTAAATCACTGCTATTTATGTGTGCATGTAATAAGGTAGCATAACCAATATGGAAGATATTAGGAACACAAGCAATATTAGGAGAGCTAGAACTGGATACACATTGACTAAAAAAGTCTTCTGCATAACCCTTTTGTTTAAACAATATAAAAACACGGCAAAACTTACGGCTGGTTAATGAAACAGCAGTTATTGGAAAATACACTTTTCGTATGTTCTTACACATCAACGTATGTTTCACTAAATGTGCTGTATAATCAGTGAAGAATAATCCCAATATGTTCGTGTTTATTTTACTGTATATAAAGAAATTTTATCAGAAATATTTGGCATTGTAATGTTCCTAAAATTATCTAAAAATCATATTAGAAGTCGAAAGAAAAAGTTCCATTGACATATGGTCATTCTCATGTTTAAACTTGTTTTCCATTGGGAATGTTGTAACAAGATTAGGTTTAAATCAAGCATCTCGATTATAAGTTTCAAAGCTTCTCCATCAAAACTCATTTTTTATGTAGATTGGTATCACAATTTTTAAAGTCATTATTATCGTCAGGAAACCATAACAAAAAGAATAAAGGCAATACTGACGACAAAGGTTTACCCCGTCACCTACAGAGGGCGGGGTTGTAACACACTATCTAATACACTATAGATCTCAATTTGTATTTTAGTTTCCAGTTCATTTGCAAGCAATTGACTTTTTAGTAAAATAAACATTATTTAGAAAAATACAAATTAAGAATTTTTAAAAGCAACAGCGAAAAAGTTATCGGTGTTTTTTTATCATTGTTATCCTGATTTCTGATTGATTTTCCAGAATATGAAGGTTAAGTTTTGAAACCTTAGTTAATATTTACTGATTATCTAAATTAAGATTAGACTAATATTGCTATAAAGAAGTAAATATATTTTACCTGGGAAGTTGTTTTCATTTATTTTAAGTAATTAAAACTTTGAATTTTATCAGGCAGTTTTGCTTTATATCTTGCACCTAGTGTATCTCATATGCAGTGAACTTAAAGGTCAAATTGTGGTCATGTGTAGCAGTGATGAAAGATGATTATATACAACAGAATATATAAAACAGAAAAATGATAGATATTTAAATTATTTGTTTATTATAATGATTTTACAACATTCTTTATAACAACTTTTAGACGCCATTAACTGCAAACAAAAATAATAGAATAGAATAATATGTCAGTCAAATATTGGCATAACATAAAGAGCATTCTCTATTTCAAAATACATGGATTCTATCGGACCGTTTGTGTTTGAACCGTCTATGCTACCCTTTTTCAAAATTACACTGATCAAATAAGACTTCATCACTAGTCCCTGGTTGTTGGTTGGCTTGTAGGAAGAAGATGTTTTAATTGAGTTTTGAATAAAATTCAACGATATCTTGCCAAAAAAAGATGACGGCAAAGCAAGTACTTAATTGTCCATTAGCAGGGTACTTCTGATCAATACTGCAAGGATCTGTGGTCGGGTTTGGCTTTAAGACATAACATGTAATATATCTTTTGAGTATTAAGCATTTCACCACAGAATCCCAATTTAAAACTGATAAAATACTATTTTTATTTTCAACATCTATTTAAAGTATATGGATAAAGTATAAGGAAGTCTATGTAAAGTATATAACTTCTATGGTCCCCATTTATCACTAATTTTCAGTAACTCACTGTGGAATAAAATTCGTATTCGGGTCACACATAATATCATGTGGGTAACCCTCATAAGTTTTCATGAAGTGAATGTGCTTTGGGAATACAATTAATAATTAGAAATTTTCGAGCTTTCCTTTATAGGAAAGACATCAAAATTCCACATCATTCCTCACAGTATAAATTAAATGGCTGACATATCTCTGGTGTGAGCGCGAGAGTTAAGGACTGAAGAAAGACTTAATCGAGTAACCCCCATATTTCTAGTTTCAAACTTATCCTACACATAATATTTAGTGGTCACTGTAGTAACTTTTCGTGAAGTGAATTAGCGAACAGGATTATGATTAACATACGTAGGTTTAAAAGTCTCCTTGATACAACAGGCATTAGGCTCCAATTCGATTTACCACAAGAGAATAAAATTTAAATGCCTGACGTATCTCTGGTGGGGATGACGAAAGTGAAGTGCTGAAAGAAATTCGACTAACCATCTCCAGATGTATAGGTTCAAATTCTCACTCAGTCTACATATAATACATAGTAGTTGTAAGTCACAAGCTTTCATGAAGCGAACATGCATTCCAAATGTTATTAATACTTGTTTGAATTTACAGTATTTCCCTTTATAAAAAATGACTTAGATTTTCTGTTTGATATTTTTACAAGAAAGTTGTAGCAAAGTGGTCAATATATATTTGGTTTGTGTACTAAAATGAAATGCCACAAAAAGACAATTATTTTCTAAATCATAAAGATTAGTTAACTATGAAAAAGTTGAAAAAATATTTTTATGAATTTTCTTGTTCCGATAGAGAAAGGTACAAGTCATGCTGTATTCTAAAATGAGAAAACAGCATGCCATAACACTGTGGATAACGCTGTTGTCATTGGTCAATTGTCTGCACCCCCTATGTGAAATGTTGCAAGTTGCTTTTACTTATGAAATTAAATAGACCAAAATTTTATAATCTTAAAAATAATTCTGTTCATATAAAATGTTAAATGCTTTGATAGTATGAAATATTTTTTCTTATAAAAATATTTTTATCTTTAAGAATAATATATTTAATAATAGTTTATAGTAAATTAAAATTATAGAATTTAGAACAAAATATAGCGTATTGAGGGCTCCAAGTTTATTAAATATATATAAAATTGTTCAATGAAGAGTTGTTGAAAGTTGTTTTCTCTATGGTATTCAGTAAACTTGTACAAAATTCTCTGCCATATGTTAGCATGGAAGTAAATGAATCCAATATGGCGGACAAAAAGCCCCCTTAAAAGAAAAAAAGTGTATTTAAAAGTGTATTAAATTATTTCATAAGAAATTTATTTCTATTTAATTACATAAATATTAAAATATCGTTTGATATTCAAAAACGTCGTCAGTAGACATAAAGACAGATAGACTGATATGTATTACGATACAAAGTATGGTATTGTACTATCAGATCGATTGATTTCATCTATTTTTTCAAACTATATCAATAAATTTAACAAATTTTATTTTTCAGGTTGGATTTATTTCACATTAAAAGAAAAGTACTATAAAGGTCCATTCAAAAGGTAACGTACGTGACTTTCGGAAATGTGTTTCAAATTGATTATAAAAGGCACACTTCAGGATAGAAAGAAAATATTAATTATGAATAATTTAGTTCTGTAAGCGATAATTATCACTTAATTATTGTGAGCATAGGAAAATTGCATTAGTATATGGAGGGTGGCAACAGTAAATAATCTTAGAGTAGAAGTAATTTCAAAGATCGGGTCAAAATTACGCCTTCGAAGAATAACTATTGCAATGTGTCATACCATCTAAATATGAAACAACACAAAACTAGGCAGGTAAAACTTTAATAAAACATGTATACTTATCGAAATAAGTTTTTCGTAAGTGTATAAAAATAAAATGTAACACAATTTTATTCTATAAAACACACTGGGACAGTGTATTCATTGAACATACTCAGCAATCCATTTCGAAAGTAGTTAGGTATAATTAAGTATATCTAGTAAAATACATTTGAGTGAAATAATTTAAAGACTTTCATTAGATATTTAATTAGGAGATAAACTAATGCTAAATTTTCATGTTGAAATAAATGTAATTTAATACTTCATTAGTGATAACATAAAAATATAAGACCTTTACATAATTAAATTAATGTTCAAATGATATATAAGTCGTAATTAGATTTCATTTAAAGTTATAATTATAAAAAATCAATTTATTATTTTCATTTTTTATTTCTTTCGAGGTTAAAATACTTTTTACCTTATTTGATAGTTAAAAGTCAACCAGATAACCTATAACTCCTGACTATTCTAATATTAATTGACTTCTGCCTATTTCTTTACTAAAACTTTCCTTTCTGGGAAATATAAGTAATACACAAACTTTTAGACTGGATAAAATGTATATTTAGAATAAAAACGTAAAAATAATTTACCACTTTATCAAAATTTAAGAAATTATTCATACTTTTCACGGATATTTGTCTCATTTAAAACCATGCGCCAATGATAATAAGCAGATAGTATAGTGAGGTACCCATATGATGTTTTAAGTTTTTTAATGCTCTTAAAGACTAATGAAATAGTAAAAATATTTTTATCTTGCAAAAATAAGAAACTTGTATTATTATTTTCAAACTACTTTCTAATGTAACTGATTATTTAACAATTTATAAATGTATTATAAACTATTTAGATACTATATACATTTTTTTACTAAGATATTGGAGACATGCACAAATCCTATTAAAAAATTAAATTTAAAAATGTACAATTTTCTTTAGAAGACATAATTTCCTTATAATTTTGGAAGTGTTTAGATATGTGTATACATATTTTAGCTTCAAATAAAAGCTTTTACTTTCGAAGGTGAAGATTGTTAGATTTGTTTACTACTTATTATTAAAAATAGTATCGAGTAGATTGTTTCTAAAATTTCAAAATAAATATTTGTGATCATGCTTATAGAAATTATCTAGCTTATAACAACTGATTCTTCTCTCGGTGTGAAAATTTGAAAAATAAAATCACTCTCATCATATTCAATAACTCTTTAGTAGAGTTTTAATGTGGTTAAATCTTTAAAAGTGCACAAAAAATATATATGCGCTTTATTTACGCTAATACATTCATAATAGAAATAAAATTTTAACATTTAATATTATTTGCTTAACTTCATAAAACTATTTGGATAGTTATTATCTAGAATTACGAATGTGTAACATTTATATTCAAAAGATACTCTTTGATTTAAAGAAGATATGTTTATTTGTTAGTATACTTGATATTTATAAATATTTATTATTGATAAATTATATAATTTATTATTTCACTCTCATCATATTCAATAACTCTTTAGTAGAGTTTTAATGTGGTTGAATCTATATAAGTACACCCAAAATATATATGTGCTTTATTTAAGGTAATACATTCATAATAGAAATAAAGTTTTGACATTTAGAATTATTTTTTTTAATTCATTAAACTATTTGATTAGTTATTATCTAGAATTACGAATGTGTAACATTTATCTTCAATAGATATTGTTTAATTGAAAGAAGATGTGTTTATTTGTTAGTATATTGCAACGATAAAAATTCTCTTAGAGTAATTGATATTTATAAATATTTGTTATCACTCTTTTAATAAATGCTTAGATGCATTTACAACATTTAATAAAATTTATTTCTATACAATTTATACTGTGGCATAAATAATTACTCATACTCAAAAGAAGATAATTCATAGGATTATTTTCCTCTGAATGTCGTGAAGATCTTAGAGCTTTCAAAGGATTTTGGACGTAAAGGGAAATTAATAAAAAAAGTAGACCCGTCGTTTATAAAGTAGAAAATTTACTTACCGCTCACCACTTGGTATGGGACTTTTCAGAGGCGAGAGCGGAGAGAGTGTTACCTCTTGTAGCGCGCGCCTTATATGGAAGTGCTGGGGCGCTGCAAGACGCATGCGCCCCATTACAAACCGCCGGTCGATTGGATGTATGAGAAAAATTATTATTTGTTCAGTTTTGTATTCCCGGAGACGCCTCCTACGCGAAATTATCGCATCGGTTGAAATTTAAAGGCTGATCACATTTTTGTTTTGGCCTACCTACTAGTTAAAATTTTAATGGAAATTAACACGGGGTAGTTATTTAAAAAAATATGTGTACATATTTACTTTAAAAAATGATAATTCGATGCTGTAAGCTTAGACAAGATCGAGAATATAATTAGGGAATTTTTCGTTAGCAAAAGTGCCTGAAGCATGACGGAAATGCTAATTATTTAAAAACAGTATAAAAAATTTCCTTCTTTTTATGTACGTATTTTATTTCGAAGTTATTTATAAAAGATAGTATATTTTAATGCCAGGACATTTATAATCTTCCTTAATTTTTTTCTTAGTAATTGGAGTCACAAGTCTGAGGAAACATTTTTTAAAAAAGTAATCGGGATATTTATTTATTCTTTTTTATATTTGTTTATTCTTTAAATTGAGATAACTTTTTGTATTAATTGAGCTTTAATCTTTTCAAGGTGCTTTCCTGTGCTTACTTTTTATACTGGATATATGTTAGCAATTAGGCTTGGGATTCAGAAAGAATGAATATCTTGAGTTAATTTTGCTCTTGTTTTTTAACATATCAGCTGTGCCAAATGAGGAAAGCTATATAAATAGTAAAATAGTTAAAATAATATAAATGATTATTTTTAATATTTTGTAACTGTTTAGAAAAAAATTGTATTGCTCTATGATTCTAAAAGATATATTTCTATAAAACATATAAAAAGTGAACTTTGTTTCCATTTATTTTTTCTGTAGTATTTTTTATGTACTCTGTTTACTAGAAATATAATAACAGTTTGTTTGAGATTCAGAATAAATATCATGAGTTAATTTTGTTTTTGCTCTTTAACATATGATGCCTCATATGAGGATATATTGAAATTGAAAGCAAATTATTTAAAGGTTAAAAATAATGTCTAACTTTAATCTTTAATGATAAAATGAGTGGTAAATGTTTTTTCTTTATTTTAAGAGGCACAAAATATTACTTTTGGAATAAAAGATATATAATAATAAGTATAGTTTTTATAAAATAAAAAGTAAAAGTATTAAAAATTAGTAAATATAGTAAAATTAGTAAAATTAGTAAATTAGTAAAAATAGTAAAAATTAAAAGTATAGTTATTGTGAAATATATAATTCTGTAAAGGATGAAAACATCTAAAATTTGATAATATGTATATTCTTTTTCCGTTATTGTGATTACTTTTTTTTTTGGATATAGGCTATAGGTAGCTATGTTGGAGGCTTAAAATAAATATCGTGAGTTAATTTTGCTTTTTGCTTTCTTTATTTAATGTATGATCTGCTCAAATGAGGGTATGTTGAAAGTAAAATTATTCAAAGTTACAAAGAATGAAAATCTTTTAACAGTTAATTATGAACTGAGTTTTAAATATTTTTTTCTAGTTAATGGTTAAAGCTTTTTTTTTCTTTGATGGACTACTAAATCTTGCTTTAGAGAAAAAAATGCAACATATAGATATTCTAAAAGATTTATTTAAAATTTAGATGAAAACATTTGAATTTGGGTTCCATTTATGGATTTATTCTGTTTTGGAATATCGTGAGTCAATTTTGCATTGTTTATGTGACATATGATCTAGCTCGAATGAAACTATATTAAAAGCAGAATTATTTAAAAGTTAAAATAAACTATTAATCTTTAATTATAAATTCAGCAATAACAGTTTTTTTTTCTTTTGTACTTTAATATTAATATAATGTGCAGTGATTCAGAAAAAAAATTATAAAGGAATGAAACATTTGAAATTTGATACCATTTAGTATTTTTCCTCGTTTTGTGTTGAAATCATGTTCTTTATTGGATATATCTCAGTTGTTATATTTGGAATTTAAAATGAATATCGTGAGTTAAGTTTTTTTGTTTCTGTAATTAACATATCATCTTCTTAAAAAAAGATTATATTGAAAATAAAATTATTCAAAGTTTAAAAAGAATGAAAACATGTTAATATTTAATTATGAATTGAATGTTAAATATTTTTTCTAGTTAATGTTTAAAAATTTTTCTTTCTTTGATGAACTACTAAGTACTGTTTTGGAGAAAAAATACAACAAATAAAAATTCTAAAAGATTTATTTCAAATTTAGATGAAAACATTTGAATTTTGGTCCCATTTATAGATTTATAGTGTTTTGGAATATCGTGAGTGAACCTTACATTGTTTATGTGACATATAATGTAGCTCGAATGAAACTACATTAAAAGCAGAATTATTTAAAAGTTAAAATAAATAAAAAAAATTATTAATCTTTAATTATAAATTCATTAATAAAAGCTTTTTTGTTTGTAATTTAATATTAATATAATGTATAGTGATTCTGAAATACATAAATCTATAAAGGAATGAAACATTTCAAATTTGATACCGTTTAATATTTTTCGTGTTTTATTGAAAACCTGTTCTTTATTGGATATATCTCAGCTGTTATATTTGGAATTTAAAATAAATATCATGAGTTAAGTTTTTTTCTTTATTTAATATATGATCTTCTTCAAATGAGGGTATATTGAAAATAAAATTATTAATTATTTATTATTATAAAGGAATGAAATATTTGAAATTTGATACCATTTAATATTTTTCCTCGTGTTTTATTGAAATCATGTTCTTTATTGGATATATCTCAGCTGTTATATTTGAAATTTAAAATGAATATCGTGAGTTAATTTTCTTTTTGGATTCTTAATTTAACATATGATAGCCTGAAACGAGGGTTTATTGAAAGTAAAATTATTCAAAAGTAAAAAAGATTAAACAACTTTTAATCTTCAATTTTAAATTGAGTACAAAATTTTTATGTGCTACTACACGTTATTTTTGGATAAAAAACTGTAATTTACAGTGATTCTAACGTATATCATATTTTTATAAAAGATAAAACATTCGAGCATTGATTCCATTTATTTTTTTCTGATGCTCTTTTTTAAGTACTTTGTTTATTGGATATGCAATGACAGTTATGCTCTTGTTTCAAAATCAATACATTATGTAAATATTTCTCTTGTTTTTTAAACATATGATGCCTTAAAAATTTATTCAAAGAGAAATTTTGAAAGATTTAAAAAAAGAAAGCTTTTAATCTTTAAATTCAGTGTTTAAGGTTTTTTATTTCTTTGATGTTCTACTAAATACTATTTTATAGAGAAAAAATGTATCCCATACAAATTCTAAAAGGTAGCATATTTCTAATATAGATTGAACATTTGAACTTAGTTTTCGTTTAATTTTTTGTCTGGTTCTTTTTTAAGATTAATTTGTACATTGGATATCTATTAGCGGTTATGTTTGAAATTTAATGTGTCTTTGATTACCATTAGTTTTTTTTTCTGTTTATATAACATAGGAGTTTATGTAACATAGATAACTCAAAAGATGCAATATGGAGAGTAGAATTATTTAATAGTTAAAAAGAACGAAAAACTACTAATTTTTAGTTTTAAATTAAGAGATAAACTTATTTTCCTTTTTTTTTTGTAGTAACATTAAAAGTTACTTATGAAAGAAGAATGTAATTTCTATTGATTTTAAGATATATATTTCTATAAAAGGTTAAATCATTTGAACTTTAATTACATTTATTTATTTATCATGGAGAATTTTTAAAATTACTTTGTTTACTAGATATTTGTTCTCAAATTTGTTTCAGACTCATAATGAATATTAAGTTTATTTTTCTCTAGGCTTTAACATGTGATTTGTGTCAATTGGAAATCGTTAGGGGAAATTGAATTTTTATCGAAGAAATCGGAACATGTAATTCTTAAATATGTATTCGAATAATCAGGGGTTTTATTTTTAGATGTTCTATTAAACGCTAATTTTAACAAAAAGATAAAATGCAAAGTATTGTAATTCTGATATATTAGAGAATAAAAAAAATCAGCAATAATGTAATATAAATTACGCTTGAAATATGTTTAGTTTTGTAGCCGGAACTGTAAACTCCATTTTTGTCCTGATGGGTATTAGAATGAATGTTTTAGTTTAAAGGGATAAGAGACCTTTTATAGGAAGGATTTTGACTAAAAACCTTAAATAATTTTTTAGTCTAAAAATTTTAGTTAAATATACGTTTCATAACCTAAAGTCATTTATTGAAAAGTATGATTGTTCTACTGCACTGAAATAAGTTTTTTATCATACACTATTTTTTTTAATTTTAAAAATAATATTTTTCTGTTTGATGATTTTTGTATTGAATTAGTCATTCCGAAATGTTCCAGGTGAATTTCTTTTATGTATTTCTTATTCAAAATTTTAGAAATTCCCTATTAATGTATTGGTCCTTAAACTGGCCATGCTTTTCAAAATCGTAAAACATTTTCTCGAGTTATAGAAGCTTCAATTCCATAAAACTGAGAAAATGCTTGCTAAAACATTGCATAATTTTAAATAATTGTCGTGTATTAATGGTAATAAACGTAAGCAAAAATTGATACTCAATTTTGTTAGTATATAACTTCTAAAGATAAAATAAAAACTAAAAACATTTAGTATGCTGGGCACGGGGAACAATTTTAATATATATTAATGAACTATTTAATTTGTATTAAATAACTTCATATTTTAGTTAAAAATTCTTTTCTAACATTTTTTTGTCTTATGCGTTTCATGTTATGACATTATACATTCTCATCATAAAAAATGTTGGTTTAAAATATGAAATAAAAATAAAATAAACTGATGCAATATTTTTGTTACCTTATTCATATTATTTAATGTTTTTCAATGGAATAATTTGTTTGCTGGATGTGTGAAATTTTTCTGTCTCTGATTTGAGATGAAAAACTCAATTTATTATACTATGTAGCTTTTTCTAAAGAATATTAAGCATGTATGGAGGATATTATATAGCTATTGCTGCTTAATATGATACATGCCTCAAATGATTCAAGTTATATATTCAAACTTACATTTTAATAAGTATTAAAAGAATGAAGGGCTTTCAGTTTTTAAATATAATTTGAAAGGACAGTGTTTTGCTTTCTTTGATGTGCTACGAAGCACTGTTTCCTGAAAAAAATGCACCGTAATCTAATTCTAAAATAATTTCTAAAAAATAATAGATTCTAAAACATAGTTTTGCTAAGAGCATAAAAGCATTAGTAATTTTTAGAAAAATCAATTAAAAAAATATTTAAAAATTAATTAGTTTTATAGGTCAAAATGCCAAATTAAAAATATGGAATTCTAAAAGAACAAAAAATGAAATAATGTGAAATTATTTTTCTCAAAAATATATCAACATTATTACTGCTATTATTGGCACTTGTTCTAATTCACGTCACATTCATTTCCATTTAATTTTTTTTTTTATTACAAGTGAGTTTGAGAATATTATAATGATTAATATATGGGTATACACAAATATATTTATAATTCCATATATTAAACACATTGGCATCCACGAGTAGAAATAAAGGAAAGGAAGAATGGATGAATACAATGAATATTTATGGATTCCTGCCGTTAAAGTTTGAAGACAAAAAATTAGAAATAAATAATTTGAAAGCTGTTTCATTTATTATGTTTGGGGAACTGCATAAGATTCACTTTGTGTTGCTGAAATTATGGTAACATATAAACAAATAAGTTCCTATCTTGAAATAAAATTTTGTTAAAATTTATACATAACCAATCAATAGTTTAAGACTTTAATTTTTTTCCGAAGGATATCTTCATTATAGTTTACAAAAG
>CM063501.1:172427778-172435278 GCA_032207245.1 Pardosa pseudoannulata
AATAATTAAAATATTGCTTCATTAATATTTTGAACTTAAATTTTTTCTGAGACGGACTACCGATTGTTAACTAATCCTTTGGAAGAATACGGTAATTAATCTTTCTTAATTATAGTTTTTCTTTTCTTTTAATTGATGTTAGTGGTCGTTAAATTACAATATTTATACTATGAGATAATTTTGGGAGCTGCATTAAAAGTACATTGGCAAAAGGCCTCACGTTTGAGATGATTAAAATGCTTATTGATGGATTTGGAAACCTTTCGAAACTCATTTCGTGTATACTTCAGAATGAATGTACGATTAGACCAGAAACGAATATTCCAGATAATTTAAATATTGTTATTCCTTTTACATCATAAAACGCATTTATTTTAAGGATTTTGACATTTTACGTATAAATAAATTGGAAATGATTATTTGTTTACATATCTAATATTTAGAAAACTCATTTGTAGAAACATCTGTCGAATGAAATTTTAAAAATACTTTAACTTTTTTTATACTATGCTTGTTTTATACTATGCTTGATTACTCTTAATAGCCGATTAAGTATCATTTGGTAGTAGTTAACTGTAAATTAGATTAATATGACTGTTATACCAGACAAAAGTCCCTTCAATGATGTTTATCAAAATTTTGAAAATTAAAATATTCTGGAAAGGGGAGAAATGCTTGAATAAACTTGGATTTCTCAAGAACGAAAACTTAAAAATGGAAGTTCACATTGTTTTAACATTTTAATAGTCTTTTAAATTACGAATAATTGAAATACAATAAGCAGTGATCAGATGTAAAAATAATAATAATAATATTATTTTTTTTTCAAAATCGATCATTGTGTGATGTATATTCCTGTGTATAAAAAATAATTCATAAAATACTTGAAATTTGAGTATCTAAAAAGCGTTTTTAGTAAAATATCATTTTGCTTGTTTTATACTATGCTTGATTACTGTTAATAGCCGATTAAGTATCATTTGGTAGTAGTTAATTAAAAATTAGATTAATCTGACTGTTAGACCAGACAAAAGTCCCTTCAATGATGTTTATCAAAATTTTGAAAATTAAAATATTCTGGAAAGGGGAGAAATGCTTGAATAAATTTCGAATATCCTTGGACTTCTCAAGAATGGACACTTAAAAATATAAATTTACATTATTTTTCATTTGAATAGTTTTAAATTACGAAAAATTTAAATAAAATAAAAAGTGATGAGATGTAATAATAATATTATTATTGACATTTTTTTTCAAAATCGAATCTCTTATGCAACTTTTTTTTAATGTTATTACTTATAAAAAAACGGGCAGTGAGAGCAATGATTCTGTGCGGAGCCTCGCCACAGAAGTGGTAGGGTGAAAATAATATTATGTTGATTTAGTGTCTAAGTATTTAAAAAATCTTTAAAAACACACCTAATATGTCTTCATTAAATGATTTTATACAATTATATTCCTAAGGAATACATCAGGAATACAACTTATGGCTTGTAGATGTGGAAGACTCCTCTGATCTATTCGTCGGTCTAGCAAAAAAATGGTGTCATTTTCCTTTCCTCTCTTGTCTCCCCAAAAACTGTCTATCCCGCAAGCAGTGGATGGCAGCAGCTTTCACCCTCTTCTCTCCTCTAGTAACCACCTTGTCCCCTAAAAAAAATTAGACTGCCCAGCGGAGAAAAAAACAGGGTTCCACTCAAAAACGGAAGGGTTCAGAATCCCGCCAAACCAACTGGCCCTTCTATTGGTTGGGGAAATCCGAAGTTTCCTCTTAGTTGAAACCGGTCTTGTTCTGCATGTCTTTGACGATGACTTTCGAGAAGGGTAAAAAAACGTTGAACAGAATGTAACTTATTGTTACAGGTAGGAAAACCTTTATATAATAATTTTATATCCGTGTAGTTTGTTATAATTTGTGTAATAGTTTTATGCCTGTGTCATATTGAAATTATATAGCTTTCCTTTAAGGATGCAGATCCTGATTTTCCCAAAGGTGAGTGTGGGAAATACCCGGGGCCCTCATACCTTCAAGCTTTATATTATGAATTCATTTAACTTAATACATTTTTAAAAACTTAATTTCCAAACTAATTTCTATTTACAAAGGAAAATAGCCACTAGTGAAAACTTAAGCTACTAGCAAAAAGAAACTTTCTACATCATAGTATAAGCGAACGGGAGACTATTACAGTCACTTGTAACTAAAATGTTTTCGATTTAATTACATAATGGATATTGTATCTGAATTAAGTTTATTTTTCAATCTATCGAATTTTTAAATTCCATTAAATCTACAAACTATCATCAATGTGGTAAATATTGCTTATGTATAGGGACAAAGTGATAAACGGTATATTATACTGGGTAAAGAAATTGGCAGTAGTTTTTAGAGTTTTAGTAATGATTGACGTAATATATTGTTTATTTTACTTGGCTTACTTTATAATTATTCTTTAACTCAGTCAAAAGGAATTTAAAACAGAAAAGAGAAATCATTTAGTATTCATAATTGAATAAAAATAATTTGTAAAATAGGATTGCAAGTAGTAATTTTAATTCTTTATTTCAGAAACAAAACTTTGTTATTTATGAATATTTGAAACCGATCAATTGCATCTCTGACTGATATATCCCTTTGGCAATTATTATTTATTTATTATAAACTATATAAGATAAATATGAGTTACAAATAATATATTTTACAAAATATGATCTGTCAATTTCGTATTCATAAGTTATTTTGGCTAGAAAAGTAGATATATTCAATAATAATGTTTTTCTTAGAATACATTTCTTGAATCCTTATGATAACAGACAAGTTTATAAAGTCTAAGACATATTCTATAAATAAAAAATAATAAAAGAATAGAGATGAAACAGGTATAAAAATATAAAATAACTTTCTTAGTCCTATAGAGAGTAAACCCAATATTCGTTAAATTTCGTTTACAAACTCATTAAAACTGAGCAAATAAGATTTAAAAAATTGTAGCTAGCAGAGGAAGATAAAAATGTCTTTCATAAAAAATTATCACTAATATATAACAGAACCTCCAAGCTTTCGTTCACTGATAAATCGTGATGATAAGCAATATTTATGTAAATTAGGCTATTAGAAATAATTAGTAGCTAGATTCTGCATTTAATAATATTGATCAAGAAATATGTCTTAAAAAATAATAGGGTTTTAAGAATTTAGTCAAAAACAGTTGTTATTCTAAATGATTAAGTCACGTACATTCAGATGTATCAATGAACACTTCATTTGCTTAAATAATAACACATATTTCCAATTAGTGTTATTTATTGGTGAATTGAATTATTGAATTTTTATACAAAATACAATTTTATTTATTACTAATAATATCGGATCTACAGATTTTACTCATGATGTTATTAATTTTTCTCCATTAATTAATTTTTAAATTTATAATAAATATTGTGTTCAGTCACTGTATAATTATTTCCAGTCTTTGCTTGCGATACATAAGGTATTACTACACCAAAAATGCAAAGTTCTAATTCTATGATCTAGATATGTATCTCTTTGTAAATCATGATGACAAACATCATTTATATAAATTAGGCTATTAGAAATGATTAGCAGCTAGTTTCTACATTTAATAATATCGTTAAAGAAATCTGTCTTAAAAATGATACGGTTTTAAGAATCAAGGCAAGACACAACATTTGTGATTCCGAATGATTAAGCTACGTACATTCAGCTGTATTAATGAACACTTCATTTGTGTATATATGAACAATCAGTGGTATATATTGGTGAATTGAATTATAGAATTTAAACACTAGAATTTTATTTATTACTATTAATATCCGATCTATCTTTTTTACTTAAGATATTATTGATATATCACTATTAACTAACATTTAAATTTATAATTAGGAAGAATGGAATACAATGAGGTATTAGAACTTGGAAAGAAGTAAATTTTTTTTGTGCCAACAAGAATGCAACATAAAATAATTGTTTATTTCTGAAACAAAACTTTTTACCTTATAAATATTTGAAACTGACCATTTGCTTTTCTGAATTATATATCCCTTTGTCAATTATTATTGATTTATTATAAACTATATAAGATAAATATGAGTTACAAATACTATATTTTACAAAATATAATCTGTCAATTCCGTATTCATAAGTTTTTTTGGAGAGAAAAGTAGATATATTCAATAATAATGTTTTTCTAAGAATATATTTCATGAATCCTTATGATAACAGACAAGTTTATAAAGTGTAAGATATATTCTATAAATAAAAATAATAAAAGAAAACAGATGAAACAGGTTTAGAAATATAAAATAACTTTCTTGGTCGTATACGGAGTAAACCCAATATTCGTTAAATTTCGTTTAAAAACTCATTAAAACTGAGCAAATAATATTTAAAAAAATGTATCTAGCAGAGGAAGATAAAACTGTTCACTAATTCATAACAGAACCTCCAAACTTTCATAAAAAAGTTCACTAATTCATAACAGAACCTCCAAACTTTCGTTTACTGATAAATCGTGATGATAAGCAATATTTATGTAAATTAGGCTGTTAAAAATAATTAGTAGCTAGTTTCTGTATTTAATAATATTCTTCAAGAAATATGTCTTAAAAATAATATGGTTTTAAATCAAAAACAGTTGTTATTCCTAATGATTAAGCTACGTACATTAGCTATATTAATGAACACTTCATTTGCGTAAATATTAATACATATTTCTAATCAGTGCTATTTATTGGTGAATTCACTTATTGAATTTTTGTACAAACTACAATTTTATTTATTACTAATAATATTGGATCTACCGATTTTACTCATGATATTATTAATTTTTCACCATTAATTAACATTTAAATTTATAATTAATATTGTATTCAGTCACTGTATAACTATTTCCAGTTTTTTCTTACTATAAATAAGGTACTACTACACCAAAAGAGATAAATTCTAAGAATATGTACTACATATTTATCCCTTTGCAAATGGTGATGATAAGCAATATTTATATAAATTAAGCTATTAGAAATGATTAGCAGCTAGTTCCTACATTTATATCGTTCAAGATATATGTCTTAAAAAATGATATGGTTTTAAGAATCTAGGCAGAACACAACAGTTGTGATTCCGAATGATTAAGCCATGTACATTCAGCTGTGTTAATGAACGCTTCATTTGTGTAAATATAAACACATATATCCAACCAGTGTTATATATTAGTGAATTGAATTATAGAATTTAAAAATTACAATTTTATTTATTACTATTAATATCCGATCTACCTTTTTTACTGAAGATATTATTGCTATATCACTATTAATTAACATTTAAATTTATAATGAATATTTTGTTCACTCCCTTTACAAAAATTTCCAGTCTTTTCTGGCTATACATAAGATACTACTACTCCAAAAATGCAATGTTCTAATAATATGAACTACATATTTATCCATTTTCTCTTTTCTTCAAGTTACACATTACTTATAGATAATATACTTAGTATTTTTTAAATTATATTTCAAATCTACATATAGTGAATACTTTAACCCACTGAACGGACGCTTCGACGGGGGTTCGACAGCGAATTCCTGTTCGAAAACGGACCTGTCGACCCCTTCTCGTTCGCACTCGTATAACTCGTATCGCACACTTTTGAGGAAAAAAAATATTGCAAAGTGATAATAAATGAAAGAAAAATAATTTTGCGTAAGGGAACTCCTTTACCTTGCAGGGAAAATAATTTAAAAGTAGCCTGACAATTTTTAAAACGGCAACTCTAGTATGGTACGGTAAGTTCCGTCTGGAATTTACGAAAAGGGTGACTGTTTTGAAAGGGAAAAAGGTGGGGAGGGTAGCCGGTGGATATGTTAATGCATACTGAAACACATTACGCTTTATTTAGGCATTAAAATAAACAAAAACTGGAAAGGATTTCTGAAGAACCTATCCCCTTTTAGCATGAGATGTCAAGTTAGTTAAAGTTTGAACAAACGCTTTGTACATTTCTTTTCAATTCATTTATTTAAACCTTTTCCAGAAATGTAACAAAGTGGACATTCCCTTTAAAATAGGAAGAATGGAATACAATCAAGTATTAGAATTTGGAAAGGAGTAATTTTTTTTGTGCCAAGAATGCAACATAAAATAATTGTTTATTTCTGAAACAAAACTTTGTACCTAATAAATATTTGAAACTGACCATTTGCTTCTCTGAATTATATATCTCTTTGTCAATTATTATTGATTTATTATAAACTATATCAGACAAATATGAGTTACAAATACTATATTTTACAAAATATGATCTTTCAATTTCGTATTCATAAGTTATTTTGGCTAGAAAAGTAAATATATTCAATAATAATGTTTTTCTTAGAATATATTTCTTGAATCCTTATGATAACAGACAAGTTTTTAAAGTCTAAGACATATTCTATAAATAAAAATAATAAAAGAAAAGAGATGAAACAGGTATAGAAATATAAAATAACTTTGTATATGGGGTAAACCCAATATTCGTTAAATTTCGTTTAAAAACTCATTAAAACTGAGCAAATAAGATTTAAAAAATTGTAGCTAGCACAGGAAGATAAAAATGTCTTTCATAAAAAATGTTCACTAGTATATAACAGAACCTCCAAACTTTCGTTCAGTGATAAATCGTGATGATAAGCAATATTTATGTAAATTAGGCTATTAGAAATAATTAGTAGCTAGATTCTGCATTTAATAATATTGATCAAGAAATATGTCTTAAAAATAATATGGTTTTAAGAATTAAGTCAAAAACAGTTGTTATTCCTAATGATTAAGCCACGTACATTCAGCTATATTAATGAACACTTCATTTGCGTAAATATGAACACATATTTCCAATCAGTGCTATTTATTGGTGAATTGAATTATAGAATTTTAGTACAAACTACAATTTTATTTATTACTATTAATATCGGATCTACTGATTTTACTCAAGGTATTATTAATTTTTTCATTATTAATTAACATTTAAATTTATAATGAATATGGTATTCAGTGACTGTATACATATTTCCAGTCTTTGCTTGCTATACTTCAGGTACTAATACACCAAAAATGCAATGTTCTAATAATATGAACTGCATATTTATCCATTTGCTCTTTTCTTCAAGTTATACGTTACTTCTAGATAATATACTTAGTATTTTTCAACTTATATTTCAAATCTACATATACTGAATACTTTAATGCATAGTAAAACACATTAGGTTTATTTAGGCATTAGATAAAACGAAAAAAAGATTTCGGAAGAACATATCCCCTTTTAGACTGAGATCTCAAGCTAGTTAAAGGTTCAACAAATTCTTTGTGCCTCTCTTTTCAATTCATTTATTTAAATTTTTTCCGAAAATGTAACAAAGTGGATACTCCCTTTAACTTAGTATGAATAGAATACAATTAGGTATTAGAATTTGTAAAGAAGTAAAAAAACATTCTTGTGCCAAGAATGC
>CM063501.1:172440278-172472778 GCA_032207245.1 Pardosa pseudoannulata
ATTTTAATGACATATCTTTACTTAAAAATATAAAATGAATAAAAGAAAATGCAATAAAAAAAGTGACTTTTTTTGATCGAATTCTGGAAATAAAATGAAACTGTCAAAGGGTTAATTTCCAGAATCTTTTACTTCCAGTCTAGAAAATTTCTTTACAAACTCCTTGCCGATTGCTTATATTTATAATTGATTGATCATTTATTCTAAAGTACTTTCTTACCCTATATTCAGGTTGGCCATTCCATTTGCATCAAACATTTGAGCAATATAGTTCAAACTAGGTTGATAAATTATGGAACTTACTGGATACATTCAATTCTGATCAATATATAGTGATATATTGGTATGAAATACTTACTAGTCAAAATTAAATTTACTTATAATGTGATCAGCAAAGGTTCGATTTCGCTCTCGTTGTTACCTAAACTTCTTGGCACGATTAAGTAAGAAAAAAAAGGGAGATTATCAAATTTGAAATAAAACGGTGTAAATAAGAGGAGTGGAGAAATATTCAGTCTTATTAAGAAAGCTTAAAGCTAAGATAAAAAAAATAAGTAAAAATAAAATTTTCCGGAAGATTAGATAAACAGTAATAGACATTTATCTACTACTGCACTCGTTTGTACTTTTATCATTTTTGTATAATTTATGTGGCCTTATTTATAACGCTATAGCTTTAGTTACGTTTACCATCAATTTTTGTAATATAAGCAAAACTTTTCTTTGAGAACATTACTTTACTGCTCTGATTTTCATTTTTATTGTAGATATTCTACCATACAATTTCTCTTTTGCTGAAAATATCTTTTTAATAAACATTTTGTGTACACTCACCAGTCAAAGATAACTAGCAATAAGGTAGTTTACTCCTAGATTGTGGCCCCTAGACATATTGCACTTTCTCAATGTTGATGTCAAGGAAACATTTTCTACGACCTCATGGTTGTAAGGAGATGGTAACAATGGCAGATTATTCTTGTAAGGGATGGAGAACATCTCTAAATTCTAAGGGATGAGGTAGCACAGTTATTTTTGAAAAGTCTACCAATTATTATTCTTGACCTTAAACTTCCAAACTTCATGTTGTGAATTTTAACATAAGCGTTATTAATGTCGTTAATTATATTTCTTCCTTTTCCTGAACTGTAGAAACAACAACTATATCTAAATGAGGACTAGTAAAACTATATGACAAATACTGATATAGTACCGATATGAATGTTTTTGAAAAAGCTACTAGAGATATTAACTATCGTAAGATTTTACAATTCTCTCGTCAGTTCATTTTCCTTTTTCTGTGCATTTGAAGTGAGTTTATTGTGGAACTAGCCTTTGTAGTAAATAAACAGATGCATATTAAAAAATTTAATTAATAACCTATTTGTAGCTCAAAAAATATTTATCACACTGGTTCAACTTTTCTTTTTTCTATGAAAGTTTCAAATCGAAAACTACATACACTTTCTTCTATGAAGAAAAGATATTTAATATTGATAGAAGAAAATGATTTATTTTTATTCTATTATTAATTAATATCAATTACACAGACTTTATTTGCTTAGCATAACACAAAGCTATCAGTCATTTTATATCCTTCAAATTAGGTGCCAGCGTAAATCTTAGCCAAATTCAAGCTGTCAGTATAGAAATAACATATTTCTAGCACGTGAAACAAAGCTATATCCCTTCTTAATCCCCTTTCAACCTGTTATCTTAGTTCTCAACAGTGAAATATTATTATTGTGTGATCTATCATTGAATGTGAAAGATTAATTTCTTTCTGCAAATATGCCCACAGGTTATGCTCTCGTCTTATTAATTGATATGACAAACTTATTAATCAGTAAATTATTAATCTTTCTGTCAAATAAGCTTCGATGAAGTACAAGAGAAATAGCCATAGGTGGTTAAAGTAAAAAGGAGATTTTATACCATTCGTAAAGTAAACAATTAACATTTTGTATAATTTAGAATGTTTATTTTGGCCTGGAGAAAGTTCTTTTCTGCCTGAGTCCTGTTGAAGATTTTGGTTATTTTAAGCATCGAAGATACAGGTAACTACAACTATACTAGCTAATTTTTTAAAGAAATATTATATTTAGGTAAAAAAGGCTTAATACAGAAGTTTATGCTTTATGTTATTTTTCATTGGTGTAAAACGGTTGGATGCTAGGACTACAGTCTTCTCTTTTGTTACAGGGATGCTAATGAGACAGGAATGTACAATTTAAAACCAATGCTAACGTCTACGGATACCCATGCTTCAAGTGAAATTCCACCCATGAAATCTTTTATCGAAGAGTAGTGCCCTAAACTTTCTGCGATCGTTCGGTGGTGTCTAGAACATTATTTTCTAGTTTGATTAGATGGTATGCATTTTTTAAAAAAGTTATTAATTCATAAAGATGAAAGTTTGCATAAATATAATTTTAGTATTGATATAATATCTGTAATCTATATTCTTTATATACAAATTTATAGTGTTATTACTTATATTTATAACAGTTTTGCAGATTGCCAAGATTCAAGTTCTAAATTAATTATCAAGTGTCTTTTCAAGTATATGGTTTATGTATATTTGTTTTAGCATGTTATGTATTAAGCCACCTTTACAATATTTATATAATATTGTTGATAACTCAAAGTTAACAAACCCCGCAGTTACTAGAATTATTCACAGGCATTAGTATTATTTGGAAATACATAAGGCACCTTACCTGCTACCTACTTGAGTTATTATTAATTGTCAATTGTAATTTTCTATTATTATTATTATTATTATAATCGGTCTGTATTCTCCTTACTCCTTTATTACTATAGCTTTGTACTCTCATTGTTTTGCCCAGAATATAAACAGAACGTATCTCAGAAGATTGGATAACCAATCCCTGCTATTAACGTTTAAATTAAATCAGTTTATTTTCTATTAATTCTATTTATTTTATTTTTATTTTATATATTTATTTTTTCATTATTATTTATTATTAGTTTTTTAATTTTAACTTTTTTTTTAGTTTCTTTAATTTTAAATTCACTTTTGAGACCGGGGTAGACTCTTTGATAGGGCAGCACTTGCAAGCCCTACACCCAATAGGGTATGCTGCTCCCTGAAGGAGCTCAAAATAAAATTTTAGGATTAAATAAATATAAAACATTACATTGAAAAGTTTGAATCATTTTTAAATTTAATTTTTCGTAATTTAATTTAATTTATTTTTAAATTATTGTGCTTTATTTTTCATTTTTATATTTCATTTTGAACCTATTGTTACCTACATAATAAGACTTTATCAATAAGCATAATAAATTGATTAATCTAATAATTTATAATTAATTTATAGCAAATATTTATGTATGTCTTTTAAACATTTTTATAAACTCATAGTTTCAGAATTCAAACCGAGTTTTCATAATTTAAATGAAATAGAAACTGATAATGGTTCCACAGATTCATTTTAAATCATATAAAAACGGTCTGGTAAAATTTTGAAATAATTTGTGAAAATCAAAGTTACCTTCACCATTTTAAAAATTTTCAAACATGGAGTTAAAAACATTATGTGATTAAACGATATAGTTAACATGATGCATTTAGTTATATTTTAGTTATAAATGTAAAAAGTTTCATGACATTAAATTAATAATTTACATCAAACGCTTTGTAACTACTAAAGTATATCAGCTTATTTTCTATTAATTATATTTATTTTATTTTTATTTTATATATTTTATATAATTTTAAATTCTTTCTCGCCTTTGATTCCGGGGTAGACTCTTCCCTAGGGGAGCCTTTGCAAACGGTACACCCAATAGGGTAGGCTGCTCCCAGAGTGTGTTCAAAATATAATTTTAGGAATAAATAAATAAGAAACATCACAATAAAGAATTTGAATAATTTTTAATTTAATTATTTTTTGTTATTTTATTTTATTTATTTTTAAATTCTTGTGCTTCATTTTTCATTTTTTATATTCCATTTTAGCCTATTATTACCTTCATATTAAGACTTTATAATTAAACATAATAAATTAGTTTTTTTTTAATTTATTAGTTAATTTATAGTAAATATTTATGTGTGCCATTCAAGCATTTTTGAAAACTCAGATTTTCAGAATTCAAACCGAGTTTTAATAATTTAAATGAAATAGAAACTGATAATGGTGTCACAGATTCATTTTAGCTGATTTAAAAATTGTATGCTAAAATTTTGAAATAATTTGAGAAAATCAAAGTTACCCTCACCATTTTAAAAATTTTCAAACATGGAGTTAAAAACATTATGTGATTAAATGATATAGTTAACATGATGCATTTAGTTATATTTTAGTTATAAATGTAAAAAGGTTTCATGACATTAAATTAATAATTTACATCAAACGATTTGCAACTTCTAAAGTATATCAGCTTATTTTCTATTAATTATATTTATTTTATTTTTATTTTATATATTTATTTTTTCATTATTATTTAATTATTTTTTAATTTTAAATTCTTTCTCGTCTTTGAGTCCGGGGTAGACTCTTCCCCAGGGCAGCACTTGCAAGCGGTACAACTAATGGAGTAGGCTGCTCCCTGAGTGTGT
Organism: Pardosa pseudoannulata; assembly: GCA_032207245.1. Taxonomy (NCBI): domain Eukaryota; kingdom Metazoa; phylum Arthropoda; class Arachnida; order Araneae; family Lycosidae; genus Pardosa; species Pardosa pseudoannulata. The sequence goes on from CM063501.1 coordinate 172,444,861, forward strand.
TCAAAATATAATTTTAGAAATAAATAAATAAGAAACATTACAATAAAAAATTTGAATAATTTTTAAATTTAATTTTTCGTAATTTAATTTTATTTATTTTTAAATTCTTGTGTTTCATTTTTCATTTTTATATTTCATTTTAACCTATTATGACATTCATATTAAGACTTTATAATTAACCATAATAAATAAGTCTTATTAATTTATTAATTAAATTTGTAGTAAAATATTTATCTGTGTCTTTTGAACATTTTTGAAAACTCAGACTTTCTGAATTCAAACCGAAATTTCATGTTTTAAATGAAGTAGAAACTCATAATGGTTCTACAGATTCATCTTAAATCATATAAAAAATTATACTGGTAAAAGTTTGAAATAATTTGAGAAAATCAAAGTTACCCTCACCATTTTAAAAATTTTCAAACATAGCGTTAAAAACACTATGTGATTGAACAATATAGTTAATGTGATGCATTTAATTATATTTTAGTTATGAATGTAAAAAGTATCATGACATTAAATTAATAATTCACATCAAAGACTTTTTAATTTTATCCGTTTAATTTATAAAAACATCATTTTCATAAATAAACATTTTCATGATATATGGTGTTCGGAATAAATTACCTATAAATCAAAATCACTAATATGTAAATGAAAAAACATAGACAAAATAATAAGCATACCAAACAGCTGTTGCAAAGACAGGAAAGCCCTTGTTCTGCCGTATTTGCATACTTTTTTTTGCATCGATATCATGACATTCATTCTTGATTTATTTCTTGATATTTTTCCATGAAAATTACCTGTTTACCACTAAACATAACGTTATAATGTAAAGTAATTGTTTTGTAGTTTTTTATAAATCTAAAATAATATTTCTGAGCAAATAACAAATTGGAAAACTAAAGATTTTATTAGCTTATTTTTTTATATTTAAAGCAATGCATATTACATTAAACTATACACAGTTGTAAATAACTGTAATAGTTGAAAGATATTTTCTTGTAGTTATATTTTAATATATAAAATTTTTAGTTTTCTTACTATGCATTAGAAGAAATGAAATTATGAAACTTAATATCATATTTGAGGTAAATTGAGAAATATTACAGTTTTATTTTAAATATTACAATAAAATATAATAATATTAAATATTAAAATGTGTACTATTAAATAATTAAAAAAATTAAGAATATTAATTATCACAAATTTATTTTTTTTTTATTCTTAGAATTTTATTGAGGATTTCAATATTTATCACAATTTTTTATTAGCTTATTTTTTACTTTTTTACATTTAAAGCAATACATATTACATTAAAATATACACAGTTGTAATAACTGTAATAGTTGAAAGATATTTTCTTGTAGTTATATTTTAATATATAAAATGTTTAGTTTTTTTACTATGCATTAGATGAGAAATGAAATTATGAAACTTAATATCATATTTGAGGTAAATTCGGAAATATTACAGTTTTATTTTAAATATTAGAATAGAAATATAATAATATTAAATATTAAAATTTGTACTGGTAAATATTAAATAAAAAAATTAAAAACATTAAATATTACAAATTTATTTTTTATTTTTTACTTACAATTTTATTTACGATTTTATTATTATTACAATTTTTTATTAGCTTGTTTTTTACTTTTTTACATTTAAAGCAATACATATTACATTAAATTGTACTCATTTGTGATAGCTGAACAGTTTAAAGATATTTTTTTCTTGTAGTTATAATTTGATACATAAGATTTTAATTTTGTTATTATGCATTAGATGACAAATAAAATTATGAAACAAGATCATATTTGGAGAAAATTCGGGAATATTACAATAAAAAATATAATAATATTAAATATTACAATTTGTATTATTAAATATTAAATATAAAAACTAAAAATAATAAATATGGCAATTTGTTTTATTAAATATTTAATATAAAAATTAAAGTATTAAATATTACAATTTTTTTTTATTTTTTTCTTACAATTTAATTTTACGATATTATTACTTATTGCAATTTTTTATTATCTTGTTTTTTACTTTTTTAAATTTAAAGAAATACATATTACATTAAACTATACACAGTTGTAATAACTGTAACAGTTCAAAGATATTTTCTTTCTTTTAGTTATATTTTGATATATAAGAATTTTAGTTCTGTTATTATGCATTATATGAAAAATAAAATTATGAATCTTAATATAATATTTGAAGAAAATTCGGGGATATTGCAGTTTTATTTTGGATATTACAATAAAAAATATAATAATATTAATACTACAATTTGTATTATTAAATATTAAATATAAAAAACTAAAAATAATAAATATGACAATTTGTATTATAAATATTTAATATAAAAATTAAAAGTATTAAATATTATAATTTTATTTTTTCTTACAATTTAACTCACGATTTTGTTATTTATTGCAATTTTTATTAGCTTGTTTTTTTAATTTTTATATTTAAAGCAATACATATTATATTAATCTGTACACAGTTGTAATAACTGTAGCAGTTTAAAGATATTTTCTTTGTTGTAGTTATATTTTGACATATAAGATTTTTAGTTTTGTTATTATGCATTATATGAAAAATAAAGTTATGAATTTTAATATAATATTTGAAGAAAATTCGGAATATTACTGTTTTATTTTTAATATTACAATAAAAATATAAAAATATTAAATAGTACAATTTGTATTATTAAATATTAAATATAAATGCTAAAATATAATAAATATTATAATTTGTATTATTAAATATTTAATATAAAAACTAAAAGTATTAAATATTACAATTTTATTTTTTAAAATTTTTTTTGCAATTTTATTTTCGATTTCATTATATATTACAATTTTTTATTAGCTTATATTTTACATTTTTTACATTTAAAGCAATACATGTTACATTAAATTGTACGTAGTTGCAATAACTGTTACAGTTTACAGACATTTTATCATAGTTATATTTTGTTATATAAAATTTTTAGTTTGTTATTATGCATTACATGAGAAATAAAATTATGAAACTTAATATCATATTTCAGGAAAGTTCGGAAATATTGCAATATAATTATTTTTTATTGCAATATTTCCGATTTTTATATTATTACTTTCTTAAATATATTCATTCTATTTTAATTTAATTTCATTCCTATGCATGCTTTAATATTTCTGATCCGTTTTAAAATTATCATTTTAAATGAATAGTCTTTATATCCAAAGCAACTACTTTTCCAATTTGTAATGTAAAATGGTACGGGCAATAAAGTATATTCTCAAAATCAGTATAATATAAAATTTTAGTTTTTTAAGGGTTTCAAATTATAGGCAGTTTATATTTGTAAGTTCTCAAATGCCAGAGATATTTAAAGTTTTAAGTTTGAAGAATAAAAAACATAATATTCTTGAATTTGTCTACCATCTTTCGTATTAATATATATATATATATTTTAAAAGTTATCTTTCGACTGACACACACACACACAACCACATGTATATGTATATCTATCTATTTATCTATCTATCTATCTATCTATCTATATCTATATCTATATCTATATATATATATATATATATATATATATATATATATATATATATATTTATTTATTTATATCCATCTCTCTCTATGTACATATATATATATATATATATATATATATATATATATATATATATTGCCGCATATAGAAGCTTAGCCAACCATCCCAGTGGCCGAATGGTCAAAGCACGCGATCCAGACCCGGAGATTGTGGGTTCGATGCTTGACATGGCAGTTTATCCAAAGTACGGATTTTTAATTTAAAAATGTTGCTTATTGTTTCCTTATGTTCTTGATTATTCTAGATCTTTCTTTAATATGTAAATTAGTTATTTCTCGAATATTCTGTTCGGGTATAAAAGCTGATACCCACTAGTTGTAGGCAACTTCTCGATCCTGTAACGTTGCGAGTTGCTATTTAGGTTAAACAAATTGTTCTGTTAAGTTAAACGGTGTGTTCATTCAAATCTTCGTGACAAATTTGGTGGAGGCGCCGGGTACCGATTTCGCCATTGTGGATAACTCTGACAGTGTTCGTAGAAGTCTCCGTTTAAGAGGATTACCTCCAGAATTTGGTCTTTACTATCCAGAAAAAAGAAAGAAGCAGATAATGCCTGAAGAAACGAAGCCTACCTTGGTAGTTCCTACCTACTCGCCCGTAAGGAACCCCTCCACCTTCCGTGGGGAGCCTGGAGATGACCCTCGGAAATGGCTTGCGGAATACGATCGGGTGGCCAAGTTCAACAATTGAGATGAAATGATGTGTCTCGCAAATGTACATTTTTTCCTAGACGGTACGGCCAAGCAATGGTACCTAAATAATGAAGATATCTTGGACTCCTGGGACGCATTCAAAAAGGGTTTAAATGAACTTTTGTGCGATCGCCACAGGTACACTAAAAAGGCCGAAGAGCAACTGAAATGTAGGGCTCAAAGGGCAGGAGAGAGTACGCAGTCCTACATTCAGAGTGTATTAGGGATTTGTCAAGAAGTCAATCCTTCAATGTCCGACGACGAGAAAGTGTCTCACTTAATGAAAGGCGTTGCCGAAGATATGTACCAAGTGCTCCTAATGAAAGAAGTGAAGACTACGATTGATTTCATCAAGTGGTGCAACTACATTAAAGACATGAGATAAAAAAGAATTGGCCGAAGATTTGAGAGACTACCAAACGTCGTTCCAGTTGCAGCCATGGAGGACGAGACCGATTTAGTGTCTCTTATCCGAAAAATTGTACGCGAAGAGATTAATCGAGTAGTAAATCAAGTCGACGAGGTTCCGGACCCCTATTCCCAGCCGCGACAGACCGTCATCCAAGAGGAAGTCGAAAGAGCTTTGGCGCCACGTATACAACCGCTGTGACGAGGAAAGCCAGAAGTTCTGTCCAGAGATCAGCACCACAGCCCAGGAAAACGGACCTATGGAGAACGACCGACAACAGACCAGTTTGTTTCCACTGTGGACGCCCTGGACACGTCGTACGCTATTGCCGTGAAAGGAAGGCCGTTTTTGACGATTATCAAGCTCGCCGACAGAACTTCAATGACACTGACGATGAGTTTCGTCGACCAAGCCCCGAACGCTGTCCAACTAGAGGCCGATCACCAACCTCGCCATATCGTCGATCAGGTCAATCTCCAAGCCGCCGAAACGAGGAAAACTGAGCAGAGCGACCTTTCGAGGAGGTGAGGCCGCATGTAATGAAAATCCTCCATCGGCCGCAAGGATGACGGGTAACCACCTCGATGTTCTAGTAGATAATCAGCTGATCCGTGCTCTAGTAGATTCTGGAGCCTCGTTTTCTGTCGTCTCCGATAAGTTTCGTCGATCCTTAAAGAAAGTTATGTTCGCTGACGCCAAGAACACTATGCTGAAAGTCGCTAATGGCAATTTTGTTAGGCCATTGGGAAAATGTGTTCTGTGTGTCGTTATAAATAGACGAGAGCTGCCTGTTGAATTCATCGTCCTACAGCATTGTAGTCACGACGTCATCCTCGGATGGGACTTTTTGGAAGCTTCTCAAGCTGTGATAGACTGTGGCAGAAGTGAACTGTTGATAGAAGATAATGGCCAAGAAACCAAGACACTAGAGGCGTGGAAGGTGTATGCCACGAAGGACTACAAGCTTAAGCCACGCTCAATGACAAGAATAGCAGTATCAGGACTAGATACCGGAAGAAACATAAGCGTAATCGTGGATGGCAATAGACACTTGCTGCTCGAAAGAAACCTTGCTATACCATCTATGGTATCCTCATACCATAATGGATGAAGTCATATTTGGATTGCTAACATGCAAGCCAAAGATCAAGTCATTCCTAAAGGAATGTACGTAGGCGAAGCTGAGCTCCTGGATGAAGGGCACATATGCGAAATTGCGGAAACAACAAAAAGTACGAGTACTCTGCGGGAGCCGACGAATTCCAATACAGATTACACCAAGATGATATCCCCTGAGTTGAGCAGCGAAAGAAAACGCAAGTTAGTCAAACTCCTACAAGCCTTTTCGGAAATCTTTACAAAAGCTAACAAGTCGACAGCCGCAAAGACAAATGTGAAACACAGGATCAATACGGGTGACCATGCTCCAATTTACCAAAGGGCTTACCGAGTTTCACCGACTGAAAGACGTATCATTAGAGAAGAGGTTCAGAAAATGCTTGACCAAGGTATTGTCCAGCCATCTGAGAGTCCGTGGTCATGTCCTGTGGTACTCATAAGGAAAAAAAGACGGAAGCTGGCGTTTTTGCGTGGACTATCGCAAACTGAATAGAATAACGAAGAAGGATGTTTATTCTCTGCCCCGTATTGGCGATACTCTAGACTGTTTTAAAGGCGTCAAGTTCTTTTCTTCCATGGATCTCCGATCTGGTTACTGGCAGATAGAAGTGGATGAAGCGGATCGTGAAAAGACTGCCTTTATTACTCCAGAAGGTTTATACGAATTTAAAGTCATGCCGTTTGGACTTTGCAATGCACCGGCGACTTTTGAAAGAATGATGGATAATTTGCTACGCCATCTTAAATGGACTATGTGCCTATGTTACTTGGACGACATAGTAGTTTTCTCAGAAAGTTACGAAGATCACCTTATCCGATTAAGGACAGTTCTGAAATGCATTCAAGAAGCTGGACTCATACTTAACCCCAAGAAGTGCCTTTTTGCTGCTAAAGAAGTAAAAATCCTAGGCCATCTCGTATCCAGTAACGGTGTCCGTCCAGATCCTGACAAAGTGAAAGCCGTGATCAATTTCCCTACTCCGCAGAACTTACATGACGTTCGAAGCTTTCTTGGGCTTTGCTCCTACTTCATAAGGTTCATTAAGGGCTTTTGCTATCTCGCCGAGCCCCTGCAGGTTCTGTTGAAAGGCGATGCGAAATTTCATTGGGGTTCTAAAGAGGTAGAGGCTTTTGACAACCTGTAGAAGGCGCTTACATCTGATCCAGTATTGGGGATATTCGATGAAAGATGCCCTACAGAAATTCATACAGACGCCAGCGGATATGGTATTGGAGCCGTTCTTGTTCAAATTCAGAATGAAGCCGAAAAGGTCATAGCGTACGCCTCTAGGACCCTGACAAAGGCCGAAAAAATTATTCTACTACAGAACGTGAATGCCTTGCCGTCGTATGGGCTATCAATAAATTCCGGCCATACCTGTTTGGAAGACATTTTACGGTTGTGACAGATCACCATTCATTGTGCTGGCTTATGAATCTCAAGGATCCTTCAGGCAGACTGGCTAGGTGGGCTCTTCGACTCCAGGAACATAATTTTTCAGTAAAATACAAATCGGGTAGGAAGCATAACGATGCCGACGCTCTCTCCAGGAATCCAGTAGACGAAGAGACTGAGACGCAAGATCAATTTTTAGCTGTAACCACGAGTATAGACCTCGCTGTCGAGCAGAAGAAAGATCCAGACATAGCAAAAATGATCCTTCCTAAGATCGGCTCATCCACCGAAAGGAAATTTGAGTTAATTGATGGAGTCCTATGCAGAAAGAATTTTGATCCAGCTGGAAAGACATGGTTGCCCGTCATTCCCAAACATCTACGTGCAGACATACTTAAGCATTTTCACGACGCGCCTACCGCAGGGCATCTTGGCTTTGCGAAAACGTACGACAGGATCCGGAAAAGATTTTATTGGCCGGGAATGTACCGAAATGTTGTTAGATATGTCATGCACTGCCGAGATTGCCAAAGAAAAAAATCAGTTACACAACTACCACCTGGACGCCTGGTTTCTATCCCTCCTGCTGTCGCACCTTTTCATCGAATTGGGATTAATCTGCTTGGGAGATTTCCTAAATCTGGCCATGGTAATAAATGGATCGCAGTCTGCACCGATTATTGTACACGATATGCAATAACTAAAGCTTTACTAACTGCTGAAGCCGAATAAGTAGCCAAGTTCCTGCTCGAAGAGATTCTTCTAAAACATGGAGCTCCTCGGGTCATTATTACAGATCGTGGTGCCGTTTTTCAATCCAGACTTGTTTCCGCTCTCGTCGAATTGTGCAATATCGATCATCGCATGACGACTGCCTATCATCCCCAGACAAATGGTTTGATGGAATGCCTTAACAAAACTCTTGCCGATATGTTGTCCACGTATGTTGACACCGAACAGAAAAATTGGGACGAAATTCTACCATTTGTGACGTTCGCCTATAAGACTGCCAAGCAGGAGACAACAGGATTCACATCGTTCTACCTAGTCCATGGACGTGAAGCCGAAACGACGCTGGATACGATGTTTCCATTCTGCCCTGATGATGCAACTAACGATTACATAGCCAAGACCATTTCCAGAGCAGAAGAGTCGAGACAGTTGGCTCGAACGCATACTCTGAGAGCGCAAGATAAAGACCGTCGACGTTATGACTCTAAGCACCGAGTGGTGTCCTATAGTCCTGGAGACCTCGTATGGGTTTATACCCCGGTCCGAAAGGTCGGTCTTTCAGAGAAGCTCTTAAGGAGGTATTTCGGTCCCTATCAAGTGTTACGCCGTCTATCAGACGTTACCTATGAAGTGCAAGATTTCGATCCTTCCTCCCAAAAAAGAAAACCAAAAGATGTTGTCCATGTTTTACGTATGAAGCCGTACCATGATCCGATGAAGCAGACCGAAAGTGAAGATGGACGAAATCCAGGTGGCGTTCTTCTCGTTCTTCCATAAGAGAGGTCAAAAGAAATTTACAAGGGACCTGTGACACGCTCCAGATCTAAATAGCAGCGAGTCGCTGCCTTTTTGAGATAGGGGCAATGACGCATAAAGAAGCTTAGCCAACCATCTCAGTGGCCGAATGGTCAAAGCACGATATCCAGACCCGGAGATTGTGGGTTCGATGCTTGACATGGCAGTTTATCCAAAGTACGGATTTTTAACTTAAAAATGTTGCTTATTGTTTCCTTATGTTCTTGATTATTCTAGATCTTTCTTTAATATGTAAATTAGTTATTTCTCGAATATTCTGTTCGGGTATAAAAGCTGATACCTACTAGTTGTAGGCAACTTTTCGATCTTGTAAAGTTGCGAGTTCCTACTTAGCTTCAATAAATTCTTCTGATAAGTTAAACGGTGTGTTTATTCAAATCTTCATGACAATATATATATATATATATATATATATATATATATATATATATATATATATATATATTGTTGAAATATATAATCGCACTCAAACTTAACGACTTGGTCAATTATTCTTGTATTTAAGTAATAGCATTCTTGGACGTTCGTTTAATTTGTTTGTGCCAGAAATTTTATTGGCTGAGCTCAGAATCCTCTTAAAACTATAAAAGCCCAATGTACCTCGTATTTCTTGTATTTTTTTCATTTTGGTGTTGCAATAAAATGTGTTTGCGATCTACGGCTTTGTATTATGCTTCAACAGCAGAGCGTGGTTCTTGAATTTTAGCTTATATTTTCACTCTCTTCAGCAGCAGATCGGCAGAGCCAGTTCTTCACGTGTTTTTCTTTTCGCTTTCGTGAAGTATGGCTTTTTCAAATATTGGTAGTAATATAGAAAAAGAAGTTTTCGGTGTAGCTCCATTTGACGGAATTAATTTTACTGTATGGTGTAGAAGAGTGCAATCCGTGTTTTCTGCGAAAGGATTGGATACGTTTTTAGAAGTGGAAGCAAGTGCAGATAATGTTTTACAGTCAAAGAAAGCGTATGCTTTAATACTTTCGTTTTTGACTGATAATATTCTCGCTTCTCTTCAAAGTGAAGATACAGCATGTAAAATATGGAAGAAATTGCAAGCTACATATAAAACTAAAGGAGCAGTTAGCCAGATCTTGACGCGAAAACGTTTGGCGACCATGAGAAAAGCGAAAGATGTGGGAATGAGACAGCACATCGACAACATAATGAATTTGGTTGGCGATCTACGTATTTCTGGAGCAGAGGTTAGTGACTTTGATGTTATTGTTTATATTTTAATGTCATTACCAAAAGAATATGAAAATGTTAAAGTAGCACTAGAAAACCAACAGAGTGATACTTTAAGTTTGGATTTTGTCACTAGAAGACTTATTGATTCTGAAGCTCTTTTATTTGATTTTAAAAATGAAAATAAGTATTCTAAACCGAATTTGGACAACTCTGCTTTTTCGAGTGTCCGGAAAGAATTGTTTTGCAATTTTTGTAAAAGAAAAGGACATTCTGTTAAATTTTGTCGTAAGAAAAATTCTGTTTGCCACAACTGCGGCAAAACTGGTCATTTTAAACGTGAATGTACTGAAAATTCTAGAAAGCAACCAAATTTTAATAACAAATATGCATCACCTGCAATATCATTTATGGTCAATAATTCTTCACATGACAGATTTATTATTGATTCCGGTGCTACGTCTCATATGTCCTCACACAAAGAGTGGTTCATGTCAATGAAACCTAAATCTGGAATTGTTAAATGTGCATCAAAATCAGCTGTTTTGAAAGTCGAAGGTATTGGAAATATTTGCGGTGAAACTGCATATGGAGTTCAAATAATACTAAAAGATGTCCTTTATGCTCCAGAATTAAACGGACAGTTAGTTTCTGTCAAGAACATCGAAGCAGCGGGCTTAAGTGTGATTTTCAAAAATGAAACTGTTTATATTGAAACTAAAAATAAACGTTTTGAATTTGGAAAGTTAGATAGTAGCGGACAATATCTAAGTAACTTTTCACCGAATGTTAATGAAGCTTTAGTTGTGGAAGATGACCTGTGGCATAGGAGACTAGGGCACTGTGGTGATCGAAAATTGAAACTTATGAATCTGTCTGCAAAAGAAATGTTTTGTGATGTTTGCGTTCGCGCTAAACAATGTTCTACACCCATGGGAAAAGGCCCTCGCAGAAGAGAAACCAAGCCGTTGGTAATGATACATACTGACATATGTGGACCGATAGAACCACAAACATCCCGTGGAGAAAAATATTTCATGACGATAATCGATGATTACTCACGATTCATGGAAATACGATTGCTTAAAAGGAAAAGTGATGTTTCTGATGAACTTAAAATGTTCTTTAAATTGAATCCAACTGTGAGTAAAATGCGGTGTGATAACGCCAAAGAATATGTCTCTGGAGAACTTTATGATGTTGCTAAAAATGCTGGTGTTAAAATAGATCCAGCCCCTCCCTATACACCTCCTTTAAACGGCGTTGCCGAAAGAGCGAACAGAACTGTACTAGAAAAAGGACGAGCTATGGTAGACTTCCAAATAGTGCAATTAACGATTGCATTCCATATTTTATGAAGTATGGTGAAAATCCTGACATGAGAAACATGCGTGTATTTGGATGTGATGCTTACGCTCTAGTGCCACCATCTCAGAGAAAGAAATTTGACGAAATAAACATGAGAATGATTTTCGTAGGTTATTCCACAATGGGGTATCGTTTGGTGAATCCATACACTGGACGCATTATTGTTTCCAGAAATGTCAAATTTAATGAAGCAAAGAAGGTTATGAAAAATAAAAAATATATTTATACTAATTCTGATTCAAGTGACGATAACGACATTAAAGACGAAGGCGACTCAATTCCAAATACTGATGACGAGGAATTAGATGGTGCTGCCAAGAAGAAAGTACAAAGAAAATCTTCACTAGAAAGGAAATTGCCAGTTAAATATCCCATTCCTGAGACCTACAAAGTGATGTTTCCTGAACAAGAAACTGTGACGTTTGAAGATATTCCCAGTTTGCCAGAGGAAGAACAAGAATTGTGGAAAAGAGCCATGGATGAAGAAATGAAAAGCATGGAAAGTAACGATGTCTGGGATCTAAAAAATTTACCCCCTGACAAACGAGCCATTTCTTGCAAATGGGTTTTTCGCAAAAAGGGAAATGGAATTTATAAAGCCAGGCTCGTTGCTCGTGGTTTTATGCAGAAGGAAGGAAAAGAATACACAAATACGTTTTCTCCAGTAATAAGTATGTTTGCTTTACGTTTAATATTTGTAATTATTCTCAACGAGAATTTTGAATCTTTCACTTTAGATGTCAAGACATCATTTATGAACGGTAAATTAGATGAGACCATTTATATGGACCAACCCAAAGGGTATGACGACATGAGCGGTAAAAAGTGTAAGCTCAAGAAGAGTTTATATGGTCTCAAACAGTCTCCTCGACAATGGTATCAAAAGTTTCTTAATTTTGTTATAAAACTAGATTTTAGGCAATTGGATTCTGAACCGTGTATATTCATTAGAATTATAAATGGTAAGAAAGTTATTATAGCTCTTTATGTAGATGATTTATTAATTGCAGGATCGGATGTAAAAGAAACAAGTATTATAATATCACTATTATCCAAAGAATTTCAAATGTCAAAATCTGAAAGAGTCTTGGAATTTTTAGGCATTCAAATAAGTTTCGAATCAAATTGTTTACATCTAGATCAAAAGTCATACATTGTAAAATTGCTTGATAAGTACAAAATGTCTGATTGTAAAACTGTATCAACTCCCATTGAATCTAAGTCTACTGCAGCTGACTTTCAGAAAGGCAATGAATTTCATGGCCCGTATAGAGAATTAGTGGGATCTTTGGTTTTATTAGCATATGTTTCAAGGCCAGATATCTTATTTCCAATTAATTGCTTAAGTCAACTGCAAGAACATCCTACCGATGTAGCTTGGTGTGCTTTACAGAGAATTCTTAGATACTTGAAAAGCACCTTAAATATAAAATTAGAGTACAAAAAGTGTGACTTGGAAATGTCAGATTTATGTTTGTATGTGGATGCAGATTGGGGGGCAGATAATCAAGATAGGAAATCAGTTACTGGTTACTTCATAATGTTTGCAAACTGTCCTATAATGTGGTGCTGTACTAAACAAAAGTGCATTGCACTTTCGTCAACTGAAGCTGAGGTAATTGCTCTCTGTAAAGGTCTTCAAGATTTGTTATGGACAAAAGCTGTAGTAACCGAAATATCCAATGTGAAAAATGTTTGTATTTTTGAAGACAATCAGTCGTGCATTAAGAGTATTATGAGCGAAAATAGTTCAGGTAGGTTAAAGCATATTGATATAAAATTGAAGTTTGCTCATAAAATTGTTAAAGAACATGATATTAAAATTGAATATATTCAAACAGGTTTGAAAATTGCTGACATGCTAACTGACTCTTTGCCTAAAACGAAATTTTATGAATTATTGTCATTAGGCTGTTTAAAACTTTTCTAGATGTGAATTTTGCTTTGTTTTTGCATACATGTGTTGATAACTGTAAAAGTAATACGTATGTGTATAATGTGCGATTAAGGGGGAGTGTTGAAATATATAATCGCACTCAAACTTAACGACTTGGCTAATTATTCTTGTATTTAAGTAATAGCTTTCTTGGACGTTCGTTTAATTTGTTTATGCCAGAAATTTTATTGGCTGAGCTCAGAATCCTCTTAAAACTATAAAAGCCCAATGTAACTCGTATTTCTTGTATTTTTTTCATTTTGGTGTTGCAATAAAATGTGTTTGCGATCTGCGGCTTTTTATTATGCTTCAACACACACACACACACACACATATATATATATATATATATATATATATATATATATATATATAAACATTTTATTTTATGAAGAAATGTGTAAAAGCTGTTATAATGAAGAATTTAAGAATCGAAACGTGCTGTGTCTCCTTAAAGTGATAACTGTAATTATTCTCGTTCAAGATAGATCTCGCATCAGACCTTACAATTATAATAGCTTGCAATATATAAATGTAATTATACGCTTGTAGTTTAAAATTTCGTCTCTATAAGTTATTGAGAAAATAAAATATAATAAATTATTCCAGTTGGTTTCAACTAGTGTACATTATCCATAACCTTATGTGAAATATGTGATTTATTCATACTCAAATTAGATAGTATGTAAGAAATTATCTTTACCAGTATTAATAAAATATAAAAGTAAGTAAAATGTAATCGTAGAAAAATTGATCAGATGTACGATCTTGACTACAATTGATGTCAAAAGTCCTTTTTAAATATCAAAGTGCATGTCACTTATTTCAATTTGTAAAAAAATGAGAAAGTGCATACAAAACAGAATTTCGTATAGTATGATGATCGTCCCCTATTTGTGTAAAATATGACTGAAGTATCGAATTACTGATTGTCTCCTCCGTCATATCAAGTGAACTTATCAAGTCATCGGGTATATTTTCCGGTATATATCTTACAAACATAAGAATGTCAGCTTAAATCAGTATAGTGTCAAAGATTTTAATCTATTGTTTTATTCAAAATAATACTTATAAAATTTATTTTATTTCAAAAAAAGTATAATACCAAAAATTTATTTCAAATATATTTGTTAATCTAAGGAATATTTTAAATGTTATAAAAATTAAATGAAAAGTTTGAAAAAATGAATAAAAATATCAAAATGCAAGTAACAGCTAAGGGCTGTATTTAAGAGACAGACGATTTGTCTGTATGTCTCAGAAATGTATAAACTTGCAACCTACAGGATATGTATAAAAAATAATAAGACTTGAATACACATTGAAACGAACTGGTTCTAGGCAAGCGCTATTGAGAAAGCAGTCTACTTCCATGTGCACATACCAGGAGTAGCACTTAAACTATGGAGAGATTATTGTTATTTCAACTGACACTTGTCTATAGACTCGTAGCATTAGAAAATACAGTTTAAGCCATTATATTCTGCCTCAGACTTGGTAAATTGGTTTTCGAAATGTTGGACTTATTCAAGAAAGTATTAATGAGTGAAAGCCTGTGTAATAGTATATTATTTCAAACTGCTACTTTGAAATAACACACGTGGTCCAAATTTTTTTTCCAAAGCTTTTTAGTGGCGAAAGCGAGAGGAATGGAAATCTTGCGCAATCAGTTCCCCTAAGAGTAATAACAAGGACAATGTACAGCGTATGAACACGAACCGGCAGTTATGAGTTCGAATGAACAGAAACCACTTACGAGTTAATAAAATGGCGTGCAATCGGTTATTAACAATATGAAAATTCTGCACTAATTGGATAATTTACCATAGCAACGTATTGAATCCTGATCAATGACTTCATCGTATCGCTTTTCTCTGTAAGCTTATTCCTGTTTTTCTTAGTTAAAATAGTCTCTTAAATAATACATGGAACCGTAATAAAGATAAAAAACTCGATATGATGTTTGAAGACATTATAAAAATCATTTCAGACAGAAGTTTGGAGTAATCTCATATGTCAGAAGCATGTGGAGGTCAAAAGATCGTTTTTTTAATAAATTTAAACGGTTTGTTAAAACACACACACACACACACACACATATATAATATATATATATATATATATATATATATATATATATATATATATTATATATATATATATATATATATATATATATATATATATATATATATATATATATATATATATATATATATATATATATATATATATATGTATATATGTGTATATATATGTATATATATATGTATATGTATATATATATATATATATAATATATATATATATATATATATATATATATATATATATATATATATATGTATATATATATATATATATATATATATATATATATATATATATATATATATATATATATATATATATATATATGTGTGTGTGTGTGTGTGTGTGTGTGTGTGTGTGTGTGTAATACGAAATTTGATCTTTTTCTTACACAAACTATGTGATTATCATAATATTATATGTTTGGTTTTCGTTCGTATTTCTTTCTATGTAACGATAAGTCAAAAATACACTTGTAATAAACTCTTAATTGTAATCAATTCTTAATAGATTTTACAGCCATTGTTATATGGAAAAAATTACTTAAGTTTCTCTCTATCTTTATTCCCCATGTATACATATATTTGTAATATATCAAAATAATTTAAATTTACTATTTCCTTAAAAACCTCTTCTCTTATATTTTATTTCCTTAAAATCTTTTTCCCAGCCTCTAAATATCTTAATCAAAGGATCGTTCTTGAAATAAAATTCTTTTGATACATTTCTCAAAGCTTTCTGTCCTATAGATATGTATATATATATATATATATATATATATATATATATATATATATATGTATATAAATACGAAAATATTTTTTTTTTAATTTTTTTATACAAACCTCTGATTAGCTCAATATTACATTTTTGATTTTTGCTACTTAACGATTAGTCAAAAAATAGGCTTGTAACAAACTCTTAAATGTAATGAATTCTTAACAGATTTTACAGCCAAAATTACTTCAGTTTTGATGCTTTCTCTATATCTTTTTCCCCATATATATATATATATATATATATAATATATATATATATATATATATATATATATATATATATATAATATATATATTATATAATATAATATATATATAATATATATATATATATATACACATATATTAATATGAGTGTTCGAAAAATTTTGAATAATTCCACTAGGTATACAGAAAAAAATGTGGTTTGCTTTAATGACATGGAAAAGAGTTGTTTTCGTGAAAATTTAATGGAGCTGATTTGAATATTTAGTTGTTACACTTATAGTTACGTTACAAGTAATCACCTCAGTATCCGTCATTTAGCATCAGAATTTTGGAATTAGACACCACATATGTTAAACCAGTAAGAAACATTTAGTTCAAAATACCTGATGAATTTAGGAACGTCCATGATTTCCATGGGACACCAAAGGTTTTGTAACTTAAAATCTTTAATCTGATTCATACGGCTTAAAGTAGAACATTCCAATGGTGCATAAGCACTTTATAAAATTTATATTATTGTGTATCACATGTGATACAAACATGTATAAAACATTAGATCTGTGTATCATAAGTAATGTCCATGGCAGGCAGATGATTAAGAAATCATCACAACCAAATATATAACCAAATGTATCAATATATATATATATATATATATATATATATATATATATATATATATATATATATATATATATATATATATATATATATATATATATATATATATATATATATATATATAAGCATATATAAATATATGCGTGCGTGTGTGTATGGAGTGATCACTAGTTTAAACTAGTTTAAACATAATATATCTACAAGTTGACGTGTCTGTATAGTGAGAAAGAATTTCAAACTAGCTCAGTTCTGCTAACGGGGAATGTTAGACGTAGTAAGTCATGCCAAGAAAATGACAGGCGAAACGCAGAAAATAGATTCATTTTATGTATTTATTCTCGGCTTATGTGGTTTTCTGTAATGCTGGGAAATTTAAATTCACAGAAACTGTTCCCTTAGATTGAAGTTTAAGTTATGCATTATCTTCAAACAGTATATTAGTTCCTCAATCTGATGATTGAAGTTATATTTTATTTAAAAGCATTTTATATTACAAGTGAGTTTACATCAATAAGATCTAAAATTAATAACGTAATCAAAGTTCTAAACGAAATGTATACAGTATAGGTGTAATAAATATTTACTTGTTTTTTATAATGTTAAATGCTTATTAACTTTTTCTCATTTATTTAAATGTACTTTAGTGTGTTAATAATTTATAAATCTACCGCTAACTGATAAATATATTTACAAATATTTAAATACATGTTATGAAGAATGTAAAAGTCAAAAATTTAATTAAAATCAAATTTAAACTATAAAATTTAAATTTTATTGTCAAAATAGTGTATTTTCTACAATGTATATATGCATATATACAGGATTGTAGTTAGTGTCTCACTTTCAAAGTTATGTGAAAAAAGTATTACTGTCCAGAATAACTTAAAATTTGGCTTGAACATACAAAAAAAAGCTGGAAACAATAAAGAATAAGAAAATGTTCCAAATTTTATCAAAAGATGGTGCTGGAAGCGACGTACTATTCAAATTAAAAGTAGTTCATATGCAATACACTTTTACTGTCGTATAAAAACGTGGGATATATGGTTTATAATTTTTCCTGAAATAGCCGAAACACTAATGCGCATTTAACAATACGATTGGTACACTGTTCAACTTTCTTGGTTTACTGTTCATTTTCCATTTCAAAATATGAGTTTAGCAGAATCTACTTTCTCTACACCACTTACAGTGCCATCTATTGATAAAATAAAGAAGTTTTTTATGCTACGTAGTTTGCCCATTTTTGCAGTATGTTCAGTTACAATTCGAAATCTTTCATACCATTTGTTCTTTTCTTACAACATTTTGAAAATGGATCTTTAGTTATAATCATCCAGTGTATATATATATATATATATATATATATATATATATATATATATATATATATATATATATATATATATATATATATATATATATATATATATATATATGTTATGCCTGGTCATTAAATAAGCAGTCGGGCTATTTGTTGTTTTTCAGTTCATCCTTTATTCTTCTCCAGACATGAGATATGTAAAGAAAACACTATCGACGGCAGATCTGTACTCTAAGATGCTAGCCTAAAACGGTGAGCGTCTGCTACTGAGCTAGAAAATGCGAATTGTGTCTCTTACTTCTAAAACTAAAAATCTTATCCAAGGGGGTTTCCTTGGGGGGGTTTTTGGGGGGGCTCTGCGTGTGACCATTTAGATTCCCTGAGGGCGTGTGCCGGATAGGATATTTCTATTGGCCGTTGCTTTCCGCCTAGCTTCCAGTTTTGTGGACAGATAGCGTGGTCTGTTTTGAGATGTTTTCACCACATGTTGGGGGAACTTAAATTATTTGACAGTCTAGTGTCAGACTGGGATTAACTTCTTTAACTTACGATTTCTGTAACGTCAAAGGGGGATTAAGATTTGCTTTTTATGAGCCACACATGGGGCACAGGTGGCTTACATGTTTGTTAGCTATGGTCTTGCTGTTGAAGCTGCTTACTTCTCACATTTAGGGGGTCTTCTCTATTAATTTTTATTCTCGGGGGTGTTATTCTTCGATCTGTTTTTCCTACATTACACACACACACACACACACACACATATATATATATATATATATATATATATATATATATATATATATATATATATTTATATATATATATATATTTATATATATATATATATATATATATATATATATATATATATATATATATATATATATATATGTGTGTGTGTGTGTGTGTGTGTGTGTGTAATGGGCCATTTGTTCCATTCCAGAGAGAATAGAAGTTGGAGCCGTAAGTATAAAAATAACCAAAAAATAAACAAAGATATTTCAGATTAAGACAAATGGAGTTAATCAGACATCATCTCTGAAGTATTTCTATTGCAAAATCGTACATCTCAATTTATAAGTGCATGAGCGATTCAATCAGGATTCTTAATAGCCAGTCAAGAGATGTCGCCAGTGACGTGGTTTAACCATCAAAGCGTTACGCACGTTATTTTCTGCCCAACTGATAATGTCTTCAAATAGGTGTGCAGCTGTTATGAGGTGATTTAGATCCATATAAAATTCTTTTAATTAAATCGTTCTAACAGTTGTGAATACAATTTCCGTTATAAATATAATTTACCACCAACGTAATTTCCTCGTACGTTCGTACTTACCAGAAAACTAAGTCCGTAACGCTTAGAGGGTTAAGCGTCACTAGCTATGTAAAGCATTTATGTAAGATGATTTATGTAAAAGTGTTGGTGTTTTCGATGTAGCCAAGTTGATAGAAAGAACAAAGATAATCACCAAGACTACTAGGAAAGGATGGAATTGCTCAAAAATTATTTTACGATAGGGATAATTACGTTGGTCATTTTTTAGGGTAAAAATGTCATTTATTTAATAACCACTAAATATTGTAATAAGTTATAAGTAGTATGAACTTAGATTTCCAAGGTATAGGGAAATCAAGGGTAATGTTTAGTCATCGCGGTCCAAAACGGTAAAAGCAAATGTATATAAATGTCACGTGGCAAGTTCTTAATTTAACTAAAATTGTGCTTCCAGGTTGAAATCTACACCGGTTTTCCGAATGATGCCCTAATATTGAATTCTAAAAACTTCATTACTTTAAATTCATATTAACAGCTGAAATGCCGCTAATCACTTTGATAGGATTTACTGAAGAAAAAAATTCAAGAAAAAGATTTTAAAGTATTATTTATAGACCTCTGTTAATAAAAAGTAACAGAATGCAAATCTAGGAGCATAATTACGTAACATAAAGCACACAAAATGTTAACGCTTTTAAGGGTCATCGTTTCCGACATTCGTGGGCTCAACCATTACTGATAGTGTCTGAAAAAGTTACAAATAGTTAAATATTAAGACATAAAATAATTAAAGAATACGGGAACCGGGCGAGCGATACGTCTTATCGGCTCGCCAGTGGAGTGATCGTCTCCTGTCAGGTTGCAGGATACATCTGAAGTGATGCTCTTGAGATACATTCCACAAGTGAAGTGGTTTGATGGGGGAACATTCCTATAACAGTATAGAGGTTTTAATCCCTTCAGAACCTTTTACAAACATTAGGTCTAAGTCTTAGTAGTAATCGTGTAGCAAAAGAAGAGACCATAGGGATTAAAAAAAAGGGAGGGGGGTAAAAATTTGATGCATATATATATATATATATATATATATATATATATATATATATATATATATATATATATATATATATATATATATATATATATATATATATATATATATATATATATATATATATATATATATATATATATATATATATATATATATATATATATATATATATACATATATATATATATATATATATATATATATATATATATATATATATATATATATATATATATATATATATATATATATATATATATATATATATATATATATATATATATATATATATATATATATATATATATATATATATATATATATATATATATATATATATATATATATATATATATATATATATATATATATATATATATATATATGAAAATAATATTTGGCTACAAATAGGCCGAACATAACTTAAATCTCCTTGTTTTGTGATTTCCCCTCTGTTTAATTTTTAGATCAGCAACCAATCAATGAAATTTTTTCTTATTAATAAATATTAAAAAGAGTACTCTAACAGTACGAGTATGCATTAAAATATGAATGGTTTGTGTATTATGTTACTATTAATAATTATGTTACTATTAACAGTTATTTTTCAAGTAATTTCCTGGTATGTCAATGACATACAAAATATGTTTTGAGTGTAACTTGTTGATAATGCAATAGTTGTACTTTAAAATACAGAAAGTAACCAATTTTTTAATTGATTAGATCCGAGAATACATAAATATATTGAAATATTTCCGAGTGGATTTTCAGAAAATATTTGACTTTGTCCAGAAATTTTATTCTTCTACATTTACAGATCAATATTAAGTATTGCGTCCAGATGTAGAACAAAATTTAATGTTGTTGTGACAAGCTTTGTACTATTTGCGAAAATAGAAAAGAACGTAGAGCTATAAAAGATAAACTGAAACAATCACAATAAAAATTTATTACCCGTATGATAGATTCACTTCCTTGTGTTTTGTCAGTGCTGTCTCCTTTTATGCTGTTAGTTCTGGGTTACTTTCTTATATTTCGTATCCTATTTCTTCAACAATTTTATAATGCCTATGATTGAAAATATTTTGTGGTTTTTTACGTTTCATTTTCTGTAAAAATAATCAAATAGTTTTAAACTGTCTTGCTTTAGAGATATATAAATAGATGAAAGGCAGATATAATAATCAAGAATAAATAATCCAGAAAGAAATTCTATTCTTCTAAGTATTTTATTGTGCAATACACACACACACACACACACACACACACACACACACACACATATATATATATATACATATATATATATACATATATATACATATATATATATATATATATATATATATACATATATATATATATATATATATATATATATATATACATATATATACATATATATATACATATATATATATATATATATATACATATATATATATATATATATATATATATATAAATATATATATATATATATATATATATATATATATATATATATATATATATATATATATATATATATATATATATATATATATATATATATATATATATATATATATATATATATATATATATATATATATATATATATATATATATATATATATAATATATATATATATATATATATATATATATATATATATATATATATATATATATATATATATATATATATATATATATATATATATATATATATATATATATATATATATATATATATATATATATATATATATATATATATATATATATATATATATATATATATATATATATATATATATATATATATATATATATATATATATATATATATATATATATATATATATATATATATATATATATATATATAATATATATATATACTGATCGCGTAACACAATTTGATAAGCAAAATATATTGAAATAGGGAAAATACTATGGAAATATGGTTATAAAATGCTGATAGTTTACTTTATGCTTATGTATCAAATTTTACATTTTTAAATTGCACAATGCTATATTTTTATATATTACCAGATATGTGAAGAATGATTAACCCTAATACTTTTTATCAGAGTACGTTTTATTGAACAACAGAATGTAAAAATTGTAAATTAATACTAAAAGAGTTTTGAGTGCGTGATTGTTGTTGCTTTGCTTGTTTTTTCCACTGCTTAAAAGAGTTATTTGCTAACAATGTACGATTTGTATTAAGATAATTTTTTAATGAATTTTACCTACAAACAATAAATAAAATTTCTCTATAAGGATATTGTGAAGGGGGGGTTTCTATGGGGATGTACGCGTCTAGAAAAGCATTAAAGGTTAGTACCTGAAAAGGAAAACCACAGAAAAGACAATAAAAAAAAGTATATTATTTGATGAGTGGTGATGTATAGTGGAAGCCCGCGTTATGAAATAAACTAAATTTTTTTAATATTTAAATTATATTTGGCTTTCCGCCAACTTAAGTTTAATTCTTAAAGTAAAAAAGAAACACAATAGACATTAAAAAAGAGAGGAGAAGTTAATATGGAATTAATTACATTAATTGAGATTATAAACATTTAAAATTATAAAAATTAAATTTAAAAAAAGGAAATGAGAAAAAAAATATAAAAAATGTCACTTATAGTGACTATGGAATGGAGTTATGGAGGACGCAGCTTCCAGTTCCTTTTTCACTTCTGGTAATAGGTGTCTTTTTATCATCCATCTTAGCTGCTGGGCATCAAGTATACATGTCTGCAAGTGAAGAGTATAGTTTGTGTCTGCTGGGTTAATAACGGAAAATGTCTTCCTCATTAGCATTTCATTTGCCTGGAGGCACGGTGGAACATCGCCAAGAGCAGTACTAAAACATGCCAATGTGTCGCCCAGTGGGGATATGTCACAAAAAGGAGAATTTGTGGAACCATTGCATCGCCACGCTCGCTAAGGAGAATGCCAAGTGATGCTCCTGGTATGCGTGATGTCATCTGATTAAAAATCCAGAGCGGCTTATGCGATAAAAATTTAGGTTTTCGTCTTACCAATGTAATAATTGGGAGCTTGCCAGGGAAGATACAAACAGGGTATTTTGTTTAAGGGAAGTTTTATAGAATTAAAATAAACTAAATGGAACGGAATTAAAAGAAAGTAAATGGAACGTTATGCCAGGTATCAGTTTCATTTTCTAGGCAATGCAAATTTTCATACGTACATCTAAAAGAAAATACAACGGAAATGTAGAAATGAAAAATATATTTTTCAAGGAAAGGCAACTAAAATTTTTATTTGTAGGAGAAAAATAATGTTTGACATAAACTACAAACAACAGTTCTGTGCCACTTTTATGGTAGTTGTTTCCATAAAATGTGTCCATATTAAGGTAGACAATATCACAATGTATTAAGATCTTGTAGTTATCCACTGATACAAGCCCAGTGGCATTAAGGTAGAGTTTCGAGCTCCGAAGACAAAGACATAAGGTTTAAATGTCGGCTGAACATTTTTAACTGACCCTTTCATTATTTAAATAAGTAGATAACATGAGAACGAAGCATACTTAGGAGCTAAACACTGGGTTGTAAACCGGGTAAGTGCTTCTCATCCAGGTCCCTTGGTCTCAGAATAGCAACATACACCACGGTCCCACTTATTTGGGCTGTAGTTAGATTTTTTACTTTCGTTGTTCACATGTAATCCAAAAAGCACTGATGCTCAAAATATGAAGAATTTTCAAATTCAATAATTTATTTCAAGAACAAATTTAGAGATCTTAATGAAACTTTCCATGAATATAGGATGATAAATATCTATTATACAGATATAATTCGAATCCCTAAGCATACTTAACACTCATAGAAGTCTGTAAGTAAGAATCAATGGTTGCATAATAATAAAAAAAAAGTAGGATTGAAAGGAGATACGTCTTTCTCTTTTAGGCAAATAGGCCTTAAACCGTCATTTCATTCATGAAAATATCATCAGGGAAATGTCAGAATTACCAAATGGAAAATGAACTTACCTCAAGGTATATTATCGTAGAAGGTGATATTTACTATCACACGTCGGAAACACTGGATACCATTACTAGAGATTCCGAAAAACTATAGTTCCCAAAGAATGATTTTTATTATAGGTACAATGGAGTTGGCTATTCTACAAAAGTATCATTGACATTTTCCTCTCGTTCTTCTTAGTGCACAAACATCTCGCTACTAAATCCGCATCTCTATCGTGGCATAGTCCCATCTCCCTTGCTTAACGTACGAACTCCTCTTTTCACTTTCTCGCATATCCCACATAGTTAAGATTAACGATAGTATTAGCTAGTATATGTAACATGAAGAAAGTCAAAGAAAATACCCTGATTAGCAGTATGAGGTACAAACAATATGAGGCACGGTTACAGTAATGTGTCATTTAAAATCCTCATGACAGAAATGAGACAGATTATGACTTAACGTGGTAATTGGTACTACTCGTTTGAACAACGATGTTTTCAGTTTTGTCCTTGAAGGGTGAACGTGACTTACGAGTCTCCTCCAAAGAGAATAATAAACATATTTATAAGGTTGGAATCAATCATTTTGAATGTATGTGATCGATTTGATCTTTAGTGTAAGTAGAACCATTCCAAAAGGATATCTTTATTATATCAACTTTTTCGATTAATCTTAAAATAAAATATTCTGCTTGTTTTAGAATCGATTTTTGCAAGTAATGTTATAAAATTTCAAGATTAAAAAGTTGTCTAACTATGGCGAAATATTAAAATATGACTGTAAGTCTGAAATTTAGAGTTCAATGATTTTCACTACAGTTTTGAATTTATTTAATCGATATGATCTTCAGGATACATAGAAATTTTCGGACAAAAATTTCTTCATTATATCAACTCCTTTTCTACATATCATATTATAAATTGTTTGTTTATTTCTGAAACAAAGTTTACAAGTTATTTTAAAAGGCTCCAACATTAGAAACTTATTTAGTTTAGCAAAGTTATATAGTGACTAAAAATTATAAAATTTAATGAAATTTTTTAAAAAATATGTCAGTTCATTTAATAGTTTTAAATTTTTATGAATGTTAAGATACTAGAATATTTTAAAACTTTAGTTTCGCAGAAATATAGCATGCATTTGCGTATAAAGTATATAAGAACTTTTAATTAAAACTTTAGCTTTAAATTTTTATATACATATTTTAAAAACTTGTTTACGTCTTAGTAAGTTTCCATTTTTTATTTAGTGCAAATATTTCATTTTTATGAGAAATATAACACATCACAAAAATGAATCGACATCACAAAAATGAATTATAAAAATAAAATAGTTTTTTATTTGAATTGTTTAGTTTTGAGAAGGAACAAGTTAAAATTGCATTATAAATGATACCAGAATTCTTCATGTAGGATATTTTTTAAAAATGTATGTTATAATTTAGTTTATCTTTAGTTTTAAACGTATTATGTCACCTTAAATTTATTTATCTAATATGTGATTATTTTCAGAAAATAATGTGCAGTGCAAATCCTACATAATAGATATCAAAAACAAATTCAATTTCTTAATCGAATGTATGTTATTGGTAATATAGGGTTTTAAATCTGAATAAAATTTCAAAGAAAATGTTTAACATTTTAAAAACTATCACTTCATGTTTTAATTGTAGTTTATGTTCTTAACCTATCATTTTTAAGCATGTTACAGTTATTTTAATCAAAATAAGTTTTCTTTTAGACTTTACCATCAGAATACGGGGAAGTATTAAAATACAAGAATAATAATAGTGAAGATATACGATCTTTCCGTGTTCAGAATTAAATGTCTATAAATCACTATTTTAGCAAAAAACTAAAACTTTTCCTTATCAATTAATATTAATTTTCCATTTATTTACCACTTATTTAACTAACTATTGATTTACATCGTATAAAATATCTAATAAATATCAGAGGGAAAAGTGAGATATACTCTTGGGTTGCTTCAATTATAAATATAAAATATAAAACTTATTGGCTTAAAGAATTGTTAAATATCATTACTAATAATGACTGAGATGTATTTTGAGTTAATAGTTATAATCGTTATACAGATATAATTAAATATATAATTAATTCATTTTTGTCACTCCCTTATGTTATATTTATTATTTAAATGAGACAGAGTTGAGGATTTTTCAGATAAATTCCCTTTAACCGAATCTTAAAAATATGCTTAATGTGTCAAAGATTTATGATACCGGAACACATAAATTTTGGAAAAAATCAATTTTTCCATTTTAATCTTCAAAAATACTTCAGAGATTTGAGAATCAAATAAAAGAAATTGAATGTATCTTTAATAATTACTCCGAAAAATAATTTACTTTTTCTTTTATAATGTTACTGTTCACCACTGTCTTTTCAGAGCTTATAAATCCTTGAAATATATTTTCGTATATAAATGATTCTGAGTGTTACTCAGCTATATTAAAAGAAAGGAATAATTTGGACTAATAATTAGTCATAACCATAACCTTTATGAGAGCATAAAGTAATGTAAATTGTAAGAAATAATAGGTATATACAATCTTAAAGGACCAGTACTGGAACTTTGGTTCAGCTGTCCTGAAACCTATTTTTTTATTTTCTAAATTTGAACTTGAATCTGTTTAGAACTGAAGTCTATTTAGACTGTATGAATGAAATTTTGTACAAATAGTATTTAATATTATTCTTTCTTCAGAATATATAATTAAAAGAAATAATTTTACATCATTCTCATAGTAAATAATAACATTCCATCAACACTCCATTATTTTTACTTTTTGAATTACTAAAACTATTATAAACAATGTTTTTACAAATCTCGATGACATATTAGTCAATTTTAAGGTCTCATTATACAAGTAAAATTATTTTAAATGAGCTATTTGTTCAAGAATTAACAAATCCAATTAAAAAATTACAATTTGGAAGTTTTTAAAGTTTTAAAATTGAAATTTTGTAAAATTAGACAATTATTTATATGCATAGCAATTTTCGCATAAACATATATTTGATGAAAAAATTTCATTTTTAAATCTACGAAAAACAAATAAAATATTGTATCCCTGACCCCCTTAAGATGTCATACAGCGGTAGTCAAACGTACAGGTAAATATAAAATCTGCAACTAAAATTAAACTTTATCAGACGAAATTTAAAATAATAAACATTATTAAAAAGAAATCTGTAAATTAAGTTAAAGGATGGCAAACTTGGGACTATTGGAAAGTTTGAAAAACATTGAGGTCTAGAAAATGGATATGAAGAATAAG
>CM063501.1:172480278-172505278 GCA_032207245.1 Pardosa pseudoannulata
TTGCTGGTAATTTAAAAATAGATTAAATAAATTTAGCTTTTTAAAAGAGTATCAGGAAATGTAAATTTGATCAACATCATTCTTCTGGCTGTAAATTGGATTACCTGTGGGTATTGTTCCTTTGAACATAGAGAATACTGTAACTTTGGTTGAATGAAGGAGAAAGAAAGATAGTCTTTTGTTCATTTATTGCTTTCTAAGATTAATTTTTTTAATAGCTCCATTTGTTTAGTCTTCTTTTGTCTTTTTTAATTAAACATATGTGTGTGTAATGTAATTCTTATTTTTAGGTTTTTACTTTAAGAGTTTGTTCTAGATTTATTTATGGTTGCTCTGATATTCGATAATTAAATTGGGATTATTTTTTTGTATTCCGAAAATTGGTGATTTAATATAATCTTAAAATATTGCTTGGATTTTACATGCATCTTTCATTTTCAATGATGTTGTTACTGTATCTTTTATTCCATGTCATATAACGTATGCACGTCATGAAACATACACACGTATAAACATCATCAATGCATATACACGTAGAAACACTGGCAACACATATGCAGGTATAAACACGCATGACCGTATAATTCATATGACCGTATAAACGCTGACAATAAATATGTCCATATAAGCACGTGCAGTACATATCACCATACATACTTGGGCAATACACATGACTATGAATACGCATATATCTGTATACACTCGGGCAATACACATGCCCGTATATACTCGTGCAACACATATGGCAATACATACGTATAAATTGTACATTTTAAGTAAATAAGATAATAGGATAATATTAAAATATATATTAATTATCTCTGATAAACGTATTGTTCATATCACTGAATACTGCAAAATACAGAAGCAAAATTTAATTAATTGTAAATGTAAAATATTTTAGTGACATATTTTACTGTAGGATTTAGTCTGTGTTATTAAACAAGAAAACGTCTGCTAATATTCTGAGAACTCAGGGAATGTGAGATAAAAATGTTCCTCTACTTTGTGATTTCGACATGAGAAATATTTTATTTGTTGCTATTTTTATTTTCAATAAATGTTGCACATTCTTAGAATAATATACAACATTGAAAATAATTTCGCAGATGTTTTAAGTCATATATAGAAGGAAACATAAAACGCTTCTTAATATTATATAATATTCATAAGTTTTCTACTGACTGTACATTACTAGAAACAATATTAAGCGTATCAGGAATTTCTGAAATTTTATCAGCTATTTCAGCTAAAATTTTCAACGGTTCCTTACAAATAGACAAAATTTGTTGAATGTGCGTCGGTAGCCTTTGCAACCAAAGTGTACGCACTACATCTTCAGTAATTTTGCTAGATGCTAAATTTTGCATTTCTAGTAAGAGTTGGGAAGGCTTTTTATCACCTAACGCAAGATCTTGCAATAAAAGTCGTAGTTTTGAGCTTTCAGATTGTGCAAAACTACTTAAAATAACATTTTTAATTGCACCATATTTATCTTTATCTGGAGGTGAACTGACAATATCTTTAACATGCATTAACATTTTCGTATCGATACTAGATATAACACTGTAAAACATAGTTTCGTCAGACGAAATGCCAGCTAATAATAATGACGTGCACAATTTTTCAAGTAACGCGGCAAGTGGAAAGCGATGTTTACATCCATTAGTAGTGAAGTTTCTTTACCTTAAAGGTGTTTTCAAGGTGGTATTTTATGTGACCGGTACTGGAATAAGCATCCATTTTACGTGAATCACGTCCAGGTCACCACTTTAGTGGGTGGTCCAGGTATCAAGGCAATAAAGGTGACGAATTACATTAACAATAACAATTTATTTAAATAACAAAACTTAAATAATGAATAAACAAGAATATGCATGTAAGAGTATGCATGTACATGTAACACTTTTCGTGTGCTGAAGTATATATAGTGAAGAAACATTTGCATAAAGATCGAAGATCATCAGTACGGTTACGGTTCACGAGGAAGCCTGTGGAGATTGCGATTTGCTACTGCTAAGCTATTCATCCCCACAGATAATAAAAGTTAAGACTTCTGCATCACTTTTATGATAATGGAATTTCCAAATCACATTTTGATTCGAAATGTTCCATAAATAATTTATTGAATAAAAGGAAAATAAAAGTTTGTGTCATTCACACATCTAAAGCTTATTTTTATTAAATCAAATGTTTCCAATTCATTCTTAACTACTACTTATTATAATCTAAAGTTCAACTTAAATTAAAATGCAACCTATCGTGTATGTAACTATGAAAAATATCATTAAATAACAATTAAATCTATATATCTTAATGGTACTCCTTCAAAATATATATTTTATATTTCATGATGCCAGTGAGTAATTGCTTTATTTTTAAACATAAATTAAATAAATTTAGCATTTTAAATGAGTATCAGGAAATGCAAATTTGATGAACATCATTCTTCTGGTTGTAAATTGGATTACCTGCGGGTATTGTTCCTTTGAACATAGAGAATACATCAACTTTTCTTGAAGGAAGGAAGAAAATTCTTACTTATTTAATATGTCATTATAAGACTATATAACTTGCTGTGTAAGGAAATTAATTCTTTCTTACACAGCAAGTTATATCGTCTTTTAATGACATATAAAAAATTATTACAAGGTTTTTACACATAACCAATGTTCTGTAATAGATTTACAACGAAAACTTAAAAACAAATTTATGTAAATTCTGTAAACTATATTATTTAATTTTCTAGGTCTAAATACAATGTTAAATACACATTTCTTCTTCGAATATGCATATCTTTAGTCTAGAAACAAAGATGATAGTAAAATGCATTGGAAAGCTTTGATGATAGCATATTATCTTTGAGCCTTTGAAAGCTCTTTCAAGAAGTAACTCATCGGGGATTCTTCAGGCATGAAATGTTAGATTCAAAGAAGTAGTATACATTTCTGTGTGAATAATGTGAGGTATTTCTAGGATAAAGTATTGCTTCAGAACTATATATCAATTTTAATAAAAGTGCATTTACCAAATGTCATCAATACAAATATTCATTCACGGCCATCATTGTACAATTTAACACTTATTTTCCTGTACCATTGTATTTTATACAAGTTGTTTATGTTCATTATTTATCATAAGATAAAATATATAAATTACTGTTATCATTTAATGGCTCTATACTTAAATGTTGGTGTATAATCAGTTTAAATGCTTCATGGCATATCAGACATGTTGGATATAAAAAAACAAGTTTCTTCTAGAAAACTGTTTAACTAGAATTTGTGTGTTATTAAATTTAAATTATTCTGTATGAACCATTTTAATTTAAACACACTTTTAACGAAAAACTGTAAACTTTATGTGATAACTAATAACCTAACCAAAAATACAATAATTAAAAGAATATTACATTAGCTTGAAAATACATAAGCCAGAGATCAGACCCATTATTCAAAGTTTTGTGTTGTATAATGAGAAAAATAAATAGCTGTGTTGTAAACGATTAGTAATTTTCGAGCAAATTAATAAAGCCTTATTTTATTGTTTCTAAAATTTAAAAAAAAATCTCATTAGAGGCATTATGTAAAAGCTACTAAATGATTGTGCATTTATTTGCTTGATTTAGCAAGAAAAATTCTAAGACCGTAACTTTGAGTTAGTACAAATGGGTTAATATCTGTGTATCATATATGAAAATGCTAAGAACAAATATAAATTCTGTGAAACAGTTCTGATACAATATTCTAATTAAGAACAAAAAATTGAGATCGATGATATTATAAATTATTCTGAATTTATAATATTTGTAAATATACTTAAAAATGGAAGAAATCGAAAAAAAAATTCAATTTTTATGCTATTCCAAACAATGAAAGAATAATTATAATTAAATATACAAAGTAAAAAAATAATTCAGATTTGAGTATCTTCTGAAGTTACATTGCAGAAAAAAAGATCTTATGCATTACTGTGTTAGAGATCTGCTAATTAATTCTTGAAAATTAATTGTAAAAAAAAAATCGCAAATAGATAAAGGAATGACGTAACTTATGTTGAAAATATTAAGGAAAAAGCTGAGGCTTATATACTTCTGTTATTTTTATATCTGATTTTATTTTCGATTATTTTTTATTGAACAATACTTATTTACGGATGCTGGTTTTTATATTTTATATTGCTCGATAAATCCTTACAAGAAAAGAAAAATATAAATCCTAAGCAAAGTTAATTTAATCAAAACAAATTGAATTTTCATACAATTGTAAATATTGCTTTTTTTTCGAAAACGACAAAAAAAGCAAAAACATTTCTTTTTTTATTAATTTTAGGGTTAAGAGTGTGGAACAAATAAATGCACCGTTGAATCATGTTGGGTTTGTAAAACTTAAAACCAACATATCTTAACATCATATCTTAACCAACATATCTTATCCAACATCTTCCAACATATCCCATGTTCATATTTATATTAGAATGGAAAATATTTTAGTATTCAACAAAGCTTTATAATTTTGAAATGTTTAAAGTGTAATGAGAAAAAAGTTGATATTAATTTAAATTCATTTAAATAATCAGTTATGAACAATATATAAATCGTCTCTAATTTCAAGTCTCTAATTAGCTGCTGGAAGCCTTTTTATTTTGTGTAATCGGAAAAAATCCGTAATTCATTGTATTTTATATGGTCACAAAAGATTAAAACTATTCATATCATTTTTATTAGTGTAAAAAATGTCATTTTAAGGAAGAAATTACCATTGAAATCTTCAAAAATTCCAATTTTTTTATATTTTATCTAATAAAATGATTATGTATTATGTATTGTTCATAACTGATTAAATAATCAGTTATGAACAATACATAAATCGTCCCTAATTTCAAGTCTCTAATTAGCTGCTGAAAGCCTTTTTATATTTGTGTAATCGGACGGAAGCCGTATTTCATTGTATTTTATATGGTCACAAAATAATACAACTACTCATATCATTGTTAATAGTGTAAAAAGGCTTTTTTATTAAGTTGATACTTCAATTCTAACCGAGTTTAAGGTTAAAAATGCATTACAAATACATAAATGTGTACGATCTGTAACTTTAACTTTTTTTCAAAAGTAATATTTCTAACCTACTGTGGAATATTATTTCCAAACTATAAAATACAGAGTTTTAAATTTTAATTATTTGTGTAGAGAATAGAGTCGCATAATCTGTGTCTTTAACAAAATAAATGCTTTTAATGATTAATAATATTTTTTAATATTTTTTAAAAATTATTTTTTCCAATGTGATTAGGAAACTATCAAGAAAATAAAAGAAATAACATTTTGGATAAATCTGTATCCTAAAGCTTGGAATTATTTGTAAATTTTTATAGCCTTTATCGGATTATTGCAATGATAGATTAATACTTTACGGCATTTAGAGAAAAAATGTTTCACAATAGTAAATTGAATTTTAAAAACTGAATTCTTTTTTCTATGACACTGGAAAGCTTAACACTAAATGGCACTTAAGGTATCCGTTTACGTTGAAAACGTCATTTTTTGCCAAAAATTATAATTTTTTTACTTCTCTATTGTAAAATTTCAACTTTTAGGCTTCTAAATCTGTGTTTGTTTTGTCTCTACGGCATGTTAAAGAAAAGTTATAGCAGTTTAAACATCATTGACAGCTGTCAAAACGGAAGTAGCGACTTCGGAATTTTAAAAAGCATTTTTTGGATGAAACTATTTAAATTTTCATGAAGATTAGTATTTTTAATTTATATTAGTATTTTCATTTTTTCTAGTATTTTTAATAATTATCAACTTGGCAATTAGAAGGTTTTTAAGCAAGAAAGTGTGAGGAATTTTAAACATTTATTTTAATTTTTTAACAGTTAAAGTTGCTTTCATAAAATTCAAATGCAATTCTCTCATAACGGTAGTTTTAATAAAATGTTGAAACTTGAAATGTGATTTCTCAAAAAGTTCTTGAAATATTTTGTTGAAAATTATTATGAATGCTTTTGATAGTATTTACTAATAAATGATCTAAAAGCTTTAAATTTTGGATAATTTGTAATGATGTTACACTCATAGTTATATATATAAGTAATGAAAATTAGGGAAAAATTCAATGTGTATGATTTAAAAGGACCAAAACTTTTTACCAAATGTAAATTAAGAAAAGATTTTAGGTGATTCACTAGTCCACGGTATAAGAAATGTGTTGCATCAAAAAATATTGAAATAATTTAATTTATTTAAAAAATTAGACCTTTTAAAAAACCCGATTTTTTTACTAAATGTTTTTCATTTATTTAAAATTTCATAAAAACTTCTCGAGGGATAAATTTTTTAAGTGCAATTCTCTATGATAATATAAAAAATAAATATAAAACACATGTACTAGTTTCTAAGTTTAAAGAAAAAAGTTCTCCGAACGTAGACGGATACCTTAAAACTGGAAATTATTTGCTATTTTTATAGCATTTACCTAATTATTAGCAATGATAGATTAATTGTTTATGGAATTTAGAGAAAAGATGTTTTGCAAAAGTAAATTGTATTAAAAAAATGAATTCCCTCTTTTTTCTATGACTCTTAAAACTTAACAGTAGATGACGCTTAAAGCTGGAAATTATTTGCAATTTTTTAAAGCATTTATCTGATTATTGGCAATGATAAATTAATTGTTTACAGAATTTACAGAAAAGATGTTTTACAAGAGTAAATTGAGTATTAAAAAATTTAATTTCCGCTTTCTTCTATGACACTAGAAAAATTATCCCATTGTATGAAAATAATTTCAGCGTCCAATTATTATTTTGAGAAATTGTTTAAATAAATACTTGTTATAAATATTTCTTGTTTAATAACGTTTTTTTATTTTCCAAAACTTAGAAAACTTAATGTCTGAATGACCCTAGTAAGAGTTATTTTTCAAAAAGTCTTTGATTCGCTGCAAAACTGATATATATCTACGAAGTAACCATTTAAAAATGGGTAAAACATTTACCATATAATAAAAAAAACGTTTCTTCTGACAGTATTTCACTTTTGTTCAAGAAAAAAACTAGTTTGTACGTTTCTGCAAAATCACTTAAAAAATATATTTTCCTATCCTGTAACAAGCAAAAATTATCCATGCATATAATATTTACTCTGAGAAACAGTGAAATTATATTCCGTTTCTGTTTTATGGACAAATGTTTTTGGTAGTTAAAGAAAATTTCTTTTACTTACAAAGAAATGATTTTAAAGGAAATCTTTTTTCTACTACGGTTTGTAATAATTTTTTATAGCGATGTCAGACTTTTAGATTGTTTTACAGTTTAAGTTTATTCAGTATGTTTAAACATTCTACCAAACTACGAAGAGTATATTTGCTGCATGAATTGAATGCTTTCATTCTTTCGCCGACTCATAAAAGCATGTAAGAGAGTGTATATTATTTTTATTGCCATTAGAATTCTTTACTTTATTTATTAGATCTATCCTTAAGTTTTATCTTAAACAATATAACAAAAGTTTTAACTTGTTTCAATATAATAAGCTACATGCAGTTGTATAAGTTTAATAACCAATTAGGAAGTGTTTTTATTAAAAATGCCATTTACATTAAGAAAAAACGATATTTAAAGAAACATTTATTTTTGTCATTCATTTTGAAGTTGGATACTTAAATCTGTGACATATACAAGAGTGTAAGAAAATACATAAATATATCGAATCAGTAATTTTATTATTTTGTGAAAAAATATCAGTTTCATTTAATCGTAAAGAAATAAAGTAGTTTGATAGTTCTGTGCCTATTACATATGTTATGGGGTAACTCTGAAAGGTATAGCACTTAAAAGATATAAGAACACAAGAAAGATTATTTATTAAACCTTTATTTATTATAGCTATCCCTAAGTTTTATCTAAAACAATATAACGCAAAGTTTTTAACTTGTTTTAATATAATAAGCTATATGCAGCTATATAAGTTTAATAACTAATTAGGAAGCATTTTTATTTAAAATGCCATTTACATTTCAAGAAAATAAACTATATTTAAAGAAACATTTATATTTATCATTCATTTGGAAGTTGGCTACATAAATCTGTGACATATACAAGAGTATAGGAAAATACATAAATATGTAGAATCAGTAATATTATTATTTTGTGAAGAAATATCAATTTATTTTAATTGTAAAGAAATAAAGTAATTTGATATTTCTGTGTCTATGGCATACGTTAGAAGTAACTCTAACAGCCATAGCGCTTAAAAGATATAAGAAAGCAAAAAAGAAGAATTCAAATTATCACTAAGCTTAAATTTAGTTTAAAAAAAATGGGAGAAGAATTGACTTTCTTGTATAGTCATAGAAAGGAAAAGTTTTTTTCTTAGTTCTGTTTTTGTTTCCCTTTTTCAGAACCTAACAACAGAATAACATAAAAATATCTGTAGTTAATCTACGCTAACACGCTATTGTATGATTATGTTATTCATGACAAAGCTAGAAGCATGTGTAGCAGAAGTAACAGGTAAAATGATGTGGTGACGACCACAATGTTGTACAAGGAATTTTTATGTTTTTATGTTTCACAATGCTTTTTTAATTTTAAATAATTGTATTTTATTTTTGTTATTTGTAAATGGGTATACGGGTCCAGCCAAACCAGCGGCAAAAATTTACATGCACTTGCTATAGGCAGTGATAAAAATAGAATCAGCAGGACTTCTACTCAGAGGTACCTAAATTTTTGTACATACGGATCAAGACAGAATCTTCTTTCCAGAGAAAATTTACATTTTTTTTACAGAAGAAAGCCATCAAGAGTAGCCCTGACGAAAAGCCACGTTAAAGTTGTTTATTCAAAGACCGAAATTATGAGCAAAATATGTTGTAAAGTGATCATTCTTTTTAACAGCTAAAGTTTAAATAATCGTTACCAAAGAATAGTTCCATTTGAATATGTATTTTCATAAAAACAACATAACAAAAATCTACCCAAATTTTTTAAAGAAAAATTAAGATAAGTTAAAAAGAAATGAGATATTCTGTTATATAATTGTTTTATTGAAATATTTTATTTAATGCATTGCATGTGGAATATATTTGAGAAACACGTCTTAAAATGGGAAAAATTTTCACTTTAATTTTGTTCGATATTATTATTAAAATGTTAGAAATAGGTTATTTAAAAATACAACATATTAAACGAAATAACTACTATATAAATATTAATGGATTACAGTAATTTTAATCAAATCATAGCAAAATAAATCAAATGGTGTAATTTTCAAGATAAATGTTCCTTGCATTTTATTCATTTTCACGAATTCTTATTCGACAAGTGGGGACAAATTGCGTGAAATAGTCAAACTTTTCTTGAGAAAGTATTACCATTTACTGGGAAAATAATAAATTACATGTTATGCATTGGAAGAACTGATTTTGGGCGTCACGGTACTTAAACATCGATTTTTCTCTTGCCCGGGCACATTTGCTTTGTCTGAACTGAGTTCGAGCGTCGCAGGCGAGGGTTGAATAATACAATAAAATACAAAAATATGAAAAGTAATAATAGTAATAATAATTATATTGAAATAGTGTTATTGTTTTGTTCCAATAATTTTATTTGTTTCTATTTGACTATTTACGTTCAGCTCGATTATCCTATTAATACAAGAGAAATTGATGTATGTAACTGGTTGTTACGTTTCACGTTGGCTCACTGAGCATGTTCGGAGATTTGTTCCGAGAGAATTTTTTCTCGCAACTGAAGCGAGAGTTGTGTGTAACATGGCAGGCCTTCTGTTAACCGAATTATTCCATTTTATCCTGTAATAAATGTTCGTGTTGTTGGTGAGTCTCGTTGTTAATTATACAGAATACAGTCCATTTGTAGAACATACACTGGTGTTATATAAAAATGTGTTAGACCAACTATTTATTACATAAATTAAACATGCTTCATATAAAGGGAGTTGCAAGCTCTTGTGTACTGCTGTCATCATCAACGGCTACAACACTCAAAATCATCATCATGAACACATTCATTTAACTACTTCTTCACACAACGTGTTTTAAGATAACAAGGAAATTAAAAAATGTGGCATAAACAAACTATGGTAGAATCCCATTTTAGGGTGTTCCAGTTCAGTGATCACGCCAAGCGTGGGCGATGTCGCCAAATACTAGATTCAAAGTTCCGGAGGCCGGCAGCCATGTTTTTAGCTCTATTTATGTACAAGAATAAGGAAAGAAGAAATTTAAATTTCCCTGATCAATTAAATTCCTAAAAAACTCAGAATCATACTTGAAAACATGTGCAGAAGCTATCTTCAATTTACAAAAACGGTTTGAGAAATACTTAAGAAATTAAATTTAAAAAACGAAAAAAAATACCTGAAGAGCAGAGCTGAAATGGACTCGAAATGAACAAACTTCCAGAACACGGCCAAAAAGGACAGACTTGAAAGGGACGCTAGAAAATCTAAATTCATCGGTCTTGGAATATTGTTAGTCACAGGTACCAATAAGAGTCAAATATTCAAATTACATGTCATTTCGTGTTCACTTGTCATGTGTTCCAAACACTTGCTATTTTGTGTTCACGTATCATGTGTCATCAAGAAGAGCAAGGTTTACCAGAAAACTGGGTATTAGAATTTGGCGACATCGCCCACGCTTGGCGTGCCTACTGAAATGGGGCTGCCTAAACTGAGATTGGGCCCAAATTATTTCATACTTCTAAAGAATAAATGGGAATGCTCTTTAGGATGGAAAGAAAGAACCCGGCATTCCATCTTGCCAACATCTTCAATAAAATCATTAATAAAATAATTTTTCCTGTTTTTAAATATAAATGTTCCTGATAATATTAAAGAAATATTAATCTAATTATAATTGCATAAATTATGAACAAAATGTGTTTCCAAATGAAGCAGTATACTGAACATCTAAAATTTAATCTAGCGTTTGTAAACAACAGAGCTATCTGAAAAATTATCTCCATAAAAATGCCTTAACAAACAGTTTAACCGCGTAATTAGCTATAGTAAAATTATAACCATTTTAAGAAAGGAGATTATGTGTTATATAACTGTTCTATTTAAAATATTTTGTTTAAATGAATCAATAAAATAAAAAAAAATGTGAACAAAAACAGTAATAACAATACGTTTGAAAATATTGTTGTTATTGTTTTATTTAAATAATTTTATTAAAAAAAAATATATAAATCTTATTACTTTATATACGAAAACACTATGTTGTCAAATGAGCATTATGATGAACATCTAAAATTTAATCTGACATTTCTAAGCAATACAGTCCTCCGTGTAATATCCGAAAAATGCTTTAACGAAGAACTAAATTGCATAAATACCTACACAAAAATTATCAACAGTTCAAGACGTGATAAACTGTGCATTAAGTTCCATGACAAATTAAAAATACATAACAAAGCAGATCATTGGATTAAAAGTTAAAAAAATAATGAATAGAAAACTAAACAAAATCTCAAACCCTTATAAAAGATTAAAGTAGCTATCATGAAATTGGTCTTAAAACGAATTTCTGTGTAACAGAAGCACTCTAGGGGATTTTCGAATGATTAATTTTGTTTTATGTTTCTTTAAGAAGTGTACAGAAAAAAAAAGATTTTTTCCAATAGAATTTATAGAATTATTTAGAAGAAAAGCCATAGATAATACAGAAATCCATACGTGTTTACCCTTTAAATTAAATATTGATTTAACCACTTCTTTATAAACTTTTAACATTAGACTTACGGATATCGATCATATACCTATTTTTAATGAAGTGAGCCAATTTGAAGTTTTTTTGCAAAGAAAATAGTTCCAAATTAATTTAAATACAATGTTTATTATAAAAAAATTCATGGAAAACATTTTTACATATAAAATCTGTTTTTGAAACATATTTCCGCAAACATTTCTATTACATTTAGCACAATGGTTTCTACATCTGTTTCTTTTGCATGATTGTTGAACTTGACAATTTTTCCATGCTTCAGTAGCATGAATTTCTGTCATTGGAATGGAAGTGTTCTCAATTTCTTCTCTATATTTACTTCATAGCTCTTCAGCCAATTCGAAAATAAAATCTTTTCGTGAAATATTTACTTGAGTAGTCTCTTTATAAAGAACTGTTAAAGCATTCTATGAGTCAAATTGGCTCACAACCGTCTAAATAGGTATACCACATTTGATAATACGAAATGAAGGGGTCTGCAGAGAAGAGGAATGATACTTTACATATATTTTATTACTTAACTAAAAATCAATGTATGTTTTTAAAAAGTGATATTAAAGTTATATATATATATATATATATATATATATATATATATATATATATATATATATATATATAATATATATATATATATAAATATATATATATATATATATATATATATATATATATATATAGATATATATTTATTTATTTATTTATATATATATATGTAGTGATCAAATTTTGAATGAGTCACATTGGCTCGGTCTGTAAATCTAGTGTTAAAATCAAACTTTTTAATATATGTTTTCCAGTTACAGCCTTCAAAAACACGTTTATCGTTGAATGCGCATTCTAGAACATTCTGTCGAATTATAATAGTAGTATTTAGTAGAAATGAAAAACATATTTAATAATTATTCCTTTTTAATACTTTAGTATATTTTATAGATATTTATCAGAAAAAAAGTATCGACACTTTCTAATACAGATTCTATTTTTAAGAAATTTTAAATCAAATCTCAGCATTTGACAGAGAAATGTATTAAGTAGTCCTAACAATCAACTATTCCTTATCCTTTTAAATTCCTATATCTTTGTGACAGTTTATAAATAGGAATTCAGTCACTGTTTCCAAAATAAATGTGTTCAGATTAATAAAGCTACAGTTTATTGATTTTATATTATTGCCTTCGGAAGCATATTTATCTTAAGGATAGATATAATTTTCTAGGGATATCCTTCCCATTCCTCACAGCTAACGTCAACTTACGCCACCCTCTATGTAAACAAACGAATTATATTAAATCTGTGACAGGCAAATATCCTTCAACATATTTGATTTCTTCATTGTATTGTTTGTTTTGCGCTAGATGCCACAATATTTGTTTGGGAAATAATATTTCCACCCTAGAGAGAAAAATGGGGATTTTTTTTTTATATGGAAGCTCCCATAATCCCAAGTCATATTCATTGCCCTATGATTTCTATTTATGGAAGGGAGACACTAGGATAATAGATTACGTGAAAAGGGAAAATTAAACCGCATGATATTGTAACATTATTATGTTATCTGAACAATTATCCTAATAATTAGACAGACAATCAAAGATTTAATTAACTTCTCTTACGAGCTCTTGAAATTAGCTTTCAAAAGCATCTGTTTATGAACGTAAACATTTTAGTAGCGTTATTTATTTATAAAACGGCTGTTACGAATCTAAATAAAACTTAAAATGTATTTGAACTTTCTATGTTTATTTTAAACGTATTGTGTTTTAAACAGTATGGTAAGGTATTAGACAAACATAAATATTTTGCTATTATCACACTCTACATTCCACTAGTTAAACTACTTAAGAAAAATTAACTAAAAACAAAAACACCGAAGTAGAAAATATTTGTTCAAAATTAATTATAAACGTATATATTAAATTGAATTATCTTCTAATAATGCAAAATTATTATTATTTTTTTTTTTTTTGGGGGGGGGGGGTAACTTTATAAAAAGAATGCAATGCAAGCAAAATTTCCTAGTAATGATTTTGTTTGTAAATGAAACATTAAGATTGGGCTATTCCAAAGAAAACAATTATTGGGCTTGAGTATTATTATTATTAACATCCCCTACGTAATAATAAACTAAGTTATCTGTCCGTCCGTCGTCGAATTTTTGAAGCGATTGGACCTGGAATGGATAGAGGCATCTATATTGTTTTCTTGAAGAGTTTGGGTAATCAAAATTTAAAGCGAGTTCGAAAACGTTCGAAATCGATTAAATTCATCAATTTATCACATTATATGTAAATGAAAATAACATTTTTTTCTAACATTATGGCGTCATTTCTTTAACCATCTCATTTAGTCATTTCTTATTTTAAATTATTTAAATATCTTTTGCATTATTTTCCTACCTTTTATCACTGAACTTAGATATTACGTAAATAATTTTCTTTTATATTTCGCTTAAATAATAGATTATGTACATATTTGATCATTTTAAATATAATTATCTATTATTTTTTGCTGCAAGGAAAATTTTATCACCGGTATTAACAGAAAATTCTTTTCATAAAAGTCTAGGAGTCTATTTCACGGACTAATAAATATCTAGCGTTTAAGTTATATTTTTATGAAAATTAAGAAGTTTGTGTGTTTTTTATATAGATAACCACACGTTTTGAATTGATTCACTAAATTTTGGACATAATTCATACATACCGCCAAATAACCACTGTCAATATTAAAACCTCTGCTGTAAATCCTATTACGTAATATGACAAGATAAATTAAGGTTGCCAACTAACATGCAGTCAGTAAAGATAAACAAATTATTGAGCGTATACCACATAATTCCAATTCATAAAACAAACCATTTTTTTATCTGCCTCATAGAGTACTTTACAATTTTGAAAAGTTGAAAATTTTGCTGATCTCGTTTTATGAAGGGCTATATGCTATTCTTTAGAGTTTCAAAGATACAATTTGTTAATTTCTAAAATAGTAAAATTTAATGTTTTCCATGACAAGTAGTTCAAAAGTTTTTCTAGTAAAGTTGATGAGTTTGTTTTATCTTCATGCTGTAACTCTTTATACGATTATCCCTAGAAAGACCATGCAAGTCACAGTATTAACTCTGAACTGCAAAACTCTAATTGTTTTTCACTGTATTTTTGTAGTGTTCAGAGAAATCGTAGAAATCCAGGCCTTGATATTTTGAATTCTATAACGTCTTGGAATGAATTAAAATTATAAAATTAAATCTAAGCTTTTGTTGAAATTGCTTTCAGAATTAGTACGAGAAAAAAAACAGAAAATACCTACATTCAGAACATTATAAATTATAAAGAATCTAATAACAGACATTTCACAAACTTCTGAACTAATTATCAATTTTCATTTTAAAATTTCGAAAAAAGTTGTAGAAATAGTCTAGTCTATTCTGAGACATAATAAAAATGTAGATATCATTAGAATCAGAAGATAAAAGAAAAGAAATTCAACTGTAGGAAATCAAACATATTTTACCTTATAAAATAACGAACCTATTAACTACATACTGTCAGAAAATAAAATGTCGCGTAAATTTCCGTGCAGTCTCTACCAACCCATAGGTAACAACATTGGGCATCCCATCGAATTCTTATAGACTTCATTTATAGATCCCATCGAATTCTTATAAAATTGTGGACGTTAAAAGGATGCCCAAAGTAGCACGTGTGCTCTTTAAGTATTTAATAAAGTATTTATTGTGTAAAGAACTTAACAGAATAAGTGGTAAAGTTTTCAGGAAAGTTTACTAGAGTATGGTGATTATCTCCAAGTAAATTATATGGTTAATAAAGTAGAATGTCGTATCAATTTACGATGAAATCAATTTACGATGAGAATTCAATAGTAACCCAGCGATAGCCCAAGCCAAAACTCCAGGTGTTCGTCCAGTATGTTTGTTCAATGGTCATATGTATGTAGTAGTCATATAAAGTAATGTCATATGTATGTAATGGTTTTAGAAAAACGCCTAGAATTGGCTTAGCGTCTAACACGAATGTCATCATCCTAGTGATACAAATTAAAGAGGGATTTGTCAGCTTTCAATCTCTACGCCAATCGTTTCGTTCACAAGCTAATTGCAGCCGCAGGCATCAATGGTTTTGCGAAGAAGATCTTCTATAAAGTCGTTCTTGTACGCAATCCATGTTCAACAGACATCTATGAATTGACAAAACAGACAATGATACACTTCTGGAGCAGGCAAATATGATGCTAACTCTCCGATGAAGCTGTAGAGTCCGTCACCACCATGTGGACAAGGTCTCTATTATTGCATGTTGACGTCACATTTCGACGTCCACTCTCGGGTTTCCCAGCAGCCCGGTTCTTAACTATACATTCTTTCTACAGTCGAATCACTGTTCTTCAATTACGCTGTTCACACTCTTGCACGACAGAAACTTCCTCATTCACTAAAATCAAGGATTGTGCCTCCAAACTCCGTAAATCGTTGAAATCCTTCCGCTTTGATTAATGAGGCATACGTACGTCTCACAGAACATTTACTTCTAACAAATAATTACAAAAAAATTTTAAAAGTACGTCCCTACTTCTTCTTAGTCTCTTCAAGCATCATGGTGCATAAGGCATCCAGACCACCCCTCCATATCCCCCAGTCCTTTGTACGCGATATGGCCTCCTCCACTTCTCTCTACAGTCTTCTATTGATATGTTTTAATCACCAGTGTAGAGAATACTGCTTAGCACACACGTGTGTGGTGACTCTAAAATGTTAATCGTGTTTTCATAATATATTTGCTGAAAATATCAGCACAATTCCGTTACT
The DNA here is from genome assembly GCA_032207245.1 of Pardosa pseudoannulata. Classification (NCBI taxonomy): domain Eukaryota; kingdom Metazoa; phylum Arthropoda; class Arachnida; order Araneae; family Lycosidae; genus Pardosa; species Pardosa pseudoannulata. The sequence goes on from CM063501.1 coordinate 172,496,860, forward strand.
TCTTCTAAGTGTTATTTTTTTTACAGAAAGGAGTTTATCTATTCTGATTTCAAAAGGAATAAAAATCTTGGAGATATTAATTATTTTTCTAAAATCTCCTTTGTTTTTACTTAGTTTTCTTTCATTAAGAATTTCATATGCTTTTGCAAGGTACAAAGTTATATAAATAATAAATAAGTTTTCAGCCTTGCCTCACACTTTATTCATTGTTCATAACGTTATCTTTTATTTACTCAGTCACTTTCATAAGTCATTGTTCTAAGAACGTTATGTTTTATTTAAGAATTGTAAAGCAATACATCTTTAAAAGATATTGAATTTACTTCTCCCGTACCGGTCGGAAATCGAGAATTTCAAAATAAGAATTTAATCAAAGAATGAGTTTGATATTTTTAACTCCCCTAACATATAATAAGACAGTTTACTGATCAAATAACTTATTGATGGTATATAAAATCTGAAACTTTTATAACTATATTTTATCCCATGCATACTCTAATATCAACTACTTTCGTTGATAAGTATTTTTGATATTTAATTTTTAAGCCAAATTTCTAATAATAGTAAATCATACAATATACTCTAGAGAAATTAAATCTGAAATCTATACAAAAATTGACATACAAGAGAAATTTTTTAGACCTTTTTATAGTATAAATGTTTATTTATTTATTAAAAGAAGATTTTCTAAATTTATAAAATTGATACCATTGGATATTTATTTTAGAAGTGATATAATTTTAACTTATGAAATTTTTCCAATTGAATTTATCTGCTTGGTATTCAGAGCAAGATGTATTAATTAAAAGACTAGATATTTTTGTTAAAACGTTAAACTTAAAAAATACATTAAAACGTGTATTGAATGTGTCAAAACATTCTACAGTAAAATGAATCACAACAATTTTAGAAAAAGCAATTGAAAATCAATTAGTTTATCATTTTACAATTTATTTAGTGGGAATTAATTCTTATTTAAATAGTATTCGATCACAGAGTCATTTTTGACACGATATGGAGAGCATTCAACAAGAAATCATTTTTTTACCTGCCTCAAAGGGTACCTGCCTCAAGAGAACTGCTTCGCACCTTAGGGATCTCGTATTTTTCAATAGCATCAATGATAGGTATTATTTGAATGTAATGTAACATAAGAAATTTCCTATTTAGAAAAAGCAGTTTTCCTTGAATGTTCAGTAATTTTTCTATCTTTCTGCTTATATAGATTAAAAAATTTTGTGTGTTTAACAGTAAAATTTTAAAATATGAAAATTTCATTGACTAATTTTTTCAGTTATCTAACTGCGCAAAACACTACTCATTTATTCCTATTAATGTACAAAGTTTTTTCACGTGCTAATAAGTTAAATCAGTTTAAAATATATCCGAAAAGTGATGAATAGGAATTTACCGTTAAACTGACTTTTCTAGAAAAAATAAAGAGATAATTAGAAATTTCAAAATTCTTAGTGTTAGATTGAATTGCATTGAAATTTTTACCCACATTTTTACCATTGAAAAATAGGAATGTTCGTCATTGAAAAGAAAAGTTATATTACCTTTATTTCAATCTAAAAGATTGTTAATAAACAGATAATAAATAAGAAAAAATAAGAACATTTGTCATTATAAAGACACTTTATATTAGTTTTATTTCAGTCTGAAAATTGTTAGTAAACAGATAATAAACAAGAAAAAATAAGAATGTTCGTAATTATAATGATACACTATTCATTATTTCATTGAAAAAACAAGAACGGTAGTCATTATAAAGACACGTTAAATTACCTTTATTTCAATCTAAAAAAAGTTACTAAACATATAATAAGTAAGAAAAAATAAGAATGTTTTTCATTATTAAGATGCATTATATTGCTTTCATTTCAGTCTGAAAAATTGTTAGCAAACACATAAAAAATAAGAAAAAATAAGAATGTTTATCATTATACAGACACATTACAATGCTTTTATTTCAGTCTAAAAAATTGTTAGCAAACATATAATAAATAAGAAAAAATAAGAAAAAATAAGAACGTTCGTCATCATAAAGATGTGTTATATTATTTTCATTTCAGTTTAAAAAATTGTTAGTAAACAGATAATAAATAAGAAAATATAAGAATGTTTATCATTATAATGACACGCTATTCATTATTTCACTGTCATTATGTAACTAAAAAAATAAGAATGTTCGTTAATATAATGAAACATTATAAAGTTTTATTTCACTCGAAAAAATTATTAGTAAATAGATAATAAACAAGAAAAATAAGAAGTCTCGTAATTATAAGGATACACTATTCATTATTTCATTGAAAAAACAAGAATATTCGTCATTATAAACACATGCTATGGTATAGTTATGTTTTTTTCAATCTAAAAAATTGATAATAAAGAGATAATAAATAAGAAGAAATAGGAATGTTTGTCATTATAAAGATGCGTTATATTACTTTTATTCCAACCTAAAAATGGAAAATAACAGAAACAGAAATTAAACAGAAAGAAATATGCAGTGTGGTGCCTAATTAGATAAAGTAAAAAATAAGTCATTGAAAATGTGATTTTTTAAAGTGTTGGGTTAATCTAAACAGTTAATCTCACACAATTAAAAGGAAAAAAAAACAGCTAAAGAGTAAAACAAAATATCATTAACCTAAATCTGTTGTATTTTAAATTACTAAAAGTTAAAAATACATAAGTTTTCTCACACTTGAAATTTATAGACCCCTTAAACAAAAAATAACTTTCATTTTAGTGTTTTATATCATATGCCTAAATAATGATTGGGCTATTTTAATGAATTAAGAATAGTAAAAAATTATATAGGAATTCTCAGTAGTATATTTTATAATACACTGCTTATACATATAATGCATGAAAAAAGAAAAAAATTAATTTATATGTTTTTTACATTACTAAAATATTACTTTCTGTTCATTAAATCTCTTTTATTTTCTGGTAAATGACTCAATAAATTGAATTTAAACTGCCTGTAAACTTCAGATACCATGAAATTCAAGATTAGTGTTTATTTGAATTTTGCGTCGTGCGAACTCGGACAAACATTTATCCGATAAGAATAAAGTATTTGAGTTTAACAGGTTTAAAGAAATCATGAAATCCTAACTGATTATTCAAGAAAAGCTGACTGATTATTCTATTCTCCGAAAAGGAAAATTAGATTTCAAATTTTGTTTCATCATTAAAGAACGATAAAAAACCGTAATGCTATCAACACGTTTGCTTAATCTTGTTTCTCCTGCTTTAGTTGTTTAAATATTTTATATGTTATATCGTGCAGCTTCGAAGATAAAAGGCTTTCGTAAACAAAGTTATCAGCTGTAGAGATGAAGTTTTAAGACAGCTACACCTGAAATATTTCAAACTGTTATCTGATTTGGAGTCGTTAATATAATTTGTTTACTACGCTCAATGTAGATGCAACTCTAAAATTTCTCAATCCTTTATTTTTAAAGAAATATACTTATCAGATCAGAGTAAGTTTGTCAATTGCTATTTTTTCAATTTTTCATTAGCTCAGATAACAATCTTGTTTGTTCACATTCCGCTCAATGCAAGAAATACAAGTAAATTTACAGAAAACCTCAACATTCTATATTTGAAGTAAGTGGATTAAAACATATTAAATCTATTTAGAAACGAAACAACTACAATTCTAATATAGAACATGATATATAATTTTAGTATAATGCTTGTAAAATCAGAGATTGTAGAAAATTTGGAATTAAATGTGTTAACTGGAAGAATTTTACCATCACTTGGAAGTAATCTTGGAACTTGGAAGCTCAAGATAATATTAAATCTGCCCAGAAACGTAAAAAATGCTAATTCTGATACAGATTAAACATAAGAAATTTAATATAATGATGTGAATAAAAGTTCTACTTCTGCAGCAAATTTTTAATCCAATGAATTAATAGGAAGAGATAATTTAATTATTCTTGGAATTGAAAAACTCAAAGTAATATTAAATCACATTAAAAACGGAATAGTTGATGACTGATATAGAGATAACTAGCATATAACCCGTCAAATGACGGGATAAGTAAAATTTTTAATTTTCCAGAATTGTAAAGTACCCTATGAGTTTGTTTAATAAATAGTTTGTTTTACGGCTGAGAATTATCCGATACACGCTCAATTATTTGTTTATCTTCATACTACTCTAAAGTCTCCCGATACTGTGAATGCAGTTTAGAATCACATTGAATTCAATTAGAATGATAATTCAAAGTTTTCTTAGCTACGTTGAAATTATCATTAAGTTCTTCCTAATTTTTTGACACAGTAATTAATGGAACTAAAAGAATAAAACTATCATTTCCACTACACCCTGGAGGTAGATAGAATTTGTTGTTAATAGCAGTGATAAAATATTCATTAAAACAAAAAAAATATCGACGATTAAATTTATAATTATCATATATATATACCTAATCTATCATTTAAGCCAAATATAAAAGAAAATCATTTACGTAATATCTAAGTTCAGTGAAAAAACGTATTAAAATAATGCAGACGATATTTAAATAATTTAAATTTTGAAATGAATGAATGAGATTGTTTAAGGAATGACGTCATAATGCTAGAAAACTGATATTTTTACCTATTTATTAAGTCATAAATTGATAAATTTAATCGCCTGTTTTTAACCGGGAAAAATAGGGCTTGAAATAATGGAATTAAATGCTAGAAAATGGGGTAAGGGTAGATTTCGAACGTTGCTAATTCTAATTCATCAAAAATTCAATATGAATGCCTCCGCTTCATAAATCCGAGGACAGATGGACAGACGGACAGACAACTTAGGCTATTATCATACAGGTTATAAGTGAAAATCAATGTAATAAAATTGTTGTTTTGTAACAAATTTTATACCAAATGTCTTTACTTGAGGAAATAAATTTTATCTATTACTTAGAAATGAAGCCCAGAATAACATATTAAATCTATTTCGAATTAAAACAAAATTCTGGCAATTATGATATAGAACTAGATGCTTAAAATTTAGTGTAATATTTAAAATCAAACCCGTGGGTATTAAATTGTATTAAATTTTCAACTATATAGGAATAATGTTAACTTCTGTGCTAGAACACGAAATAATTTCGTAATTAACTATTACTCAGTTATGTGCTCGCAAAGGATGACGCTAGGTCACCAAGATTCTATAATTCTTAGCAAATTGTTTTTTCAGTCGTTGCTATTTCTTTTCACTTAGAGTGAGTCGTGAATGTTATTGTGTCATCTCAAAATCTCAAGTATAACAGAGGTGAATGTTAGTAAAACTAAATACCCCTACAATAGAAATTAAAAGAATGAGGCAAAACAACCTTTGTAAATACGACTTAGTTATCTTGAAAACGGATGGTCGTTCATCATTTTTATATTAAACGAAAACTAGAAGTGTACAACATACTAAATAATACAAAATAATACTTTATCTACTTATACAATTCACTTAAACATTTTATTTTCACACAGTATAACCTAATACCTGCTTACTGAAAAATACTGCTCTTTTTACTAGTGCTGACTTTTTATCTAGTGATGGTTTACTTTATTTGAATGTGATGCTCTCTCTCTCTCTCTCTCTCTCTCTCTCTCTCTCTCTCTCTCTCTATATATATATATATATATATATATATATATATATATATATATATATATATATATATATATATATATATATATATATACATATATATATATATATATATATATATATATATATATATATATATGTATATATATATATATATATATGTATGTATATATATATATATATATATATATATATATATATATATATATATATATATATATATATATATATATATATATATATAAATATATATATATATATATATATATATATATATATATATATATATATATATATATATATATATATATATATATATATATATATATATATATATATATATATATATATATATATATATATATATATATATATATATATATATATATATATATATATATATATATATATATATATATATATATATATATATATATATATATATATATATATATATATATATATATATATATATATATATATATATATATTACACTAAATACGTGGGAGAAGCAGCCCTTATTAATTGGTTTGTCTGAACTTGCTCAGCAAAGAAATCTAATAGTCAGACGTGAATCTGAAGGAACACCTTTCCAGAACGGTGGAACTTCATATTTATTGGGGTTTTAAAAGAAGTTGTCAACGGACCGGCTTTAGAAGGCACAGGCTATGCTTAGAATACTACAAGATAATAAATTCTTCAATGATCTTTGATTCTAGAGCATTTTCCCACGATACTTCCAGGCTTTTATTCAATGATTTCAGGGAGGAAAAAGAGTAGAAGGTTTGTAGCTGTTTTCGAGCTATAATCTAGCTCGAAATATACATAGTTCTGCAGTCTAGTTATTTCACAAGCAAAATTATTTCTCTGGGACAGCTGAAATACGTGTCTACTAATTAGAAAATTATCATTTATGCCAGCATTCAATTTTTAGGCTTTTTCAGGTAAATTTAAGTTAGAGAACACATCCTTATCTGACACTTTACGGATGGGAAATTAGGTATTAAAATGATAAAGGGAAACGAAGAAACTTATATATTTAACTTAAGTATAATAAATTTGAAATACAAAACACACATATATATATGAAATCAGATAAATGTTTATATATGTATGGAATTATATACAAATATACATATATATAATATACATATATATTAATTTGTATGTGTGTATGTTCGTGGTTTTGCATTATGTTTATTTAAACATGTAACAAAAAAGCATAAATTCTAAACTTTTTTTTCATCCATGAAAGGAAATTAAAGAGTTTTATAAGGGAATCCTGAAACTTTTATAGTCGTATTCTTCTTGCATCCCTTAGAGAACATGTCTAGACATTTCTATATCATTTACAACAAGAAATAGTTTAATAAAACCAGAAACATATCTCAGAAGATTTAGAGATAAGAAACGTGCTCATGTAATCGCAAGGGAATTTGAATGTAGATAGAAAAGCAACGTCATATTTTTAACAAATTTTCGTGCCTTTGAATTATTTGCCGCATAACTAGACAAAGGGTTAAAATTCTAGCATAAATCTGTTTACAATAAAAGCTTAAAATTAATCATAATTTCTAAAGATTACTTTCATTCTATTGAAAAGGTTTCTTTAGATTACAGAAAACGTTCACAAAATTTACTTTTATTTTCTCTTTTCTCTTGTTTGCACGACGTAGTGGAAAATTAATTTAAATATTTTAATAAATATTAATTAATATTTCTTAGAATTCAATGAAAATATAACTCATGTTAACCCCGTCTCAATCAACTTCTAGAAATTGCAGTGTTAGTTTTGTACGTACGTCGAATGAAACTTTAAACATATACTTCGACCGTCTATGTTCGCATTTTGATTAGTCTTTAAGTAAGTACGTAGGTATCTCATCTAACTTAAAATATATTAGCGGTAAAAAGTTCAAAACTTGTATTTAACATGTGTATAACATTTAGTTTCATACCATTTCTTTTGAATGAAATTAGCACTCTATATGATGAGAAAATCCGATATAATGAAAATTAATGCTGAATGGCATAACTCAAAAATTTTTAGCCGTAAAATGTTGAAGCTGTATGTTTAGGATTGTTGTAAATTTATTTGTAGTCTATATTTTTTTATTGTTAACTGAAAAATCTCAAAGTAACAAAAGTCAACAATTTTAGTACATAACAATCTAAGAAGAATATATCTATATATTTATATGCAGTTATAAGATTACTTTGGAGGATAATAGCACGTTTGAAATCGAGTCTACAGAAAAACTATGTGCAGTTAAAATGAATGAAGTGATGAAGTGATGAAGGCATTATATACCTCTACTATTCAGCATTATAACCTAACAGTTCTGTGAGGACCGCTTTAATATTACGGAAGCTCATCACTCCAACCAACAGCAATAAGGCAGAGATTAGAGCCCTATTCGGAAAAGGGATAATGTCTTCATTAAACACACAGAAACGTAAATAAATCTGGTGCCAAGACATCCAAAATGGCTAACCTAACTTAAGTGTTATACGACTCTTAAAAGTCGAAAAATCATCTTCGACTCCTCATAACTTGAAAACTACCAGTTTTACAAACATAATTATTTTAACTTATTTAAAACAAATTATTATGTCTACATACAGATCGCATTCATTTTTGAAACCTAAAAAATATTTTTGTTAGAAAATTTTAAATAAGAAACACTTTGTTGAAAACAAAAATGATATCAAGGCGAACGGGCATGATACTAAAAATATTTTTAAAACTTGAAAATATGTTTTAAAACTTGCTACAATATCTCAAAATA
>CM063501.1:172507778-172522778 GCA_032207245.1 Pardosa pseudoannulata
TATAACATTATTCAGTTTTTATAATCGAATTTGTCTTATATTAAATTTGCTCAAACTTTTTTTATTATAAAATATAAGCTTAACCCTAAATTGCATTACTGTATTACTACTGTACGTTGATTAGCAAAGTTAACAGATCTTGCCATATTACGTGATAGAATAGGAAGCACAGGTTTTGACAGCAACAGTGCTAATTTTGTTGGTAGTAATAAATGTTTTCCAAAATTAAGGAAATTTATGACAAACCACATAGTTTTGTATGAAACAGAAACACACATTCACATCGACAACCACATGAATATGACGATAACTATATAAAATGATAGGTTTTATTTGGCCATGAGAGTGACTGAAATTTGTACTTTTTGTACTTAGAATATTGTTGATATGCATTTCATTGTAACATAAAAATGAACCAAGAATTAAATTTAAAATTAGTTCTCATATAAAAATTCTATAATTTGAGTCACATAGAAATGAAAGTGAATCACTTTATATCTCAAATTTCAGTTCAAATCGAATAGATACTAAGCAGACGATTTTAAATAATATAAAATAAGAAATGAATAAATGAAATATTTAAATGAATGACGTCATAATGATAGAAAAATATCATTTTCGCCTATTTATTATGTGATGAATTGAACATTTTAATCTCCTGCTTTTAACCGTGGAAAACTGCGTTTAAAACAATTACTTGGGATGACGTCACATTGCTAGAAAGATTGCTTCTTTCCCTAGATATGATGCGATAAATTAAAAACTTAATCGTTTGCGTTTAACCGGGGAAAATAATGCTTGGAATAATGACATGAAATGCTCGAAAAAGGGGAAGGAATGAATTTCGAACGTTGAAAATTTACAAAAACCTTCCCAGGGATATACCTATCCAACATTTCCCAAATTTTCACGGCGATTTGGATGCATAGTTTTTGAGTCTATTGTAGTACAGACAGACACACACGAAATTCATTCTAATATAATATATATATAATAAAATACTAGCTGAGATTATAAATGATACCTATATCAGAAAACATTAATTGATTTTATGAAAGCGCTTATATTTTCAAAATTTTTTAATCAAAGAACATGATTCTCTCTTTCAGAAAATTAGATTTAAATCCAGAACATTAGATATATTCTTCCCAGTAATATGAGATTAGAAGTACACTTTATTCAAAAGTTTTTTTTTTCTTCCGAATTACGCTCCGAAAGATATTTCAGATTTAAATATACATCGCATATGATTTTTTAAATTTGTATCGGCAATAAAAAACCAAATCAAATTAGAAAATAATTTGAACTTTTATAAAAGATACCTGTTTCGACTTTTAAATGAAATTTAGAAAATATTCTTTTGTACATGTTTTCTAAAATGTTATGTTAAAATATTATGCTTAATTTTGTTAACTAAGTTTTACTTCGAAATAACTCGATTAAAATTAATCAGATCTTCTGATAAATTTTTGAAGTTAGCCATATTCGATCTAATAACTACTTCGACAATTAAATAGTTTTAGGAAAAAGACAATTTTTGTCATTTTTGTTCTATTTTAAATTAATAAAATTTATGGCAACGAACTTTCGTAATTAAATATACATTCATTATCACAACTTTGAGTTCAGTGGACGGTGTTTGAAAGATTTAAATGGATAAAAAATTTAATCTTAATTTAATATTCCAATGTTACCATTTGAAAAAATGTGTTATATATAGAATGAATTGGTAATTTGTTTCACTATGCAATGAATTAAAATTCAGGTAATTTAAACAATTTATTTTGTTTCTATCATAGTAATGGTTTAATAATGTATATAGTTTATGTACGTCCCATCAAAAATGTATTTTATAGTGTTTAAATTATATTTATCTTATATTAATGTTTTTAAAATCTTAAAATATCCCATGGATTAATAAACACTGACCATATAAGAAATATATATAAAAGGGTTTAAGAATGAAAACTTTCATGCTTTAGTAAATTTCAATTTATACAAAACTAAAAACTTTTGAAGAAAATTATACTTAAATCAGCATAATAATCGGTAAAATCATACTTCCATAAAGAATTTTCTATATGATAATTTATACTTTTAGTGTTTTATTTGAAAAAAATTTGAATTGATTAGAACTCAAAAAAATATTGTTATAAAATCTCGGTTTTAATATGTTGAATTCGAAGATGAAAAATGTACCTTAGACATCACTGGAGATAGAATGAAATGGTAAGTTTATTTTCAGTACATCAAATACAAAGGTAACCGTCCACACATTCAAATAGCGATTTTCGAGAAAAATATAGAAAAACAATTTATTCGTTTATTTTAAAGATCAGTCCTTTAGCTTTCAAAAACAGTTTTCAGCTTGTTTCTAGAGTTATTAGAGGTCATGATATAGTTGTTAATTATCACCGGAAGTGTCGAAAAGATACCGGAAGTGAGCTGTTAAAGGGCTTGACTTTGAATGTTACCATGAAAAAAGTCGTAAATAGCGTATTACAGCTTCTAAATATATAAATAAATTACTCCAGCATATTTCTAAATCTTTATCAAATTTAAAACACTTAAGAAATTTATCCAATAAAATCTTTAAATTGAATTTCTGAAAAACTGTGGTTTTTGCTACACGACCACACCTAAAATGTTCTAACTGTTAAAATATTTTTTAGAATTTAACTAGAATTTAACTGTATGTTTCTGATGATGTTATGTATGCACTGAACCTCAGGGATATAAATATATTCATTTTGAGTTGAGATATGGCCATTTATGTTAGACACTTCATAATTTTTTCTTGAATTTTTGCTCTCAATTACTTGATTGGCTATAACTTATTTAAACATTAGAATATTTTCAGTCTGGAGGTTCCATGCATACATAATGGATATATGTCTACATTTATCTAAGTAAAAGTGTTATGTTATGCGTACTTTTTTAGTTAAGAGTTTTGACGTAAAGTCAAAATATGCATGTTTGTTCTCTATTTTTGCCAATTTTTATGCCAATATATATGTATTTATGTTTATTTACATATTTTTAGGTGTTTTATAACCTATTCCTGCAATAACTAAAATAATATTTCCATACAAATCTTATTTAAAAGTTTTGGCTCCGAACGTTGTCGTTTACCTTAAGGACAGGTCTCACAAAAGTCGTTTAACGGTTAACCGCGATTAATATCTGTTTAATGGAGAATCTCCTAACACCATTGTTTGGCGCCAAGAGTTAAGATTGGTTAGCCGTTATATGTCTTTGGTGACACTTTCCCTAAAAGTTTGGTTTGGTTTGGAGTGCTATGGTCTACTTTCTCTCACACGAGAGCTAATAAGAACTGGACCAACAACTTAAAGCCGATTCCGAACGGCCTCAAACATCCATGCCACTCTGTGGGATTTGAACCCATGAACTCCGGTACCGAAGGCCAGCAACTAACTAATCTGCCATCTTTCGGCCTGGCACTAAAGGAAATGTGCTTAAAGCAAAATAGTTAATATACATTTGTAAACAGTTCATAATCTTAATGTTGCATTTATAATGTTTAACGGGAATTTAAAAAAAATATCCATTAACTTGTAAAACTTTTTTTATGTTATGACATAAAAGGGACCACTAAATAGCAGTCTTATAGCAACATAAATCAATATATTAACTTGACAAAAATCCCTTTTATAAATTTACAATCGGTTTATCACTAGCTACACTTGAAGAAAATTAGATTTAAATCTAAAGCAGGTTACATATTGCTACTAGTAATAGATTAGATGTACACATTATTCAACGGTGTAAATTAAAAGTTTGAGTTTTCTTTTGCACAAATAAAATTACACTCTAGAAAAGCCATTTGAAAGTAAGACTTATCTGTAATAAGATTAAAATTTAAGGTAGAAAATTGTTTCATCATTATGTTGTTGTCATATCTTTGTTGTTTAGTATATGGAATATAGATTTTTTTTTAAGTAAAACTATTTTTAAAAATTTTAATTCATTTTATTTCTTAGATGCATTTGAAAGAGAGAAAAAAATTATTTTACCGGAAAAAAAATTTTTTTTGCCTTTTTTGTGTATATTAATTAAAATTTGAGCAAACAATACTTTGATAAGTAAATTTTTTATATTTATTGTGGTTTCTTTATTAGAGAGCAGAAAGAGCATTTAAATATATTCTGGTAATAATTAAATCAATTGTTTTTAAATAATAAAATTTGGCAATAATAAAGTCAATTGTTTTTTTACACAAGAGTTAAATAGTTAATAGAGGATAGTTAATTTCTTTAATATGGGGAGTTTGAATCCACAGTAAAATCATTGTGCGGTTAGTAATTCTTAAAAAGAATTAGATTTCAAAGTTGTTTTCTTTCAATTGTATTTAATAGATTAAAATGTTATAATCTTTAAAACACAACCCCAAAAATTTAAGTAAAGAGAAAGCTATTATAAAATATTTTTTTCCATCTAAAACATAATCATTCGTCGAAAGACCGCATTTCTGCTATACCTAAAAAATATAAAAAAACAGTGTTTAAAGCAAAGAGAAAAATGCTTTTTTAACATTTTCTACAGTTTAAATTACGGGGTACAGGAACTGCAATAATAAAAAGATAGGAAGTATAAAAGTAAAATTATCTTTACATTTCAAATAATGATCTTCGGTACCAGAGTTCGTGGGTTCGAATCCCACTGTGGCATGGTTGTTCTTAGACGTTTGGAATTGGTTTTAAGCAGTAGAACCCGGTCTGATAAGCCCTTGTGTTTAAAAAAATAGACCATAGTTTTCCAAACTAAACCAAAACATTTCAAATAATTGCCATGAAAATGATATTGTTATATTGACTTCACTACAAAAAAATTGATTGACATTAAATCACTTTGAAATTTAATTACTCTTTTATTAGATTGATGATTGTCAGCTTTTGAAGATTTAGAAGAATAATCTGATTATTGGGCTATCAGACACGCCAACATTTTAGTGCCGTAGGATTCGTGTTCACCAGCAAATATTAGAAAGGAAACTGCTCAGCGTGTTAAAGCATCTTTATTTTGCTATGGTGAACACGATACAATGTAATTTGCTCTGCATAAAATGCCATAAAGCCACTTTATTCAATACCTTATGAGGCGGTTTAGTGACGTCATATACCTCTAATGACGTCAATACACGACGTCATACATCCATATGATTTCCAAAATCATTTCAAACGCACGATCAGGAGGGAGGATTGTACAATAGACAAATAAACACGCAGTACGAAAATTGAAATGGTTTTAATGAATGAAATTAAGTCAATATAATAGAGGGATGTTAATCCTAAATAAAGAGAAGAAGCTCTTGACGTTTAAGAAACTGCTTTAGAATTATTCTTAAATTTATAATCGAAGGTGATGAAAATTTTGTATCTATGATACAAGAATAATAGTTCCAAAAAAGATTTTATGACTATTTAATCCTTTCTAAGAAGTTTATTTAGATAATTTAGGTAAGGCTAAGGGTAAAAAATTACGTTAGTAATAATATTTAAAATATCAAAATGCAGAAATATGCATTTCTATTCATCTTTCCTAGAGTTGCTACAAAGTACTAATATTTTAATTCATAGTAATATTTATATATATTTATATGCATACATACATTAATAATTATATATCTAAAACTTGTAAAAATTTTTTCATACTGCTCTTTCTATATTTAGAGTAATATTTATTAACAGTAAAGATACCAAATTTAAAGTAAACAAACTTTGAAAAAGATATTAATTACATTAATATGCTAATATATGCTACATGTTATAAAAAATATAAATACTTTGAAAATGTTTTTTGTGTATTGAATAGTTCTAGATAACATATTTTGAAGGATATTACTAGTAAATATATTCCTTGGATTAGTTTATCTTAAAATAGAATTTAAAATTCTAAGTTCTCGTGCATAAATTATATATCTGGTAAATTTTATCATATAATCCTTTAGATATTCTACTCCTAACATTTGTAATTTAGAGTACAAATTGGGGGAGTAGAGTAAAGATGTCATGATAGTCCTAATCAGCAGTTTTCCAAATTTTACAGCTAATTGGTTATGAGTTATACATACACAGCATTAATATACACCCTGTTGAAATGTTTTGCTATAAAGCATTAAAACTGAAATAAGTGTCGTGTAGTTCTCGTTTATATTTGGGCATTAACCTGTGGTCAAATGTATAGTGGTATTTATTTTGGTTCCATTGTGTAAAAATATTTTAGTACTAATTTCAACCACAGGTTTTGAGAAGCTACAGACATAAAATATGAAAATAAACTAAAAGCTAAATTAAAAATATCTGAAATCAGCTTAAAGTAAAAAAGTAAATTTATTATAATGATATATATACATCTATGTACACACATTCTGATTCTATCGTCATAAAATTTACTTTACCAACACCTTCAAATTAGGTGCCAATCTAATTTAGTTTTGGCAATAATTTTTCATCACTTAAGTAAATATGTAAATATAAGAGAGAGGACCTAATCTAAATTTCAAATATATGTAAAAGGGGGTACCCGTGTGAGTTAATATGGTGTGCCCGGAACACTGCTGATTGAGGGCTGATCAGGATTGGGTATGTATGGATTTTCTGTCTGTCTGCTCAGGGGCTTCCTTCTGAGTGTTTGGGGTGAGGCCGTAATATTTGATACAACATACATTGCTGGTAGTCTCTAGAAGTTCTGAACGTTTCCGGAGTCTCTGTCGAACTCAAGGCTATTCTCCTTGGACTCCCCAAGTCTCACTGTCACAGTCATCTCATCGAACTTCTGATCTCTCTGCTCTCCTTGATTAGACTCCACTCTAGAACACCTCTCGTCGGACTTGTCTCTTAAGACTGGACTCCTGAACACGTTCATCGGACTTGTCTCCCGACTCGACTCCCAAACACCTTCCGTCATACTTGTCTCCTCGACTTCTTATCGTCCAATCGGGATAGTTGTAAAAATCTAAATGGTCTGCTTAACTCCGCCTTTAGATCACCAACGTGGAAAACCTTATCCCTTCTAATTGGGCACTGTCCCTTATTGACTCATAAATAACTCCACAAAGGTACATTCTTATTTAGTGTCAAGTACGGAGACGGGATTCTAATCTGGGACTGGGATCAGAACCCCACCCGAGACAACCGTACAAGACAACAATATCCGTTGAATATAATTTTATGGTCCTCTATCCTTTACAAAAGATGTGATGAGGTCAGATTTAGATCCAGCGCATTTTACTTCTTGTATGAATGAATCAATTGTATTACTGATCTAAATCGCCTATCACAGTAAGCAGCTTAATTAGACTTGATCATAGACTTAAGTTCAATATTAGATCATACTACAGTAACTCATCACTCAATTATGCTCCACAGTGTAATTACTGGTTATATTGAATTTTTTCGTTATAGAGTTAGGAATGTGCATAAATAAACGTTAATAGTACTACAAAAAATTGGACATTTTATGGCTACATTTTATGGCTAAGATTATTAACTATACAAGATACGTATAAGTGCTGATACTCACTTGCGGACGTCAAAAGAAAACTAATACTAACTAGTTCAGGTATAGTCAAAATGAACATGTAAAGCTTTGAAATTTAAATTTCCTTCTACATACATGCAGACGCAACATTTAAAATGTTCAGTCCTGGACAAAATAAATATTTTCATTGAAATTTCATTCGTGAAATTTATTTTGATTGCAATACTTCGTTTTACGTAGTATGAGGAAATCATAAAATTCAAACGCTATCAAAATGTTTTATATTTTTAATCATTTCTTCAACAATTCTGAGGTATAAATTTTTCATACCTGTTCCGCTAACAGTTATCGAAGACTAATGTAATGCCGTATATGAAGCATTATATAAAAGAGATAATATTTAAAATAAGCTCTCTCTGAAAACTATTTTAAATTATCTTTTATTACTTAAGATATCATAAAACAGTTAAATCGACAAAACAAATTGGTTTTTCAGAAAATATATATATGAAAAGGAATTCTGTTCTGAAGATTTTAAAACAATCCACTTAAAATAATTTCAATATTGAGAGGAGTTAGGAAAGACAACGGGTAAGATATTTACTGTACACATATTTAAATTTATAAAAATTTAACTTGATCTTTCTCAAATATTTTTTATGTAACGCGCAAAACGTTTTTAACATATTTTCATGAAATTTTTACAGGTTGTATACAATATAACTGTCATCCGATTAAATCTAAATTTTCTTCTATATTTCCCAAAATATGTTTTTTCAATAATGAATTTTTAATTTTTAAGGAATTAAAAAAAATTAAATATAATGCCACATTTCAGACATGAATTACCGGGCTACGTGACACAGAGGTTAAAGTTGTGGGCTACGGGCTGAAAGGTCTCTGGTTCGATCCTGAGTCAGGACAAATTTATTTCCGTCAATTTATGTTCGTTTTATTAAATAGTCAAGAAGACTCCTAAATTATGCAGCCGAACGATGGAATTTTTTCTGGTTCACAGTTCGTTTCGAATCCCACTGTGCAAATGTTCGTAGCCGTTAGGAATCGGCTTTAAGCTGTAGGTCCCGGTCTCATTAGCCCTTCTCTTGCAGAAAGTAGACCGTAGCGCACCAAACCAAACCTAAAATATGCAAATTTTCTGTACTGTTAAAATAAATCTAGGACATTCTGTTACCCTATAAAATATTGTGTTAAAACTGCGAGCAGTAGTTGTTGTTCGACTGAAAGATACGTAGCTTCGCATTTGATAAACGCTATTATTTGTTAATTTGACTCTTCATTGTGTGCAACAAGTACTTACATCTACGTGACAATATACCTATGTGTTGTAAATTCCTCTGCTTAAAAAATCAATCGTAGTATTTGAATGGACAGCAATTTATTCAGTCAGGTTACATGTCTTGGCATTGAAGTGCAGGCTTGATAAACTTTTAAACACAATATACAGTGTAACGCACACTCTTTTCTTACGGTGCGCTACGTTTTAGCGTGAGACCTGCCCGCCTACTTTACTGGGGCAGGTACGTTCGTAAACTGTCGCTGGGATGCATTACTTCTAAAATAATTCCTCGGAAACCTCTTACAGACGAAACAACATTTTTATTTACACAAAATTAAGAAAAAAAATGATTAAAGAAAATGACATATCATAATTGAGTCTCAGAGCCAGTCCTAGCTAGATATATTTTAAAAAAATCGAACATCGTCCTTTCTTTCCACATCAGAGCAGAAAGATGTGTTTCAGCTGGCAGCCCAATCTCGACTCCCCCAATCTCTCTTCTCTGCTGAACTCCAACAGCTCCCTTCCTTCTTGTGTTGTCAAACTTGAGCCCTGCCGAAAAGGGCATACACTCCTCCTCCGAGAACCTGCAAAAACATCCACCAGTGCCTCCGAAAAAAACGTTATCAGCTTTGCCGGCCGGCTTCTTATTTCTCCTAAGAAAAGCCGCGTGGAAGGGGTCAAAATGGGGCGATTCTCCCAATGTCATTCAGAGCACACAAAGTCGTGGGTGCAAATTCCTTACATACAGCATTTGACATTAAGTATAAAAGCTGACTCATAAAATTCCATAAACTCCAAAGCACGAACATGATAAATTTGATTAAAACTCGGTAAGAATAAACTCGATAAAGGAAAATTCGCAAGCCAGCAAGTTGCAGTCACTTCAAACACCGATCGAACGCAATCATACTCCTCCACTTCGGTATAAACACTGACTAGCAACGCTTCTCTAGCTGGACTCCAGAAACCTCGACCAGTATAGCCTTCTATCGAAAAATCTAAGGAAAACTAGAACAATATGTATTATAAATATGTTCAAATTTGGTTTCTAAGTTATTTTGAGATATTATAGCATGTTTTAAAATAATAAGTTTGATTTAAACTTAATTATAATTTTAGTAATCATGTGCGTTATCTTTGATATTATTTTTGCTAACAACAAAGTGTCTCTTATAAAAAACTGGTACAGATGCATTATAGACGCCGTGTTTTTTTCTCGCCAAACTTGGCGATTTTACGGGGCGATGACTGGGTTGCTGTATATGCCCTAACTTTGGTTGGTGGATATGGAATATCCGATATGTTCTTGCATCCTATTGGTGCACTTGATTTTTGACGTCATTACCCGTCACTATATGAAAAATTTGCTGTTCTAAATGTTATTTACAGAACTACAGAGCTAGGCCCAGGAAGTTCTGCGCCAATCCATGCTGTGAAATGTTCTTAGCTGTTCTTTTCATTCCAGACGCGGAATGGTAAGGTGTCACGTAGGTTAGGTAAGTAATTTAGTTTTGGCGAGTGTTTCCAGAAATTTGCATCTTAGATGCTCTTTCGGTTTACATTCGCCTAGATCAGGTTGTATTTTTTTCTTTTTTTTCTTATCATTTTCTGGGATTTAGTATTTTAGTTATAGTGGGTGTAGTTATTTCAGTTCTTACTATTTTTATTCTTAATCAAACAAGACGGTTTGGTTTGGAACATTTTGTTTTTGTTCTTATCAATTTCTGGGATTTAGTTAATTTAGTTATGACGGGTGAAGTTATTTCGGTTTTGAAATAGTTAAAAAGTATCGGGATATTCTAAATTAATTGGTTTGGAACATTTTTGTTTTGTTCTTATTTTCTGGGATTTAGTAATTTAATTATGGCAGGTGTAGTTATTTCGGTTCTTAATATTTTTGAAATTGTTAAAAAATATCAAATCCAAATCTGAGGGTTTTTTTTTGGGGGGGGGGCGATTTTTCAAATCACTCGTTTTTCTGTTGGTCTCAAAAATAAACATGGCGGATGGGACCGGCGTCTATAATGCATCTGTTCCTGTATATTTGGATTTTCGCCAATTAAGTTTAAGTCTTACAGTAAAAGAAAACAAAACGAAATAGTTTTTTTTAAAAAAAAGAAGTTACTATCTAATTAATTGCATTTATTGAAACTGAACGTTAAATTGAAATTATGAACATTTAAAATTGTAAAAATTAAATTAAAAAAAAAGGAAAGGAGAAAATAAAAAAGTCACTTATAGTGACTGCGAAATGAAACTAAGGAGGTTGCAGCTGCAGGTGCCTTTTTTTCACCGTGGGTAGTAGGTGTCTCCTCACTTTCCATTCTCGCTTCCAGGCATCAAGTCCGCAAGTGTAGTGTATATACTGTGTCTGCTGGGATGAGAACTGCAAGTCTGGAAAGATCATCAAAATTCCTTTGGCTTGGCGGCAAAGTGAAACACCGCCAAGCTCAGCACTAATAACGCGTCAAAGTGTGGAGTAGGGATATCTCATATCATAAAAAGGGCGAATTTATGGAACTATTGCATCGTGGCGCTCGCCAAGGAGAATGCCAAGTGACGAACTTGGTATGTGTGATGTCATCTTGGACATGTGTGATTGAAAATCCTGAGCGACTTATGCTATAAAAAAGTAGCTTTTCCTCTCAACAACGTGATAATTGGGAGCTTGGCAGGGTATTTTTGGGTAAGGCAAGTTTTATAGAATTAAAATAAACTAAATCGAACGGAATTAAAAGAAAGTAAATCGAACATTATGACAATAAGATTTATGTGAGGTACAGGAAAAGCATAGCGCAATTGTCTAACAATTTTATTGTGTGGCAAATATATTAATTACACAAAAGCTTATTAAAAAGGTCAACAAAAATTAAATTACTGTTACTCTTGCAATAAAATTTATGAATTATTTTAAATGCTTTCTTATTTCTGATAGATATCACATAATTTAATTTGTAGTATTGCGTTCTCAAAACAATAAGGATATTAGACGTTTGAATCCAGAAATCATAAACGTTACCTCTTACTTTATTGATGATTGAATTCTTCAACAAATTTCAGCAACTGTTACATCGATTCTTTGCATTCGGAATATATATTTTGGATTAAGTACTTGAAATATCTGCTCTTTTGTAAATAAGTATCGGTTGAAACTCTTTAAAATATGTTACATACTTTAAGCGTATCTTATTACATCTCTAAAACATATATCTAAGATCGCGTAGTAAATCTTCTTAACTATTTTCTGTTAAACTAAACTTTTTGCGCTTTAGAATTATTATAAACAGTAGTTAGCTTCGAATAAAAGTACTTAAAATAAATGTCTGCATTCGGGTCTGTATTTTGGAAACTGATTTTCAGAAGAAAGCATTAATGTCATATATTTTTAAATATCTGGTTTATGTAGCTTGACAGTTGGCAGTTACCCAAGAGGCTTAAAATCTTAATAAATAGTCAACGTCTTTCATCTATTAGGGTCATTTAATTTCGTAAGTAACAAATGAATTTTTAATGTTATTCTGCTTTCAGTAACATGTGCCAAAAGTTGTTAGTTTAGGGAAAATTGTTTACAATTTTATTGCTTTTTCTTGCAAAATAAATAACTTTTTAAAAAAATACTTTAACAAATCAGCTACTTAAGTTTAAATTCATAGATTTTTGTGAAGTGTTTACTTTGCAGCACTCAATCATTCAGCATAAAGATATGAAACATGTTTTGAATTGAATTGAGTGATTTATTTAAAACTTGTTATGATATTTTGTTTTAGGTCGTTAGAAATACCCCGTCGGGAAAAAGTTGCTAGCTAGAAATGTATCTGGTGGTTTGGGTTCTAGACTTTGTAGGACGAAATATAAAAGAACTAATAAAATTATTATGAAAATTTTAAGTTTAATGATAAAGGAACAACTATAAAAGGATAATTTATCATCCAATGTGAGAAAAAGTTTCATTATATGAGAGACATTATTTCAAAAACTCGCATTAGCCCTTCATCTTCTTTATTCTGAACAACTAAATATTTCTTTATAAATATATATTTTTAGCTACCATATAGATAATTAAATAATATTCAAGAAAAATCTCCCTGGTGCGAAATTTAATTTGTTAGAGCTAATGAATTAAAGCGGTACTTAAAAGTACCGTCAGTAGATAAAGGGTTAAAGTGATTGGTACTCATAAGTACCGTCAATAGAAAAACGGTTAGGGAAAACAGGAAAGTTGCAAGAAGAAAAGTTTCAAACGGGAAATATATTATCATTGTTTCCTACTTTTATAGTACTGACTACTACAAAACAGCATACATTTTCTTTATATATTATTATGGGAGCACCATAGAATATAGGTGGCCAATATTACTAAGACGGTACATAAAAAAATAAAGTGTGTTCTCGCAATTTAGAACCAAGGATTAAGCTGAACACTCCCCGAGGCTTGGAATGTCACTTCCAGAGGTTTTGTTTGGTAATTTGGAAGACATTGAAACCACGAAAATGTTTTACGGGCAGCATTAAGGAACAAGTCGGATGTTTGGCAAGTTCGAGTCTCGAACTCGATGGTCCATATATTTGCCAACTAAACAACTGCAACTCTCAACCAGGAAAATGATTTTGTCCCACTTTAGTAAAGATTCTTAAGATTTGTTTCGAGAAACTTATTAAATTAATATTTTTAGTTCATCTTCTCACAAATATATATTATTTTAGGAAAAGATTTACGTAAAAGCGGTTCGAATTTAATTTAAATCTTGTTTGTTAATTACTATAATACAAATTAATTGATTTAAAAATACATTATTTTAAAATGTTCCATGAGCATTGGTGAATCTTACAATAACTGACCAAAGAAAAGTGACACATTTTTTTAAGTGCATCAATGATGCAGATTAGAGTAAAAATACATGATTGCTTAAATAAGATAAGTTCAGCTTTTGACGACGTAGTTCGTACGGAAATTAATTTGGTTTGGTATGGAGAGCTACGGTCTTCTGTTTTGCACACGAGGGCTAATGAGACCGGGACCTACTGCTTAAATCCGATTCCGAACGGCTACGAACATCCATGCCATAGTGGGATTCGAACCCACGAACTCCAGTACCGACGATCAGCGCCCTAACCAATCGGCCAGCGTTCGGCAAAAAATAATTTGTAAATGGATAATACGAAAAATTTATTTGACACAAAATGAAAGATTATCCTTGATGCAATTCATTGCTGTATGTCATCATTTATGACAAGACCCTTTTAGAATTATCTAGCCCAACAATATCTCAAATGTTTTGAAAGTGGCAAGTAAGAAAATAAACTTTGTGATAGTAATAAGAACTTCCTTGTTAAAACACAGCTGAAAAATAAATGTCAAAGGATAGTAGCGCATTCATAGTCTGCAGCAACAGGAATGTAATAACACGACGAATTACAGCTGAATTAAATGCAACAGAATAGCGAAGCATATCTCAAAGCACATTATGACGAACTTTGCAAAAATTGGTTTTGTCGTAGCAGGAAATCGTCAAGAAAATATTTTCTGTCACAGATAAAATAGAAAAAAGATGTCTGCTGTTGGCTCATAAATGACGAAATTGAGGACAGGAAAGAAAGGTAGTCTGTAAAGATTAAATTCGTTTTCTTTTATAAAAATAACAGGAACTAAAATTGGCACAAGCAGCACGGTTTCAGAACTCCTGCCTCCAAATGACACCTTTTCAGATTGGTAGTGGTAAAATTATGGTATGGTGAATGTTTAATGAAGAACACTGGGTCCCTTGTTACCTGTGGGCACAACTTTGAATGTCACAGACTTTTTCGATACTTTTTCTAATATCGTACACTTCTTTTAGATCCTTTGACATGCTTAGCAGGACAACAAAACTTGCCACCGTTCTAGGCCGACATCAAACTGATTTGCAAAACATGAATGATATCTTGTAATATGCTGAGCCTGTGTGCTACCAATCTTCTAAATGAAAATAGTGTCTTAAAAATGCTATGTAAATAATCTTTGGTTTTTCTTCTATGCATTACCTATTTAATAATTTAATAGCGATATATATTAAAATATTCCCATGAATTATATTTATATTTTTATTTTTATTTACATACACACACATATAGGGAAGTGTAGAAATGTCACAGTTGTAACGAAAATATTTATGAAAATTTATTCTCTTCTGGTAAAGCATTATAAGTTCCATAGTGGCAAA
>CM063501.1:172532778-172550278 GCA_032207245.1 Pardosa pseudoannulata
TGTGTAAATAGTTTAATAAAATAAGTTCATTTTAGTTGAGCCTTTGTATCTTTTCCACTGTGGGAATAAATTTTCCACAATTTTGGGGACCTCGGCCGTGATATGGATATGGATACTGATAAGGATGTGGATATGGATTTTGCGTCTTCAAGGAAAACCAGTAGTTCTGTGTATTGATTGGAGACAGCCGAGGACTTCTGAGTTGCAGGATGGCCGAAGTTGTAGAAGTAAAAAACAACTCAACCCTGCTGAAACTACAAGAGAAAAACGAACTTTTGTTTACTTTGGATAGACGTGATGTAGACGGAAACGTGTACAGACGGCATTTCTAGCTGACCTCTCTTTGATCGCCAAGTCGGGAGCTGATGTTGTGTCAGACGTGCACTGATGTCCAGTTTTATTTTAATTCTTCCTAGACACCAATTTTGTATATAATGTGTAAATAGTTTAATAAAATAAGTTCATTTTAGTTGAGCCTTTTCATCTTTTCCACCGTGGGAATAAATTTTCCACAATCTAGGGGACTTCAACCGTGATATGGATATGGATATGCTTATGGATACTTGTATGGATTTTTTCGTCTTGACAGAAGACCAGCAGTTCT
The DNA here is from genome assembly GCA_032207245.1 of Pardosa pseudoannulata. Taxonomy (NCBI): domain Eukaryota; kingdom Metazoa; phylum Arthropoda; class Arachnida; order Araneae; family Lycosidae; genus Pardosa; species Pardosa pseudoannulata. Next base: position 172,533,383 of record CM063501.1, read on the forward strand.
ATTCATTGGTGGGAGACAGCCGAGGACGTCTGAGTTGCTGGATGGCCGAAGTTGTAGAAGTAAAGAACAACTCAACCCTGCTAAAACTACAAGAGAAAAACGAACTTTTGTTTACTTTGGATAGACGTGAGGTAGACGGCATTTTTCGCTGACCTCTCTTTGACCGCCAAGACGGGCACTGATGTCCAGTTTTATTTTAATTCTCCCTAGACACCAATTTTGTGTATACTGTGTAAATAGGTTAATTAAAAAAGTTCATTTTAGTTGAGAGTTTGCATCTTTTCCACCGTGGGAATAAATCTCCACCATATATAATTGTTAAAAATGTAATTCTCCTATTCAGAAAGTTTTATGGCGACTAGGAATCTTTTAAAATTAAAGTTTGATGAAAAATATTTAGCAGCATAAAAGTTTAAAACTTTTGCAGTTATATCAACAGTTTTTAAACTGGAAGTTTTAGTTTCTTATTTACTTTAAGAGATCTTTAAGTCAATACTGTATTTATCTATATTGGTTGAAAAGCAAATATTAATAAACATTTAGGGATATTTTGTTTACTGCCTTCAGTTTACTGCCTTATTTTGTTTACTGCCTTGGCATTCAGATATTCAGTACTTTGAAACTTTTTCTGAAAATGCGTGAATTCGACATAATCTTTAAATAACCTTTTCCTGTTTTTCTTATATTTTCCAGTGTAAAGTGTATATAAAATTGGTTTCTTTCTACAAATTGAAATTGAAGTACTTTATTATAAAATAAATTCGATAGTTTAATGTATTATTTAGTATTTATGGAACTTCGTTAACACATTTTGTGTAATTTTTTATCAGGTATCTGTTATCCTTTATAAATATATATTGATTGAATTTATTATATTCTGAATTTATTATATTCTGATCATATATAGATGAATATATTTAATATGATTATTATTATATATATAATTATAACTAAATTAATTATATTACTTTTTTATAAAATAGAAATACATTTATAAAACAAGGTAGGGTAAATTGCGAGTCACTTTTGATCCAAACACCTTTGTTGTCTATTTCATTTAACTTTGTAAAGTGGTAAAACTAAATATGTATTAAATGTTAAGTCGGAGCTTTTTTAATATAAAAACTGTATCTTATATTAATTCAATATTGCCAGATAAACAAAATGTATTATCAGACTAAATCTTTATATTCTGTGCTTATCCAATCTTATACCTAAGAAAACAAATGTATAACTTTTAAAAGGGTTTGTCATTCAAAACGAGATTGAAGGTAGGTGATGGTTATTACTATAGTGTCAAAGCTTATTTACTTCGACACAACGGAAAGACAAATTATTTTCGAGTGTTTGGGACATGTAGGTTAATACACCTTATTTAAATTTACTCAATAAATGAAAACTTTCTACTTATTTACTCTTTGTTCAACAAGATTTTTATATTATTTCTTGGTATATAAAATAAATCCTATCTTGTTACTTTTTTAAGATATTAACCGCCGATTGATTTCTGATTATACAATGTTTTCTGAATATATCATATTTCGAATATGTATCTATGTATGTCTTCAATATTAGCATATAGCCCATCATATGACGGAATCAGTAAAATTTTTAATTTTCCAGAATTGTATAGTATCCTATGAGGCAGGTAAAAAAATGGCTTGTTTTTTGGCTGAGAATTATCTGGTACAAGCTCAATAATTTATTTATCTTTACTAACCGCATGTTAGGTTACAAAGTGAATTTATCTTGTCATATTATGTGATAGATGGACAGCAGAGGTTTTAACATTGACAGTGATTATTTGGCGGTATATATGAATGGTGTCAAAAATGTATCGAATCGACAGCAAATATCGTTGTTATTTATAAAAAACAAACACACAAACGAACAAACTTCTTAATTTTCGAAGATATATAACTTAAACGTTAGATAATTATTAAATAGTTTGTTGTTAATACCGGTGATATAATTTTCATTGCAACAAAAAATAATCGATGATTAAATTTAAAATTATAACATATGTACCTAATCTATTATTTAAGCCAAATATAAAAGAAAGTTATTTACGTAATATCTAAGTTCAGTGAAAAAAAGTATGAAAATAATGCAGGTGATACTTAAATAATTTAAAATAAGAAATGATTAATATAGAGGGTTGAAGGTATGACGTCATAATCCTAGGAAAAAATATTATTTTTACCTATTTATTGTATAAAAATTTAATGACCAGCTCTTAACCGGGGAAAGTAGGGTTTGAAATTAGTGCATTAAACGTTCGAAAAGGGGGGATGGGGTGGATTTCGAACGTTTTTCACTTTGAATTTTGCTAACCCTAACTTATCAAGAATTCAATATGGATGCCTGTATCCGTTTCAGGTCCAACTGCTTCATACATTCGAAGACAGTCGAACAGATAACTTAGGCTAATATTATATAGGACATAACTGTTATAGACGCCTAAATCAAATGTAAATCAGACGTAAAATTGAAACAATTTTAAATATTATAGACTATTTTAATTAGTAATCAGTTGTCATTTTAAGAATAGAGAATAAAGAATTAATTTTTTTATATTAGATATAGCTGTTTGTAATGATTTATACTAGAGATGTTAATTTGACACGCAATTTATTTTGTGTTTTCTTAACAGATATTTTTTCGGTATAGTAATGCTCATTAAAATATATTTTCAAACTTTATCCTCAAAAAAGTTTTTCATAAAAGTTTATATTATTTTTGTTATTGTTATCTGAAAAAGCATAAATATTTCAATTTTTTGCTGTGTTTGGAGCGCTACGGTTTTGCTACGCGAGGTCTAATGAGACCATGACATACAACTTTAAGCCGATTCCGAACGGCTACGAACATCTATGACATGAGCGAGATTCGAAACTGCAAAATCTGGTACCGAAGAGCAGCATTCATTCATTCTGTCATCATTCGGCATGAATGTGTTAAGACAACACAAAATAGTTTTAGGTTAAAATGATTCCTTTCGCGATTCTAGTGTTAAATCTATGTACCTAAAATAACTCGAAGCTTGAAAAAATATAAAATAGCTGTTTAAATAGCAAAATTATTAATTAATACAGTTACTCTAAAAATTTGAAACATTGTTAATTTGGATTACATTCTATCTTTACTAAAATGTAAATATAGTTCAAAGGAAGCATAAAAAAGGTATAGACTAATATTTAAATGTTTATGTAAAGGAAATTTAGATACTAATATTTGAATCTCACGTATAACGTTCTCTACGCAGCACGTCACGTTATCTACACAGAATTAAAAAAAATTAGCATATGTGTTTTGATTTAAAATTGAGCTATATTAATACATTTTTCAATATTTTTATACAAAATGGACTTTGTCCGTAGGCATGGCTCTTAAAGAATTCTGAATAAAGATAAATCCTTGTATGGTTAATTATAAATATAAATTCTTAAGTAATCAAACTTACAGAGAGATATTTTTAAAAAATCTTGAGTGGTGAAGGAAAGTTTTCAGAAAGTTCAATTAGAGAATTAGCACATCAAGAGTAAACGTTTGTGCTAAATAGAGGTTATGAATATATGTTGATTTATAATGTTTGGGGTTTAGATGGCTTTACTGATGGTGCGTGAGTCTTAGCAGTAAATTCAATTAATGAAACACGTTTAAAGTTAGCTTCCTGAAAGGATATTTTCTATGTTTATAGTCAACTCTAAAAATATTCTTAAGTATTTTGAAGCCAAATAAGTTATTTTTGAATTTTTGGAAATGAACTGAAGTTATTAGAAACGTGTAAGACTTGAAAAGTATGAATTATAACAAGGCTTCTAGCCGTTGTTTTTTTCGTTCCGGTTCGACTAAAAATATATATTGGTTATGTTCCGGTTTTTGTTCCGTTTAAAATAATAGTTTTCGGTTTTCGATTCGGTTTAGAATGGATAATTTTATTTTATGTATATTCCTATTTGTACTAAAAATATAATTCTATCATAAACAAAGAACATAATTGTACCAAAATTTAAAGGATTTTTTTTTGAAAATTAGTACACTATGTAAATTAATAGAATTAACCAGCACGTACAATACGAGCTCCGAGCATTGTCATTGTTATCCATCCGCCAAATCTTATTTGACAACTGAATATTCAACTGAATTAAATTTGCCTTCTACAAGTAGTGTCATGCGAAACTGAAACAGAAAATACATCAAAACACTGAATCGAGAAACAACGTACAGGAAATATTAATAATTATGTGGTTGAAGTTAAATTAGAAAATGTTGGTTGTTGATTACAATAACAAAATGACTGAAGATATATCAAGCCGATATATATATATATATATATATATATATATAAGAATATGTATGTATATATATACATATATATATATATATATTCTTATATATACAGACATATATATATATTATATATATATATATATATATTTATATATATATTATATATATATATATATATTATATATATATATATATATATTATATATATATATATATATATATATATATATATATTATATACATATATATATATCTATATATATATATATATATATATATATATATATACATATATATATATTATATATTATATATATATATATATATATATTATATATATATATATATATATATATATATATATATATATATATATATATATATATATATATATATATATATATATATATATATATATATATATATATATATATATATATATATTACATATATATATATATATATATATATATCCGGTTTTCGTTCCGAGCAAAATAAAGGTTTTTTTCCTGTTTCCGTTTTTCGGTTTAGTTCTCTTTCAAAGATTGATTTATATTATATCTTATTTCACAAAATTATAAACCTCTGGTGAAGTAAAGCGAAATTTATATTTTGAGACCGTCATATAAACCGCACTTAACATTGATTCACCTAAATAGTTGGAAGTTATAATAGAATATATATATATATATATATATATATATATATATATATATATATATATATATATATATATATATATATTTCCACGATTGTAAATATTGTCTCCGAAATGTCTGGAAGAAAAGTAGATGCTTATAAATTTCCAATTAATTAAAATGTAATAACACAGTAATGAATATATAATAGAGAAAATTGAAATGCAATGTAGGGACAGGCAAGTAATTGTAAACGGCGTGAGAGCGCCATCTATGAATATGGTAAGTAGAATTGGAGAGAACGTCGAAGGTAATGGTGGACTTTAGACCTTTAAGCCATTTTCTTCGGAAATTAGATAGATAATTGAATTGATAGAATTGTTTACTTGTACATTTAGTTATCCGCTAGTAGTTTGTGTGCTGTGTCCTGAATTAAAATCTAGATGTTGATAAATATATCGACTCTTTGGATGTGACTTTTAAAATGACTTGGATATCTTCACATGCAAAACGTTTTGAGTTGAATAACTCATGACAGAGTACAAAAGGCTAAACTTAAAGGCGAGGTCACAGTACAAATGGAAGTGAACATTGGTAGCTTCACATTTAATAGTTTTCATCCTAATTTCAACTTGTTGTGTCACATAGTAATTTTGACTAGAAGCTTATTGATAACAGTGACGGCAAATTTATAATTTGTGTTCGCAGAGATAGTAACGGGGTTATTAGCGTAAAGTACTAATTCAGCAATTTGGAGGACAGAAATGTCATTTATATAAATATTGAAAAATATCCGGTCTTTAAGACCTTTAGGGCCTTTAGGGACACTAATAAGGATTGGAAATTTTGAGGATAAGGTATTATTAATTGTTACCTGAAAAATTCACTCAGTTAAGTAGGAATTTAGGAGATTGATTAGAAGAACTGGGAATTTGTAATTCATTAATTTACAGATAAGAGCATCAATCCAGATTTTGTAAATAGCCTGAATAATATTCAGACAGGTGACGGCAGTGGAAAATTGATTGATACGAGCTTTAAAGAAATAATTCAACGATTCTATAGATTTGAAGTGAGGCTGAAAAGTTTTTAAGGATTCTGAATTGGTAAAAAAAATAATATTGTACAGAAAATTGCATTTAACTATAAACGTACCATAACCGGACAAATGACCGATAATGTATACATAAAAAATGCGATACATAAGGAATTAAAAATTCTTATTCTTAGTGTTTGTAATACATAAAAATTGACAATATACAATTTTGTTTTATTATAATAAAGTTTATTTGTTTATTTCCTTCCCATTATCGCTATTTCATTCATTTAATCAGGAAATATAAAGTCTAGTCATTTGACCGACTATGGTAGAGATAGGTATGTATTAAGTGTTCGTATGTTTTGTGTTAACTATTTTTATGAAAAAATTTTGGTGTTTCATTTCAATTAAAATTTTTGGCAAATTCGAAAACCAAGGTACCAAGAATATAATTTGAGGAGTCATTCCATGTACTAATTATTCTAATTTTTTCCTAGAGATAAATGTTCTGGTTATGGCTAGTAATAAATGTAATAACTTGGGTAAATTGTGATTTTTTTTATAAAAAATTATATTAATTTCAGAATAAATTGACTATAACAAATTCACACAGTGTTTCTCCAAAGACGGCTCGTTGCTTCTTTTAGTCTTCTTTGAGTAAGAATTTCTTTCTTGGTTTCTCTGCTTGTCCCAGCCTTTCTTCCCTCTGTTTTGATCTTAGATACATAAACTTCACATTGAGAAACATAACGAGAAAAATCACAGGACATAATCAATTACTCTACATATTATTTGTTTCTAGTCAGGTTTCTAGTCACATAATACCATTTAAAGTAAAACATTTTCGACAACTATGGAAATTCAAGTTGAACGTCAGCAATTCTTGTTGAATATACTAATATATAAAAATGATTGTGTGTATGTCAGGTTATTAATATTAAACGTAAAAATTAAAGGTGTTATTAATAAAAGAAGAGTGAATTATTTCCTAACGCTCATTGATCTTGGATGAGCTAGCCTATTTAAGTGGAAAGATTGCAGAAATTAGAGACAGACAGAATAATTGGAACCCTGTGGGTAGTGGCTTCTCGAAAAGTCTTCTTTTTATCTGTGGATTTGGCCCCATGTCATACGACATCTTCGACATGTAATAACATAAAATCTTCAATCTCCAATATCAAGATGTCTCCAGTTTCATTAGAGTTTCAACTAGACACCCTCACACCGCCTACACACACATGTATATATATATATATATATATATATATATATATATATATATATATATATATATATATTACCATTTATAACGTGCGTTTTCAAAGTCTTCCTGGCTGAGATCCCTGGATCAAAACTCGGCAGGGACTAAGACACTTTTTTAATATAATTTAATTTAATTTCCGTTATTCTAGAAAGGAATAGAATATTCTTTAAATTATTGGAATGGTTTTCCAGAATGTTCTACAATAGTATAAAAGAGCGAGTAGCTCAGTTTGAGTTAATTTTCAATTAGTTCTGTTGTGTAATAAATAAATAGTTTTGCTATCATATATATATATATATATATATATATATATATATATATACAGTTTATTAGAATAAAAAAATATACTAGTAAACTTTAAAATATTCATTCTAAAGGGTACAGAATACTTCATTTTATAATAAATATAAGAAATTCTGATCTATTTTAATGAAGATTCTGTGTCGGGAGTGCACTATGTCCTCTTAAGAATCTAAAAGAACTTCTACTTTAAACGTATTTAAAGAAACTGGTGATCTAATTTCGAAAATGTACATTTTAATTGGATCGATGATTCAATTTAAAATGCTAGTTTTTACTACTTTATATAATATATCTTAAACAACTGATGGCATTGCATTATAGAGAAAGAGGCTATAACCATTTTCTAATAAATTTGAGATTACTCCTAAATCATTGCATACTTAAAATTTTTTCAGCATTAATAATAAGGCTTTCCCAGCCACTTTCAGCATACAACCCTTTAGACTTTCTCTAACCTAGCATTTATCGTTTAAATATTTCTTAACTATTATTGTCTTGCAGTTGCTTTAAATATTCAATATTACTGAGATTGTTAAATGCATTGAAAAAAGAATAAAATATATGTAAAGTATCGAACAGTTCTTTTGCTAGCATTAGTTTAGAAAAATGGACAATATTTTTGGGAGGAAGAAAAAGAAACAAAATACATATTTGACAATCGTTTTTAATTATTTCCCGTAGGAATACATTTTTTGACAAACACTTCGAAGGTATAAATATTTTTTCGTCTTCGAATATATACAGTACTTAAAAATATGTTTGACTTTTATAATTAAGAAAATCACTGATAACGGAAGGAGAAAAATTTTTGAAATGTTATAAAACTGCAGTTCATTAACCTTTATAAATCATTAAAATTTTAAAGTTTTTTTAACATATATAGATGGATTCCTGCTGAATTTGTTTTCAAATATAAAGCCGCATCTGTAATTTAAAATGATTAACTGCATAGAGAAATATATACATAAAATCGATTAGTAAAATTCATTTTCACGAAATTAGTTTTAGGTCATAGTATATTGGAATTATATGTGGTTTTATTTGAGTTGTATACGAGTTCTCTATGTCTTATATTAAATATTGTAAATACTATTTTGTAAGTTTTGTGGTAGCAAAAATTAAGGTTAAACTCAAACACAAAAAAGAAATAAATTTTTTTAAATTTCTTTTTACAACACATATTATCAAATTATATTCGAATAATAATCAATCAACTGAAGATTTCTTCTTTTGCAAAAAAATCTGCATTCTATTTTACAACTTGCTTGTGAATGGGAATGTTAATACACCTTAAACACGAACATCCATCACATAGACAGAGATCAAACACACACACACACATATATATATATACCTATATATATACATATATGTTTATATTTGTATATGTATATATATATGTATATATTTGTAGATGTATATATATATATATATATATATATATGTATGTATATATATATATATACATATATATATATATATATATATATATATATATATATATATATATATATATATATATATATATATATATATATATATATATATATATATATATATATATATATATATATATATATATATATATATATATATATATATATATAATATATATATATACATATATATATATATATATATATATATATATATATATATATATATATATATATATATATATATATATATATATATATATATATATATATATATATATATATATATATATATATATATATATATATATATATATATATATATATATATATATATATATATATATATATATATATATATATATATATATATATATATATAAAACCTTCCTGAGGCAAAATACAAATTTTAGCACAGAAATATGATAGAAATGAATAAAAATTTACTTTAAGAACTAAAAAAAAAATGAACCTTCTTAAAAGCAAAATACAAATTTTCGCACAAAAAAAAACCCGAAATGAATAAATGTTAAAAATATTCGTTAAGAAATTGAAGACATTGCCCTTATTGATGCCAAATACAAATGATGAGTATGTTACATTCAAATAATAAGAATTAGAAGTATTTTTATTACTCACGAAAAAATGTAATGTTGTATTTGATTTCAGAAAACTTAAAATTTGTTATTTAACAACTATACTTTAAAATCTAATATAATTTAGTATTCATTAGAGGCAAGCATAGACGAGCAAAAAAAAAAGTAAAATATAATCATCTTAGAGGAAAAATGTGGCTTTAGATTTACTTATTTTTTCAAAGAGATTTCACTTCTATGAAACAAATCCAGGAAATAAATTACAGATTACAAAAACCAATTTTGAATTAACTTAATTTTATTTATTCCTTAAAAATTTCAAATAAGATAAAATAATAAATTAGAAATCTTCTTTATTCAAATCACTATCACTCTCGAATCTATAGATTTCCTTTTCTTCAATTTAGATATTTCTTGAAAACTGAGGGAAAAATTTGTTTGTTATATACATATTTCTGGCTTTAAAACAGATATATAAAAATCATAATTTTGAATTTAAACAAATAAAATAATTACAAGGCGATTATTAAAATAAAATTACAAATCAAACAAAAAAAAATATTTTCTAAATTTTTACTCACAACCACTCGTGTGTCGTAAGTTTTATAAATAAGCTACCACGTAACCACGTAAGTCTGGTTAGAAATTGTCATGAAAATTCCTGCTTGCTCATTCCGTGGTGTGAGAAAGTGTTTAAAGAAGCTATAGAAATTAATTTTAGACATCCTAGATGTGATATGTGAAAAAAAGTGTATTAACACTAGATTTACGGATGTTCATCATATATTTATTTTTACTGAAGTGAGACAATTTGACTCATACAAGAAAATTGAAGCTTTTTGCAAAGAAAGTAGTACCAAACTAATTTAAATGAAATGTTTATTATCCAGAAATTAATGGAAACATATTTTACATATAAAATCTATTTTTGAAACACATTTTCCGCCAGCATTTCTATTACATTTAGCATAATGGTTTCTACAGCTGTTTCTTTTGCATGATTGTTGAACTTGACACTTCTTCCGTGCGTCAGTAGAAGGAATTTCTGTCATTGGAATGGAAGTGTTCTCGACTTCTTCTCTATATTTACTTCTGAGCTCTTCAGCTAATTAGAAAATAAAATCTTTTCATGAAATATTTACTTGAGTCGTGTCTTTATAAAGAACTGTTAAACCATTCTATGAGTCAAATTGGCTCACAGTCGTCTAAACAGGTATACCACATTTGATAATGAAATGAAGGGGTCTGCAGAGAAGAGGAATGAAAGTTTACATATGTTTTATTACTTAACTAAAAATCAAGGTATGTTTTTAAAAAGGGATATTAAAGTATATATATATATATATATATATTATATATATATATATATATATATATAGTGATCAAATTTTGAATGAGTCAAATTGGCTCGGTCTATAAATCTAGTGTTAAAATCAAACTTTTTAATATATGTTTTCCAGCAACAGCCTTCAAAAACATGTTTATTGTTGAATGCGCATTCTACACCATTCTTTCGAATTATAATAGTATTTAGTAGAAATGTAAAACATTTTAATAACTATTCCCTTTTAATATTTTAGTACATTTTATAGGCGTTTATCAGAAAAAAAAGTATAGACACTTTCTAATACATATTCTATTTTAAAGAAATTTTTAATCAAATCTCAGCATTTGACAGAGAAATATATTAAGTAGTTCTAACAATCAACTATTCCTTATCCTTTTAAATTCCTATATCTTTGTGACAGTTTATATATAGGAATTCAGTCTCTGTTTCCAAAATAAATGTGTTAAACCATTCTATGAGTCAAATTGGCTCACAACCATGAAAATAGTTATACAACATTTGATAATGCGAAATGAAGGGGTCTGAGCTGAAGAGAAATAAAAGTTAACATATATTTTATTACTTAACTAAAAACCAACGTATGTTTTTGAAAAGTAATATTAAAGGTTTATATATATACAGTGATCAAATTTTTAATGAGTCAAATTGATTTGGTCCGTAAATCCAGTGTTAAAAACCGAATTTGTCTTAAAATGCTGACGTGAGTACTAAACAAAACTAAACAAAAGTAAGTTATAATTAAATATGAGCATGATAACTGCATAACACTTTGATATTTTTTCTTTGAAATGGTATTTGTAATTACTTCAAGATTTCTTAGTAAATATTTTAAAACTCATTTAATTTGATATTATTTTTTAGGTATAATGCAAATAATTTCAGATGTTTTTAATGTACCGTCATCTAAAAAATACAGAGGAACAATGGAAAAAAGCTTCATTGTAAAAATAATTTGAATTTCATTACACCTATCTTCTGTTTACAACAATAACTCTACTAATATCATCCACGATGGGTATAGAGATATTAATCTTAGATACAGCAGAGATGATAGATCCAGATTTCAACCTATCTCATTATCATTCCACAGCGAGCGTGCAGTTATGAATTGAAGGTTAACTTAGATTCGAATTCTGGTGTTTCCCTGAGAGATAGACAATATGCTGATCTCCTGGCTTACAGTCTGTTTTCACCAAATATCTCATAAAATGGTAGAGTCAATATTCTAATTCTTTTAGTTTCTAGTACAGTTGTAAAGTGAATCTAACCGACATTTATGTGTACTACAGGTGATTTTAGACTGATTTTGAAACTCTATGCAGAACCAATCGGCAGAATAGATATTGTTTATTGATTTCATTGGAAGTTTCTAATCGTAAAAAATAATGTTACGTTGGCTTAGTGTTTGAGAAAGAAGAAATTAAAAAGCATTAAAAACACATGGACATATATGTCTTTTTTGCCGAACGATGGCCGATTGGTTAGGGTGCTGGCCTTCGCTACCGGAGTTCGTGGGTTCGAATCCCGCAGTGGCATGGATGTTCGTAGCCGTTCGGAATCGGCTTTAAGCTGTAGTTCCCGGTCTCATTAGCCCTCGTGTTGCATAATGTAGACCGTAGCACTCCAAACCAAACCAAACCAAACCAAACCAAACCATATATGTCTTAATTAAATAATTTTATACAATTAAATGCCTAATGAATACAACTGGAATCAACTTATCATTTATAGATATCGAAGACTGCTTTCGAGTCGGCTTCGGCAGTAAAAACAATATGGCGATAATTGCCACTCAATAGATGGCGCCACGGATCCTCATCTGAGTCATTCTCACATCGATCTCTACAAGGAGTAGAAAAGAATTCTATTGGTTATGAGTAGAAAAGAATTCTATTGGTTCTCAGTTCAGAGTCACATCTCTGTTAACTTAGAAAATTTTTATCTCTCACTTGTGCTTAGCATTCTTAAATTTGTATCTCTTTACTTCTTCTACTTAAAAGAAAAAAAAAATTGTTAGTTTTAAACTCTCTCTATTTAATTAAATTCACAAGTAGTAGTTCTATCTAATTTCAGTTTATATCTTAATCTAAAATTTGTATCTCTTTTAATTTTAAACTTTATTTCACTTAACAGTTAGGGACCATTATCTTTATTGTAATTCACCTATATATATTGTTGTTGCAAATAAAAGAAGGACACCTAGTAAGGAATTTAATATCTTGCTACAGGGGATTCGGCCTTTGGCCTAGGTACCCAGATAAACCTTATTACTTGGACTTGGACTACCAGCAGCGTTCTCTCCTCTGGTAACCACCCTACCCCGCGGACAAAAAAACCGGGGTCCATTCAAGAAAGAAGGAATCAGAAAGCCACCAAACCAACGGGCCCTTCTAGTGGTTGGGGGAAATCCGAAGTTTCTTCTAGTTCAAACCAGTCCTTAACTGTATGTCATTGACGGTGTCTTAGGAGAAGAAGTAAAAGCTGAACCGAATGTAACTGATTGTTACACTAATATATTAGTAATCTACTACCAGTGCGTGCGGTCCATGTGTGCAGGGTTTGCTCTGCACACCCTAGAAAATTATGAGAGACAATAATTTTCTACATCTATGACTACCCATCTTTATATGGTATATGTGTACGCACTGCACACTAATAGAAAATCACGCTTTATATGTATGGGCTACTGGATAAGCACATCAGACTATAGCACTGAGACAAGTGAAGCTATTTTTCCTGCACTTGGCATTCAGAATCATCCGAAGGTACGGTTAATTAAGCGTTGTATTAGAGAGGGGACTTACGTGCTGAAGCGATTTTGGTTTTTTAACTGATTAACTAGCCATACGACTTTGCAGACGGTTAATGTTTAAATTTATATATTGTAGGATTTTGTTTTCATGAAAATATAAAAGAAATATTTCATCAATATAAAGGGAAATGTTTTAGTGTGGTAAAGTAATTTCGGTGATGTATTATATTTATAGAAATAATTGGCTGAAAAACAATTTTGTTTTGTTAGATAAAAAAGAAACTAATTTTAACAGAACAGTCCACATTTTACCATTCATTGTGCTTTACAGACAGTATATAAGTTATATCTGTAACACCATATCCCTGATTTTGTTTTTAAAAATTGTGAAGATGTTTTTCGCAGAATATATGATTTTCAAATGTTAAAAACAAATTAATAAATATAATTTAATCCACTGACCGAACGAGAAACAGTTCGATCTAATGCGCCAGCGTGCAGTGAAATACTCTGCACGTGGACTAGACTTTCGATTTGTCGACACCTATGAGCATCCTGATGAGGCACCGCAGCGATGGGCGCCGTGTGGTTCTACGTTTGCTGAAAATATAAGTTTTTCGTGGAAATATAAGCTTTTCGTTATTTTATTAGTAATACGGATAGACGTATGGATTTTGTGTACAAATGAATAATAAACGTTAAGTGTTTAATGTACATTATTATGGATTTATTATTATTGTTGTTGTTGCTCTCTGCACACGCTGCATGAACACCTACCGCACGCCACTGTCTACTACGTATATATTACCAATGTCATTGCAATATATGTACATAACTCATCGTTGAAAGAAAAACAAAAAAGTTCTACAAACGGTTAATGTCATTGAAATAGTAAAAAAACGGATGCTGATTTTATTTTTAAAATGTTAATTTATTGCCTACATCATTCGTATATATAAAAAATTATATGTTTCCAAATTACATATTTTTATTTCAATTTTTAGGATACATTTTTGTTATTCATTTTAAAATGTTTCCAAAATAGTATTGATTAGGTTTAAAATATATTATTCTTTGAAACAAATTGATATAGAATTTTTAGACAAATAAAATACAGAATATGTATAGATGGTTACACTTTAATCTAGTTATATTATAGTAGAATGGAAAAAAGGTATCTTAACAAAGATTATTCGTATACATAAAAAACTTATGAATAAACAAAACTTATTTAAATATAATGGTCGAATGCATTTATAGCTATGTAGTCACTAAATATAAAGTAAAGAAAAAAGTATTGTTGTTTTTACTGAATTTATTATATTGAAAATAATATTGATTATAGGTTAATATTAAAAAAAATTCGACTATTATATGAGAATGTATTTAAAAAACTTGGATTCAGTGCTTTAAACAGATTTGTTTTCCTCTTATGTAAAACTTTTATAGAATTTTTCTTTTACGTATGATCTCAAATAAAAAGTTCATATTAACAAAAAACCTGTGTTAAATTCTATTTACGAATAAATATTTTGTTTTTACAATTAGGAATAATGTTTAAAAATAATTAACTGTACTGGTTTTATTTAAACATCATGGATAAAAATATATTTAAACCATTTCAAAGATTATCATAAAGAACGAAATCTATCTCTTAGTATAAAGTAATACTCATAATTTCATAATATAATTTGTTTAAAAATTTACTCCGGATGACACTTTTTGTCAAGTTTTATCAAAATTTGAATCTTCCTATAATTTTTTTCTTTTAAAAAATTGTATAACCCTGCGGCATATTTTTAAAAACTTCTACGTTTTTATAAATGTACAATACAGCTGTTATGCACTTTATCTTAATTTATTTTCCAGCTCATAAAATGAACAGGTACCGTAATATATGAAGAAAATAAAACTACCAAATTTTCACTGTCTCCGACATGCATATAAAATTTATTGCTTGACATAATATAGAGAAGATAAATAAATATATTGTTGAATTCTGAGCTCCTTTTTAAATTATGTACCTCGTTCCAAATTATATTTGCTACATAGAGGAGCCTTTTATTAACAATTTATGATCACTTGAAGCCGTATAAAACATAGACTACATGGAACTACAGCAAGCGGATAAAATGAAAATTTCTTTTCTTAAAAGGAAAGTAGTATATTGAATTTTTCCTCATGTGTAGATAAAATTTGCATTTCATGAAAATTTCAACATATAACACTGTTTTATTTTGCGTAATCTAGCCAATATTTTTTATATATTTTTTTACTTAAGAGTAGTTTTTAATTAATTGAAGAATTGAGTGTGATTTAATAATTAAAAACCACATTAGCATTCAAAACAACTCTAGGCCGAACGATGGTTAGGGTGCTGTTCTTCGGAACCGGAGTTTGTGGATTCGAATCCCACTATAGCATGGATGTTCGTAGCCATTCGGAATCAACATTGAGCTGTAGGTCCCGGTCTCATTATCCCTCGTGTTGCAAAAGGTAGACCGTAGCACTCCAAAACTAAACCAATAACGAAAACATCTCTAGTCATTTTGCAGATAATTAATCCCAATTTAAGATCATCCAAAGAACTATGACAGAAAGAGTGCATGGGAATGCAAGCGGATTATCACTAGAATGTCCATCAGTGTCGACTGTATACCGGGGAATGTTTAGTTTGTTCTCCTTTCCTCATTTTTGCAGAGAATTTGAAAATTGTTCAGGACTTTTAACACGTTGACTGCCATGAGGGTCACCGGTGACCGGTACTCGATATGTCTACCGCGCCGTAGGAGTCACTGGTAACCTTGTTGGATGAGAATTGTTAAAGATCAACAACAACCCCATATCAACTCTTTAAATCCTTCTCTCTGTAGTGTTCTTCTGTATATTATTTTTCAGATATAGTTTTGCTCTATCCCGTGATGGTAGCTATTTTATGTCATGTAACTTTCGTTTACTAATTAAATGTTTTTTCTACATCATAATATACATATAGTTTCATAGTACTAGTAACGTGCTCAATTAGCGCACAAAAAATTTCGAAGTATCTCAGACGATTGAAATCGGAACCAAGAGAAAAGGTAAGTGAACATTTTTTCACTACCTTTTTTTGCCTACCGATGGTACATATCTAACAGACCCCCCACGAAAATTGCTTCAAGCATGATTTTATAACTCATTTTATATTCTGCAAATAATATTTCAGCATATTCATCGCATAAAAAAAA
>CM063501.1:172557778-172612778 GCA_032207245.1 Pardosa pseudoannulata
TATATATATATATTACTGTTGCTTAATTTTAATGCGAATTAGAGAGAAATATCATAATATACTATATTCCGTTATGAGATGGGAATTAAAATACATGAATGGGAATTAAATGTACAGTTCTGCATGAGAAATGAAAAGGCAGAAATTAAAAGATTTCTACTTTAAATGATGGAAAAGGAAGCTTTACAAATAGTTCTCTTAAGTAATGATAATTTAGACTTGATAAAAGCGGTTCGTTACGCAGAGCACTAACTGCATTTAGGAAAACTCTTGAATGAGAGCGAACAAATTTTAATTAATTTCGAACTATGCTTATATCGACTGCGATGAATCAGCAAGTTGCTTTAACCGCGCTCATAAATTTCAAGAGACAGATACTTAATTTAATTAACGGCAAAATTAATCCGATTGATAATGGAATTTTCTTTGAAATTTTTAATAAATTCGAAATGTAATTACGAGTTTAAGGAAGTAGCTCTGGAAAAATAATCGTATAACAACTTACTGCAGTTTCGAATTTTGGAATTATTAATAATAAATATAAAATGATCAATTTATGAATTCGCATAAGAATAGATCCATTAATATGACAAGACAGGTAAAATCCTTGAAATTTAAATTATTTACTTTCATTAAGATTGATAAAATGTACAAAATACTTTCATATTTCTTTTAGTTTCTAGTCTCAATTCATTTTTTTAAAAACTCATATCTAACACATTGTATGCAGGACACGTACTAGTACGTTTTCTGACGATTGATACTGCAGCTCGTGTCACGTACTAGTACGGGTTAGTGTAACAAAATTGTGCCAAGCAGAAGATACCAAGGCTTCGATCTTCCCCAGAAATTTTGCTTAGGAACTGAACACATTGTATGTGGGACACGTACTAGTACATTTTCTGACGATTGTTATTCGAGCGCGGGACACGTACTAGTATGTTTACTAACGATTGATACTTGAGCGGGAGTCACGTACTAGTACGGGTTAGTATAACAACTTTGTTTGTTTGTGGGTACAAAAATAACGGTATATACAGGAAAACGAAGCCGAATGTTCTTGTCTACTACATAGATTCTGAAAAATTTAGACAAATAAAAAATAGTTTTTACATCAGTCGATGCGGAACCACAGAACGATTGATTAAAAATGTCAATTTAAATTTAAAATTAACTTTTTATTTATCCTTTCTAAAATCATATTATATGTATATTTATATATCATATATATATTTGTATTTATATATATATATATATATATATATATATATATATATATGTTTATTTGTCTATTTATATATTTGTTATATAAACAAATATATAATTGCAATATAAAATATGATAAGTTGGTTAAAAAATTAAGTAATTTTCGATCTATTGAGATTTAACTGAATAACTAAATTTACAGCAAAACGCCAGCTTTCGGTTCAAATTCGTTGCGAAAAGTACCCGCACACAATGTGTTAAGAATTCAAATTTACAATTTTTAAATTTATTACAAGACGTAGTAGATATTTTATGTTTCAGATCATATATAATTAGATTGAGAAAAATATCAGTTAGATTTTATCCATTACAAAAATGTTTCATTTTATAAACACAATAAATAGCTACTTTATTGTATTTTAAAAATGTTGTTGACTATAGGTACAGCAAGATTAATAAATAATGGATAAATGAATAATGGATTCAATTTAATACTCTATAGACATTTCCTGAGTACACGGAAGGATCCAAAAGTTTTGGAAGTAGATTTATATGTTCCTAAATCATTAAATTTACCATGAGGTTCCAGTGTCACTTTCAAAAAAGGAAAAATGCAAAACGATTATGATGCGAAAAAGGAAAAAAAATATTAGTCGTAATAAAGTTTTACAAAGCTCTCCAAAAAGCTTTGGGATGTTTCTTAAAGCCCCAAACAGTCTTTAAATCTCGACAACATGGTAAATTTCTGTTCAACTGAATAAGTTTGAGGAGGGGTGGTTAAAAGTAAGTCCTGGATAAGGAACTACAATAATGTTGCATTTTCTCTTCAAAAAAAGGAGATTTGCAAAGCAACTAATTTCTACCGGTGGGCGTAAAACACTTCGAAGCTCTCCTGAAAACCTTTTTCTGAAATAATTTCTAACGTCTCCAGCAATATAGTACAAACGCATGCGTTTGCAAAGCTACAACCTTGAAGTTTATGGGTGATCTCAGGGACAGAGTAAAGTTGCAGAGCGTTGGATCAGTTAAAGAAAGTATATAGATGTATAGGTAATTTCTAGGGAAATGATTGCTAACAAACCATTTTACTGGTTCAGTAGCATATATAATTGGCGTCTACATTCATGCTCAAAAGTAAGAAAATTTGCTTATTTTATCAAATTTCATGAAAAGAACAAAACGAAATATAAAAATACTGATTCACACTGAAGACAAAGCTGCAAATACTGTAGGTCGAATATGTATGTTTGTGTAGGCAGAACCAAAAGTTTCTATTCTTATCATCAACTCTTATGTCCTTCAATTCTTAAATAGTTCTTAATCAGGGATATTTTAAACTACTCCCCATGTGCCAAATACTCCGCTCCGCCTGAACGTTCTGCCTAAAATTCATGTATAACGTTAGTAACTTTTCACTTTTTTAAACTTTTATACATAATTGGGGTTTAATTTAAAAGCATAAAGGCATTCGATTGCTTTTCCACTTTCTTAACTAGTAGAATCTGATATTGGTAATTTAGAATTCGCACGTTTGGGTATGTTCTTTTTAAGAACACTCCTGTGTTTAGCCCGTAATCTGTACGTCCCAAAACCATATGGTAAGAACATATATTACAGTCTGGTATTTATAGAAAATCTAGAAATTTATTTTTCAGAATCTCCACTTTAAAAAATGTATAAAAGTCGTATTTTATGTTAGTAAAACTAAGATTTAAAAAGAATTATCATTAGTAGTATACAATATTTTTATTCGGAATAAAGTATTTATATAAATATTTTACTATATCCTTGAGCTACCGCCTTAGAAATAAATAAAAAAACTTTTTCGTGACAAGTTTAAGCAGTTTATGTTCAAGAATAAGAAGTTTTTCATGTGTTGTCTGGTAGACCAGAAAGAAGATTTCTCATATTATTATCCATAAAGCACGTAGAAAAGACATTTTAAAATTTTTATTAAAAAATACACTAAAAATACATATTTACGTCGTAATGTATGTCTAAGATCCCAAAACGAATATTTTTGTTTTAATATTTGAATAAATGAAAACTCTCTCCTTTAGTTTGCAATGTTTTCATGTCTCAGTAAAAATTTCATTTCATATTTAAGTCGTAAATAGATAATCTATGAACATTGCTCTTGGTCATTCAGAATATAAGTGTGTTAGTACTTCCAGATTTAAAATCAGTAATTCAAGATAAATTAGTTTCCTAAAAGAATTGTGTAATGTAATCAAATAACCTTTTTTAATCATATATATTTATGATTTGGAAAATCTGCATTGAAATTTTTTTTTCATGTAATTAAATTCATTATTTTTGAATTAGTAAATTCGAGCAATTGTAAATATTTTCTAATTAACTTAAAACACTTACGCAACAGTAAGTTTGGTAGTTCGAAGTAGCAAAATTAATAGGGAAAAATAAATATAGTCACCAAGGTTGCTACAAAAGGATACCAGAAAATTATTTTAAAATATTCATAATTATGTTGGTTAATTTTCAGGTTAAAAATACATACATATATATATATATATATATATATATATATATCTTACATATGTTACTTATATATATATAATATATATATATATATATATATATATATATATATATATATATATTGTGTGTGTGTGTGTGTGTGTGTGTGTATGTGTGTGTGTGTGTGTGTAGGTATATAAATATGCACATTTTTATACGCGTATTTATAGATTGGCATTATTTATTAAATTTTTGACATTTAGATATTTTGTTTTTCGTTAATAAATATTTTTAAAACAACTTTTCATTAATTTGCTATGATTTAGTGATTGATAATGTTAGGATTAAAATACATTTAAAAAAATCAGTGTCAGCATTTTTATTGCATATGGAAGAAGCCAATGTCATCTCGTCAGTTCTTAGTTATTTTTGTCTCGTATTAATATTGCATTGTAACTTTATACATCGTAAGAATGAAGAAAAAACAGAAGCAAGAACTTGCTGCTTGCGAAAAGCAATCTTTTTTTGACATGTTTTTAACTCATATTTTTAGACTGATACGAAAACCTGTCCATCACTCAAACGTTAACATGTTAAAACTGAGATTTTACCAGTCAACAGCGATATATCCTCCCTTTCTAGCACATAAGGAATTTCTTCTCAGTAGAGTTTCTCTAAACTTAAGCTAGTTTATTAACTATTACATTTTATGGAAATAAATATATTTAAAAGTAAAAAAGATACATTTTTATTGAAATGGTTTTATGATTATTAATATAAATTATAGTAAAATATTTAGTTTTTATAATTGTTTTATTCTAATCTTATTGTAGTCTTGTACAAATTTTTCAAAACATTAATTTTTGACTTAGGCACTTAAGAAATATTTGCCCTATATGTATATGTAATACACCAATATTAATCTAAAGGATATATCGCAAATTCTCCATTTTTAATTTTTAATTTTTAATACTTAATTTCCTTGCCACAAAATGTCAGATGAAGGAGCGTTCTCACACTTAATTTTTGAACCATGTCACAAAACTGACGCTAGAATAAATGCTGATTTTTCTATCAACTGGCACTATTTTTCAGTCTGGATGTATAGTTCAGACCCTGGAGAAATAGCACTTATTCTACAATAATGAAACTGCTGTAAGGGTGTTTTGGAGCTGTCAAAATTGTTGAGCTGCATAAATTCTCATGATAACAAAATTACATCATTTGCTTTCCTTAGGGCTGACATTGGCCCCAAATGTGTACATTCTGAGAATGTATTATGCATCTTATGCTCCTGAGAGTTGCTGTACTGTAACTATGGCCGATAGACCATTGTGTTTTTGATTCTCAAAATGCAAAATTTCTGAACTGCGTTTTTCTGTACTTTCTGATTCTGGAAATTTTCTCAAAAGTATATTTGTCCAGAGTACCCAAGAAAATTAAATATTAGGGGCTAATGTCTTAAATTTTCACTTTTAATTATGTATTATGTTGCAGATAAGCCTCAGAACACGAGGGCATGAACTTTCTCTTTCTAATGAATAAAATCTTCATCCTGCAATTCTTCCTATATCATTCCTCGCAGTTCCTTAGCAGATGACCCTGATTCAGTCTAACCTTCAGCTCTGATAAGTTCATTTTAGTAACATCTGTCCATTTAAAGAGTAACCACAAAATGTCAATGAACTAGGGCTATTCTTTCGAGGACCCCGTGTCTATCAATTTAAAGAGTGACCACAAAATGCCAATGAACTAGGGCTATTCTTTCGAGGACCCCGTGTCTATCTGAAGGACGATAATTTCCATTAGATCATTGGTAATTTTTGTTGTTGTTGAATCGACTTGAGCTGATGCTATCTTAGAATTTTCCTTAATTTTAGAATGTAAATCTTAGAAATGCTTACAGTAAGTGTGTTATACCCTGACCCAGCTGAAACCATCCAATGTGAAATACTTACGGTAACGATAATTGTTCTTCTCCAGGGCAAATTGTAGATAGACATGCTTATAGCATACTTTAATTCTTACTTAGAATAAAACTATACTCTATGTCAGGGGTAGGCAAAAAATTTTAAGCGCTGGCAAAATGAAATTTTCAAAACGTCTCCTGGGCCGGAGGACTATACTACTTACGCTGTGCACACGCGAATGTTTTTGTTGGAGTTTTTTCCCTGCCCAAGAAATTGTTTTGACAAAAATCCTATAACTATCATTTTAAAGCATTTGGACAGAAAAATTTGACAGTTAATAAAAGATAATAGTAATAATAAATCGTCTTATTTAGGTGTATATGCCAACAATTTGTGCCCAGTAAAATATGTCACCTAATTTTTAAAGAAATATGATCCATAATATTAAATTAATGGTCATTAAATAAATCAGTTAATGAAAGATTTTATTTTGATATTTATTTATATCTTAACGATTCAAATTTCATTATTTATATGTACACGACGCATACAAATAATGTTGATTTCAACAAAATCGCATATAAGATATTAAAAAAATTGCATGCAGAATTTTTCAACGGGCCGGATAAACTAAGCAAAAAGGCCGGATCCGGCCCGCGGGCCGGTTTTTGCCCACCTTTGCTCTATGTAGATGATTTTATGAATCTCTATTTTCCAGTAAAGAAGAAATTACAGTTTATTATTTAGGTATCAGTCTTTAAGCATCATTATGGTGTTCTTCAAGTTATTATCTGGATCATTGTATCATATTAAATATCTTTTGTAAGTTATTCTTTGAAATTTACTTGTGTAAAATGTTAAAAGTTTCATCAAGTTTTATTTATATTTAATTAGATTATTATATTTCATTAGATTTAATAAGGTTATTATATTTTAATAGATTAATTAGATTATTATATTTAATTATGTTTAATTAGATTTTTAAGAGTTTAAATAAATAATTATTAATTTTGAGATAAAATAGGTGATCAGTCAGTAGAAGCATTTTAAATAATAGTCTTTAATAAGACAATTATATTTTTATTAATATTTAATGAGATTTAATTAGATTATTATATTTCATTAGATTTAATAAGGTTATTAAATTTTATTAGATTAATTAGATTATTATATTTAATTATATTTAATTAAATTTTTAAGAGTTTAAAGAGATAATTATTAATTTTGAGATAAAATAGATGTTCAATTAGTAGAAGAATTTTAAATAAATGTCTTTAATAAGACAATTATATTTTTATTTAAATTTAATTAGATTATTATATTTCATTATATTTAATTAGTTTATTATATTTCATTAGATTTAGTTAGATTATTATATTTAATTATATTTAATTAGATTTTTAAGAATTTAGAGAGATATTTATTGAATATGAGATAAACTAGGTATTCAATCAGTAGAAGCATTTTAAATTATTTTCTTTAATAAGACAAATATACTTTTACTTATATTTCATTATATTTAATTATATTATTATATTTCATTATATTTCATTAGATTATTATATATAGTTAGATATAATTAGATTATTATACTTAATTAGATTTAATTAGATTATTATACTTAATTAGATGTAATTAGATTTTTAAGAGTATAAAGAGATAATTATTAATTGAGATAAAATAGGTGTTCAATCAGTAGAAGCATTTTAAATAATTGTCTATAATAAAACAATTATATTTTTATTTATATTTAATTAGATTTAATTAGATTATTATATTTCATTAGTTAATTAGATTATTATATTGCATTAGATTTAACTAGATTAAGATTAGATTAGATTAGATTTAATTATATTAGATTATTATATAGATTATTATATTTCATTATATTTAATTAGATTTTTAAGAGTTTAAATAGATCTTTATTAAATTTGAATTAAAATAGTGTTTCGAAAGTTTCGAAAATTATTTTGATAATTTCAGATGCTTCATTTAAAATTATGCCGAATAATGAATAATGCAAGCTTCTATCTGCATTAAAAATGACGCAATATCGTAAGTAACTAAAAATAATATTTCATCCTTTTACATGTTTATCTAACCGATGATCAATTTTGTTTAAGTGTTTGGTTTTCTTTTTTCAATGAAACATATAGCTAAAGTAAAAAGACATTTTTCTTTTCAAATCCCATTTTTACGTCTTTTTAAGAAAGTCCTTCAATTTATTTCATTAGAATAAAATCACTAACGAAACCACTTAATATGTTTTCGAGCAAGAATATCTTTTTTTCAGAGATTTGCAATAATGATAATTATTCTGTTTCACTTTAGCACTTACTGTAAATGTCTCGCTGTATTTATTTACTTACATTTATAAAAGAACTCAAAACTATGTCTTTTGAGACATTTTTAATGGCATCATTTTAGTTGAAGATAATAGTGCATTTAAACCGTAATATTTTATGTTTTACCTTGTGTGAACTGTGGTTTATTTTTTCAGATTTTATGATGTTTATTTAAAACTCCAACTAATGTACTTTTTTAAAATCTTCAACACCTCTAAATAAAAAGTGTTTTGGTAAACGTCTAAGAAGAGGTGGGAGATAATATCTTTTAACATTAAAGGTATAAACCATCATTTACTTTAATACAGTGCAATATATACTTAAATAACAGTTTTCTAAAAGAATATTTTCTGTAACTAATTTGAAACAAGGCTTAAGATTTTTGCGTGTCATAATATTAAAGAGCGTTATTCGCATTGGAATTAGGAATAATTTTAAAGATATTTTTATGATTCTTGTCATTAAGTATAAAAACACGATGACGACTTGAAATTAATGATATAGCAATGAACATTGATGAAATCTTTGTACCTTTTTTAAAAAACTATTAAAATATTTTTTGAGTAATGCTAAGAATGATAGCGTCATTAAAAAGCATTATATTAAATGAAAAATTCTAACATAATTTAACATAGTTATTTGAGCTGATTTACATATGTATTTATATATCTTGATATATAAAATTTTTCTGTCCGTATGTTTGTAATAGAGCTCTTCCTAAACGGCTTGGACTGATTTTCATAAAAATTTGTGTATGTAATTAAGTTGATTCGAGAGTCTTTTAGATTCAGAATTTGATCTCATATTTTTTTATTAAATATCCGAAATTGAGCGTGTATTGCGATTATTATAACGTCGCTTGAAACCCTTCACTACCAACATGTCTGTGGAGGAGTGGTTAGCGCAACGGATTTCAGTGCCTGAGTCCCTGATTTCTTACATAATAGTTAGCTGAAGCTTTATTTGGTCATCTCCAATAGTCAACTCTCACAAAAATTAGCCATTCGGTCTCTTTAACCTTGGGAACTCAGCATCATGAGGAAATAATTCTAGGTGCAGCCTTAATAATGTTGTTGGGAGAATTTTAGAAACCTTAGTTCAGCGAAAGTAGGTTGGTGAGTTCTTGCCACCAAGGATATTTTATCTATTACAAAGTGTTTAACGTCAAGAGGCTACTGTAAAGACAGAAAAAACTGAGGACTTGGTGGGGTTTTTAATATAGGATTTAGTAATATTAATTCTAAGATTCAAGTATTTAAATTTATATATTGCATGTATATATATATATGATTTTTTATTTCTTTATTTTAACTCAAGTAGGTGTGGTATTAGTTTGCTTATAACTGAGCATAATTAAGATAGAAAGTAAATTATTCCATATTCTTCGTATTCTTTATACAGTCATTATCCAGTGTTACGTATTTCTCCCTAGAGTTTTCGGAACTTAAATATGCCGTGTGTTTATTCCATAGTTTAATCCCACACTGAACTTCTATTGTCAAGATATTTCAGGTTACTTCAACTCATGGCTTCTTTTCTCTACGTAGTTATCATCCAGGTTTATGCATTTCTTCTAAATTATTTGACATCTCTATAACCTCCATTGCGTTATCCCGCTGCAACCATCGATTCTCTCGATACTGTGTGTTATATTAATCTAAGGCTTTCTCAGAACCAAATTAAACAATAAAATGGTTTAAATTGTATACGGTGTTCCCTCGCCACTTCACGCTTCATGTTTTGCGGCTTGAGTGCTTTACTGGTTTTTAAAAAATATTCACCACAAAATAAAAAATGAAAAAATACAACCATATCAGCAGCCACATTGCGGAAAGGAGCGTTGTTTCATGTTGATGCTCAACAGCGAAGGATCGCTGCATGTCAAACAAAGATGAGTTGATTCAGAATACATACCACAGGTTCTCATAAAGGCATTTGATTGGTTTCCGGTGGGACATCTACCAATGAGAAAAAAGACAAAGACAACAACTGCTCATCAACATGTTTTACTCCAAGGTAAACCCGCGGCTCTAATGTCACTGTCTCCAGTAGAAGATTCTCTGAGTCTAAAGCTTCTAAAAGTCAAGTGAGAGCCTCTCCTTCGCTATCAACACGAGACTCTTCGCCTCTCTCCGAAAGCAATGTTGATTAATGTTTATTATTGTATAACGTTCTGTACGTAACCTTATTAATTATTACTGATACGTTTAAGTACATACGTATACTGTTGTAATTTTTGTTTTAAATATGTAAAGTATAAATACTGTTTACATATTTAAAAAAGGTAACCCGCATAAAATTCCTAGGGGTAGATCCTACTTCATCGTTTTCAGCTTTCGCGGAAGGTTCTGGTCCCCATTAACCGCAAAAAACGAGGGATCACTGTATAAGGTTTTATGTATAAGGATAAACAGAATAAAGTTTTAGTGCAGAACTGTGTCATTTTTTATAATAATTAATAAGGTATGATAATACTAAATATACCTGATTCTACAATTTAATGCAAATTAGCTGCCTATATACATTAATTTACATAGAGGCCTATTTTCAGTCAACTATTCTAAATAAGAGAGTAATTATCTAAAGACCAGACATCTTAATTAAATTTTAATATCAGATAAAGTATACCGTCTGCGCAGTATAGAAGGAAAAACTATAGGGAATAAAGGTAATCGAATCATGTCAAAAACACGGAAAAGTAAATGCGGGTCTCTCCTTGCATCAAGCCAGTAAAGTAGGGCTAGATAAAAAAAATTCAGTAGCACTAAAGAATTTTTTTTATCCCTCCAACTTTTGTCGCAAAAAAAAACTTTTTATAAAAATAAGTTTTTTATTCCTCATTTATTACATAACACGTACTACATCCATAATTAAAAATCAATTAACTTAATATCATTTTTAGTCTATAAGTGTTCGGAAACACACGTGATAATGTTCATCATATATATATATATATATATATATATATATATATATATATATATATATATATATATATATATATATATATGCGCCTGTGTGAGTGTGGCATTATATATTTTCTATCTATTATTGCAGCATTTGTTTTTATTTTCTGTCAAAAAAAGGTATATGTAATACTATTTCAGCATTACATACATGCTTATACTCACATACTACTTTATTAATTTTAAAATTATAAAATATATGCCTAATATCTTATAAAACAAGTACTGCATTTATAGTTAAAAATCAAAAATAGTTTACTTTTATTTTAATATCATTTTCGGTCTATAAGTGTGCTTAAGCAATTGCGAGACTTTCATTATGCAGTAAGGTATATATATATATATATATCTATATATATATATATATATATATATATATATATATATATATATATATATATATATATATATATATATATATATATATATATATATATATTTATATATATATATATATATATACATATATATATATATACATATGTATATATATATATATATCATATATATATATATATATATATATATATATATATATATATATATATATATATATATATATATATATATATATATATATATATATATATATATATATATATATATATATATATATATATATATATATATATATATATATATCAGGTCTAAAAAAGGGGTAGTTGGAAATTACGTGACTTAAAAGTGATTTTAAAAAGGATACCCTTTTATAATAATAAAATAAATGAAAAAGACCCACGCTAGCGTAAGCTTTTAGGATCATCCGGTCAGGTGGAAGCATTTTTGAGTTATTTGATGAGCAGATAACAGATAAGTTTCCATCAGCGCGTAGACGTGCAGCTGTCAACAACACTCTAGCGTGTCTTCGACGAAAATGTTAAAATATCACAAGTTTTACTTTAACGATGGTTTAATAAACTTATTATATATATATATATATATATATATATATATATATATATATATATATAATATATATATATATATATATATATATATATATATATATATATATATATATATATATATATAGATATATATATATAATATAGCATTGTTTCTTGTAATTTAGCAATTCACAAAACCGTTTATAGCCTAAAATACGAAGATTGAAGGATAATTAGGAATAATCTTTTAGGAATTCTAGGAATTAGAAATTAGGAACATCTTACAGTCATCTCTACTTCGTTGTTTAATATCGCACATCGAATATTCTCTCATCTTATTCTATATTTCTTCTCGTTGCCATTCTGAAGCCACTGTAAGAAATGCTGAGGCTCGGAAAAACCATGGAGTATAGCGAAAGAGATCTGCGATATGGAAGTTGTACCTCAACACCCCCCCAACCACACATATATATATATATATATATATATATATATATATATATATGTGTGATAGATAGATAGATAGATAGATAGATAGATATATGTGTGTGTGTATTATTTGAAAATTCATAGTAATTCATTAAATTATCTAATTGCCACAATAATATTTTCCTTTTACACTGATTTTAAAAGTGATCTTTAATTCCTAAAAATTTTAATTTTTTATCCTTTTGTATTTCAAGATCTTTCAACTAAAAGTACATTTTGGAGACTAAGCCTGTTCAAATAGATGTTTGAAAGCTCTAAGTGACGTATAATAATGTAACGGAAGTGCAATATTAACACAGAAACACTTCTATTGAGTAATTTTATTTCCACTTTATGTATTCATTATTTAATACATTTCTTAAATTATACATATATTGTGCGATTATGTAAAGCAGTAAAATATTCCTACGTATAAAGCACACTTACAATTTGTCCTTAAAATTTTGTAAAAAAATGCGAATTTACACACGTGAAATGGTTACTCTTTAAGAAACCCAAAACAAAAAAAAAAGTAATAATGGAAGATGTTAATTGAAAAAGAATGTATATTCAACGTTAGTAGCTTCTCTAATAGGTGCTTCCCTATAAATCTAGAACAAAAGGACTGCCGCAATAACTTTTATTTAATGATGCCACCCATCGGATTTTCTTTTGTTAGGCAATGTTGTCATTAACATTAACTTTCTTTTTTATAATTAACCTTTTGTTCAGCGTCATTTAATAAACTTTTATGTATTTATTCTTGCTATGTACTATTTCATTCTAATAGATTTTCGCTAATAAATATCGCATCAATATTTGACTACATGAAAAACGTTAAAAGTTTTCTAAAACAGGAAAAAATAAATTCCATTTATTGTCTTTAGCATACACAAGGGACAACTAAAATGTTCTGAATAATAGAAATCGAATAAATTAATTTAAAAATCTTTTGCTTTTTCCACTTTAGAGCTAAAAGAAATATTTTTCTTCAGATAGAAATTTCTTTTAAATAAAAATTGTTTGTTTGTAGTATAAAACTGAATAAAAATCGTTCACATTTAATTTATAAGTTGTTCAGTGTTCTGTATTAAATTTTTTAAGATTTTTATTCCCAATAAATTTTTAAATTGCTTTAAGACGCTTAAATTATTAGTTCTTATTCTTTCGCAGTACAACTTTAATATTATAACCCAGTTTTTACCTCCAGAGAAATATTAGTTTAACATATGGCTGCATTTTTCCCATACATTTTATAAGTACGTCTAAGACATAAACGAAAGTAAAAATCAAGTTAGTAAAGAAACAATTTTTGATTTATTTCATTACATGTCATAATATAACGTAATAAAATTTATTGAAAAAGAGCTAATTATATTTGACTTTTCTTAAGTAACGTTGTAGTGCCTATTAAATTTAATTAAAATGATCGTGATTCTGGTTTTTTTGTGTGTTAAAGTTTTATAAATTAAATTTCAATTTCTTTGAAAGCAATGTACATTTTATATTTGTTATTACACTCGAATAAACTTTTAAAACTTTTTTAAGGAATTCCTATGCAACAAATGTATAAATCAATTACGTCAAAATAAAATTTGTTATCAAATTTTTTAATTATTTGAATCATTGTTATATTTTAATCTGATTTCTCTAATTTGAGTTTTGCTTTAAAGTGACACCTACTATTTTGAAAATTTTGACATAAGTTTTTATTTGTTTCAACAGAGGATTTCAGTTTTTTTTCAATGCATTTCGCAATACAGACATACATCTTTATACCAAACACAGCTACCAAGCTTACTTATTATTATACAGAAATCCACATAGCTTCAGGAATGAGAATAATAGTCAACTGCTGTTGGGAAATGTCCCGTACTTTCGGTTTCGTCTATATTTTAATTGCAATGAACACCATCGATCTATATACACTTCGAATTCATCTATTCCTGACTCAAGCGATTGTTCGTCCATATCTTCAGTGTAAAGCATTCGTTTAAACTTTTCTTCACTATCAATCATAATTAAAGACTTTTCTTCAACTAACTTTAATTTTGCATTTTTAACAGAAACATCTAATTTATTTTCCTCGTTGTTAAAATCATTAGAAGATTGTTTATATAAGCTACGATTCTGCGTTCTAGCTTTCATTAAAGCTAAAAAGTTTTTATCATCTTCCATAATCGATATAAAAGCAAACACAATATGTAGTGAATTCAAAGAGAAACAAAATATTTACTTACTCAGCAGAAGCATGCAGCCGAGTCCTGTCGCGGTCGCCAAATGTTGGGAAATGCCCTGTACTTGTGGTTACGTCTATCAACGGAATTCTTTTTCTTAAATAAAATAACATCACTACACAAGTGAAAGATTATGTATTATAACCGATCGCTTAAAGGAATTCTGATACGGATCCCTTCAATAAATAAATACGCAAAAATAAAAACAAATCTTTTTCCATTACGTACTACATTTCAATTCTTTATTATAAACATTTACTCTCGCAATGTTACACTGTTGCCACTACTCTTATCCTTTTTGGAAAAGAAAAAAAATATCTAAAACCATGGAGGTAACAACTGCTCCATATTATTAAAAATTAGCCATAGTAAACCTTTAGTGGTTAACTATATGTAATTCTTTTATGTATTACGTGCATTTAATATGTAAGAAAGATTTGCTCAAGGAGAGTTTGATACAAATATAACAAATCAAAATTCAGATAAAGATTGTGTGGGCATGGAGAGATCAGGAGAAAAAGTTAGGCTATCATGCTTAGAGCTTTGCTTAGAGAATGGCGGGGATACACTGTTGTGTAAAACTCAATTGTTTTTTGCAGATGACAAAAATATTGCGACAAGAAAACATCACAAATGGGATATATAAGTAAAGCTATTCCATGCTTGATTGAGAGTAATAAAAGAAGAATATGAACAATTGGGAGTTTATTACTAAATATAATATTTTTCAGTATTTTTAAGTATATTTTGTTAAATTTTAATATTCATATTTTATATTAAAATTTTACCTTTGTTGGGTTCTCGTCGTTCACAAGAAAGGACCGTGTCGAGGATCCCACCCCACAAAGAATTGGCTTGCCACAACTAAAGATATCGTTTAGGAATTGAGAGATAATGCAACAACAAACCTATTTTACGTACTCCAGCCACCACTAATGAACAAGGAGGTTCAATCACCGTCTTCAGCCAATCTCAACCATCCAGTTATCAGATCAACAAAGATAATATATTTAAACCTTCTTTATAGCATTACATTCAAATTCTAAATATATTACATATTCATTTTAAGTCACATATATTACTCGCATTCTTATTACAAATAACAACGTTTCTAATTGTTTCGTACAGAAGGTGACTAACAATTTATGGAAATTGAATTAAGTTTTCTTCTAACGTTGGACATTTTTGCTCTATAACGCTGTCTCAAACATTTTTAATATATACATATGATAAAACAACATCAAGCACATTTCACAAAACAGGAATATTTAATTTCAAAGCACAAAACATAACAATTAAACGATTAAGCATAAAGTAGACATTAATTCGTTTTGATTAAAATCATCATAAATCGTCATTGTACTCTCACTTCTCTGCACACACACGCTCTGCCCCAGTATCCCTCTGAAGCGCGCTTCATCGCGTTGCCATTCATAGTTTTTAAAGTCTAGTCGTCTAGTCCATGGAGTTGTGTTCTGTTATTGCTG
This sequence comes from Pardosa pseudoannulata, assembly GCA_032207245.1. Taxonomy (NCBI): domain Eukaryota; kingdom Metazoa; phylum Arthropoda; class Arachnida; order Araneae; family Lycosidae; genus Pardosa; species Pardosa pseudoannulata. The sequence continues at coordinate 172,573,763 of CM063501.1, forward strand.
CGTCTTTACACACACACACACACACACACATATATATATATATATGTGTGTGTGTGTGTGTGTGTGTGTGTGTGCATATATATTAACATTATTTATAAGTTTAACATTTAAACTATCGTAAATCATATAAAAAGTAAAAAAAAAAATTACCATATAAGTTTATTTGTATAAAGAATTTTGTAGTCTATACGTCTATATTATACAGAATATTAAATAAAATATATTACAAAGTTTCAAAGGGTGTATAAGAAGTTCGAAAACAGCATTTCCAATAATAGATTATATGTTCAGAAATAATATATTTAAACACTGGACACAAAGAAAATACACAAGGAGAAAGAGATGCAGAAGAATTTAACAGCAATATTTAAAGAATTCTGTTTTATGTCAGATGTTCACGCGACTACCCACACGAACCTATCATTCATCTATGAATCGAATATTGTCATCGTTTAGGCAAAGAAGTTCGAGAATTTTGCAAGATTTCTGGCGTATCACGGTTATTTTAGGCAGCATTTTAAACATATAGTCTGACAATGAGATTTTGTTGGTGTCGTAAACAGTGGTTTTCAAATGCAACATAAAAATTGAAATTGAAGCAAAACAAATTCTGACATCTTCAGATTTAACAGAGAATTTGACAATGATATATTGTTGAGATTGTTAGAGGTTAATTTAAACGGTTTTATATAAATGCGTTTTACAGAATGAATGTTTGAAAAATGATAAAAGGAAAAATGCTTTGAAGTGAGCTCTCTTTTATGGTATTCACGTATAACAGCATCATATTTCGATAAGTTTCCCAACATTCGAGGTTCGCTCTCAAAGCTGAAAAGTAGTAAAACACTGCAAATGGCTATTAATTATATAATTTTGTTCACAGTTGCCTCCTATGTTTTTTAAGGCTTGAAGTTTAACTTGCTTTTCACACAAACCTCATACAGCAAAGTGAAGTAGATTTCTACAAAATAGGATACAATTTCTTACGACTATTTCAAAAATATCTACAATACAAAAAGGTGTGCAATGAAAATATACTAATAAATTAATAAATTGATAGATTGGGATTTAAAAGAGATATAAAGTACTTGTGAATACCGTAACTAAAACATGTGCTTCTAATTGACTTGGAAATGGCCAGCATATTTGTATCAGTATTTGAGAAACTGGGATTTTATAAAAGGAACTTAATGCCAAACTTGATGTTGAAAGTGTCATTATTTGCGAATGGATTTTGGCAGAGTTTCGTATGAAAACCAGCAAGTGTATAAATAGAATAGAGTATAATAAAAATAATTTGAAATAAAATAATTATTCAATAAATAGAGAGGAAAAGGGAAAATATGTTATAAAAGGAACTTTAATCATACAGAATAAAAGCATTTTCTCATATGCTAGTTTAATGATAGTAGAAATATTTCAGAGTAGCTTGAAATTAATATTTGGATGTAATGTACAAATAACATATTAAATTTAGGTATACATGAATTAGTTTCAAGATTCCAATATTGTGTTGGATGGGATTCAATTGATTTAACTGTTAATATATTCCTGTACTCTACAGTAATTGATATATTTGTATATAGATATCACAGATGATATCTTAAATTATGAAGATATAATTTTATAATGTTTATTACATAGAAAAAACCTATAAAATTATAAAATTCAAACTCTGCCAATTCCAACTATTAGAAAGAGCACTTAAACACAATTCAGATCATTACGGACTGTTATGATTAAAATCTCTATAAATTGTAATAATAAAAACACGTGATCTATAGTTAGAAGTACACCAAACGCCTCGAGGAGTTAAAGAATAATATAACAAATAACTACAGTACGAAGGTAAAAAGTAAGACACTTATAAATTTATTAGTGAGAGAAACACTTAAAACACTACTAATGAGTTCAATTATTGCCAATCGTTTTTCTTTGCTGCAGTTGCTTAATAAGAACATAGAGCAAGAAGAAATAAAACGTGATTTTTATTGGAAATTATTTGGGAGAGTTTGAGAAAAAAAAATTGGCTTTTGTATTCAACAATTCTTCCTATACTTCACTGATATTCTGCAAAAAAACAATACTGGTTTATATGTGAGGAAAACTCGGAATTTCAGGAATTGAGTAAAAAGGAGTTGTAATTTTGGCAGTAAATTGCTATTCATTTATGCACTTATGCTTCAGGCAGAATTCTCTATTGGAATTTTAAAACCACTTTAAGCAAAATTAAGCAAACTATAAATCTATCTATCTATCTATATTTATATCTATACACACAGAAACATACATACATACATATATATATATATATATATATATATATATATATATATATATATATATACATATATATATATATATATATATTTATATATATAAACATATACATATATATATATATATATTTATATATATGTATATATATGTATATATATATACATATACATATATATATATATATATTTATATTTATATATATATATATATATATACATATATATATATATATATATATATATATATATATATATATATATATATATATATATATATATATATATATATATATATATATATATATATATATATATATATATATATATATAATGATTTTTAAATTATAAAACTCACTTTGAAAAATATAACTATTTGTAGACGTAATTAGCTGGTACATGACATACTTTTTATTTAATTATTTATAGAAAAAGTCTGCACTACAAACCATGTTTAAATTTAAGCATTACTAAAAATGAAAAATTAAAATTAACATATAATCAAAAGCAAAGCAAATTTTAAGACACAATAATTCAAGATATTAAAACAATAAAATTACGAAATGTAACTAAATGTACGGCACTTGTAATTTTGTTAAAAAGAGATACACTAAAAGTAATGTTTTATACACTAGAGATACTCTAAATGCAATAGTTTTTCTTCTTACAGCAGTTCAATAAAATCTTTGATGTGTCTGCACATAAAACCATGAATATCAAAGAATTATATTCATATATGGTGGATGGAGTTTAACAAAAATGTTAGATTTGTGAATTTAAAACTTTCTATACCGTAATAACTACATTTCTAAAAAAAGTACTAGCTCATTTTAATGAAAATATTATAGCTAATTGAAATTGGATAAAAGTTAATTATATTTTAACTATATTATTATGGTTTAAACATAGGTTTCTAGTTGAAGCATATATATTAATGTTATTTTTAATTGTGTCAATCGTCCACAAAAGTGTAATTTTATTATACAATATATAAAAATATGATGTTTATATATTGTATAAAGAAGTACTTATACATTATATATATATACATATATGTGTGTATGTGTGTATATATATATATATATATATATATATATATATATATATATATATATATATATATATAAGTATATATAGTGTAATGTACTGGGGATATGATCGGCGAAACTGTAATGAAACAGGCTAGAAAACTATGTAATCTAGATTAACCATTTTATTCAAACAGCTATGGACAGCTATGTACATATTCAGTAGGATGTTAAATATTCGGGGATCTCGTGCAGAGATGATATTCACACAATAAGGATGCATGGGATACCGGATAGAGTATGGCTAGGGCTTCTAATCACAGGAATTGTTCGCTAATTAGTGCCGGTAATAAACTTTAACACAATAAACAAGCAAACTCCAGGAGCGGATATACGAAGCTACGAAGGCTCTATCAGGTAGAAGCCTCAAGAAGAAAAGAAAGCCCCTTTTTAGTACTGTCACCCTTCTTTTATAGCGCCGCCATTTTTCTTTCCGCGATTCTTCGGGAACCTTCCAGAACCAGGGTGATGCAATCTTGCAGTCACCTCCCGCCTTGGATCAGCTGTTCCGTTTCCATATGTGGCCGAAAAGCCGTCGTCCGATCAGCCGACCCAAACAACTTAATTGCCTTTTTCACTACCGCTAATAGGCGACAAGGTGCACTGTAATTATTTACAATCTTTTCACAGAGTCTTTCCATTCAACAGACTTACAAAGCCTAGACGATCTGGCTCCAGCATACGGACAGTTTTCAATTAAGTTATTTTAGACCATCCGGTTCTATTTGCCTCTAATCCACAGCGAAAGGTCACCTTCGGGCTCCTCATTCTTTAGGGCAGTGATTCTCAACCTGTGGGGCGCGCCCACCTAGGGGGCGCGAGCACACTAATGGGGGGGCGCGAGCATATCCAAGAGAAAATATTATTTAAAAAAATTGATTAAGTGACTGAAAGGAAAGAACACACACACACATACAAAACAAAATACATTTCGACATATTTAATAATTAACTTATTAAATTAAAAAAACTTACTAAATTGAAAACAAATTTAATAATTATTAGTGACTTCCTTGGGCCTGTCTTTCAGAGCAAAGTTTTTCGAAGGAGGGTTTAATATTAGAAATAGACACTCTCAGTTCTTTTTCTATATTTAGCTGAGATCTATATTTTGTCTTCAAAGAAGCCACCGCAAAAAATCCAGTTTCACAAAGGTAAGATGTTGAAAATGGTAGTAGAATGCGAAATGCCCTTGTTTTTAGTGCAGAAAACTCATCATCCACTCCTGCCCAAAATTCAAAGAGTGATTTATTACTAAATTGTCTTTTGGTTTCGCCGCTTGCCGTGAAGTCTCTGAAGGTTTCTTCCTCTTCAATTGAGAGTCCTTCGGGAGTATTTTGAAATGGATCCCTCACCCACTTGTAACTTGATATCAGTTTGTCGTCAGCAAGAAAGTACTTTTTAAAATTCTTTGCTAGCATTGCTAAATGATTTTCAATGGTTGCAAAAACAACTTTTACATGTTGTTCTTCAGCCTTGTAAGTTTTAATACAATCATTCAAATTTGCAAACATTGTTAAGTTTTCTTGCTTTAAATTTCTGCTCCACAATTCCAATTTCCTACAAAAAGCATTAACTTTATCACTCGTATCCAATATATGTGTATTTGCTCCTTGCAGATGAAGATTCAAGTTATTTAATTTCTCGAATATGTCAACCATGTAGCTCAATTTCATCACAAATAAACTATCGCGAAAATTCTCAGCTTCCGGTCTGTTTTCCTCTTCTAGGAAAACGGCGATTTCTTCTTTTAATTCATAAACACGTTGCAAAAATTTCCCTCGTGATAACCATCTTGCCTCGCAATAAAATAGTAACGCTGAATGTACTGCACCCATGTCTTTACAAAGTGCGGAAAAGATTCTTGATTTCAGGGGTCTCATTTTTATATAATTTACTACGGTTACAACCGTAGTTAACACAATATTCAAACCAGGACTCATTTCTTTGGAAGCCAAAGCTTCTCTGTGGATCATGCAATGTGTCCAGACGCACTGTGGCGATTTTTGTTTCACAAGTGCTTGAATACTTTGGAATCTTCCGGACATAGAACGAGCACCATCGGTGCATATTCCGACGCAATTTTTCTATTCTATGTTTGCCTCGTTCATAAAATCATTTAAGATAGCAAATAATGCGAGTGCTGTTGCTTTGAGTTCTATTGGTTTGCAGAAAAGTAATTCTTCTACTACTGACAAATCATCACAAAATCTAACATAGGCAATGAAATGAGCATCTTTATTACTATCTGTTGCCTCATCGAGTTGTATTGAAAACAATTTGTCACGCAACTTCGACAAAAGCTGACACTCTACATCTTCAGCTATATCAGCAATTCGACGGGCAACAGTATCATTTGAAACAGGTATAGACTGCAATTGTTTTGCAAAATTATCTCCAAACATAATTTCTACAATCTCAATTGCGGCTGGCAAAATAAGCTCTTCACCAATGGTGTGAGGCTTTTTACATCTGGCTATTTTATATGAAAGTTTGTAAGAGGCAATTAAAGCTTTTTCATTCACAGACAAAGTTTTTTTAAACAATGATTTTTGCTTTTCATATGATTTTAATTTTAATTCGAAGAATTCTCTGGGTTTGTTTACGTACTCACTATGAAGCGTTTCCAAATGTCGTTTAAGTTTATTAGGTTTCATGCTGTCTGCCGCCAACATTTTTGAGCAAATGATACACAGGGGCCTTTCTTCTTCATTTACTTCAGTACTAGTGAACCCAAAATTTAAGTATTCTTGAGAATATTTTCTTGATTTTATTTTCGGAACCACGCTCGTCTGTGTACTTGTTGATGCTTGTCTATCGTCTAATGCTCGCTTACGCCAGCTTAAAAATTTATCCATGATTCTGCATAAGTCTGCTGCCGTGAATATTTAATACCGTGAATTGCAATTACACGAAAATATATATAACATACATATTAAGAATAGATTCAATAGCGATAAGAAGGATCGACTCGAATGAGATTGTCTGGAATTGAAATTGGCGTCATAGAACTTTCTCCTTCTCCCTATGAGAAAACATTTGTTCACATCTGCGCACGCTCCTAACTTAACTTTTAAGCTGACCAGACAAATTCCAGACAAATCGAAACTTCTCGCGAAACCGTGAGAATGCCCGACATGGCGGGACGCCGTGAATACTAAAAGGTTGAGAAACACTGCTTTTTTCAATGCTGAGGATCAGTATTGCAAAATGTCAATAAATATATATATATATCTTATAAATTTGCAAAGTTTAAAATATATAGGTTGTATATATAAATATAATATATAAATATATATATACATATATATATACATATTTATGTACGCGGTGGGGAGGGGGTATGAAAATATATGATTGAAATATACATATACATAAATATAGAAATATAGGGTATGTTATATATATATATATATATATATATATATATATATATATATATATATATATATATATATATATATATATATATATATATATATTATATATATATATATATATATATATATATATATATATATATATATATATATATATATATATATACATATATATATATATATATATATATATATATATATATATATATAATATATATATATATATATATATATATATATATATATATATATATATATATATATATATATATATATATAATATATATATATATATATATATATATATATATAATTAAAAGACACCAGCACAAATTTAGTATGATGCAGTCTATAAACCATTAAAATTAAACTCTATTGACGTTAATACTCATAAGCAGAGCAGATCTTCGGCGCACGTTTACCATCTAACTCAAATTTCAAAAAACAAGAGGATCTTGGCATTCTCAAGCAAGACAAAAGAGTATATTCTTAGCACATATTGCTTTGTTTTTCCACTGTGCCTATCGGACGCTTGAAATATTCACATCAGTAGTCAGAGGCTAAATTGCAGAAATGACACCTGTAAGATTAAAAAGGAACAAGGGAGAGGTAAAGCAGAATAGATATATCTCTTAATATAAGATTACCGATATCACGCTTACACTCACACACACACACACAATTTGTAAGTATTTAAGCAGAGAACACTCGTTTTAATTATGAGATTTTGTGTTTTGTGGATGGAAAAATAGATATCAAAGAATGAGGATTGGAAGAGGAGAATTTTTAAAAAATATTTTAATTGTAATAATTTTGATATATTACACTCACACACACATATATATATATACATATATATATATATATATATATATATATATATATATATATATATATATATATATATATATATATATATATATATATATATATATATATATATATATATATATATATATATATATATATAATATATATATATATATATATATATATATATATATATATATATATATATATATATATATATATATATATATATATATATATATATATATATATATATATATATATATATATATATATATATATATATATATATATATATATATATATGTATATATATATATATATATATATATATATATATATATATATATATATATATATATATATATATATATATATATATATATATATATAATATATATATATATATATATATATATATATATATATATATATATATATATATAAAATAATGCTTTTTAAAGTCTAAAACTCATTTTAAAAATAGAAGTTGTTTGTTCCAAAATAGCTGATCAGATTAAAAACGCCATGATAATTAGCTTAAGCTTTATTCAAACCTCAGAGTTCTTGCACAAACGAAGAACAAACCCGTCAGTTACGAACATTGCCATGAGTCTGTGTTATGTATAAATGTCCCCAACCCCAAACACTAAATACATACTTTTAATTCTGATTGGATAATTTCTTAGATAACATTTTTCCGTTGGTTGCTTAACATCTAGACTGCAAAGCTTTGGTTCAAACTGCGCTCACACTCTATTATAATTTTTAAGGATGCTACATTTACTAAGATAATTGACATCTGGATAAGTAAAATATTGACAGGACAACACTTTGACACTGAAGTTATGATTCTCAGAATTATGGAAATAATTGAAAATTTCTAAGTGAGTTTCTTTTTAACTCTTCTTTTCTTGTCCATAGTATTGGAAGTATTGAATTTGTGATAAATTTAATTGCAGAAATTAACATTAAATATTTATTATAACTGACTAGATTTTGGCCGCGTTATATCTGAATGTATGTACAAGGGAACTTGAAATCTAAAAGTTTTAATTTTTATTTTCACCAGTTTTGAACTGGTTACACTTCATGTGAATACATATTTTACACTTGATGTCTGTACATACGTATGAATGTACGAAATTTTGTACTTAGGTTTATTATACCTTCTAGCTGTCACCTTCCCTTTTTTTGCTATCTACACTCTAAAACATTACAATAGGAACAATATAAACGATGTGGGACTTAACTCAAAAATATTTAGCCATAAAATGATGAAATTGTGTTATTAAGAATAATATAACATCTAGTTTTGAATTAAGTTAATATAACATCTAGTTTATCTTTCTTTTAATTTGTAATCTGCTCTCTATTTAAAGAAAAAGTTCAATATATTGCATATTAACGTTGTATTGCATAACTCAAAAATGGTAATTTGTTGAAATGTTACCATAAAATCTCGAAGTTTTGTATTTTGGACTTACTGACTCTCATCCCACATCCGGCTCCAATAGAAGAGTGTATGGATGCTATGCAAATTTTCTTACATTTCTTACATTTTCTTACATTGGTTTTATTTTCATTGCTTTTATAAATTAACTACACATATTTTCTCGTAAATCTCCGTATGATTTAGAACATTTTAAAAATTGTTCTCTGTAAATTTAAAATTTTGTTACAATCTGTGAATAAATTTTATTTGGGTTTTTTACTATTTTAATAAGTATAGTTTCTGATTTTTATCGATATTATAGATGTTTATCGCCTCCAAATGACATGTTGGCATTATTGGCTAAAAGAATATTGCCAATAAAACGATTGGCACCCTAAACTGCATTTTCACCGTAAATTATAATTTCGATTACTTCGATGCGAAATAAAACAAAGAAGTATTGATTTTCATTGCTTTAATAAAGTATTTACCCATATTTTGTCGTAAATCTCCGTATGATTTAGAACATTTTAAAAATTGTTCTCCGTACTTTTTCAAATTTAAAATTTTAGTTCAACCTGCGTATAAATTTTATCTGTGTTTTTTACTATTTTAATTAGTATAGCTTCTCCTTTTTATCTCTCTTATAGATGTTTATCACTGTCATCTTAAATGACATGTTGGCATTATTGGCACTAAAAAATATCGCCAGTAAAACGAGGGGCAACCAAAACTGCATTTTCAGCTTAAATTGCAATTTTGATAACGTAGGATGTGAAATAAAACAAAGACGTATACAATGGTCGTACAAGAAAGTCATATTGTGTTCATATCAGATGTTTTACTTTTAGTGAGTGCGAAAATAAATATTAAAAAATAGAATTGTCAATTTAAAGATTTTCGGAAAAACTTAATATTTTTAATACTTTATGTATATGTTACTATTATTATTATTATTTATTCTTATTTTTATTATAACTATTATCATTGACTTTATTATTATTACTATCATTATCATTATTTCTTCTTACAAACAGTAAATTGCAATATTCATAAGGTTAAACTTAAAATGATTTTTGAGAAATAAATTTATATATATAACTTCTATAAAGTATAAAAATATTCGTTCGTAATCAGCTGATATGATGAGATAACATTTGATACAACTATTTTTGATGACCATAATACAAAGTATATTCCCATGAAATCCAGTACACCAGAGAAGAAAGTAATCATTGAGAATGTTCCCAGCATAGTTTATTTTCTCCTTGATAGTTCCAATATATCATCTACGGTGAGAATTTATTGCAAGCAAGATTTTTAAAGACAGTTTTGAAAGAGAAGTGTGATTGTTATGAAATGTGATTTTAGGAAGGAGAAGAGAGAAAGTGTAAAATTCATTTCTGATGGATGACATAGTCTATAAATTATGATGCATTGCGCGTCACTCTAGATGTCTGTCGTGTAAACTTTACGACACTTCAGGGAAATGGACTATTAAGCTTAAGTAGAAACCCAAGGCTTATCTCTAATAGGAATATTAATAAAAAATAAAGGTGTCAAGAATTATAAAAATATCTCTCTTTTTAGTTTTAAAATACCTTCTATTTAAAGGGGAAGTAAATGTATTACTTATCGATCTGATCTATATACAGAAGACTTTCTAAAGGCCTTATCACATACATCAGTGAAAATTTAGTTTAGGGTCATTCACTCTTTATTTATTGGCTATATTTTTTGGCGCCAATAATGCCAATATGGTCGTATAAGATGGCGGTGATAAACAGAAACAGCAATAAAGAGCAATAAAAATCATAAACTATAATTATTAAAATAGTAAAAAAAAGTATAGATATAATTTATACACAGATTGTACTAAATTTTTAAATTTGCAAACGCATATATTACAGTGTTTAAAAAGTTTCTAAATCATATTCAGATTTTATAGAAAATATGGGTGCATACTTTATAAATATAATGAAAATGAAACAAGAAGCATAAACTATCAGCATTCAAATATTAAAATTGTATACAAAAGTTTTATACGCAATAGGAAAAACCTCTGGTTGCCATATGTAAAAAAAAGTGCATACTTGGGGAGGATAAATATAGATGTGAGATCCACTTTATAAATTTCGGTTTATTATGTTAAAAGCAAAACAAGTATTTAAATTTATTATTTTGTTTACGTGAATTTATTTATCATTGTTTAATTTTTGTCACCGTGAACTGAACGATATTGAAAAAGTATATTATTTTGTAAGCTGTGCAACAAGGAAGTTCGCGTTCTGTTTTGTTTAATTTACAGTGTTCTATAAAAAAAATTGTAATATAACTAGGTAAGTCTTGGACTCTAGTTGGTATGTTAATTTGTGAAATAAATGAGATTTGGCAGTATTAATAGTTTTGGAGTGTTAATTTTCAACACAAGAAACTCTTTTTTTTTTAGTTTTACGAAAATAGATAAATAATCAAGGGGCACCCTAAACTGCAGAACCACACTTGAAGATGAACTGATTTTTCAATTGTATTGTCGATGGATTAATTCCGCCGTATTACACACAGAGAGATATATAAATATATATATATATATATATATATATATATATATATATATATATATATATATATATATATATATATATATATGCAATGATATTTTTATAACTGTTTAAGATTTTATTTTCCCAGTAATTCTTTTCATGCAACAGAGATGTACAAGGTTAGCGAGTAGACGTCCGTTAGAAAAGTTGCCTGAATAAACTATATCAGTTTGATCCCAAATTTCTCTTGTTGAATATGCTATGACTGCCTAATATCCAAGATGGACTCGCTTCCATTTGGGATGAAAGAAAAATCTCATTACACACACACACATATATATATATATATATATATATATATATATATATATATATATATATATATATATATATATATATATATATATATATATATATATATATATATATATATATATATATATATATATATATATATATATATATATATATATATATATATATATATATATATATATATATATATATATATATATATATATATATATATATATATATATATATATATATATATATATATATATATATATATATATATATATATATATATATATATATATATATATATATATATATATATATATATATATATATATATATATATATATATCAAAAATTTTTAGCTTTAATATTTCTTCAAAAACCTCCTCTTTGCCATTTTAATTCATTTAAATCTCTTTACTAGTCTCTAAATGGTTTAATCAAAGGAGTATTTTCTACTTAACATTCCTTTCTGTCATAAAGCTGTAGACTTTCTGTCTATACAGCAATTTCCTAGGTGTTGGCGGAACATGGTTTCGCGTTTTGCTGATATTGCATTTAATTCGCTTATTAAGTTGTTATTGTGGGAAAATTATTTCTGTCATCGCTTTTGGGTGCACTTCTGTCCGAACAGGGTGAACTCTGTGGCTTTTGACTGTATGTTGTCCAGAAGGATAGATGTGCGGTGGTGCCGCTCTGAAATAAAGTTTAAATTAGACTTCTGCGTTCTCTTCATTATGAGGCCCGACTGCATTCTCATTACTTATAGATGTTGAGCTTTCTTCTTGTCAAGGAGTTTTATAAAAAATGGATTACATAAATATATATATATATATATATATATATATATATATATATATATATATATATATATATATATATATATATATATATGCATTAATATTTATCTATTAACATAATATCAGTAATTAAACCTGTATCATGCATAATGGTGATATAATAGCTTTTATCTTCAACGATATAAGATGGATTGTTTTTAACCCCCCAAAAATTTCTTAAAAATAAATAAATGATCATAAAGTAAATTATTCTGTAAAGAGTAAACTTACTTTAAAAAACAAATAAATTTTAACCTGTTTTTATAAATTCCCACTGACCGGAAATTCGGTAAGGCCATGCATAATATACCTGTCTTATATCAAACGTTAAGAGAGTATGAAAAAGAAAAGTGATTGTTAAATTGTCCAGAAAGACCTGAAAACTCGAGAAAACTATGAATCACCCCTTTATCGTCCGGCAACAGAATCAACAAACATTCTGTTCTCGCTCGCAGAAGGATACCATTCCCATGCGGGCAACTGCATTTTATCTGCCGCGGAACAGGCACCAAAACGCAGCTAATCGGTTCAGCGAGTGCCGGCAGTGGGTTAATGACAAATATTAATCCTTGTTCTTTGAAATCATCTTCCCCTGTCATGACACTTGGTCATGCGTTTAGAAATAAATAATTCTAGCACTCTGTTTGTTTCGGAAGTAGTCACATTTTGTCTAATTAGAATGTTATAAACACTGTATTTTAGTAGTAAGGAATTCAACTTAATTTCTACTTGGTGTTAAACATTTTGAAGGTAGAAGAGAACGAATTTTACACTTTTTCCTGCATTCGTATATTTAGGAATCATATACACTCCACCAAAAGAAATTGACGAATCATCGAGTAGTAAACTTTAAAATTTTAACTTATTTAAAACATTGTATGTTATATGTTCTACCTTATCAAATCATACATTAAATTAAAGTAAATTAACTAATCCTATCCCTAGAAATCATATACAGTCCTCCAAATTAAACTGACGAATAATCGAGTAGTAAACTTTAAAATTTTAACTTATTTAAAACACTGTATGCTATATGTTTTACCTTATAAAATCATACATTAAATTAAAATAAATTAACCAATCATATCCATAGGAATCATATACAGTTCACGAAAAGAAATTGAGGAATCATCGAGTAGTAAACTTTAAAATTTTAACTCATTTAAAACATTGTATGCTATATGTTTTACCTTATCAAATCATACATTAAATTAAAATAAATTAACTAATCATATTCCTAGGAATCATATACAGTCCACATAAAATAAACTGACGAATAATCGAGTAGTAAACTTTAAAATTTTAACTTAATTAAAACACTGTATGCTATATGTTTTGCCTTATAAAATCCTACATTAAATTAAAATAAATTAACCAATCACATTCATAGGAATCATATACACTCTACCAAAAGAAAATAACGAATCATCAAGTAGTAAACTTTAAAATTTTAACTCATTTAAAACATTGTATACTATACGTTTTACCTTATCAAATCATACATTAAATTAAAATAAATTAACTAGTAATATCAATAGAAATCATATAGAGACCACCAAAATAAATTGACGAATCATTGAGCAGTAAAATTTAAAATTTTAACTTATTTAAAACATTGTATGCTATATGTTTTACCTTATCAAATCATACACTAAATTAAAATAAATTAACTTATTTAAAGCATTTATATGTTTTACACAAATTCATACAAAAGTAAACAGTCTAAACAAAAAGTTTATCGAATTATCGGGTATTTTTTCAAAAAATTAACTTTGCTTAAAACAGTGTAATTCAAAACATTAAACTCATTACTCAAAACATTTTAAGGTATGTGTTGTATCAAAACAATGCAATGTATATGCTTTAATTTGGTGATACAAATATATATAGTTTACTAATTACTTATCAAATCATCGCGTAAATTAAAAAAAAATTATTTGAAACATTGTAGGATATATATATTTATATAAAATATTGTAAAATTTCCGTTTTATAAATAGGCATAAAGAGGACAAGAATATTATAAAAAAGATTACAAATCATCGAGCAAATCTTAAAAATCAATTTATCTAAAACATTTTAAATTGTATGTTTTATTTAAGAGACATTAAGATTTATGTATTACACATTGTCATACAGAATACTACAGTCGACCAAAATACACAATGAATTATCAAATAATTTTTAAAAAATTAACTTATTTAAAATAGTGTAAGGTATAAATTACATATAGCCATGGAGAAGCATGCAGTCAACTAAAAACAAATAAGCGAATACATTTTGAAATTTGTTTATGTGGTAGGAAAAATTTTTATGATAATTACGAATTATTGATTATAAGTTTTTCTTACTAAAAATATAATGTAATTATAATTTAATTTATAAATTTTCTTTAGAAAAACAAAAATGCATAGGTAATTTTATACAAAACGGATTCTTTAAAGACAAAAGTATAGTTCTAAATGTTATCAGCCATGGTTGGGTTTGGAGTTCTACGGTCGACTTTTTCGAAACACGAGGGCTAATGAGACCGGGACGGACTTACAGGTTAAAACCGATTCCGGAAGGCTACGAACATCCATGCCACAATGATATTCGAACCCACGAACTCCGATACCGAAAGCCAACACCCTAACCAATCGGCCATCATTCGGCTTTATCAACCATGACTTCTTATTTAAGTGAGATGATTTTTACAGTTTTTGATCCAGAAATAAATTTTGATTCCTAAAATTTGTACTTATCTAATGCAGGGAAATTTTTAAGGTTGTGAAAAACATATTGTTTAAACAATATTGATAAAATACACAATAATTTGGATTTGGTGTACGATAAAAGTATGTAAATCTGTTTTCTTCACTCTAAAGTATTGGAAAAATAATCAAAAGTATACGAGATATTCAAAGAGCTATAATACTTTTCGAGTTGAAAAGTCTCCATTGTAATAGTTAACTTTTATTTAACGATGAAATAAAAAGATAAAATGTGCAGTTCTGATTGGAATAAAATGAGTTCTAGATTAATTAAAAGGGCATAATTTATTTCTTTTGTGGAGTAAAATATTTTAAAAATTAAATATTTACCGATATGAATCAAATAAAAATATTTTTGTAAATCAAATAACTTTATAAAATTTTAAATTAGAAACTAATTTATTATATCAATCATGTATAAAAATTCGTAAAAAGTTTCGTAGAAAGAAAGCAAATAGAAAACTTGTACTTGCCAAATAAGTTTTGAAATAAGGCAGAAACTAATTCTTATATCAAATAAAACTTAATTATTTTTTCCTTTCTGAGAAATAAATTTTTTAATAAATGAAATAAATTTCATTTCCTACTATTCAATTTGAAAATGAAAAAAACTTCTTAAGACTTTATTCGTTTTTTGTTAAAGCTAAATCATTATATAACTTTAGCTCTTTAGTTTACAGAATGAAATGCATATTTTATTTCAATTTAATATAAAAATTTAGTTTCTCATAAACATTAAAAAATGTACCAGGAAAGAAAACAATTTCACTTTAATCATTTGAAATTTTTCTATTATATTATGTGAGTGTATACGCTCAAGATTCTAAACCTTAACAATACTTTAAAGTTTAAATTTAAAAGCCCTAATTCCACCTTTTATGCATAATACTACTTTTGCACCAACATTCCGGAAATAATATAATGGTACAAATTATGTTACGAACTAAGTTTTAAAATAATGATATGATAACAATATATGGGTATGCAAATATATATATGGGTATGTAAATATAATATATATTTTCTTTATTTGCAATATATGGCCATGCTTCTTTTATATAATTTTGTAGGTCATACTAAATATGAAATATACGATATACAAAATAGTTTCTCGACCTTGAATACACAAATCTGACGTTTCTAGTTAAGTACAAAATTCATTTCTTAAGCTTTTAAATGTTTTAAAGATCATATATATAAAATTAATTCCACAATACAATCAATCATATATGTCAAATAAGAAACGGTGGTTAATAGCAATATCATGTTTTGCTTTTTATTAGGAAATAAAAAAAATTGTTTTAGAATTGGGTATTAATTAATTTATTAAAATCATCCATAGTTCATTTATTTATTTAGCGAAACACACAATAAAACACAATATGAAAATACTCAATCATCATTTGAATTCATAACAGTACACCTATATTTTAATTGCAAATATTATTTCTGTTAGCAAAACAAACTATTTTAAAATATTATATTAAAATATATGAAAAGCAACTAAAAATTTTAAAATTGATTATATGTCTACTTCAAAAATAATATCTTATTATTAGGGTACAGGCATTTAAAATACGCGAAAAAACTCTCGAATTAATGTTGATCTTTAGATTATGATCATTTCTTACGATTATTCATTACTCTAATTTCAGGACTACTAATATTCACACATTTTAATTGTTTTGTACAAATATTTCCTAAAAGAAAAATAAAACACACAATAAAATTAATTAATATATTCTTTAAAGCAAGCGCTGAAAATGTAGATGATATTTAAACAAATCAAATTGCACTGTACAAATTTGCTAGTTTTAGGGGAATAGAAAATCTCATAATTACCCACATCGTCATAATCCTGAATTAATTTCTAACCATCACTAAGTCTACTTTACACAAAATTACGCAAAGGGAATTAATTCATTTTACACAAAATTCTCAGTGGACTTCAGTAAATACTAACTATTATTAGCGTTTGTAAACTCATTAAATTTTGAACATTACTTTACAATCATTATTGCAGTTTATTTATCTACAGTTATTTATATATCAGCCTGAAATAACGATTGAAAATAGCGTACTATATGATTGTTATTATAACTCTTGCTAAGCTACTACTTGGTTTTTAAAATAAGAGTTTTAATTGTTTGCACTGTATTATGTTCAGCATAATATATAAATGTTAACCTAAATTTTAATAGATACTTCATGCAGGACAATCTAACACCGGAAATATTCATTCTGTCATTATAATTTTAATAGTTTGAAATTTATCTTGAACCGACAAATCGAGAACTAACAAATTAAAGTTTACAGAAAACATGAATTCACAAGTTTATGCTTTTATTAACCTCACCTTAATTTTTAAGCTAAAATATTAATCTGACATTACTCAGGTATATCAATAAATGAGAAACCTGCTTGTATGAGACCAAACCAAAAGAAGATGCCTTTCTAAAGATACTTTGCGTTAATATACCGTAGGAAGTTTCATATTCTCGTTTTACTCAGATATTACTCTGTAATAATAAAAATACTAAAAAGAAATTAATGATATCTGCAATTTTAAAACAATTATCAATCTTAGTGTAAACAGAGCATCTAATAAATAAAATGTTTCATAGAGAGAAAAAATATTATTAGCATTTTATAGCGTATACAATGACTATGTCCATCTGCCAAGGAAGCGATAACAAAATTGCATATCCCCTATATAATAATAGCCTAAGTTATCTGTCCGCCCGTCCTTGAATTTATAAAATGGTTGGATCTGGAATGGATAGAAGTATCCATATTGGATTCTTGATCAGTTCGGGTTAGCAAAATTCAAAGCGAGTAAAGTTTATCTTCTCGAACGATTTGATTCTGAAAAGGTATAAATATTTTAAAATAAATTGGTATAAATATCACAGTGAAAAATACTGTAGTCTTTAAAACGTTCGAGATCAAACCCTTCCCCTCTTTTCGAGCGTTTTACACCATTATATCAAGCCCTATTTTCCCCGTTTAAGAACAAGAGATTAAATTTATCAATTTATGACATAATAAATCGGTAAAAATAACATTTCTACTATTATGACATCTTTCCTTTAACCATCTCATTTAATCAGTTTTTTATTTAAAATTATTTAGATATCGTCTGCATTATTATCATACGTTTTATCAATGAACTTAGATATTACGTAAACAATTTTCTTTTATATTTTGCTTAAATAATACATTAGGTACATATGTGATAATTTAAATTTAATCCTCGATTATATTTTGTCGCAATGAAAATTTTATCACCTGTATTAACAACAAATTCTATCTACCTCCAGGTTGGAGTGGAAATGATAGTTTCATTTCTTTACATCCATTAATTACTGCGGCAAAAAAATTGGGAAGAACTGAACCACAATTTTGATGTAGTAATTTAGAAAACTTTAAATTATCTTTCTAAAGGAATTCAACGTCTTCTAAACTGCATTCACAGTATCGGAAGACTTTAGAGGAGTATGAAGATAAACAAATTATTGAGAGTGTAACAGATAATTCTCAGTTAAAGAACAAACCCTTTTTTACATACCTCACAAGGTATTTTACAATTCTGGAAAATTAAAAATTTCACTGATTCCGACATATGACGTGGTATATGCTAGTGCATGATGATAAAAATCAATTTAGTTAAAGTGTAATGGCAGCTTATATAGGCTATTGATAATAGCTTATATAGGCTTATATAGCTTATATAGACTTATCCTTAGATATAGAGATATCTAGTGTTCAATATTCATTTATATTATGAATTAATGAATTTTTATATTACGTCATCGAAAGTAAAAATATTTGTGCACGTCATCTTTGAGACATATGTATATTTGCATTGTTTAAATAATAATAGATAAAAGTATGACTGCATACATCTTGAATTAATGTGCTCTTTCGGGTCCCATGTCCCAGAATGTATATGACTTTATAAGTATTTTTAAGTATGTAATTTGGAAATTAAAATTGTAGGAGACTTTTTATCAGGTTTGTATTAACATAAAATTTGGTATATTACTCTACTTTTTAACACAGTTTCCACTTATATTAAAGCATTTCTAATATCGTATAACCAGCTTTTAAGCAGTTTTTTTTTCCATGAAAATTTTCTTTGTCGCTATGCACTGATTAAACGTTTGGTTTGTTACTCCTTAGTTAAGATAATTGAATGCAAATACTAGATAAACTTGAGATATTTAAGTTATGAATATTATTAAATTGTAAATGACACATCTTAAAATTTGAGAAAATACTGGAGACCGAAAACGCTTTTGGAATGTCATAACGCATTTAGCAAACGAGTAGTCAATTGGAAAACGTTTATGAAAATGGAATGCAAAAGGTAGTTCAATGGTAAGTCAAGTTCCTTCACAAAATGAAAGTCCTTTTAAAAAATAAATTTGAATTCAGCATTTATCTTAACATATTGACGGACAATAGGAATAAGTGAAGTTTGAAAATTAACACTATAGGTTTTTATAATTTTTAAAATATTAGATGTATACTTTTACTCTTTCTGCTTAAATAAACTTACTTTTGATTAATTTGCCACCTTTAATTAGGTTGCGGCTATAATAGCACCAGCGGACTCTAGCACCTAAGTAATAGTACAATGGGGGCTATAACATCAAGTATTTAAAAACTTAAATGACAGGTGTGATGACTCAAATAAGCAACTTTTTGTGTGCTACAAAGCATTTTGGGCAGTTTTACACGGAATGTTAGTTCATAATCAAACAAAAAGCAATAAATGACAAAAAAATTTATTATAATTTTATAATTATTACACATTACTTTTGGAGTGGAAAGCGAAATTCAACCTAAAAATTGTTTCAGAAACATGACACTAGGATTTTACTTATAAACGCACATTTGTGCCGCTATAGCCGTTGCTGTGGTGTAGTACATTGATGTTATTTTTTTCAAACTCATTAATAACCCGTTTGCTTTTTATCGTCTTTAATTATAGTAAAATGCCACTGATCTATGTTACAATATTCAAATATAGAACAAAAAAAAACAAGGAAATATGCTAAAAATTATTAAAAAAATTAAAAAGTAAAAGAAAAACTCCACGTGCTACACCTGAAAGAAAAATTGCCTAGTCCAAGAGCACGCTGCATTCTTTTTTTTTTCTTTCTGAACTACTCCAGCAACCCTATACTTTTTCCATTATCCTGTGCTGATGCGTCAGTTGTTCCATTGTCCTCTGCACAATGCGTCATTTCCCGGCTCTGTCCAGAAGGACCAGGACTCCAAGGATCGCCTCCTGGAGACCAATCGCAACTCTCCAAAACTTGGTGAAGTATAAGTACAGTCGTTTTGACCGACGACCACACCACACGCTTCCTGGAGTCGCGAAAATGTACTTGGTCATGCAACCCACAATGTGTAAGTGCGGCGAGTATATCAGTTTCTAAAACACAGCTGCACTCTCACAGCCGTAATGTCTAAAAATGACCGTTTCGTTTTGGACATCTATTGCCGTCATGCCACGCAGTGAACATTGCTTTGACAGCTATAGACGCAAGTGTCCATCAACGTGTTAAAAATTAAGATCATATAAAAGTACATTTGCGCGTTTTTAATTTTAAAAGATACATACTTCAAAAACATGTCTCATATATTAGATAAAAGGGAATTTCATAACCATAACTATTGATTGGAATTCAATTTCCTTATGCTAATCACTAGGTCAACTCATACCCCAGAAAACAAACTTGCCGCTATGAATGATATTTTAATAACTTTAAAAACATGGAAATAAAAACTATCTTCTTCTATCCGTAGCTAAAATACGTAAGACACAAATTGATGAATAATAAATACGATTAGCATAGATTCTCTCAAATATTTTGCCGGAGAAAATTGTGCGTTATAACATAAGGGATAATTAAATATTGTTACGTGCAATTTGTTTTGACTACGATCTGCTTTTCATCAAGTCATGAATGCAAAATTAGATAAGGAGTTTGCGTTACTTAAGTATTATAATATTAAGGAAATAAGTTGATATTGTATGTGATATTTCTTTCGCAGTGTTGTTAGTCTAAAATAAGTTTCTAGTAAAAAAGACTTTGTTAAGATGTTTGTCTACAAGGTAAATGTTTTATAAATTTTACTAAAATATTGCTAGAGTAACGATAGATTGTACATTGCATGTGATGGTGTATTGAAGTATAAATATTTATTTGACAATATATATTACTTGAGTGGAAATCATTATGATAATGATGTTCCATTATTTTCTGTCGTAATTAAGTGTTATCCTAATTAGTTTAGTATCCTTTCAATTACTTCACAGATACATAATAGCGTTTTGTTGTATCGACATAGAGAAGAGACACATTGATATTCAATACTCTATTTTATCCTCAATTTTCTTTATTGAGAGCAACTTATTAAGTATGAATTAAGTATGAATTAATATTGAAAAATATTAAAGAATAATTACTGTTATTAAAGCTATTGGATTAGAGAGTATGCATGCGTATAAGTAATACAAATTTGTGTTAATGTGTCAAGCGCGTGTACATTATTTTCATTCTTATATACATTAATCTCTACATCTGGAAACATTTATACTAAAGAATGTATTGAAGAAGTATCATAGTCAGGGATGCATAAAGTATAGTCCCTTTGTTGTTGATTTTGATTTTGGTCCTTTAAGTTTAGATTAGGAAAGTTAGTTATAGTTTTTAAAATGAGGATTTGTAATTTCAAGAAGGGTTCTGGGGTGTCTTTTGTAAGCAGGTCGATTTTGAGTGAAACCACTTAGGTGAATCAGTGACGAATTAGAAATCCTTAAAAGGTGAAATAGATGACCACGATTTCTTCCCTTGCCTCGGAATATTACTCAGCATCTTTATCACATCAAGTCGGTTGAATGGTAAGTCATGTGTAATCAGATTTTTTTCTCCTACTGTTGAGATCCCCGTAATTTATTATTAATCCACCAATTTCTCTACCATGTCCAAGTTGTCCTAGAGCGTCTAAAATAAATATTGTAAAGTGAGCCGCAGTAGCTTCTTAGGCACAGGCAACTCTCTTGTAATTAGAGAGCTGCGGCTTTGGACCCCAAACCGGCCTAAGATCCGCCGTGTTCGTTAAAGATGACAAGGATAAGTAAAACATGTTCGTGGCCATAATGTCTTCAAGTTCTGAATCAATAACTCTGGGGGTGGTAGGCCAAGCCTATTAGTCTTCTGCTTGGTTCCTGCTTCAAAATTACCAGGACCCACGTGAGCAAAAGTAGCGTACTTTCACCTTAGCGGTTCTCGTTAAAAACGAAAGGCTCATTTGCCTTAATGCGAACAATATATGGCTCAATCGTGCTTGGTTTGACCAAGTGTCATTATAAACAAGAACATATTCAAAGGTATCCACTATGTTGCATTTATCCTGTCGCCTGCTTGCTAAATATCTGCTATCATAATGCTGCTTTTCTTCACCCAGAAATTCCGAAAGAATGTAAATTGTATAATTTTACTATAAGTAGTTTAAATTTACTATATTGCTGCCCCCTTTTATAATCTGCACCAATTTCTATGAATAGTATCTGTCTTTTAGGATCATACCTCACTTTAAAGTAAGGATTATAAAATTTAAATTTACAGAGTAAATGATATCCTTAAAAATATATCAGAATTTAATGCAAATTCAAATTTTCGTTACAATTTATGTAAAAAAAACTCTTGTCATCAATTCAGCTAGAAGTCGAAACAAAATTATTGCCAAATTACCCTATTATTAATTAGTCTGCTTACGAATTTTATAAAGATTCACGTCTTCTAAAATCTGAATATTTTTTTAAATATTACATTCTTATAACATTATTTGGGTATTGTAAATAGTATCAAATTTTTAAATACTATTTCACGAAGTAGTTTTTTAAAGATGTATTAACATATTTTGATGGTTTACTGCAACTATTATTTCTTTATTGTGTTTGCAAAAATTCAGATAGGATATCTTTTTTTATTTACCTTCAATTTTCAACTCTATTTTTGCTGTTTTTTCTTCTATTGAATACAGTTTATGTATATTTTAATTATATTTCTGATTTTACCATTTTCATAACTCTGGGATAATGCTTTACTTACAATTTCTTTTTTTAAATCACATTTATTCTTAAAGCATGTCTTAATTTGAACGTTTACAAACATAATGTTTTATTTTACAATTTTTCTGCTATATTCTTCAGCGTTTTAATACCACCATAATTTAATGTTTTTTTTCTGTAAAATATCTGATGTATGCTAACACCCGTTTCTTCTACTTAGTTATATTTGTAAGAATTCTGGTAGAACAGATGTTTAATTCTCAGCAACTTTGTGTGCATGTTCTCTCTTTTACATGCCAGAACTTTTAACAAAACTTTATTTTTCTACATGAAAGTAATCTTATACTTCTATATGTATGAAAAGCAGAAAAGTTTTTCCTAGTTCTGGATTTAAATACGATAAAAGATATTTTCCTATTTATGTTGAATAATGAGAGATTAAAAAATTAATGATAAACCATGTCTTTTTTGGATTTGTTTTCTAATACTCGATACGAAAAAATAAAAAATAAAAAAATTTTAATTGAAGGAAAATACTGAATGTTCTATCCTGAACTGAAAAAAGAAAAATATTTTTATCAGTAGGCCTATTTTACCTTGACGTACTGGAGTATCTACATGTGACATCCTCTTCATCGATCTACAGATTTCCCAACTTTAAACTTACGTTTTAAATTGAAAAATACTTCCAGATATTATGTTTTATAAATATATTGCTTTGAGGTACTTAAGATAAATATCTGTCTCAAAATATGTATTAAAAATACATAAAAATTCTTGGAAAAATGATGCTATAATCTTTCCTAAATACAGATTTAGGATGCTTCTTATTACGAGAACGTAAAAACCACTTTGAAATAATTTAAAGATTTTTTGCTTGCTATTTTCATAAAGAAAATAAATCTTAGTCAGGAATATCGGAAACAAATTGAACTGTTTTTTAGTATAAGTTATAACAGATATCACTATGTAATTGAAAAATTCCTAAACATGGCCCCGTGCAAAGTTTCAAATCATACCACTCATCAAAAAAACATTCTTATCCTTTTAAATATAGGAAACAGCAGAGAAATATAACGAAAGGTGTCAGAAGAGAGGGGTCCACTTTGAATGATGTAACTTTTTCTTTTCGCCGCATATATTAAGGCAAACGTAAAGGTACTAATATACCAAACGTATGACATTCCATGCCGACCAAGAACTGGTTAAAATTAGCCGACTGATGAGAGGATTATTCTCATCTGGGCACCTGATGGAAAGGGAAAGAGAGGCTTCCAAAATTAACTTGGGAGTATATGGTGGAGGGGTTCACGGTACCATTCTATGATGGAGTTTCTACGGGACACTTATACGCACTACATAACGAGTTAGTACCTGAAAAATAAACCAGAAGAAAAGGCAATAAAATAGTATATCATTTGATGTGGTGACGTATAATGAAGTACGCGTTATGACCATAACCTGATTTTTTTTAATAAATTTAAATTAAATTTGACTTTTTGC
Organism: Pardosa pseudoannulata; assembly: GCA_032207245.1. Taxonomy (NCBI): domain Eukaryota; kingdom Metazoa; phylum Arthropoda; class Arachnida; order Araneae; family Lycosidae; genus Pardosa; species Pardosa pseudoannulata. The sequence goes on from CM063501.1 coordinate 172,598,778, forward strand.
CAACTTATATTTTAAATCTTAAAGTAAAAATAAACGAAATAGACGTTTTAAAAAGAAGAAGTCTTTATGGAATTAATTACATTTATTGAAACCAGACGTTAAATTGAAATTATGAACATTTAAAATTATAAAAATTATATTTAAAAAAAAAAGCAAAGGAGAAAATAAAATAAAAAAATGTCACTTTTTGTGACTGCGAAACGAAACTATGGAAGACTGAGCTTCAGATTATTATTATCTCCGAGGGTAGTAGGTGTCTCCTTAGCATCCATCTTAGCTGCTAGGCATCAAGTCTGCAAGTGAATGTGTAGCTTGTGTCTGGTGGGCTGATAACGGAAACTGTGTCTTTTCCATCAACATTCCACTTGCCTGGCGGCACGGTGGAACAGCACCAAGCGCAGCACTAAATACACGCCAATTTGTGGAATAGGGATATGTCATATCATAAAAAGGGTGAATTTATAGAGCTATTGCATCGCGGCGCTTGCCAAGGAGAATGCCAAGTGACGCTCTTAGTATGCTTGAAATTCTAGATCGGCTTATGCTATAAAAAAAGTGACTCTTCATCTCACCAACGTGATAATTGGGAACTTGGCAGATAAGATACAAACAAGGTATTTTTGTTTCAGTGAAGCGTCATAGAATTAAAATAAACTAAATGGAACGTTATGACAGGGTCATTTGAGAGAGACACCAACTTGGATGGCCAAGTTGGACAAGAGCAAGAGATGCCGCTATCAATAGAAAGGTGGACGATGAATATTGCAGCCTCATGGGACCACCAGGAGTTAGGAGTCGCGAGGTAAGGCAAACTACCGCGTCTCATTGATTCAAAGTTAAGGATACAAGAAAGTAATTGCTAGATTGACATTGGTTGGAGTTTGGAAAGTTAATGGTTATAAGTTTTCACGTGTATTTGTTTGAATATACATTTTACATAATAAAGAAATTATTTTTTTAAATAGGATAAAAGAAAAAGGATTATTAAATGTATAAATATGTGGTGTTTTACTGCCTTATAGCCGGTTAAAACTCTGTGCTATTATACGATAAACCAACTTAAGAAGCAATTCTCATAATTGTTATATCTTTCACTTTATGTATTTAATTAGTTCTTTTTTAATTCCCTTTCACGAGAAAAAAGAAAAGAAAATGTGACAACCACTGTGATATTTAGGACACTTATCCCATTTTTTTTATTTAAATTAAATCTTGTCTTAGTTGTATAAATAGAAGGTGAAAGCAAATAGCTCTGGGGCACATTCAATATGCATCTAGATGGAAGGAAAGGCATGATGTGTTCGTATTCTAAAGAAAGATTATTCTAAGCAGCAGTTATCTAATAAAGTTTGCATTATTGTCCTGACAACTAGAAAATTAAATTTTATTTTATTTACATATCTCGAGGCTTTGGTATAATAAAATTTAAGCTTTCATTTTTGGAATATACAAATCTATTTTATTCCTCGTTTTATCCTTAAATATATCTTTTATAAAAATTTATAGTTGGTATAAGTAGAAAGTGAAAGCAAAAAATTCTAGGTATCTAATGATAGATTTTATATAATTAATAAATTATCACTGATTAATTTTATTTACTAGTAGAGAAGGAAAAAATATATATTACACTTATATAAAAATAATATATTTAATACATAATTAATGCGATATTTAACTACTGTTATAAATAATTAAAATTTTGCGAGTCTTCTACTAATCGATTTAAGAGCTATTTCAATTAATAGTTTTATTTTTAATGTATTTTTGATTAGTTCCTTTTCAATTTGAATTAAAAAGGAGATAGCAAAAGAGTTATGGCCAATGTGATATTTTACGACTATTATTGAATTTCTATTTTTTATTCAAATCAAATCCTGCCTTACCTTGTTTTATAAAAATAAAAGATGAGAGCAAATAGATCTGGTAAACCGATTATAGATTTTAAATAAGCGATAAATTATTACTGAATAGTATAATTGAAGAGGAGAAAAAATATTTTCTAAGATATAATAAAAACAATAATTTACTACTCTTATAGACATTCTAAATTATACGATGATATACTACTACACGAAAAGTGATTTAGCAGCAGTTTTCAATTATTGTTTTATCCTTTAATAAATTATTTTAACTATTTATTTTTAATTCCATTTAGTGGGAAAGCAAATAATTCTGGTTAGATCTGATATCTAATCATAGATTTTATTTAATTAATATATTATTACTGATTAATTTTATTTAGGAGTAGAGAAAGAAGAAATATATATTTATTTAAAAAATAATATATTTAATACATAATTAATGCGATAATTTACGAGTATTATAAATAATTAAAATTTTTCTAGTCTTCTACTAATCAATTTAAGAGCAATTTTAATTAATATTTATTATCTTATAATGTATTTTTGATTATTTCCTTTTCACTTCCAATTAAAAAATAGATATCAAAAGAATTATGCCCAATGGGATATTTTACGACTCCGGTTGGATTTCTATTTTTTATTCAAATCAAATCCTGCCTTACCTTATTTTATAAAAATAAAAAAGGAGGGCGAATAGTTCTGGTGAACCGATTGTAGATTTTAAATAAGCTATAAATTATTACTGAATTGTATTATTTAGGAGGAGAAAAAATATGTTTTAAAATATAATAAATGCAATATTTTACAACTTTTTTAGACATTCTAAATTATACGATGATAAACGAGTACACGAATAGTGATTTAGCAGCAGTTTTCAGTTATTGTTTTATCTTTTAATAAATGATTTTAACTATTTATTTTTTAATTCCATTTAGTGGGAAAACAAATAATTCTCTTTAGATCTGATATCTAATCATAGATTTTATATAATTAATAAATTATTACTGATTAAGTTCATATAGGAGTAGAGAAAAAAATAGTTACAATATATTTATATAAAAAATAATATATTTAATACATAATTAATGCTATATTTTACTACTATTATAAATAATTAAAATTTTGCGAGTCTTCTACTAATCGATTTAGCAGCAATTTCAATTATTAGTTTTATCTTTTAATGTATTTTTGATTAGCTTCTTTTCACTTCCAATTAAAAAGGAGATAGCTAAAGAATTGTGGACAATGTGATATTTTAAGACTCTTATAACTTTTCTATTTATTATTCAAATCAAATGCTGCATTACCTTGTTTTATAAAAATAAAAGATGAGAGCAAATACTTCTGGTAACTGATTGTAGATTTTATAAAAACGATAAATTATTACTAAATAGTATTATTCAGGAAGAGAAAAAATATTTTTAAGTTATAATAAATGCAATATTTTACTACTCTTATAGACATTCTAAATTATATGATGATATACGAGTACACGAATAGTGATTTAGCATCAGTTTTCAGTTATTGTTTTATTTTTTAATAACTGATTTTAACTATTTATTTTTAATTCACTTTATTCGGATAACCGAAATTTATTACAATCAATGGGATTTATTACAAATCTTAGTCTTACTGAATTTTCATTTAAATCATATTGTGTTTTATCGTATTGGTATAAAACTATGGTGAAAGCTAACAGTCTACTAAACGAATCCTATATTTTGGATATTTGATTATTTATTACTAAATAATTCTATTTAAGATAAGAAAATTAAAAAAAAAATTTTTCATATATATTGTCACCTTAATGTTAGCGAAAGAGACGAGGAACACAAATAAAGGAAAATCAAAGCTATTTATTTAGCACACAACAGAAGGATAACCAACTGAGAATTAAATTCAAACTGAGCTACTCGTTATTTTATACCAACGTAAAATATTCTGGAAAACCATTTCAGTAATTTAAAGAATATTCTAGTCCTTTCTAGACATAACGGAAATTAAAATAAATTAACCGTTTACCCGCCAATGTTCCAATAATGGAACATGATATTTAAAATAAAAAAATTCACACATAAAAAGAAAATCTTAATAATATCACTTTTACATACAATTTGACATGACAATATATAGTATTTTTACAGTAAGTTTTATTTATTTAGATAATTATTCATTTTTTTACAATTTTTTGAATTTTACTATATTTTGTCAATTTTACTCACCCTTACAATTAAATTTACCAAAATTCCAGTTTAAACGGAAAAAACGCAGTACTTTAAAATATATCTTCAGACAACATATTCGACTGGAATACAACAAAAGCAAAATTTTATTTTTAAATTTTAAAGGTAAAATTTACGTACTTATAGCTATGTTCCATTATTGGAACATTGGCATTTCTAGAGTTAATTTTTCATTTATGTGCAAAGCATTGCATGATATTGCAAACATTATTTTCTTTTGCCTTCTGATAAAAATAGCAACTTTTCTAAAGAAAATAAATAGATAAATCTGCAAATGAAAGCAATACTTCGAAAGGATTATAATATTGGCACTTGACATTGATATTCACTTTAGTAAAGTCCTAACGAAAGAAAGAAATTCTTGTTGATAAGGTGGATAAAAATGTGTCTATGTGGAGGGGCTTTCACCTGTACCTTTGAAGACAAGTGCAATTTCACATAAAAGGTGTCTTATTGCATATGTTTGCTGAAATAGTTATCTGTTTCTTTGATATACAGTTTTCCATGGACGACAGTGAAAAATGTGTATGCGTGCTATATATATGTTTCATTTATAAAGTTTTCATAAATTTAACAAGAATTTTTTGAATTTTACTATATTTTGTCAATTTACCCTCCCTTACAATTAAATTTACCAAATTTCCAGTTTAAAGGGAAAAAACGCAATACTTTAAAATGTGTTTTTATATAACATATCCTACCGGTATAAAACAAAAGCAAAATTTTATTTTTAAATTTTGAAGGTAAAATTTACGTATTTATGGCTATGTTCCATTATTGGAACATTGACGTTTTAAGGGTTCATTTTTTCATTTATGTACAAAACATTGTATGATATTGCAAACATTATTTTCTTTTGCATTCTGATAAGAATAGCAACTTTTCTAAAGAAAATAAATATATAAATCTGCAAATGAAAGCAATACTTCGAAAGGATTATAATACTGGAAAGGATTATAATATTGATGTTCACTTTAGTAAAGTTCTAACAATAGAAAGAAATTCTTTTTGATAAGGTGGCTAAAAATGTGTGAGGGGTGGGGCTTTCACCTGTGCCTTTGAAGACAAGTGCAATTTCCCATAAAGGTGTCTTATTGTATATGCTTGCTGAAATTGTTATTTGCTTCCTTTGATATACAGTTTTTCATGGACGACAGTAAAAAATGTGCATGCATGTTATATATATATATATATATATATATAATATATATATATATATATATATATATATATATATATATATATATATATATATATATATATATATATATATATATATATATATATATATATATATATATATATATATATATATATATATATATATATATATATATATATATATATATATGTTTAATTTATAAAATTTTCATAAATTTAACATCATGTCTGAAAGATGCCTTACAATACAAGATGATCTAGCCTTTCTAGAAACTCTTTCGGATTCTGATTGGAAAGATGTAGATATTTGCTAGTTAGAGCCCCGTGATCCTGGTAATATAACCGATGAAGAAGATATTGATAAAAATAATTTTGATGCTGTTATGTCATTCGATGTGTGTGGAATAATCGACATCATTTAAAAAAAAAAAGATGTAATATGAAGACAAACTTCAGAAACAGGGTCCAAGGGCCAAAAAGAAACGAAAAACAGAAAACCTTGTAGTAAAATGAAGAAAAAAGTGCAATTCGATAATCCGACAGAATTAGAAAAACCGGTACAAATATTGCATAAATTCTATAGTGTCATAATATTTATCAATTGTACCTTATTTAAAAATAAAAAAACAAAACAGTTAATATTAAGTAGATAATATAATTATTAGACATTACATTAACCATTTTCTTGAGCTTTTAAAAATATGCAAAAAATAACCATGTAACACGCCAATGTTCCAATAATGGAACATGTCTAAAAACACTCTAAAATTTTTTCACCTAATTTTAAAACTTTATTGTATTTATATTATCTTAATTTATATAACAAATAAATTTCAAGTAATTGGGACTATTCCTTCTTGATTCCGCTTTTAAATGGTTAAAAGAGCTTCAACATACCTGCTGGGTTTTGATCCGAAGACTTCCCGAAATGCAGTCTGATGTTATGACCACTCGGCCTTAAAGAATATAACCACAGTCGTTATAAGCTGCAATATAACAAATGCAATATTTTACTACTCTTATATTTCTCTAAAATTTTCTGAGTTCACGGCAAAGCACAATTTTCTTTTTTTGTTTTATATTTTAATATATGTTTTTAATTAGTCTTTTTTAGTTCTATTCAATGAGAGAATAACAAGAAAATATAAGCAATCTGATATTTTATGATTATTTAAAGCTTTGCTGAATTTATTTAAATCAAATCCTGTCTTGCCTTATTGGTATAAATAGAAGGGGAGAGCAAATAGCTCTAGGTCACGTTTTTATATGCATTTAGATGAAAGGGGAGGCGTGATGTAATCCATGTTCTAAAAAAGAATTATTCTAAGCAGCAGTTATCTTATAAAGTTTGAATTATTGCCTTGACAACCAGAAAATTAAGTTTTATTTTATTTACATATCTTGACGGTTTGGTACAATGAAATTTACATTTTTATTTCTCGAATAGAAGAAGCTATGTTTTTCGTTTGTTTGTTCTCCCAAAATGGGTTTAATCGAAATTTGAAATTAAAATACAAACATTATTTAGCTGCTTATAATTAAATAATAAAAAAAATTAAAGTAATATGAGAACATAACGACTACATAGGTTTGATATTAGGAAAAAAAAAGTCAATTTTTAGGTGTTTTTACGCATTATTGTTTAACTTATAAGTTTTAAATAACTAATAATTTTTACAAACAATTTTATTTATTTAGGAAATTTTACAAATCTTATGAAATTATCTCGCATAGTTGAACACTGAAAAGTTCTATAATAATTAATATAGAAGAAATTGCAATTATATGTACTTTCCGCTATGTAAGGTTTAAAACAGTGAAACAGTGAAATTTTATTTATTTAGGAAATTTTACAAATCTTATGAAATTATCTCTCTTAGTTGAACCCTGAAAAATTTTATAATAATTAATATAGAAGAAATTACAATTATATGTACTTTCCAATATGTAAGGTTTAAGACAGTGAAACAATGACAATTTTAATTAATTAGGAAATTTTACAAATCTTATGAAATTGTCTCGCTTAGTTGAACACTGAAAAATTCTATAATAATTAATATAGAAGAAATTACAATTATATGTACTTTCCAATATGTAAGGTTTAAAGCATTGACTCAGTAAAATGTACTGTTGTGTTAGTTATAAAATGAATTACGGTTATACATTTAAATAATTCTTTAAAAAATTATACTTCATAACAAAACAGTCGATATTTTAGGACTTTTGAATTTATGTCCGTATTTTTTATTTTAAAATTTTTATTTTCGTTTCAAAATAAAACGTCGATTTCTTTTTATTTTCGTTTTAAAATAAAATATCAAATTTTTAAAAAATGATGTAAATATTTTTATTTCGAGTTTTTAAAAAGAAAAAAAATATGCAATATCTTAGATAATTTTTTTTTTCATAACGTGGTATATTTCGCTTGCATAATTTTTTAAAAGTGCCGCGACTGGATGGATTTTTGGTTTCCTCATAGATAAACATGAAACGAGGAGAAACCCACATGGTAGATTTAGAACCACCTTAATATTATTTAAATTATTTAATTTTTAAGACTTACTCGTTATAATTTTCTGGTCTTTAAATTTTTAACTTTTATGTGTGTACAAAAAATATATATTACTAATTCATTCCACGCATACAGTACTCAATGTATCATATACAATTCATATATATGTATAATTGCAGATGATACCTATTTTCAATATACATGACATAGTGTAAAGATGAAGAATGTTCTTTTAATATTACTTTAATTTAAATGTTATATTTTTGATAACAAATCTTATGACTTTAATATAATCTATAAATATTTCCAGAATTCTTCTGTATTAATATTTATACAATTTTCGTTATAATCAATAAAAACGTTTTTTTAAAGCCGGTTTAATTTAAATATTAAGGTATATTTTCCACAAGAAACCTTATGACTTTATTATAACTTATAAATATTTCCAAAATTCTTCAGTATTAATATTTATACATTTTTCGTTATAATCAATAAAAATGTTTTTTAAGTCTTCATATCATTTTAAACAGATATGAAATGTCCCACAAATGTTCATTTAATTTCATAACAAATCTATTAAAATTTATTTTACTTTAATGTAACTTTTCAATATTTTCAAAATATCCTGTGTTATTTGTTCTATGTATTTAGTTGCAATCAATTAATAAAGATTATTTCACTCTTAGATTTTATGATTTACTCTTGACTTGATAAATGTTTTATTAATTTTATATGCCTCCAGTTTTTTAAATGGAAATAAGAAGGTATCCTAGGAGTACATGGTACTTCAGTAGGCAATAGAATCGATCTTGTAACCGGAAGATTTTCGAGTTCGAGGCTCAAGTCGGTCAAAGAACTAGTTTCTTTATCCATGACGGCTGCGTTGAATAAAATAAGTTCGTAATCACAATCGCTTTTAATTACCCGAACGATGCATCTGGGGGCGGCAGACTAAGCCTAGTTAAATTCTGCTTTGTACATGGTTCTAAATTACAAAGTCCCACTCTCTTTGTGTTGTCTTATGGAGTAATGTTGGACCTCATATATTAAAGAATATATATACAGAAAACAGGGAAGGGCCCGTAGAGGTAATGTAAACACGTATAAAAAAGAAGTGATAGCCCAGGATATTGTTAGAAAAAAAATCTTCACAGCCTCTTGCTCAGATTCAGCTAATTCATTCCTTTTTCAAGTTGTATTCTAATTTTGTTTTATTAATTATTAATTATGTAATCTTCAGACATAGACTTTTAAAAATTCCTTGCATAATATATATTTGAAGTATATGCTAATACGTAGGTATTACTTAATCTTTCATTATGTTTTAGGTTATATTTTCTATTAAACAAATATTTGCAAATGTCGTGGAACATTAGTTCAACCTATATTATTCTTAAAAGGAGATGTGATTTATAGTTCCCGCACAATGAGATGACTACCGTAAAACATACCCAATAACATTAAAAACAGACGAAGTGTTTGTAGGATCGCCGAGCGGTTGCAAGGTCCTAATTCTGTTGTCTTGTCATTCCCAAATCACTTTGGGTATGACATAGCATGATCTCAGAAAAAATAAAGCAGCCTTGATGATGCAAGAAACGAGACGCGATTTGATGTTTAAGTATAAACAAAAAGTTATTTATTTACAAAGAAAATTCATTGATGAAATCTATGTTATAGATGTGACTTTCATCCAATACAGAGAAAACAAATCAAACCACTCCGACAAAGTCGGAGTATATCTCTCCAAGAAAAACTACCTATTCGTCTCAAAAGCTCAGACGAAAGTGAGTATCGCTTCTTCTTCTTCCATCAGGAAACTTCGGTTTTAGGGGAAATCCCCCCCCATTTTTGACATTCGTCTTTGGGGTTATCGAAAAGCCCTTGGCGCCTGGCTAACTTGGTAAAACAACGAATCTTTTCTTTCTTTGTTGGTCCTCTCACAAACGCTCCTCTTCACAACTTCCAAAAATCCGGGTAACAAGAAGACCATTACTGATACAAAAATGCCGTTTCCAATTGTTCGGTATTTGCAATGTTCGGCGTTTTACAATACCCAATAGTTCGATTTTACAAACACTCGTCTTAAACACCGACAGAGATGGAGGTGACACTTACAGTGTTCTAGTAGCAGGTGTCGATCAATCAGCCAGTGACTCATGTAAGAAGATTTCCCTGCTTAATAGAGCGAGATCACTCTGGTTTTATTCTTCGATTTCAGTTTCATTTTTTTTGTCTATATGTTGTTTCCTTAATCCCTTGCCTATCACGCCCTGAGTTTGGCAACTCAAAAGCGCCAATTTTGGATTTATTCAACTTAAATAAAATTGTAGTAACATTTAGATGATAGTAGTTAGATAATTTTGGATTTAGTCAACCTAAATAACAAAGGAAAACATTTTGATGATAATAATTAACAAAATTAAAGGAAAAAAATCCGTTTTTGGCACATTTTTCTCAAATATATTATATCATAGGCAAGGGAACATGACCAATAAATATCTGCAAATTTGGCATTCTGCGATATTCCAATAAATATAAAATTTGACTTTCTGCAACTCTTATTGCATTCACCACAAACCAATAGGTGGTGGTGAATGAGATAAGTGCAAATTATTCCGCAATTAAAACAATAATCTTTACTTAGATCATTCTGAGAAAAAGTGACTTAGAATGCAAACTATTCGGATATTTTTTGTTAAAATATACCGCATCAAGTAAAGTACCTATTTCTAATAAAAAATATCAGCTATACAACGCCGTTTATTTATTTGAATTTTTACCTGACTAGTAATCCTTGACTTAAAAATCCACATGTATTGGAATTGGATATTTTTCTTCGGTATTTTTCCCTTTGAGGTAAATATTAGCATTAAATATTTTTCACTTTAAAAGCAATATTTGCATTTCAAAGATTTTGTTATCATACACAATCGCGCCGGTAGCAAATCCAAGAGTTGCACATCCATCTATAAAGAGTTACATATATTTTTTTTAGAATGCATTGCTTTGTGAATAATAAATGCATTTCTCTGTAGCTTTAGTAAAAGTGAATAAATATATTCATGAGAGACATCTTAAGAATGTTCGTCTGACTTTCAAAAATTGAAACTAATATATATTTGAAGTTGTTTGTCTGTTTTTGCCTTCGACGGAAATAAAGTGACGTTCAATATCTGGACAATTCTAGTTCTTCAGTAATAACTAAAACGTGAAAATGTTTAAAAGTTATTCTTTTTTATTTGTTGGCATGAAATTTCATTTCCGCCCCCGATTATTTTGTTTTATTATTCATCAGTTTTACTGTAAATCAATATTTTTATTATTTACTAGCAGCTTCGAGCCCTTTCATTGGTTTGGTTTGGAACGCTGTGGTCTACTTTTTTGTAAGGGCTAGTGAGACCGGGACCTACTGCTTAAAGCTTTGTACTACCTGTAACCAGCCACCCACACGAAGTCGGGTGTATGGTGTTGAATTGTTGGTTCGGTCTGACCGTCCGGCAACAATGCACTAAGCAAGGGCTAAGTCAGAATTCCGACTATAAAATTTAAAATAACATAAAAAATGTAGGCAATCTAGACAAATAAGTACAACCAATGCAGTTTCCGGAAGTACGAGGGATACTCCGGAGGATTCCTGCCCAGGTTAAAAGTCCGGTTGATCCGGTGTACTACATGAAAATTTCTGACATGAGAGCAGGTGTTGGTGAGGGAAGCAATAACTGCACAGGGCAGTTGTGATGGCCATTAGTGAAGGGGTACTTAGACCCTTGTGGTTTTAGGTTAAAATCTTCATGGCCGCAAGATGTCGCATTGATTAGCGGTGAGCCTGTAAACTAAGCTCCTGGCCTTCCTTATCAGTACCGGGTTTTTTATAAGGCTCTCTGGCCAGAGTTACTTGGATATATTAGAGGGTTACTTAAAATGCACAGCTTAAAGACGATTCCGAACGGCTACGAGCACCCATACCTCAGTGGCACACAATCATAACAACTCGGGCACCGAAGATCAGCGCCCAAACCATTTGGCCATCTTTCGGTCCCAGTCTTTGTAAATTTGTTTATTTATAGATATAATTTAAACACATTGATTTCGGAGAAGTATTTATTTTAAAATATGAAGTGAAAGACATTAAGACATTAAGAAATTAAGAAACCCACATTTTAATGCATTCAGTATTTTTTGCGCAATGTACTGACATATATAAATCCAAGCCTTTATTATAGAATTCTATATGAACAATGTGTGTCTTACAATCATTAGCTAACGTAGCTCAACCTGAAAATTACTAAAATCACTAAATACAAAAACACCAATATGAATTCCAAGAACAAAAAAAAACAACTTAAATTTGTAAGTGAAATTTAAGAAGATGAAGAAATTGTGAAGAAAAACAGACTAGTTTACTACCAAATTTGCAGACAAAATTAAATTTAATAAAATTCCCACAAGTAAAAATAGTCCTATTTACAAGTTTCTTAGCAAATTGTTATAAACTATGTATTATATTTTAAAATATAAATACCTTTAACATAGAATTTAATGTTTTTTTAACTTTAAATTAAGAAGAAGCAGACGTGTAATAATTCCATCATTAAACTACACAGTTTCAATTATGCAAGTATTAAATTAGAAAAATGTTAAATATTTGATGAGATGATAAATTATTAAATTATTTTTAAAATATTCCTTCCTTTTCTGGAGAAGAGCGTATGATAAATTTGCAACCTCTATCCAAAAAATGTAAAGATAAATTTTATATATTTCTTGAAAAACTAACTGTAATTTGTAAATGCGTTTCCTTACAAACTATAAAACGTGAAAAGAATTCATAAAAAGTACTAGAAAGGGAATTATAAGAAAAATAAAATACTAAAGAGATTCAGATGAAAATTAAACATAAAGAAACATTTTGAATTATTTTAAGCATTTGTTTGTAATACATTTAGTGTGATCTGTACAATATAAACCAATTTATACTATTATTTTCCATTTGTTGGTAGTTTAAGAAAAATAGAAATTTCGATAAAGCACATCCCCTATATAATAATAACCTAAGTTGTATGTTCATCTGTCCGTCTGCCCGCGAATTTATGAAGCGGTTGTACCTAGAATGGATACAGGCATCCATACTGGTTTTTTAATAAGTTAAGGTTAGAAAAATTCAATATCCAAACCATCGATATCCAAACCATCCCCCGTTTCCGAGCGTTTAATGCTATTATTTCAAGCCTCATTCTCCCTCTTATTCTATACTAAATTCATTCTTGATAGGATGGCAAGGGCAAGCCATAATATTTAAATTTCTGGACTGTTTTTACTCGACACTCATATATTCTAATTAGTTCCTTCACCATCTGTAGGCGTGGCACGATCGGTAGAGTTTCTGCCCGTACTTCTTGGGTTGACAGTTTAGTCTCCGACGCAGCCAAACGTTTCTAAATGTCTAATTAATTTAATATTTCTCATTCCTAAAGTTGTTTTATTATTTTTAAAATAAATTTTTACTATTTTTTCAACTTTTTATGATTTTTATTGTTTTTATTTTATTAAATTCACGTACTGTTGTACGGACCTCCCTGGCCACATAAACTTTCATGTTTTGTATCCTTAAACTTTCTTCTCCTAATGTAATAATAGAAGAAGGTATCTGTCCGTCTCTCCTGAAATTTATAAAGCGGTTGCACGTGGAATGGATAAAGCATCCATATTGGATTCTTGGTGAGCTAGGGTTAGAAAAATTGAAAGCGAGTAAAGTTTATCTTTTCCTAAAATATAGATCCGATTCTAAAATAAATTGGTATGAATAAGTTTCGTATCACAGCGAAAAAGAGTGTCATCTTTAAAACGTTTGAAATAAACCCCATCCCCCTCTTTGAGCTTTTAATGCCATTATATCAAGACATATTTTAAGAGCAGGTGATTAATTTTATCAATTTATCACATAATGAATAGTTATAAATAACAATTTTTTTCTAGCATTTTGACGTCATTCCTTTAATCATCTCATTTAATCATTTATTTTAGATTATTTAAATATCTTCTGCATTATTTATATATGTTTTATCATTAAACTTAGATATTACGTAAATACTTTTCTTTTATATTTGGCTTAAATAACAGATTAGTTACATATGTGATAATTTTAATCCATTATTTATGTTGAAAGATAATTCTCAGGCAAAAATCAAACAATTTTTTTTTACCTGCCTCATTAGGTACT
>CM063501.1:172617778-172637778 GCA_032207245.1 Pardosa pseudoannulata
AATATAGAGAAATAATTCGTAGAATATCTCCATCAAGTTGAAGTGAAATTGAAGGCTATATTTACCTCAGCGTTAACAGTTTATTTTTTTGAATGAGATTTATTTTTCTAAATCACATCCAACTTTATTAGAAAAAATATTTTTTTATGATTTATTTTCCATAATACTTAATTATACTAAGTAGTAAAATATTAAAACATATTATTCTTTATTATTTTTATCTTCCTAACTTCTAATTAAGAAATACGTAGAAAGAAGTTATTTATGTAAATTTTGTAAAATATTCTTTATTAAGAAATTGAAAAAAGAAAAAGCCCAATAAGAAACAAAAAATAATGAAACGTTTGAGGTTGATGGAGATTTAACGTTATGTTAATAATAGATTCCAACTCCGTAAACATTATTCGTAAATCTCCACGTTTAGTGATGTTTCATTACTGATACAGTCAAATAGCTATTGCATTGAACGCACGTTCAGAGAAACACTATAAAGGAAATTAAATAAATTCAATAAATATTCACATTTCTCTACTTTTGGTTAGGGCTATTTCAATTTTAACATTATATTAATACATGGGTCTTATTCCATTAACTTCACTCATGAATCTCCATGTTTAGTAGCTTTTTTTCTGATACAGTCAAGTAGCTATTGCAGGTTCAGCCAAATACGATAAAGGAAATCCAATAAAAATTCTGTACTGATGGTTGAGTCTGGTGGAGTTTTATCATTATTTTAATACCAGGTTCCAAATCCATTAACACCATTTGTAAACCTTCACATTCAGCGATGTTCCTTTTAATACACAGTCAACTAGCTACTGTACTAAACACACGTTCAGAGAAACACAATAAAGGAAATCCAATGAGAACTTCTGTAATCAAACCTTGAATTGGCCAAGCGGCCCTGTTGTAATTCAGGAAATTTATTGTTAAAATTATATCGTATTTATTAGGGTAAATACAATATTTATTAATATACGATTGATTTTTTAATTATTTTTATAGGTATATATATTTTTATAAATATTTTGCATTCTGGCTTCTTGACTATCTTATGCCCCCCCCCTTTATCCTTGAACTCGCTTTTGTCCCCTATAGAAATCTTCACCCACTGGGAACCTACAGAAACTTAATGTTTTAATCTAGGTCAACCATGCTCTGAACCATGAAGGCTACAGGAAGCATCGTAGCATGGTTAGCCCTCGTGCAGAGAAGATTTTACTGTAGACCTCTAGATGATATCTGAAACATATTGCATTTTAAACAAGACATAGCATGACTGAGGATTATTCAGCCTTTTTTAGGTAGATGCTTGAGGGGCATAGCAGTGTAGAATTAATATAATCTCTACTTTCAAAACACATACATAAAAAACGAATAGATTCAGGAACCTAATTCTACTCCTACAATGAATAATAATGCCAACAAATTCCCATTGATTCAGGCAGAAATACTTCTATTACGGTGGTCGTTTTTGAAGCCGTTCACCGGACTATCAGAAAAAAGTAGGTTGGACTCTTTTTTTCCGTACCATAATTTCGGTATTTGAAACTCGCTAGTGGCATGGGAATGTTCAAAAACAGCTAAGCAGTAGTTCATGGTATGACTCGCCCTCATATAGCAATGGTATGAGAGTAGAGTGCCAATTGGAATCAGATACATATTGTATTCGAAAACTAACCATAAGTGTGGAATATTCCACCAGCTTTTGTGGATGTCGTAATGATAGTATTACAATGGATAATAACGCAAATGAACTTACATTGAATCAGCCAGAAAATCTTGAAATACAGATGCAGTTTTTGAAGCTGTGGGCAAACCTATCCCAAAATAGGTTGGCCACTACTTTTTCCTATCGTAATTTTGGTGTTTGCAGCTCACTACTAACATGAAGACCTCCAGAAAAGGCTTTAAGCAGTAGGTCCTGGTATAATTATCTCTAATATAGCATATGTTTGACTATAGAGCTTCAAGTGCAATCAGAGATATTTTATTTTACACATGAAGAGTCATGTCTGTGGAATATTCCTCCAGCTTTTGTGGCTGTCTTGAGTGTTCAATAGTGGTGCTATAACTCACTCTCTTAAGGAACAGGGTATCTTACAAATGGGTATAAATCTAATGTTCCTGTTAACTATGTAAGAAATCCGCACATATCCACAATTCCGAAATTGAAACACCATAAACAAGACAAATATTTTTAATAGTAGAGAGCTGTATTAGGCTAGTCTAAGATTAACCAATTTTAAAATATTGCAGAAATATTGGGAAATCAAAAATGCTTTTAATGTTTTTAAAATATATTTTTGATCGGTAAGGCAGAAATGTTTTAATAAATCATGTTAGTCCAAAATAAGGTATCTATTGCAAATGAATGAATTGCAAAAATAAATAACTCAGTATCCAAGCGAATAATTAAGAAAAAAATAAAGTGCGTGACCAATGTGGAGAGAATTGTTCGACTGTTCACATATAATCCTTTTGCTGAATAACTGATTTAGAAATGTTTGCTGAATAATTGCTTTAGGAATCGAACAATGAGAAAATCTATTGAATTCAGGGAATGAAAAATTACTGATCTCATAAAAGGAAAGTAACTGAGTTTTTGGCACACAATAAAATATAATATATATTTCTATAGGGTAAGTACATTAAATTGACTGAACTTTATATTACTGTTTTACGAAAAAGCTGAAAAAATAGAAATTTAAAGAAAATTAAGTTTTAGTAATATTAACCGAATGCTACTAAGCAATAATTTTTTACCGTGAAAAAAATTGCAATTACCAATAAAACTATTTTTTGATATTTGTGTTAAGTAGTCTGCGTTCTAGTACTGTGGTTACAATAGCTTGTGTCAAAAGGTTTCAAAGAGACAATGAATAGGGGAACTGGGAATATATTAAACATTTCATCAAGGAAGCAATTTTCGTTATTCTGTTGTCAACTACGAAACCATGATCCGCTATAGCTCAATCGGCAAAGGCAAAGAGTGCAAAACTTAATAGGGGGTTATGTGAAATTTGCTTGTGCCGTCCAAATATCCAAGGTGTTCATTTATAGCGGCTAGAGCACGTAAAATAAGTTCGTGATGGCAATATCCTTCAAGTTTGGAAAGAATATCTCTGGAGGTGGTAGGACAAGCACGAGTCTTTTCCTCTGCCCATATGTTTAATTACAAAGACACAGGGGAGGGGGGACATTGTTTTTGCTTTCATAGCATTACAAGTGTCTTGTGGGTGGTGTTCACTGAGTAACAGCTTCGCAGTCATGTTTGGCATGTAGATATCTATTTGTGTTTCCTGCTGAATTCGAAAAAAATAGAAACTAGCACATTAATTGAGGTGATTTAATTTGGAACTATTAAGATGGGTCTGTCCTTTGTCCCAATAATGGAACGAGATTTGTAGATCACAATGTGTTACTTTTTTAAATGTTGATACAAGGCATATGCAGTAAATTTATTCAACTTTTTAGACATAAGAAAGGCAAATTATTTTTTAATAAATTAAGAATTTACGTAAGTAAGACAAACAGTATTGTGTATAAAACTGAATACAAAAAAGGCACTGATTGAGAAAATAACTGAAATTTTATTTTTTTCTCGGATTTGCTTACAAAAATACAATTTTCATACAAGATTTCAACTGGATGGTGACAAGAGGAATTGAGCCGGATATTGGTGGCTCTTATCAGAGGAAAGGTGAAAGTTAGCCAGGTGGTAGTGGCTTTGTAAAAAGAAAGTCACATAGCTTGATGGCAGCGGTTCTTGTATAATATAGAAAGATAAAAATTAGCCGGATGGTAGTGACACAGTCAGGAAGTAGAATAATAAGTGAGCTTGATGATATTAAATTTCATAGGAGAAATCATCTTGAATTTCACAGATGAAAGTTTGTCGGATGTGAGTGCTTTTTATGATAAAGTCAAAAAGAATCGATTACTTAGATAAAATTTGATCTTCTTGATGTTGCAGTCCTTGTGAATGTGGAAATTTTAATTTTATTCATGAGATATTTTTTGCATATTTACTTTTTGCAGAGACTTGAGTTGAACTTTAAAAAATTACTTCTCTATTCATTAAATATCTTCATTTAATTTTGATGATGTGTAAGCGTAATAAATGTTTGTCTTTTGTACTGGGAATAAAACAACAGAAAAATAGTTTTTTTACACGTCTTTAAAATTCGCTCGATGAGGTTTAGGAAGGTACAAGAATAAGAGAGCTTGGTGATATTAAATTTCGTAGAAAGTAGACAGGTGAAAGCTATTTGGATGTTAGTGGTGGCTTTGTTAGGAGAAAGACAGGAAGAATCGATTACTCTGATGGCATTTAATCTTCTTCATATTACAGTTCTTGTGAGTACTGAAATTCAGATTTTATACATGGAATTTTTTCTTCACACATTTACTTCTAGAGACATAAATTTAATTTTAAAAGTTTACTTCTTTATTCATTAAATAACTTCATTCAATTTTGATGATGTGAAGAGTGATGAATGTTTAGTCCTTTGTACTGGCGATAAAGTAACCGAAAAATAGTCTTTTCACACGTCTTTTAAAGCTCGCTTGATAACGTTAAAGAAGGTTAAAGAATAAAAGAGCTTGGTGATATTAAATTTTATAGAAGGTAGACAGATGAAAGCTATTTGAATGTTAGTGATGACTTTGTTAGGAGAAAGACAGGAAGAATCGATAACTCTGATGGCATTTAATCTTCTTGATATTACAGTTCTTGTGAGTACTGAAAGTCATATTTTATACATGGAATTTTTTCTTCACACATCTACTTCTAGAAGAGACATAAGTTGAATTTAAAACAAAAAATACTTCTTTATTCATTAAATATCTTCATTCAATTTTGATGATGTGAAGAATGATGAATGTTTAGTCCTTTGTACTTTTGGATGTTTAGTCCTTTGTGCAATAAAACAACCGAAAAATAATTTTTTACACGTTTTTTAAAGCCTGCTCGAGGTTTCGAATTAGAGGCAGGTTTCGATAATACTACAGGAGCCTCAGTTATCACTGGCTGAACTTTCATAACGCTGTCCATTTTAATTTCATAGAAGAAATCATCTTGAATATCACAGATGAAAGTTTGTCGGATGTCAATGCTTTTTATGAGAAAGTCAAAAAGAATCAATTAATTAGATGGTATTTAATCGTCTTGATGTTGTAGTCATTGTAGATGTTGAAATTTTAATTTTATTCTTGAGATATTTTTCGATATTTACTTCTAGCAGAGACTTGAGTTGAACTTTAAAAAAATTACTTCTCTATTTATTAAATGTCTTCATTCAATTTTGATGATGTAAAGCATAATAAATGTTTAGTGTTTTGTACTGGCATTAAAACAACCGAAAAATAGTTTTTTTGCACGTTTTTTAAAGCTTGCTCGAAGTTTTGAATTCGAGGCAGGTTTCGATAATACTACAGGGGCCGCAGTTATCACTTGCTGAGCTTTCATGGCACTGTCCATTTTAATTTTAAAAGCAACAAATCGTACTTGAAACTGAACGCAATCATCCAAAAACCTGTCCATATAAATGTAAGTGGGATTTTTAATTTTAGGCTTTTATGGTTTCCTCGGAGGCTTACGGGGATGGCCTTTCGCCAGTACATACATGGTTTCAGAAGTTTCACTTGCAGTTTCAAATATAGTGGCATCAGGCAAGAATGATTTCCTAGGGGGCTTGCGTGGATGTCCCCTGGCCAGTACATAGATGTTGTCGGAACAGTCCGATGCTGTATCATATACAGTACAGCTATCAGCTTCCATATTATTTTGTTTCTTCAAAAGTTTGCACTAGAAATTATTCTCTTCAACTTTATATGATCAGCAAGTAGATCAATTTTATTGGATGCTTTTCTTTTATCCAAATTGGAAATAAACAAAATCAACCTTTCAAGTAAATAGCAAATTTTTTTATCGAGCGCTTAAACCGTCAAGAAAAATCTTTTAGTTTAAAATGGCGTCTATAGAACATCCTTTGTTGCAGAGACTCTCTTTTGCAACAGTGTGGTAAATGCCAGTGTTTCATTTATTAGAGCTATAAAAGTTCCTTCACTGTTATTTTCAACAATTCAATTTTTCAAAACATTGTGCACACAACAATGATAATAATTGCATTTTTACTGTATATGGGTTTTTGTGTGTGCTCATTAAAGAAGCATAGAAATGAATTAAAATACCTTTATATACGAAAATACAGCCATTTGGGCTAAATCCCAGTTCAGGGGGATCGCCGTACCAAGTTCAGTGAGCACGCCAAGCGTGAGCTATGTCTCCAAATTCTAGAACCAAGTTTTCCGGCAAACATTGATCTTTTTTTACTTCCTATTTCTTTATAAATTTGTTTTCATTTTAACAAATTTCAAACCTTTTTTTGTTCAAAATATTCTTTGAAATTGGCTATAAACTTAACGAAGCACAAATTGTAAACATTACTTGGTGACAATTTGGGGATCAAAGCCAAAACATGGCGCCTGGCCCCCGAAACTGGGATTCTACCGCTATTTGATACAGCTCAACTGTTCTTAATATCCGATTTTTTTATAATTTCGTAACTGTAGTAATATTAAAGAGTATCACCTTTATAAAATATAGTACATTTCTTTCATAATGTTTAAAAAGAAAGCTGGAGATGTAGTGACAGTGAAAATAGCAAATAATAAGTGTTTAAACACTTCTAGTTTTTAGAATTATTTAATGTCAAGAAATCACACCATAAATATTTCAGAACATTAAACAAAATTATTCTTAAGTATCTAATATCTATTATTTGCAGCAATATCCATTTAGAAAAGAGCAAATTCCATAGATTTTTTAAAAAATAGAACACATTCATGTATTTTTAAAGTGACAGAAATCCAAAATTTGTACATTTCAATTATCACAAAACTAAAAATAGGTCTAAAACTCTTTTATCAAATGAGGAAAAATGAGCTAAAGTTGTTTAAAATTTCGCAATCTTCAGAATACCTGTAATTTTTCTTGTATTTAACACTAGAGCGGAAGTCCGTGTTCTCATCCCCAAAGCATGTAATTTGTTTTATATAAAAAAAATATCTCCTCTGCAAATTAGCCGTGTTTAGGGGCCATGACAGTCTGTTCCAATCTCTGGTCTTGAGCCAAAGGACTTCGGGCGTGAAGCATATTCTCCTGTTTGGGGGTGAATCTTGCGGAGAAAATAGTTTTAATGAAAGGAAAATCGGTGAAATAAATAAATCCGTGGTATACATATGCTTTATATCACAGCAAAAAAAGCTATCGTCTGTAAAACGTTCGAAATCCTCCTCTCGCTCTCTTTTTGAACGTTTAATCCCATTATTATGAGTCCTATTTTACCCGGTTAACAGGAGGTAATTAAATTTATCAAATAAAAAAATAGGATCATAATTAATCATCGATTATTTTTGTTGCAAGATAATTCTCCGCCAAAATACAAACCATTTTTTTTACCTGTTTCATAGGGTTCTTTACAATTCTAGAAAATTAAAAATTTTACTGATCCCGTCATATGACGAGATATATGATAGTAATTTATGTTTAAGTCAATAGTTTCCGTTCTTAAATATCCTCTTGTGCTTAATCTTAGTATTCTGATTATTTCCATGAATATTTTGCATGAATAAAGATCATTGTATAATAAACCTGCATTACAACTGGAGGTCGTTCAGCTGTCCTAGTAGTTAAAGTTCTCTCTTTCATTGCTGGAATAAATTAAATGTAACCATTCAGCTGCCATGATTGGCCTGTAATCCTTCGGTTAGGTTTGATTTAGAGCGTTAGGATCTACTGTTTTGTTACACGACGGCTAAAGAGACCAGGGACCTACAGATTAAAGCAGATTTCGAATAGCTAAGAACTTCCATGTCAGCAAAGGTATTCGAAACACGAACACCGGTAAACACTCTACATAATCCTTTCGAATCACTTTAAAAATAAAGTGCCGTTTTAATTAGCAGTCGAACAAGAAATAAATCTGTGTCTTAACCCTCCGAGTGGAACACATCGAGGAAAAAAGTCTCCAAAAATACACTAAATATTTACTGTGTCAGTGGCCAAAGCGTTCTTTGATTTTTTCATCTTTCTCCTGTTATCAACTTTTCAACTAGAATGATATACGAGAACTCATCCTTTGTTATTTCTCCTTTACTTCCACTTTGTTATAAAAGATAAAAAAACAATTGTTAAAAGATTGTTAATTCTTTAAAATTTATAGCTTCGTCAAGCCACATTCTATGTAAAAATAAATACATATTTTTGGAGGCTTTATTTATGATTTTTATACAGTTCCTTTTTGTTTTTATCTTTTTACGGGTTGGCGATTTCACTGCTACAAGCTATGCAGCAGTTCCTCATTAGACTGGACCTCCCATCGCAAAACTCCAAGATTAACATGGCATAGTATATTACACCATCCGTTTTTGGAGGTCAAAATTGTACATTTTATTACATCATTTTGTGGAATTGTACGAGGACTGTCAAAAAAGCATTAAATGAAGACATAGTTGTAATAAAAAGAAACTGTATCAAAGTTATTGCGATATAAAAAAAAGGAACTTAACTTTTTTAATAAACTCTAATCAAAGGATACACATAACTTCAAAGATGTAAACATAAACAGGAACAAAATACATAACCCTGCTACTTTTAACATGTGAAGAAAATCGACGGCAGTTGTTCAAAAGAGAAAACAATTGTTCTTTTTATTATATTTTATTTAATTTAGCTTCCTCAATTTTGAACTGTACTGAGTGTCTTATTCAAATACTTCTTTATTTGTTAAAGCTAATATTGAAAATATATAAAAACCCAAAACCTTTCTTAATTTTAATTTCTCACAGTATTCACGGAAACAAACTTCATTTTAATCCATTTTATGCTTATATAAAAGGAATTCTTTTTTACACAGAACAAAGTAAAGTAATTAAAACTTTAAAATTTAGATTACATTTCATTGCGAAACGAAAAAATATCTGTAATTAATTATTTTTGGAGATATGTTAATCTTTTATTTATATTTGTAGAACGGAAAAAAGAGACAATAGAGTGAATTAATATTTATATTATCAAATATTTGGAATTTTTATGACTTACCCTTATAGTGATTTATAATTACTCTTATCCTGGAAGTTTAGAAAAAAATCATAGGAATTATTAGTGCTTTTATCGCCCAGTTTATTAAAATTCAGAATGTTAAGTTCATTGACAAATATTGCTTTTTTTTAAATGCAGATTATTTGATTTCAAATTAGTTGTTAGCCTATAATGATTAAATATTTAAGGATTAATTGATTTGCAGCAAGATTCGTTGAATGTGATTATTATCACAGATTTCGGCACCCATTAGTATCAGATTTATAGTTCTAAGTATAATTTCACTGTGGTCACTGATATAAAGAGAAGGAGAATCTGTAACAATAAGATATATTCGGTTAAGCTTTTTCTATTTATTCCCGTGAGTCATAGCCAAAGACATACCAGAACAGGACCGGTTTGAACTAGCAAGAAACTTCGGACTTCTCCCAACCAATAGAAGGATCCATTGGTATGGGGGGTTCTGCCCTCCCGCCGTTCTGGAGTTGACCCTTGTATTTTCTCCGCAAGGCAGTCTGATTTTTTTTAGCGGACAAGGTTGTGACCAGAGGAGAGTAGAAGGTAAACGCTTCTGGTATCCGCGGCTTGAGGGATAGACCCTTTGAGTAAAATCCCCGCCATATTGTTTTTTAGGGCCGGCGCCGACTCGAGAGCAGTCTTCATATATCTACAAAGGATAATTTGATTACAGTTGTATTCCTTTATTTATTTAATTGTATAAATTCATTTAATCGAGACATGTTTGTCCATGTGTTTATTAATGAGTATTAATTTCTTCTTTCTCAAACGCTTGGCCAACATTTATTATTACAGAATCCAATAACTAAATCATATGGAGAGAATGGAGAAAGTAGAACTAAAAGAAGACTCCTAAAAGTAAACCCTATCGGATCTACGTCCAAAGTAAAACAAGGAATAGAAGAGTGGATCAGGTAGTGGATGATTTTGAGAGTTGGGAGAATTGAACTGGAAATTAATGGCATCTAGTCCGGTGGAATGGAAAAAGTCTTAACACATTGTATGCGGAACACGTACTAGTACACTTTCTGACGATTGATACTTGAGCGCGGGTCACATACTAGCACTGGTTAGCGGAACAACATGGTTTGTTTGTGGGTACAAAAATAACGGTATAAAGAGGAAAACGAAGCTGAATGTTCTTGTCTACTACATAGATTCTGAAAACTTTTAAACAAATAAAAACTAGATTTTACATTATTAGTTTTATCATTGGTCTTTTTATTTTTTTACAATGTAAAAATGTTTGTATATAACATAAGTCTAAAAAATTAAAACTATATACTAGTATATCAATTTCATTTTTCATATTTACGATACTATTATAAATTTACCCACTAAAAAATATATTTTTCGTTTACAAAAATTTTATGACTGTTATTTCTATATTTCCATTTATATATTTGTTTATACATTTAAATATAAAATAAGAAAAGTTGGCTAAAAAATTAAATAATTTTCGTTCTATTGAGATTTAACTGAATAACTAAATTTACGCGCAAAACGCCCGCTCCCGGTACAATTACGCTACGAAATGTACCCCACACAATGTATTTAAAGAGGCTAGGGATGTAGTGTCAATAAGGATGATAATGATGAATATACTGTCATTTAACAAATAATTAACCGTAGTGTCTCCAAAAATATATATTAAGAAAGGCAACATTTCATTTCTGTGTTAGATGAATTACTTCTTTAGACGATGAAAGAAAACTTATGTTTTAAATCCAATTTCTCTGCAATTAATTTAAATTTATTTTAAGAAATATATTATTTGAATTTAAAAGGAAAAATTATAAGTGATCAAGGAAAATGCAAGATACAATTTCGAAATTATAAATTCAACGCAAACAAACAAAAATAAGACTATAAATGTGACGGGTCCAGAGTAAAATGTAGAAATATAAAAACTTAAGTACTTATAGGTAAAATATATTTAGTTAGTTTTCTCAAAATTTATTTACAAATTTAATCTAATAATCAGGAATGCAGACATTACACTTTAAAAAATTATAAACATGATACAGTTATCATAATTTACATACAAAATAATAATCGCTTTTAACTGAAATTAAGTTTTTACG
Organism: Pardosa pseudoannulata; assembly: GCA_032207245.1. NCBI lineage: Eukaryota > Metazoa > Arthropoda > Arachnida > Araneae > Lycosidae > Pardosa > Pardosa pseudoannulata. Next base: position 172,628,987 of record CM063501.1, read on the forward strand.
GAGTATTTTTACAATGATCTTTACTAAAACCAATTTTAAATATTAATTAATGATAATAAGCCTTTACTTTAACTTCTTTAATGAAAAATAAACTAAAACTAATACAATAATGCTTAACATATTCTATTTTTATTGAAAGTCTTTGCGGCAGATTTGACTAGTAAATAAAAATTGATTTTAACTGAAATTAAAGTTTTACTGAGCATTTTTACTATGATCTTTAACAATGTTTTTTACAGAGTTACTAACACCAATTTTAAAGCCCAGTTAATGATAATAAGCCATAACTTTAACTTCTATAATAATAAATAAAACAAATTCAAAAATTGTGAACATATTCTATTTTTACTGAAACTGTCTTCGCTGCAGATTTAACTAGTAAATAACAATTGATTATAACTGAAATTAAAGTTTTTACTGAGCATTTTTACAATGATCTTTAACAATGTTTTTTATAGAGTTACTAAAACCAATTTTAAATCCCAATTAATGATAATAAGCCATTTCTTTAACTTCTATAATAAATAAACTAAAACGAATACATAAATTCTTAACGTATTCTATTTTTATTGAAACAGTCTTCGCTGCAGATGTAACTAGTAACTAACAATTGCTTTTAACTGAAATTAAATTTTTTACTGAGCATTATTACAATGATCTTTAACAATGTTTTTTTACAGAGTTACTAAAATTAATTTTAAATCCCAATTAATGATAAAAAGCCATCACTTTAACGTCTATAAAAATAAATAAACTAAACTAATACATAAATTCTTAACATAACATATTCGATTTTTCTTGAAACAATCTTCGTTTCAGTTTTAACTAGTAAATAACAATCGCTTTTAACTGAAATTAAATTTTTTACTGATCATTTTTACAATGATATTAACAATCTTTTTTACAGAATTACTAAAACCAATTTTAAAGCCCAATTTTAATGATAACAAGCCTTTACTTTAACTTGCTAACTTTACTAAAACTAATTCATAAATTCTTATCATGTTCTATTTTTATTTAAACAGTCTTCGCTGCAGATTTAACTAGTAAACAAAAATGTAGTTTGATCAGATATTTCCCTCGAAATATTTTCTGAAATCATTCCAAGAAACGTTTTAAAATTACATACATTTTCCTTCCTTTCTTCATATTCTATCCACAAATGACAATTTGAGACACAAAAAACTATATTGATTTGCCTTTAGGGATGAAGCATTACATCTTCGTGACATGTCTCTGTGTGGTATCCAACCATTATGATTTTGTGGCCGTCTAGTCGCAGAATATACAAGGCCACATTCTACTCATTCGGATGTTTGGCGCGTTTTATTTCTATACTGCAATTTAGACATCAATATATTTCCTTTTTCATTTAAAGGAGCCACATGTAAACACAAACACTTAAATGCATTTTCAAAACATACAGTTTTTGTTTTCTCAATAGTTAATGCTGACGGTTTAACCATATTATTTGTTTTGATGCATAACGCTTGAAACATTTTTCAATATATTAAATATATGAATGAAATGCTTCTGTAATAAATGGCATTTTATGAATAATTTTGTGTAAATATTTAGTATTTTTAGAATGTAGATGAAATGAATGTTTACGAAACGCAAAGATTTTTTTTTATTACAATTCAACTCTTAGCCTTTAACTAGGGATGATTTATTCAAAAACGTGATATAGTTTTATACATAAGTTTAAAGTTACATTAATTAAAGTATATATTAACTTCGAATGTCACCTCTCAAATATCTCTAAAATCGTAAATTTTCATTCGTATTTATTTTACTGTTTGATATCTATCTATTTATCTATCTATCTATCTATCTATATATATATATATATATATATATATATATATGTGTGTGTGTGTGTATATATATGTATATATATATATATATATATATATATATATGTGTGTGTATATATATATGTATATATATATATATATATATATATATATATATATATATATATATATATATATATATATATATATATATATATATACATATATATATATATACATAGATATATATATATATATATATACATATATATATACATATATATATATATATATATATATATATATATATATATATATATATATATATATATATATATATATATATATATATATATATTATGTGTGTGTGAGTTTGTATTATAAAGGGAAGTGAAACGAAATTGTTAAAGTCTTTATAAAAGATTTCTGGAAAATCTCCGTAATACTTTGTTTACTAGTTTAAATATAATCCTACGGCGCGAGAAAATGAATTTCCAAATGAATGGTTCCACAAACAAAATAAAACTTCTTTATTGAAAAGATATGTCATGATGCAAGTACCATTTACATAAAGGTATAGGGACTAAATAACATATCAGAGCTTTTAGATATTAAAAAATTATTGGACAATTGTTTTGATTTAAGCCAATTTTAAACGTGTCATAGATTTATAAATTAATCTAAATTTTTCTTTCTTAGCCTTAAACGTATATATTAGCTTGGAATGCCAGCTTTCAACTCCTAAAATATCTGTAAAATTTTGCATATTTTGACTTTCTTATTTATTTTACTTTTTCGATTATTTATTTATTTATTTATTTTTGGAAAGAGCAGAAGTAGAAAATTGTTAAAGTCTATATAAAAGAATTCCAGAAAATTCTTCAAATTGTTTTGCTTACTAAATTAAATATAATCCAACAACGCCAGTATATGTAGTCTTCATTTAATGAACAAATAAAAACAGCTTTATTAAAACCACAAATTTTGCTTCAGTTGCCAGTTACATAAACATAATAATAAGCAGTAAAACACAGGTAAAGCCTTCAGACAAAAATACAATTTTGAGATAAATATTCCTTCCTTTAAAGTCAGTTGCAAACCTCTACAAATATACGTGCCAATCATGGAATGAGAGTCCCAAACTCCGGTATTAAAGAACAGCTCCTTACCCATTAGAGCATTGTTCGCAAATGGCGGAATTGACGTCCTTAGAGTTACTGTCTTCGCTGGACACTGGATATGTTGTTCTTGTTTCTTATGCCCGTTGGACTACTCGAGGACATGATATATAGGGTACTCGAATTAAGGCAAAGGGATCCTCCTTTCGATTTTTGTTTCTTTGTTTGTTTTAATGAAGAGAACATGTAGGTGAGAGAATGACTTGGCTAATAGTATGTCCTCTTAATTTAGAAAAAAGGAACAGTTAGAAGACTCCCCAGGCTTGATGTGTGCCTCCCTCAAAGGTATAGTATGAGAACATGGAGGACATTGTGACCACGAACCTATTTTACGTGTCCCAGTCAGCATTTAAGAACACGGTGGATCTTAGACTGGATCGAGCCCCGATCCCGAAATCTTTTAATTACAAGATCGCTGTCTTTGCCGACTGAACTACCGCGGATCAGATGCTGCACATCTATAGGGAAAATTGGGAAAGGATAGGCTGAAATTAATTTATAAAGTTTAGATTGGTTATGCTACAATTGTTTTGCTGCTAATATTTTATTTATAAACTTTGATTCCTCTGGAGATGACGTTAATATTTTTTACATTTTAAAATTTAAAAAAAATCTTAAAAAAGCAGGAAAATATTATATTTTTCCAACTTCAAAAATGTCAGTTTAAAGTTTATAAAGAATAAAGTGGAAAAATTATGCAATATATCATATAAATTTCATTCTCAACCGAATTAAATATTTTACAAATAAAATCGAATAAATAAAATAATTTTATCTAAAAAAAGATTCTTACGTCCTCTTCAATAAAAACATAAATCAAGATTTTAACCGGCTGCAAAAGCAAAATTGTGTATTGCTTTATTTTTTAAGACATTTAAATCCTTTTCATCCTATTGTCACAGAAGAATAACAAGAAATAAGCATAGAAGAATAAAATAACTTTTAATTTATTACAACCCATTAAACATTAAGCATAAATGGAGACATTATATGAGATTTCTTTGCATGACTTAAATGTGTTGCCTTACATCACATTATCATTATTCGTGATTAAACAATGGGTGTACTCATTCATAAAATTATTCCATTACATTAAAAACTATTCTTTATTAACTGCAGATATTAATCTTAATATAATTTAATTATGGATTCATTTACTACTAATAAAATAAATTTTTATATCAAAAGATATGTGTAAAATAATAAATTGAATAATTGCATCATTATGAAGAAATAATGAAAAGGGGTTTAATTTGCAAGATGGTAAGTCATTAAATGATACATTATAAATAATGTGATGTAATTGAAAATAATAAAAAGAATAAAGTTTATTCCAGAGAAGATTTTAATTTATGGCTTGAATAATTTTTAAAGGAATTTTATAACATATTTCCAGCAAGAATTTTTTTTCTTTTTGTACCGAAATTGAAATATTTTTACACACACATTTATATATGTATATATATATATATATATATATATATATTATATATATATATATATATATATATATATATATATATATATATATATATATATATATATATATATATATATATATATATATATATATATACATATATATATATATATATATATATATATATATATATATATATATATATATATATATATATATATATATATATATATATATATATATATATATATATATATATATATATATATATATACATATATATATATATATATATATATATATACATATATATATATAATATATATATATATATATATATATATATACATATATATATATATATATATATATATATATATATATAGATATATATATATTATATATATATATATATAGATACATATTATATATATATATATATATATATATATATATATATATATATATATATATATATACATATATATATATATATATATATATATATATATATATATATATATATATATATATTAAAAAACTATCAAAGATCTTTGAACATGTAATTGAAACAAAATTTTAATATAACAAATTGCTTCAAGAAAACAACTAATTATATAAAATTTAATTACATAAACTTTATTTAATTATTAAATGATTTGTGGTATAATATGGAATTTTATATTTTTATTGCTCTGATAATATATTACTCAAAGAAAGAATTTTAAGCAATATTTAAGTAGAAATTGAATAATTGTAATTTTGATAACCTATTGCAAGTGTAACAGAAAATATTTACAATTTCTTTTATTTTATATCACTCATATATTTTTTTCCCAATTTTTGACCTGTGTCTCCATTTCCAGCCTTTATTTTTAAGTCTGATATCATTTAATGATGCTGGGAGCAAACCATGTTTTTAATGCATGTTTTTTGGATTTATTAAAATTCTGACACGGTGTTTTGATTCAATTATTTTTTATATTAATATACATCATTGAATTAAAATTCAGTATTTCTCGAGTTTTTTTGACAACCGAAAAAATATTGAAGTATGATTTCGATGTAGCCTTTTCCTATGATATGTTCTTATGAGTTAAATTAGTGTCCAAAAGACTAAAGTGTCTTCCATTACTGAATTATTTAGAATCTTATCATCTGCTTATTCATCTATTTAATTCATTACTTATAGGAGTACATTAAGCACAAAGAAGTGTGATTTTTTTATCAGTTACTGTAGTAGTTAAGTCGATCCTTTTCTAACTTCTAATGCATCTCTGATAGTTAAATATCCATTCGAAAATAAAACATTTACAAGAATTCCCTTCTGAAATCTTTTAGTGTTTCTGTCTCAGATGTGTGTGCTTTAAACCTCGATAATCGATATATTTAGACTCTGAAAACGCAATGCAGCCATTAACGCAACGCAGTTTTTTTTATGTAAAACTAGGCTCGTTTTCTTCAGTGTTCCAGATCTGTTTGAGTTGGTCATAAATCTAGAGTAATCTTTAGTGTTTATGACGGAAAACCATAAATTTTCTTTAAATATATCTGAAACAATCATTTTTTTCAACTGATAGAGGGTAAAATTTCTAAATGTTTAGAGTTATATTTTTTAACAGCTGAATAGTTCTCAAACAATAAAAAAGGCATTAAAATTCTTCAAAAATGCAATAAACTCTCGATAGGAACGTACTGTTGTGTTGCTTATTTTAATCAGAGTTCTTAACTTGCAACGAAACTTTATTTAACCCCTTGTATGTGACACCCAAAGTCAGCGCAAATGCGCCAATTTTTGAACGCCCGACCTGATTTCGGTTAAGAGAAAACACGGTATTCCAGTTCCATGATCAAGACCAAAATCGGTTCGTCCAATGTATAATATTTAATTTGTCGTTTTCCCAATACAGGGAGAGAGAGAGACACTTTCTCCCAAAAAGTTCGGTAGTTTAGCACGATTTGTCGATAATTCTCGATACTGTACAGGACTTGTGAAATTCAAAGGATTCTGAAGGATATTGAATTCATGACAGTTGATAAAATAATAATATTGTCCTATTAATTTATTATCTAGAAAATTGTGTAATTTCATTTATTTTGCTCTAGTTTGAGTAAAAAATATTGTAACCCATTAATATTTCTCATATACGGGAAAATCCTGAAAATTATTGAATGCTATATATATATATGTGACGCACCATAGCCGTCACAACATCAACACCCACGGAATGTAGTCGTGTCCATTGGGAGTCCGCTATGAAACAGGCGGAGAGTATCATGCAGAGGCACCAACAGCAACGACAAGAGCTTCGGCTAACTTCGTGTATTCCTATTTCACATGATTACAATAAAAGCACACATCGAACAACAACGAACAACTCGAACAACAACCGAACCAAGAACAACTCGAACCACACTTAGAGCCTTGGTGCACGCCTATTTAAAACATTCCAAAACCGGAATTGGCGTCATGGTTGACGTCAAGAGACAGCCAGTCATGCTGAATAGAAAGATCTCGCCACTTCTAAAAACCAATACCATTGACAGTAAGCCGTGTGCAAATCCCAAAACCAGAAAAATGCCGCCATTTTAAAAGAATTGACATATAAAATTTTGCAACAAAAACAGAGATATTTTAAGCAACGAGCCCCATTATTACATACACACACATACATATATACATATATATATATATTATATATATATATATTATATATATATATATATATATATATATATATATAAATATATATATATATATATATATATATATATATATATATATATATGTATATATATATATATATATATATAATATATATATATATATATATATATATATATTATATATATATATATATATATATATATATATATATACATATATATATATATATACATATATATATATATATACATATATATATATATATATATATATATATATATATATATATATATATATATATATATATATATATATATATATATATATATATATATATATATATATATAATATATATATATATATATATATATATATATATATATATATATATATATATATATATATATATATATACATATATATATATATATATATATATATATATATATATATATATATATATATATATATATATATATATATATATATATATATATATATATATATATATATATATATGGCAGTTTTCTATCGTTTCAATATTTAAGGTACACGCTTCCTGTAATAACGTCTAATATATTCCTATTGACTAAACTTCTTACTACTATATATATATCGTTGCAATTGATATATATATTGCATATTGAATATATATATACACGTATATGGAGAATTTCGCTATATATTATCTTTGAAGATGTTTGGCTTGATATTTGTTGATTTGGCTAATACTTTGGTCACTTTTTGCGCTATGAATTTACACTAATAAACTGTTTCAGAGTAAGGTAGAATAATTAATTTCTAGAAGATCCTACTGCTACTTGAAAAGATATAAATTGAGGAAATCGCCAACTGAGTGGATCTATGAAGCTGCATTCGTGGTAGAGTAGAAAATGGGTTAAAAGGCAGTATAATTCAAGCTGGGGGCCAAGATATTCAATAGCAACCTATAACAGGAACTTATCGGCTGTTTACCTAACCTCATTTAGCTAACATTTGTGGCTTATAATCCGAATAAGATATATATACGTTCAGCATATTCTTGTTCCATCTTCTTTGATATTTTTGCTTCATATCCTTCATGTCTTGGTGAAACCTTTCTCCCATTCTTCCCTGACTGATCCTAAAATTTCGGGGGAAAAGTCCAAATGAGATTGAAGAAAATGCAGTTTTACACTCATGGAGCAACCCAACATATGAAATTTGTCCAGCATGTTGTTAACAATTGTTTTAAATTTGGGATCTTTGTGATTGCCCAGAAATTTTCTGAGATTGAAGAAAATGCAGTTTTACACTCATGGAGCAACCCAACATATGAAATTTGTCCAGCATGTTGTTAACAATTGTTTTAAATTTGGGATCTTTGTGATTGCCCAGAAATTTTCCGACAATATCTTTGAAGACAACCCAAGCTTTTATTTCCTTTGATGTCATGGTTGTCTCAAATTTGTTATCCCTAATAATTTTTCGGGTGTCTAGTCCTACACGAAGACTCCCTCTTTCAATTTGGATTCAGACAAATCACGAAACTTTTTACACATATATTTAAAGTAATCATTATCTTTTGGAAGAGCCTTAACAAACTGATTGATAACACCTAATTTTAAGTGCAGGAGGGTAATAATATTTCTTGGATCAACCAACCTTTCTCGAATTATATTTATGGTGCCTGGCTCTTTTCTCACGGCTGTCCCACTCACAAATAAAGCACTGAAATTTTGTATACCCG
>CM063501.1:172642778-172645278 GCA_032207245.1 Pardosa pseudoannulata
TGGTTTATTTTGTGGGACGCTCAAAAATTTTTATTTTTCTCAAATTGCTTTTCTTCTTCATGCAACAGATTTCTCGTTACACCAAATAAAATTTCAGACGGTACACCGATGAATATTCTATTGGGTTTGTCACGCAATTTCCGTGAGAATAAATTTCGTTTCTTTGTAAAAATAAGAAAATTACTTTCCCTGGAGAACCGTACATGGAATTCTTATCTTGGACTTCTTTCACCCTTCTCGAGTAACCTCTACAATTGCTGAGAGATGTTTTGTGCATAACAATCTGTTTTAAAGTTTCGTTTTTTGTTTTTGAAAGATAAAGTTTTTTTAGACGTTTAGTATGCAATTACATAGACTATGGAGAGGAAATGTGTGATAATGGTAAAATGTTTAGTTTAAATAAAAAGTGTTTCTAAAATTTAGTTAAAATTTACTCAATGTTGCAAATATTTTTATATTAATTTAAATTATTTATTATTATTAGTTATTTTTCTTCATTGGCATGACAGCCCAGGATGGGACCTGGCCTTCTCAATAAGCTTTTTCCAAGGCATCCTTCTTTAGGCCAAATTCTTCCAGTTTTTTACCTGAAGGTCTTTTTCCAGGCAGTCTGTCCATCTCAGGTTGGGTCTTCCTCGTCTTCGCGTTCCTGGAGGTTTTGCATCGAAGACCCTTTTTGTTGTTTGGTTAGTGTTCATTCTGATTAAATGGCCAGACCACTTTATTCTTTGCAATTTGATGAAATTTATTATGTCAGGTTCATTATTTAAATTATATAATTCTAAACTTGATCTCTTGAGCCATATATTATATTTTTGCATTCCTCCAAATGTACTTCTAAGGATTTTTCTTTCAAAGGTCGTCTGTATCTTTGAAAAAGTTGTTGCCCAGGTTTCACATACATAAGTTTAAAATTATTATTAGTTACTAATTTTTAATATTTAGTAAAAATTTACATAAACTAACTGAACCCAGTAATATAAAACAAACATATCCTATTCGCATAAGCTTTCTGTCATTTATACTTTTTTCTAAGATTAATATATGTTTAATAAATATACTTAGAAACATATATACCAAGATTACAATATTGTCACATGGAATCATGATGTGGAACACAATAACACAAACAGGAAGTAGAGCTAATCTTATTCATTAACTCAGCTCAAAATCAGAAGTACAATTGCAAGTTCTGCACAGATCTGAACTCAGAACTGAGAGTGACTGAGACATGTTTGGCTTTTATAGCAGCAGGAAAAGTTCCAGAAATTTATCTTGGAAGGCTATGGAAGTTTTACTGCTCAAAAAAGAGAAATGGGGAATATTCCAGAATATTTTTCTGGTAAACTAATGAAAAGTCCTGAATATCCTGGAATACAAAATAAAGTAGAAGATAAATAAAGGAATTAAACAAATACTTACATAGATTTTAAATCCTAGCCTCACTACTGGTATTCCAATTTACGACTTCTCAAATATGAGACTGATGTGATGACCATTCTGCTATGAAGACTCTAATAATTTGTTTCAATGCGGCAATCTATTTAACCTGAAATTTTAATGCTGGAATTCTCAGATAACCTCTAAAGTTACGGAATGGCAATTTGTGTATAACAATGTGTATGACGTTTTCATTTAAGAATTTCATAACGATTAATGTTTGTTCTAGACGTTAATATGTATTATTATAGATCAAGAAAATGGAATTAATTTGAAAACAAATAGATCAAATAAAAATGCTTCTAAAATTTAGATAAAATTTACTTTTTGTTGTACATGTTTGTATATAAATTTAAAAGCACTGTTGTTAGTATTTTTTTAATATTTAGTATGAACTTACAGCATGTAACAAGCTTAATTAACTTAGCATTCTAAAACTAACATATACCATTGAAATATCCTTGCTGCCCTCGTACTTTTTCCGAGTCTCTTATAGGTATTATATATTTACTTATTTATATAACACCTAAAAATCTGGGTAAATCTATAAATGTGTTTCTAAATTTGTATTTTAAACTTATCTACTATTGTAAATTAGATAAATTAGACAATTTTAGATAAATTACGCAAATTTAAAAGTATATTTATTTCTTAGTAATATTAATATTGATTAGTATGGAATTAAAAAGCTAAATTACCTTTATATTTATATTCTGGAACATGCATATCAACCAGCATATGTTTCCTGAAATATATACTCTTACAATAATCTATTTTATATTAGTTGTGTATACTTTTTATAATAATCTCTTACAGGTGTTTTAAAAATACATTAAAGGTGGGTAAAGTTATAAATTTATTTTTAATATCGTATTTAAAATTTACTCACTGTTGTATATATTTTAGATGAAAGAGACTTAAAACTCAATTTTAGTTAATGACTTTTTAAATATTTAGTATGAAATTACACAATAAAATGACGAAATTATCCTCGCATCCTAAAAGAAAATATCCAATCCGTATATTCCTTTATACTTTATATATATATATATATATATAT
>CM063501.1:172650278-172660278 GCA_032207245.1 Pardosa pseudoannulata
TTTTGAATTTTTAACATACTATTTAAAGCTTTTATTGATAAAAGTTATATTGCACATTGTAGTAATGATTATACTGTCATTTATGTTAATAATTTTATTATAGAATGAAAGATTAAAAAATCTTTTGATACTAAATATTAGTTAAATCTCAATTGAGAAATAAGCCATTTTTAGATCTATTTCGAAAACTGATAGTCCACTGTTACTTTATGTTTCGACTTCCTTATATTTAGATTCTTAATAAAAAATTTAGTTTTAAAAATTTAGATTTTTGTATGCAAATTTAATTAAGAGACTTGAAATTTTGCCTATAAAAATATTTTTAAAAATTCTGAAATTATGCATGTTAACCGTTTAAACACAAATTATGAAATATTAGTCCCAATGACTTGACATTTTGTTATTATATTAATTACGAGTATATAAATACAATAAAGTTGTAAAACTAGATGAAGAAAAATTTTGACGTTGTTTTTAGCCATGTTCTATTATTGGAACATTGGCATGTTAAATGATTATTTTTGCATATTTTTAAAAGCGCATGAAATTAGTTAATTTAAAGTCTAGTAATTATAACGTCTTCTTAATATTAACTGCTTTGTTTATTTATCTTTAAATAATGAACAATTGATAAATATTCTGACACTATAGAATTTATTCAATACTGGTACCGGTTTTTCCAGTTCTGTTTTATTATGGAATTCCACTTTTTTTTCCATTTTACTTCAAGCTTTTCAGTTTTTCCTTCCTTCTTCGCCCTTGGATCCCGTTTTTTAAATTTGTCTTCATATTTGTCTTCATCGTATTTTAAAATGAAATCGATCATTCTACCGAAATCGAATGGTGCAACAGCATCTAAATTATTTTCGTCAATATCTTCTTCATCGATTATATCACTAGTTTCATCGGGTTCTAACTGGCAAATATCTGCATATTCCAAATCAGAATCCGAAAGAGTTTTTAGAAAGGCCAGAGTAACGTGTATTTTAAGGCATAGTGCAGACATAGTGTTAAATTTATTAAATCTTTATAAACGAAACACATAGAAAGTATACATGCACCTTTTTCACTGTCGTCCAACAACACTAATAAGAAAAACTATATATCAAAGGAAATAGATAATTGCAAACATATGCAATAAGACACCTTTTATGCAAAATTGCACTTATCTCCAGAGGCACAGGTGATATCCCCCCCCACACACACACTCATGTTCAGCCACCTTATGAAAAACAATCTTTTTCTATTTTTATGATTTTACTAAAGTAAACATCAATGTAAAGTGGCAATATTATTATTCTTTAGAATTATTGCAGCTTTATCTATTTATTTTCTTTAGAGAAGTTGCTATTTTTATCAAATAGCAAAATAAAATAATATTTGCAATGTAATAGAATGTTTTGAACATAAATGAAAATTGAACCCTTGAAACGCCAATGTTCCAACAATGGAACATAGACACAAAAACATAAATTTTACCTTCAAAATTTAAAAATAAAATTTTTCTTTTATTGTATTCCCGTAGGATATGTTGTCTAATGATATCTGCTATGATGAGTGACTGGGCAAGGTGGTTAACATAAGTCGCAGCCAAGACCCCAAGGGCAGGCCAGCGCAGGAACCTAAGGGGAACCAACCGCCTAGGGGACCATCGCTCATTTTTCAGTCCCCCATCCTTTTTTTGGTTCGCGTAAGACGAGGTCGGACCCGCTAAGCATCAGGAGGTCCTCTAAGCATCCAGTAGTATTCCAAATTCCCATTCTTCAACAGCGTACCTCTGCTGCGTTCACCCGCAAGTGGCGCCTTCGGCGCGACGGGCACGTGCCGGGTACTTCGAAGGGTTAACTGTGGGGAGGGTTAGCCCTATACTTGCGATCTGCCCACCGCATCCGGGATAAGCTTGGAGTGCCTCACGGCTATATGGGCCCGGATTGCGCTTGATTGTCTAATGATATATTTTAAAGTATTGCGTTTTTCTATTTAAACTGGACTTTGGGTAAATTTAATTGTAAGGGAGAGTAAAATTGATAAAACATAGTAAAATACAAAAAATTGTAAAAAAATAAATAATTATCTAAACAAAATAAAACTTATTGTAAAACATACTTTATAATATCATGATTAATTGTACGAAAAGGCGATATTGATAAAATATTTTTTCAAGTGAATTTTTTATTTTAAAAATCAAGTTCCATTATTGAAACAATGGCGGGTAAACGGTTAAAAAGTATAAAATTAACAAAATATTTCAAAATTGAATTTTAACATTTTTTGATTGAAAATAAATTGAATGTAATTTATAAGTTTACTTCAATGCATATGCATACAAAGTTGCCTAGTTTTTAGTTTCCAAATACGCTGTATAAAGCTAAACCCAGTACAACAATAACAATTTTAATTTTAGAATGAATTTTTAGTTATGAATTCGGTATACAACAAAAAGTAATTCTTTGTTCATATTCATATTTATGAATATGGATATGAATAATGAATTACTTTTTGTTGTATAACGTAATTGTATCATACTACACAAAATAAGAATAAAAAAGTATACAGACATAAAACTTTAATGGGAAACTATTCATGAAAGTGAACCGTTTCCTATGCATATTTAAGTTTTATGAGGCAGCAAATACTAGAATATGAGAATTAAAATGTGTAAAACTCTCAAATTGTGTTATTTTATTGATAATATATATAGACATATAAAATTAGGGCATTGTTGCTTCGTATACAATAATTCGATTGTTTTGTTTGGATTCCGTGCTTCCAATTTAGGTATTAGAAATTTGTATATGAAAAGATATAAATGGTATAACTGGAAGTTGATTTCATAGATCGTTTATTGCGTTTACAATAATTTACATGCATGCGAAATTTATTCTAGACAAAATACATCAATGTATCTTGTATGATAAGAATTGATTTATTATGATTAAAGTCAACAAAATTCAGTTTCTTTGATGTTTTGAGATACTTATATTTCGTTATGGAGATGTTCTAATGATATTAAAGTGTTCGTGTATCGGCCATATTGGGTTACTCAGGTTCCCTGTGAAAATGCTATTAAATTGCTAAGCTTCTTTCTGGTTTCAGGAGAGATTTAAAAAAAAATTACCACGAAATAAACCTGAAAGTTCTTCAGGGTAATGCGTAGTCCCTTTTAAATATAATATATAAAGCGTGCTTATTTGCCTTTAAAAATACTACAGTTAATTATTTTCACAAATAATTTAAAGTTAAATGTATTCTGTACACCTTTAAAAAATTATCTCTAAACAAAATTTCGTTTTATCAAGTGGTACATTTTCTTTATTCTTTAACATATTTGGTGCTGTAGTTAATATTTTAATTTTATATTGTGAATCGTTTAAAGGTAATAATCACTCCCCCCACCCTTAGGTTTCAAGGCTTGCGGCTTATTTCGTTGTAATTCTAGAGATTCACCTCAGCAGTACTCTCTCTTCTACGCCCACTGTCCTAACAACTCTTGTGTAACTGCGCGAACATTCCTCCCCCCTTATGTAAGACAAAATCAAATTTATTGAGGTGGTGTAAAAAGCGCAGGCAATGAGATAATCTGTTGTGGTATGATGTGTAGCGCTTGTGTTGTGCATGTTTTGAATAAATGTTCATTAATGGAATTAATTTTTCAAGTTAATTTTCTCTCTACAGTCAACTTTAATATCCATAGTTACTACATTCAGCATTTTGATAAAGAAAAAAGGGGTGGGCAGCGAGTGAAGCTGTTGTGGTGTGACCGTGTCAAGCTTATGTCGTGTGTTGCTGAAATAAAAGTTCACTAATAGAATTAATTTTTCATGTTGATTTTTGTCTCTACAGTGAATTTTAATATTCATACTTAAAGCACTCAGCATTTTGGTAGCGAAAAAAGGGTGGGCTGAGAGTGAAGCTGTTGGGATGTGACCGCGTAATCTCATGTTGTGTGGTGTCCGAATTAAAATTCACTAATAGAATTAATTTTCCTGTTAATTTTCTCTCTACAGTGAACTTTAATATTCATAGTTACTACTTCAGCATTTTGATAAATAAAAAAGGGGTGGGAAGCGAGTGAAGCGGTTGTGGTGTGACAGTGTCAAGCATATATTGTGCGTTGTCTAAATAAAAGTTCACTAATGGAATTAATTTTTCATGTTAATTTTCTCTTTGCTGTCAACTTTATTATCCATAGTTACACCACTCAGCATTTTGGTAAAGAAAAAAGAGCGGTTAACGAGGATAGCTGCTGTGGTGTGACCGTGTCAAGCTTATGTCGTGCGCTGCCCAAATAAAAGTTCACTAATATAATTAATTTTTCATGTTGATTTTCTCTCTACAGTGAAATTTAATACTCATACTTAAAGCACTCAGCATTTTGGTAACTAAAAAAGGGTGGGCTGAGAGTGAAGCTGTTGGGATGAGACCGTGTAACCTTATGTTGTGTGGTGTCCGAATAACAGTTCACTAATGGAATTTATTTTTCATGTTAATTTTCTCTCTACAGTCAACTTTAATATCCGTAGCTACTACATTCAGCATTTTGATAAAGAGAAAAGGGGTGTGCAGCGAGTGAAGCTGTTGTGGTGTGACAGTGTCAAGCTTATATTGTGCGTTGTCTAAATAAAAGTTCACTAAGGGAATTTATTTTTCATGTTAATTTTCTCTCTACAGTCAACTTTAATATCCATATTTAAAGCCCCCAGTATTTTGGTAAAGAAAAAAATGTGGGCTGTGTTTAAAGCTGTTGTGATGTGACCGTGTAATGCTTATGTTGTGCGCTGTCCGAATAAAAGTTCACTAATGGGATTTATTTTTGTGTTCATTTTCTCTCTATAATAAACTTTGATATCCTGGGTTACAGTATTCCTGACTTTTGGTAAAGAAACCTTCAACTGCTGAAATAGTACAAAAGTATAATAACATCATAAGCCAATTTTAAATATATACAGAGATAGTAGTATAGTTTAGGCAATGGAAATGAAACTACTTTAAGAGGTAACGTATATCCTTTATGATTAAAAGGTTAAAATTTATAAATTTAAAGCAACATTAATTTTATGTGAACTTTTAGATGGATGAAATGAGACTGAAATTTCAGTATTTATTTTTAATAGAATTCGAAAATGTAATTATGAATCCAAAATATATTTACAAAATCAGTTATCTTATGAATATAATTGTTTATGAAATATAAAAGGCAATATTTCCTAGTAACTTTAGTTGATTTTAAAGCAAATATTTTGTGTTTCATGAATATTTAAAAAATTCCATATCAGTTTTGTTCGATTTTTTCTACTTTTTTGACTAATTATCTTACAATGGATAAAATAAAATTCTTGACAAATTAACGATCTTGAAATTTCAAAATTAGTCATGTCTGATTATATATTCATACATTTTTCATACATTGTCTATGTCATATATTTTTAATGAAAAAAATTGTTTTATTACTGCTTTTATTTTAACAATTTAGCTTGTTATTAAAATTTAAACTATATCTTAGAAATTATATTGGTCATATTTTACGTATAAAGTGGGCAAAAAAATTAACCATATTAGCGACAAAAGCCAATTATTAAGTTTTGAAATCTTTATGTTAACTTTATTAAGTTTTATAGGTATATAATAACTATGACTAATAACACATGATTATGACTGATGATGTTACATAGCAGACTGATTAAAAATAAAAGAAATAGTTTTGAATTTTTTGACTGCCCCAGAATAATTTATTTCTGGATTGCTTACCATTTTAATACTGTTGTTTTCCTTTTGTTGACAGTAAGCAACTGCATTATCTAGTACTTAAGTTATTAGATCCGTGGTAGCCCAGTAGGGAAAGGCATGCATCTAATAACTGGAGAGTTATGAATTCAAGGATCCACCGTGTTCATAATCCCGATTTCGCTGAAACAGGTTCGTAGTCGCAATGTTTACAGCTTCAAACGATACCTCTGAGGGTGTCAGGTCAAATCTGGGGGTTTTCTCCTAAAGATATATGTTGGTATTGCCAAATGTATAGGAAAAATACTTATATTATTGTTGAAATAGGCGATTACCTTTTTTGATTTTTAACTCTTGTAATTTTATTGAATTTCAAAAAGTAAAAGGGAAAAGTTTTAAATAGTTTCTTGTTTCAAAGCTCCCTTACATTTTGCAGCATTTCATACTTATTAGTCGCAATTATTTGTAAAAGCTTTCTACGAAATTTTGTTGCGATTTTTCAATAATTGTATCAGACATACTTTTGGTTGCATTATGGAATTCTGATCAGGTATGTCTTACTTATCATATTAGATGTTATTTCTTCAGTTTTAATACTTTAGAAATTTAAATATTATACCAAGATCTAACCCTTCAGGGATACACCTGCCTCAAGTGTGCTCTGGTTTCATACACTCGAGGCACCTGAATGATCATCAATCTACGTTCTTCCTAATAGTCTCAAACTTATCTCTGTATTGTTTGCTCTTGATATAGTACAGAAAAAAGACTTTTAAGTACACAATTTTATGATGAACTGCATTACAAATAATTTTGACAGAGCTGACTAGAAAACAACAGTAGTTATTTTAGAAAGTTGGGCTTTGACCCGTATATAAAGAATGCAATTAATAACCATCTCATGAATAGAAAATATGGTTTCCTAAAATTTCACTTCTTAAGGCTATTACAATAAAAAGAGGATGCCCTCAGGCATTCATGTTTGGGCCCTCTGATATGGAACTTAATTGCAAATAGAGCTGTCCAAAAATTTGATTAAAAAAAGATAATGACTTGCTTGTTTGTGCAGATTTTCTTTTTCAAATATTTGCCCTTGCGTTGGTTAGCAGAAGATATGAGTCCTGTCACAAAAAAATTTCCGGTTTCCTATAGTGATTAATCCTTTATCTGGTTCGACTGAATTAACTCGAATAATGACGGGGTTTTCGTATGTTGACTGCAGCTTCGTAGTCACTTAGGGTTGTTGTCATAATGTTCTGGTCTTTCAGTAGTACTGTGTGGTTTAACACGTTGACTGCCAGACGCATTTTCGATGGTTTGCCCTAGGCACCGACGTGGATTTTTCATTATGAGATGCACATGCTGAAAGAATATTTGCAGCAGATAAAATAAGTTATAAAATCATGCTTGAAGTAGTTTTCCGGTGACTCCTACGCCGCGGTAGACAATTGTTGCGATTGTCCATTTTTTCAAAAAATCGTGATTTGATTTCTAAGTTATTACTCATAATCTTTTGAATTCAAAACAGCTAGGAAGAACTAGACAATTATCTTTTTTAGTTAAAGAATTTGACTAAAATTGTGGTGACATATTTTTCCGATTGCGTTGATTCGCCTTTTCTTTACCTTGAATGTTTCAATCGGACTCATTGCAATATGCCCTGATAAAATATATATTTTTCATGAACTAATATAATTATTTTTTTATGTTCTATATTGTATTAATTTCTTCAAACCATTATAATGACCTATGATATTTTTGAAAAAATTATGAGTATCCATATTTACAATAATTAAGTACTTTTATTATTTGCTGTGTCGCCGGTCACCGGTGATCCCCACTGCGCTGTAGCCGAGTCAAGGGCTGGTCACAGGTCACTCCTATTGCAGTCAACGTGTTAATGCCAGGTCAATACACCCAATACCTCTAGACTATGATCTATCGTAAAACTGAAATGTAAAGTTCCAAATTGTACAGTTAATATACAAATAATTTGTATTTTTATACACTGTACATAGTTTATTGTTTATCTAATATTTTCTTTTTATTATCATTTGTAAAGTTCTGTACTCCTGAAGTTATTTACTAATTCCAAATTTAAAGGTTTTAGATTATAACCCATTTCCTTTACTTTTATTGTAAACTGAGTTTAGTTGCAGATAATACATTACTTTTACAATAACAATGAGATGAAATAGCTACAAACTCAATATTTAATTTTTTGTAAACTTTTATAATTACTTAATTTTTATCAGCTGTTAAAGTTTCACCTTCGCATGAGTGTTATTTAATTTACTAAATATAGATACCCTACAAAATTTACGTGAACAAACATGTGATTTTAAAGTCTATTGGTGTATTAAGTATATTTAGATGATTTACACCGATAAATGAAATGAAATAGGTAGAATTTAATTTTTGTAAACTCTTAAAGATTCGCCTAAGCATGAGTGTTATTTAATTTACTAAGTATAGATACCCTACAAAATTTAAGAGAACAAAATTGAGATTTTAAAGTTTGTTGGTTTATTAAATATATTTAGTTGATTTACACTGATAAATGGAATGAAATAGATATAATTTATTGTTTATAAAATATTAACAATCCGCCTAAGCATGAAAAATATTTTAATTTACTAAGTAAATATACTCTAAAAATTACATAAAAATACGATCTTAAATCTACTGGAATATTAAATAGATTTAGTTGATGACTGTCTCGTGTTTCTAATATAAGTTTTGTTATATTATTCAATTCTACAAGAATAAAATTTTAGAATCTACCCACACTCGAAAGGAGATTGTTTGTATATATGAAACTTAATCTGTGCAAGTGAAAAGAACTCCTACGAATTAAATTTGTTTTCTTTCTGTATAATATTATTACAAAATTTTTCTATAAATTAAATTTTAAAGTTAAATACACAAAAATATAAAAAATTCTTTATCAGATGATCATATTACTTGTAAGCAATACATACGTTTCTTTTCACCTTTCCACACTGAAGAATACAGATTTAGTATATATATTACGCATTATTTTAGTCATATCATTGATATATGCTAAGTAAATATTAGTAACTAGTTACCCGCCTTGTGCTATATATTTAATCTATTTTGAAACAATTAATTACTTTAAATTTGATTTTGGCTTACATAAAAGGTCACGTTTAGATACCGGATGATCAAAAACTTCGTAAAAGCTTTAAAAATCCATACCAGAAAAATAACCAAAATAAAAAAACGTTTTGCAGGTTTAGTATCGCCAGGGCATGGGATTTTTTTAACAGAAAAATAATAACTCAAAAAGAGTCGATAGAGGTCGCTGATGTACACAAGTCAAAGAAAAAGGAACGCAATTAACAAACAAACGCCTCCAAATTGTTTATTATAAGAGTATGTGTTTCACGTGACGACCACCACAGCGGATAACACACGGCGAGTCACAAATCCAGCAACTGGAGAGTGCAACAGGCCCGGTTGTATGCAAAACACCTCTCGGCGGATCGCATCTTTCAGTTCAGAGAGCTTGGATGGATTGAATCTATACATCGATATTTCAAATAGCCCCATAACCAAAAGTCTGCCGGGGTAAAATCTGAAGACCGAGGTGGCCATAGTTGCTCCCTCTTGCCTAAACATGACGGTAAATAGCGCCTTTCTTTCACTCAAAGGTGACACGACATTATCGGGCAGAATTGTTAAATAATGCGTATTCACCGTATCCGTTTTCCACCCATATACTGGGCACTCCGTTTCAAAGAAGAGGGGTCCTATAATGAACGAACCTGTGAATCCACACCATACTGTCACTTTTGGGGAATCCAATCCTTTCTGAGTGTATTCACGCGGAATAGACATTGCCCAGATGCGACACTAATGGGTATTAACGTCGTCATGAAGCGAAAAATGACAATCATCTGTCCACAAGATGGTGGCATTCTGTTCGATTTTGGAGAAAGTCCACCTCTGAAAT
Source organism: Pardosa pseudoannulata (assembly GCA_032207245.1). Lineage (NCBI taxonomy): Eukaryota > Metazoa > Arthropoda > Arachnida > Araneae > Lycosidae > Pardosa > Pardosa pseudoannulata. Next base: position 172,659,979 of record CM063501.1, read on the forward strand.
GCTTCCCTCTGTACGGTATCCACTGGTAAAAGTTTATCGCACGACTGTAGTCTCTATGGATACAAATTAAGGATTCCATGAAGAATATTGAGTACCGAGGAACTGCTTGTTCCTGCAGCTGATTCGGACTCTAATGCTTCAATATCGGCTGCAACACGCGGCGAACTTACATCAATTACAAATGGTCGTCCGGGTTTTACACGATAATCGACGTTCGAGTTCCTTCAAACCGCTGAACAATCTGTATGAGGCCTATCATTGTTAAAGGCACTTTACCATTATTGACATTCAAGACCGTTC
>CM063501.1:172665278-172695278 GCA_032207245.1 Pardosa pseudoannulata
TTTCTACTGTAGGAACTTCTTCGTTTATGTCCTTGTGAGTACCGTCAGGAAAAAAAGCTTTATTAGGAATATATAAGTGTTGGATTGAAGCGGTACTTATAAGTACCGCCAGGATAAAAAGGGTTTAAAAAATAGTGATATCGATGATGATAACGACAAGTGTAAAGAATTACTTTCAGAACCGCCTCCAACATGCTCAGTGCCTTTTGAACGTGTAGAAAACATGATAATATTTAGAACAATATTACAGGAACAAAGATAATTTCTTAATCAGTACAGCTAGTGCAAAGCGAAAATTAATGCATTAGGCTTAATCTAACAAAAATTACGGTATAAGATACTGTTAAAACTTAAATGTTACAAATCTAATATTTCTTATTACATTGCGATCAACATCTTAGAAATATAACTATAGAGACCTCTTACTCTTCATAGCATAGAATTATTTCAGAGATATTTGAATATTGACTTCCCATGAATCTCAAATTTTACATCTTCGCTCATCTGAAAGAGGCTAGTTTATTAAGAAAATATGTAAGTTTGTTTCCTATTCTTAGTTTGTTTATAAAGTATCTTTAGTATAAGATTCTATCACGAAAATAATGTACCTTGAATCTTTCATAAATACATTTTCTGTTCATTCTAGGATGTATTAGAAAGTTCAAAATTCTGTATAAAATAAGAAAGCAAATGAAATCTAAGTAAAGTTCTTGAAAGTCCTACTATAAGATTTTATTACATGTTTACCCCTTTTTTCAATAGAAACACAAATGATAATATACACGATTATTTTACGTCTGATGAACTCTGGGTTATGATTTTCATATCAGAAACATAAAACAGACATATTCGTTCTAAAATTCCAAATATTTAAACAAATAACCGATTTATCTTTAAAATATTAGGAAAAAAATAACATGAAAATTTCTGTATCTAGGATCTAAGATACAGTAAAATCGAAAAGACTATTCGAGGTTTAATGGGTAGACTGTTAGACTACATGTTATTTTAATTTAGCTATAAGTATATTTAATGCCCACGTATGTAAGATTGATAAATTTCTAAATAGTATCTTGTTCAAAAATCATTTTTTGGTCAAAATATTAAATTTGTAGAAAAGATAAAACAGAAAATTACAGTTTTAAGGCACGGTTTGTTCTGTAAAATGTCAGGTGTATTGCCAAAAAATCTTCCCGATTTGTTATGCACTCCACACACAAGAATACAAATAAACCTAACTTTTTGAGAAAAACAACATTTAGCAATGGAAATACTAAAGTATAATCAGTTCATGGTACATCATGTTTCCTTTCAATTTAGTAACGATTTAACAAAATGCATGCAGTTTTTAGCTGTAGGTATCTTAGAAATAAAAATGGTCATATAAGAGCTACATATTAAAGAAATATTTTTCTAAAAGCTAATATTTAACAGTTATCCTGATATCTAATACTTTACCTTGAAATTTCAACTCCATTTGTAAACGCATATTACTAACAAAGTTCTAAATTTTCAAGTTTAATAAACCAAAATAAATTAGTTCTGCAATTCTGCGCTTTCCTTAAATTTTGCAATCGAGCAAATATTAATATAGGTGGTTATCTGTAATTTAAAAAATTTAGTTATGAAATAAATTGATTTTTGAGCAATAGTATTTTATTTCTAGATATCACAGACAAAAGTACTTGGCTTAAGCAAGATTTTGATCAAAGTTTGTGGCCAACTTAAATGAATGAAGTATTTGTACACATTTCTTGTGTTAGTATTTTGCATTTTTAAAAAAATTGGACCTTAAAACACAGTGAAACAGGGTTTATGTGTAAGAAATTTTGATGAATTTTCAGGTGTATTTTCAAGAGGAGGTAGCAATACATAACCAGTATGAAGTGGTATCTCTGTTTACGAGAATGTATGGTATTAGTATTGTGTCAATTACCTCACACTGATTGTTTGAGTCTATATTCTGAAGCCTGTCTAATAAATAACATTAAAGGTGTCCCAATTTATTTATTTCCTTAAGTCTATTTGTCCATTTTAACGAATAAATTATGTTAGATCGTAAATAAATAATGAAATTTGTCTACTGTTGAAGCAAATTGCAACTGAGGCTTACAGTATTTTTTCAGTTTTATAAATATGATGCTTTAAATACAGTTACTGAAGGGCATAGTGACAATTACAAGAGGGCAAATCATGTTCATATTTCCTTTTATAAGTTTCTTATTTTCAGGTTCATATTTGGAAAATAATTTTTTTCCTGCAGTCTGACATCTAGCGAAGTATTTAGAAGACACCGCAAGCATTTATAAAAAAAATAATTGTAAATAATTCCAATTGTTCCAATTTACCTATTGGTGTAAACACAACAAATCTCTCACATACCTAATTTTGTGTTTTCTTAGTTATTTGGATCATCAGGAGGAAACTATTAATCCTAAAAACCTAATATAGCCGATATGACACTCTCAGACCTCCTAATTTTCTCGAAAATAGATATATACTTCAAATTAAGGAAATATTAAGATATTTCTGAGGTTAAAATATCTCTGAAGGTATAAATAAATAAGCTCATATGATGAACTGTTAGATCAAAAGAGGATTTTAACAATTAAAAAGATACATTTTATTAATGCAGTGTTAGGAATTCTCTCTTCAATGATGTAAATACACAAAAAGTTAGTAATTGTTTAACTCTTTCTGTAAAGTTTTAGAGCATTGTATTAACGTACTTAAATCGTTAAATTTCTGAAAATAAATATGAATACATGAGACATACAATGTTATAACTGAATCCTAAAATCCTAATACAGCCGACATGACACTCTCAGAGCTCCTAATTTTTTCGAAAATAGATATGAACCTCAAATTAAAGAAACTTTAAGATGTTTATGAGGTAAAAGAAGCTCCAAAGGTAAAAATAAATAAACTCACATGATGAACAGTTAGTTCTAAAGAGGATTTTGCCAATTAAAAACATACATTGTATTAATGCAGTGTTAAGATTTGGTTCGGTTTTTGAGCGCAACGGTCTACTTTATGCAACACAAGGGCTAATGAAACCAAGACCTACTGCTTAAAGCCGATTCCGATTGGCTACGAACATCCATGCCATAGTGGGATTCGAACCCACAAACTAAAGTTCCAAAGGCCAGCACCTTAACCATTCAGCCATCGCTCGGCTGCAGTGTTTGGAATTCTCTCTTCAATGATGTAAATACACAAAAAGTTAATAATGGTTTATCTCTTTCAAAGTTTTAGAACACTGTATTAAAGTACTTAAATCGTTAATTTCTGAAAATAACTAGGAATAAAATAGACATACGATGTTATAACTGTATCCTAAAAACTTAATATAGCCGACATGACACTCTCAGAGCTCCTAATTTTTTCGAAAATAGATATGAATCTCAAATTAAAGAAACTTTAAGATGTTTATGAGGGAAAAGAAGCTCTGAAGGTAAAATGAAATAAGCTTATATGATGAACAGTTAATTCTAAAGTGGATTTTTCCAATTAAATGATACATTGTATTAATGTAGTGTGAGGAATTCCTCTTCATGATGTAAATACACAAAGAGTTAGTAATTTTTTACCTCTTTCAAAGTTTTAGATCACTGTATTTAAATCGTTACATTTCTGAAAATAACTATGGATATAGGAGATATACGAGGTTCTAACTGAATCACCTGGCACACAGATTATTCAACTGGTAATCTTGAAGAATTGAACCTAAGTGCTTCAGATTATACACAGGAGAAATGTCGCGAGGCTTAGCACAAATTAATCTGCCTTCAGTAAAATACACAATCTCCATAACTGAATCTGTTACACTTCTTCAAATAGAGATTATTTTGAAAGAGGATAAGTTTTAAATTTAATACAGTCGATAAATCTGAAAAAGAAATTATGGTAATTCTAGAGCACTAGCCCTCATATGTATATAAAGTTGTTGATCTTAAAAAAATGAAAGATGAATTAAAGAATGGGGATTTCTTTTATTGCTATAGTTAGAGAGAAAATTTACAGATAGGATTTATATAAATGCTGAATTCTCATTCGGGTTATAATTAAAAGCTAAAAAAATCATATAAATTTGTTCTACCTTGAACTGGTCACAAAGCGAAATTTATGTGGTATTTGTAAACATGTATTTCAAAAATGTTGCTTTATATCTTATTCGTTAACAAATATACTTTACAGCTAATGATAATAAATATAATATACAACTTAATTAATTTGCTCATTTCGACTTCAATAGGAAGAAAATAAAACTTTTTATAAATAGTTTTGAATTTTATAATATGGTTTAGTTAAAGCTTTAATTAACTTTTGGAGGTTTATAGAAAAGTCTCTTAATTAATTTTGTTCATTAATTAATTAACTCTTATTATAAATGAATCTCAAAATTTAAATGCAATTTCTATATTTATGTATTTTTTCTATGAAAATCTAAACATGTAATATAGCATAAAAATGTATCTTGAATTTTTTACTCTAAATCACATATCTGCTAATGTGGGCAGTAAATTAATGACGTTGAAAAATATTTAATAATAATGATATAGGGTCATTAATATCGTTTTAACTTCAAAAATAATTAGAATAAACTCAGTACAAGAAAGGAAATGTGATGTGTTTTACATATATTTTTGTAAGCCATTTATCATAATGAAATGACTAATAATTTGAAAATGTATATTTAGCATAAAGGAAAACAGATTTAAAATAGATTTAATTGCGTATTGTCTGTAGGTTAAATTATTTTTTTCAGCTAGAAAAATCTTTTAAAATTACTGAACTAAAAGATTATTATATACATTGCTTGGGTTCAGCTTTAGGCTGTAGCTCTTGGTGTCTTTAATCCTCGTGTAACAGTACAGCCAGATATACTTATTAACTTTTAGTTGACTCAATGATTTCCAAATGCGTAGGGCACTGCTGTTTGGCACTGCTGTTTTGTAGGTTTGAGTGAAACCATGGATGTTCGAAACTGTACAGAATCGGTTTTAAGCAGGAGGTCACGGTTTGATCAAGAGAAATTCGCAGGTACATCAAGACAGAAATTCGCGGGGAAGACCGAAAATGACTTTGCAAAGACAGATGCTGGAGGTTTTTGTTTGGTTTTGGTTTGGAGTGCTACGGTCTCGTTTTTTGCAACATGAGGGCTAATGAGACCGGGACCTACAGTTTAAAGCCGATTCCGATGGCTACGAACATCCATGCCACAGTGGAATTCGAACCCACGAACTCCGGTACCGAAGGCCAGCACCTTAACCAATCGGCCGCCGAACGATGGTCGAATGGTTAGGGTGCTGACCTTCGGAACCGAAGTTCGTGGGTTCGAATCCCACAGTGGCATGGATGTTCGTAGCCGTTCGGAATCGGCTTTAAGCAGTAGGTCCCGGTCTCATTAGCCCTCGTGTTGCAAAAAGTGGACCGTAGCGCTCCAAACCTAACCTAACCTAACCAATTGGCCATCGTTCGTTGCCAGATGCTGGAGAATTTTAAGAGAACAGGAATTAAGGGATTGGAGGAGGCCAGATCCCGAGTAAAGGACCCAGAAGATGGAGTGGTGGGCTGGATGCCTTTTGAGTCATGATGCGTGATGAACCTAACTAACCGGTTTTATTAACCCTCTTGTAATAAGCAAATCGTATTGCTCCAAACCAATTAATTATATGTTGATTTTAAACTAGATTTATTGAAACTTTTTATGTGCATCTCTTTTGCATATAATTTGATCATGTGTTTATTGATAGGATCACTTTTAGAACTCTTTTGTAAACATTTAGTGAGTCTTTTTGTAAGCGTATACTAAAAACCATTACTAAGAAAAAAATATTTATAACATCTGTTTTGTCTATGCAACTTTTTAGTTCAGAATAAACGAAAATGTTAATTTAATGAGCTTGTACTTTATACTAGATAACCAGTCGATATATTTCTAAAGAAAATGACATTCAGAAATGCGCTTGTTTAATAAATCTAGAAAGTTTCAAATATTCACAAAAGCTCAAAAATTATTTTTTTACATCATACATTACTTAATAGAAGTAAATGGTTCCACTGATGTACAAATTGGTTTCCATTATACGGAGATATATTATAAAAAAATTTTCCAACAAAATGCACAATTCACCATTCTTGAACTGAGTTATACTTCCCAACTCAATGGACTATTAATTCTTAGCTAAATTTTGTCTAGATGTCAGTTTAAGAAAAATATTTTATATTTTGCTGAAAAAATTTATCCATATAACATAAATGCCCATATAGAGGATATGGATTCCATATAATATTCTAAATTGTATTTATTAAAGCATAAATATTGGAGAACATCTATCCAGATACTTATAAGCCCAAAATATTAGACAAAAGTAGATGCTTAAAATGCTTTACGAAAAAAAGGTTTACAAAATACTTAAAAAAGAACATTTGTGAGATCTAACAAACTGGTACACCTCTATGCAGTTAGAGGTATTTTACTCGAAATAATATCAACAGTACAATAGTATTTTTCAAAATTCAATAGTATATGACATTTATTCCATGAAATAAAAGGATCAAATATTTAAGAGGTACAGAGAAGCTTGTATTATGGACATTAGTACCGTTATTTTTTAAATAAAGCGTGTGTTTGGTACCTTGCATGCTTTTACCATGGATACTAAATTCAGTTTGTTTTGACTTTCTTTTTTATTAGACTCTTATAGTTATTATTATTATTTCCGATTGCTTGGGCACTTGCTTCTGATAGCATTCGTCACTACCAATGCACAGATATTTGTTGGTCATTTTATCATACAAACACCGTATAGACGGCCAAAAACCGCGGTAACTCAGTCGGCAAATGTGCTCTCGTAGCTGAAGAATTGCGGGTTCGGACCCAGAGCCGGCCTAAGATCAGCCGTGTCCGTTAAAGTTGGCAGGGACACCAAAATATATTCGTGCTCAGAATGTCCTCCAAGTTCTCAATCAGTACTTTGAGGATGGCAGGCCAAGCCTATAGCCTGAAGCATAAGTTGTATTTTCACCCTAGAGGGCTCATTAAAACGAAAGACTCGTCCATTTGCTTTAATACTAGTAGCCTCCGGCTCAATCATGCTTGGCTTGACCAATTGTCATAAGACAACAACAACATAAATGCAAATATGGTTTTAAATGACATTTTTATATTGCCCCATAAAAAAACTTTGTCAACGAACTCAGTGGCTGAATGGTCAAGGCACGAGATCTCGAACCGAAGCTGGTGGGTTCAATGCTCGCCATGGCAGTCGATTCAAAGTATGGTTTTTTAATTTTAAAAATGTTATTTATTGTTGTCTTATGTTCTAAAACATTCTAGATCTTTCTTTACTATGTAAATTAGTTATTTCTCTAATATTCTCTTCGGTATAAAAGCTGATACCCACTAGCTGTGGGCAACTTCTCGATCTTGTAAAGTTGCGAGTTGCTACTTTGCTTCAATAAATTCGTCTGTTACTCTAAACGGTTTGTTCATTCGAATCTTCGTGACAATATTCCTATATTAGAGCATACATCAAAACAGCTTAAAAAATCTTAATTTTTTGCGTAAGTATTCTGTTTATTCAGTTTAATATAAATTTTCCAATTTTTGTACTTAGATAACTTAATACTTTTTTTAAATGGATTGTTTATTTTCAAAGAATTTATATATTTGTTTTATAAACACCTCTATGCTTTTGTGTGTACTACTTTCTGAAAAGTTGTATAACTAAAATCCATCTTGATACCAGCTCCATTATTTGAGCAATTGTTATGATTCAATGTAAAACTAAGATTCAAAAGAAGGATAATTTTTGTCAGAAATATAACTAAATATTTTTTTATATGGATAATTTTTTGGTACTGTGTTTGCGTAATAATGTATGGAAAAAACGCCTTGTCTCAAAAGGATACTGAATGTGATTGATTACGTTTCTTTACGGATACAAAGCTTTTGGAAATTCATTATTCATGCAGACCTAAATATTTATATTTCGATACATTACACCTTTCTAAAGGAATTGTGTCGTTGTACAATACAGCGCTGTATTTGAAGCGTATTGAGAATAAGAAATTAGTCACAAGTATGGTCATTAGCTGTTTTTTGAAACTTGATTTGATCCTTTATGTTTTGTATTTTTGGCAACCTACGCATTTATAATCTATTCTTTTCTAACATTCTTTGCATACTTTTGTCATATAACTCTCATTAAATTTAGGTGTTTTACCTGTGATCATTTAAAATAGTCAATATTTGGTTAGTCTGACTAAATTTATTTATATTGCGTTGTGAAAATTATTTGTTTTTAAATTCAACCACAGGTTCCTGAGAGGGTATAGACTCTCAGTAACCTGTGACTGAAGTTTGCTGCAAACTTGCAAGACAAGTGTACTCTAATTTGCATGACAAGATTGCTGCAAGTTGGAGTTTTGAAGACTTCGAAGATTGCGTAGACTTCCTGGAGTGTTTTTTTCAAACTTGCAGACTTGTCATTCTGAACTTGCTGCACGTTTGCAGGCTTGCAAAACAAGACTGTTGTAAGTTTGCTGCAAACTAAATTTGCTATCTGGGTATAGACTTATAACATAGGTAACAATGACTTCGCAGAAGAAACTAAAAGATTGATTTAATAATTAATAAACAATACAACATTTATTTTACACTATTTTTACAATTTAAATTTCAGCTAATAAATAAACGTTAGCCAGTTGATTGGTGAATATGTTCTCTTACTTATATCGTGAACTAGGATTTTACTCAAAATATTACTTATGAAGAGAGGACCCTGATAAATTTATAAAACCTATAATCAAAATAAAAGCAGTCTGATACTTGCTATTGAGATGGAGGTGGCAGATATGGATTGACAGAATAATGACGATGCTGGGGATCCGGGACGCAGTAGCTTACTTGAGGGGCAACCAGGATTGTAGAGGAAAACTCACAGGCCTCTTTGATGATTCTACAGACGAGGGAGTTGATTTAGGTCCCTTGACCACTAATATATTTGATTAAGAGAATACCTCTTGTCCACCTTCTGCTTTCTGTTTCGTCAGCTTTCTCCTTCTTCTGCAGTACTCTCACATATTTCAGGCCCGTTCAGCCAGGACTCACTCTTCTTGTCCTCTCTTTTTACTTAGACTCCTGCTTTAGCTGTTTCTCATTTTATTGCATTCAATGCTCTCCTCCTTCTGAAGGCAAAAAAAACCCAATAAGCATCCCTCGTCTATCTTATTTGCCACCTCTCTACCAGCGCTTGTTCTTGCGGGGGTTATGAATATTTCCCCAGCCTTATTCATTTCTGGTGTCATTTTTGTAGACACTGTCTGTCTTTATCTCTGACCAAATATCTTCCCAGAAGTCTTCCAGAAGAAGTACAGAAGACTTTCCTAAAGTGTCATAAACCATCCCTTATCTTTTATCCGACTTCTTTGATCCTCTCTTCTAAATTACTGCTCACATGTATGAGGCTTGATTCAATATATATCCATTAAATAATCCACAAAACTTTCTTATATATATTTTTTGATACATTGGTTCGCCTCATTAAACACTTTCGAAAAACAAATGCTACTCTTCTAGTGATAATACACAAGTACCCTTCAGTCGATAGACAAGCTGTACACCAATCATGCTTGTGAACTAAACAGTATGGATTCCGTGCAACGTTAAACAACTAACAGAGACATATGCTTAGCACCCCGGGGTCCTTGGTCTTAAAATCGGAGATTGGCACCGTAGGCCATGGTTCCCAAGTTGTGCTGTATAGCAGAGGAGTTTGGTTTAGTTTATTTACACATATGAAAGAATGGGTAGATAATTACAGCTTAGCAGATTAAGACAACAAAACAAAGATAAAAAGTAAAAACAACTTCACAGTAGTCCTGTAAAAAATGACGTGTGGTATAATATGTTTATAACCTGAATGCTACAAAAACCAGTTATTAGTATGTATGATCCACTCATGAAATGATCTCCCAGGATAGTAAAAGATGTAAAATTCCCAAATGAATTGTAGCTACTTATAATATATATATATATATATATATATATATATATATATATAGTCACATAAATTGACCACTATTGTTTTCAATTGCTCGGGTTTGCTGGGAAATGAGAAGCCTATGTATTAGGCAGTATGAAGATGCAGTCTGGACAATCTATAAAAAAGAAGCAGCGTAAGTCAAACGTGGAACTTCCATTTATATAAGTCTAGGTAAAAGGCATCATTTTCTGGAGAAATCAGAATAAAAAATGATCCCCAAAACCCCTTGCTGTTGAAAATGTCGGCCCCACTGAGGCAACTATAAATTATATCATGTTTAGGTTTACTATACATTGGCTTTTCTTGGAATCAATTCTTTACCACACTGGAATGAAAAATGAAAGTTATAGTTTAATACCCACACACACACACACACACACATATATATATATATATAACACACACACATATATATATATATATATATATATATATATATATGAAATGTTCCCAAGAAAGAATAGCTTGTTTTGCGTTATTAGAAATTAGACTGGAACAATATTGGATGCATGTAATCAGTGGAAAAGTCTGTCTGGGATATCTGAAAAATAGGGCTAGTGGACAAAATTTTGCGTTTATTTCAGTTAGTTGTGGGAAATGGGTTGGAAGAATTGAAGGCGCGGACATTCCTTTTAATTCTGAGATTTTCTGGCTGGGAAAATATATATATAAAAGAATAAGTTTGAAAACATGAAAATCTTAAAGAGATATTTTAAGTATAATAATTTTAATTTGTATAAATATATATATATATATATATATATATATATATATATATATATATATATATATATAAGTGATGGCAACTATTTTTTTTCTTGTACATATGTGAACGGATTACAAAAATATATTTTCCATGTGGAAGTTCTGCAGGCATAGTGTATGCAGAATGACAAGAGGCTCTGAAATAGCTGGTGGTAGTAGTGGCAAGGGCTGTGAAATTAATCAGTTGGTGAGTGTCGTGCGAGATGGAATTAATCTGTGTTGAACAGTGTGTTTACATCAAAATAGCCTTTCTCCGTGGGAGAAATGGGATAGAATGTCACAATGAATTAGTGGAAGTTGTTAGAAATAATTCCCTACTATACCGTACAGTAGCACGGTGGGTAGGAATGTTTCAGCATATTGTGTCAACAATATATGAGCAACGTTCAACGACTCAGTGTGCCCTGTATTTATTATTGTATGTATACAACTGTAATATTATTAGCTTGTTACGATATTTATATTTATTATACATATGTATATAACAATCTTTTTTTCGTGTGTATATGTCAAATTTCCAACCGGACTGAATCTTCAAGAAAGAAAATAATTGCCATGACCTCGTATATAACACATAACATACACACACACACGCACGCACGCACATACAACACACACATAGAAAAATATGTTTATTAAATATGCTTGTGTTTAATGGGGAAGAAGAATTTTTTTTCCGAAAAATATTTCACGTTTCATTAATACTGTGGTAATTGTACTTCACTATGATATATTATTGTCAATTGACTTTCTGTCATTATGTGTATAATGAATGTTTATGTGTAAATATTTACATTAAATTTGCTTATTATATTATATCAGGGTATTTCCTCCTGTAAATGACATTTTAATTAATGAACATGGGTTATTTCTGACTATAAAAGCAATTTTTTACTAATTTAATTATTTCTTTTACATTTTTTTATATTTCCTGGAAGAATAAGGTTCTATTATTATATTTTTCAGAGTTTTTTCTATATGAAATAATGTCAAGTAGTTGTTTAGTAATGCGCTAAATTAATTTTATAGCCGTTATATTTCAAACCCAGAAATCTCTTCTTCAAAAACTGTCAAATGTTCTTAACGATAATAATCTTCTAATCCGATATTAAAAAGTTTTTTAAAGTAAAAAGATTTCAATACTTTTGTTAACAAAAGCAAATAAAAGTAAAATGGCAATTAATTATAAGTGACGTGTATTCTAAAAGAAAGCTCTATTTATCGATATCAAGTATTTATAAAAATTAGGAACGTCTTTTATCTAAGTCAAAAAAAAGTTTTGTGCATAAAGGATTGAAGACATGATAATGAAATAGTCCCTAAAGAAATTAAAAACATTAAAGTAAGATTAATTTTTTCTTTGTGAGCTATTTAAAGTTCAAACATCTAAGCAGAGTGGGAGTTGGTTATATAACCCTTTAGTGACAAAATTTCAGAACGTGTAGAAAGTTTAACCCCTTCCCGGTTTTTCCCGAGCTGAACTAGGGCAGGCGAAATGTATAATCCTGGATCATCCCGAGTGTAGCTCGGGCACTGTGAAATTTTACACTGTGCAATCAGTCTTTTCCATGTGCTTTTTATGGTTTCGAATGCTCTTGTTTACTTTTCTAGTTACTAGATTTTTTGCTGCTCAAAGAGAGACAATAGAGGTAAGAAGGTAAGGAGAGAAACAAGGTTCTACTGTCCAGATTGCGATGTTGGACTCTGTGCAGTACCGTGTTTTCGATTGTATCATACACGTTCAAATTTTGATCAATAATTACTTACACATTTATGTAAAATGCAAAGGATATAAATAAAATTTAATTAAAAAGCTAAGTATTCTAAGCTTTATATTTACAGTTAGTGAGAATTGACCCCAAAGTCTAATGATTTCTGCCGTACGGAAAGCCAGCTATACAGGTAAATTACTCCTTTATTTAAATTGATTTTTTTACATTAATTTCTAGGAAATTTTGTATGCGAATAATGCTATTTTGTTTAAAAAACTATGTTTGTATGAATATAAGCATAAACAGATTGCCTTTTTTTGACCCATAATCCCGAAATAAATTGAACCTGGAAGGAGTTAAATGATTTTAATACAATAATTCGATGTTTAACTGTAAATTTACAAGTAAAATATCGTGTTAACTTTATCCTTTAATCAAGTCATTGTACTATTATGTTAAACTAGCATATAGCCCGTCATATGACGGGATCAGTAAAATTTTTAATTTTTCAAAATTGTAAAGTGCCTTATGAGGCAGGTAAAAAAATGGTTTGTTTTTTGGCTGAGAATTATCTTTCAACAAAAAATAATCGATGATTCAATTTAAAATTATCACATATGTCCCTAATCTATGATTTAAGCAAATATAAAAGAAAATTATTTAAGTAATTTCTAAGTTCAATGATAAAACGTATGAAAATAAGGCATAATTTAAATAATTTAAAATAATAAATGATTTAACGAGATGGTTAAAGAAATGACGTCATAATGCTAGAAAAATGTTATTTTTACCTATTTATTATGGGATAAATTGTTAAATTTAATCGCCTGCTCTTAACCGGGGAAAATAGTAGTTGAAATAATGGCCTTAAAAGCTCGAAAAGATGGGAAGGGGTGGATTTCGAATGCTTTAAACAAGGCAGTATTTTTCGCTGTGATATGAAGCATATTTATACCAATTCATTTTAAAATCAGATCTATAGTTTAGGAGAAAATAAACATTACTCTCTTTGAATTTTGCTAACTATGGATATCTCTATCCATGCCAGGTCCAACCGCTTTATAAAACCGAGGACAGACATACAGATAACTTAGACTATTATTATATAGGAGATGTACCTTTAGAAAAATGTTTTTGAACTTTTGCAAGAGATTAGCATGGGTGTTTATAGCTTCATGTTTCACTTCATGTTTCTTTGTAAATCAGGCTTTATTTGTGTATTCCCTCATTTTTACTTTGGTATGTTTTTTTAGAAAAATATTAGACAGCTAAGAAATTGGTCAGGGATCAAAAATTGGTAAACTTGTTATAAATCCCGTTTGGCGTACTTTTCGGATGTGGAGCATTTTTTTAGTAATTTGTAGATTTCTTTTTCATTTCTGATTATTTTTAAATTTGTGTTTAATTTGAGATAACTATTTTCTCCTGTTTTTGACACAACCCCAAATAAACGTGTTTTTTCATGCCTATTTATATTCCATAGAAAAATAATCATTTTAATGCTATACATATGTACAACTATCTACAAAATGCACTATATATCCCAAAGACAGTAATCATTATAAATTTATTTCTATGTACAAACATTTGCAATGTTGCTAATTGTGGATACTTCTGATTCGAAGATAAAGGCTGTTTTTAAAAAGGGGAGGTTACCTCCCCTGTCTCTAACCAATTGTGCAATGCTTAAAAAACTTCTAGATAACATAATTTTTTATTGTGTGGTTATTCGGAGTTCAAACATTCCGGCGAAGCAAGATTAAGTATTTAAAATAACATTTAACCAAATTTAAGGCTGAAAATTGAATTTTTTAGTCTTAAAAAATGTAAAGAATACCACTAGTATTTTGAATTGTATAAAATGGTTTAACCCTCTAAGCGGTTCACACGTACAATTCAGCCAAACCGATTATGTCTTCAAAGCGGTTGTCACGTACAGTTTTCGACCTCCAAAAATGTTCCGAAAATGGATGTATTGTACATTTCTGCCAGTGTTTTCCTCCATGGAGTTTTGAGGTAGGAGAGTCAGATCGATTGTTTAGGAACTGCTCCCCTCTTTGACTGACATTTATTGAGGGATGCACTCCTACTCAATGAGGCACATAGACGATGATAGCTTTTTATGGCTTTGTAAATCTCTATTTCGAAGTATTTCGTTTGAGGTAACAGATGTATCTCTAATTGCACCACTTAAATAACTTGGATGACTTTCGTAAAAAAATATAAATCATTCTCTTAAATAATATTTTTATTTGTACTTTTAGAATCCATTATTTCTTATGGGATGATCTTCGAGACTTGACGAGCTTTATGTGTATTAAAAATTAACAATCTATAATGTCTATTTATATATCTATTTATAACCGGAAGTAAAAAGACAATAACGAGGACAGGTTTCCCGTATTCCAATCTAGTCGACAAAGGATGAAGTTAAAAATCATAGAACACTTTAGTCACCGACACAATAAAACTTTAGCTTATTTTTTGGAGACTTTTTCCTCGGTGTGTTCCACTCGGAAGGTTTAATATTTGGCAAATTTTGCTGGATACGAAATAGTCGCCAACAGAAATTATAATATATCTGTTGCGATATTTTTGTTACCTTGATATATTCTAACTGCTCAGAGATTAGAAAGTGATTTTGATCAAAATTTTTTATTGTATTATTAAAAATGTACGTAATACCGCTATAATTTTGAGTTGTATAAAACTATTCAATATTTTACTATTTTTGCTGGAAACGAAATAGTCGCCAAAAGAAATCATAATTTATCTGGTGCAATATTTTAGTGACCTTATTATATTCTAACTGTTCAGAAATTAGAAAGTGGTTTTGATCAAAATTTTTTATTGTATTATTAAAAATGTAAGGAATACCGCTATCATTTTGAGTTGTATAATACTGTTTAATATTTTACTATTTTTGCTGGAAACGAGATAGTCGCCAACAGAAATTATAATATATCTGTTGCGATATTTTAGTGACCTTAAAATATTCTAACTGTTCAGAAATTAGAAAGTGATTTTGATCAAAATTATTGCTTGTATTACTTGGGCTGAAAACAACTTGAAGTATAAACATTTAAATCTTATTAATAGCTTTTAATCGTTTATTCTACAAACTGGTTGTCTTCATTTAGAACATTATAGTCCAAGATACTATTTGAAGATGTTCTACTCCTCAATCAAACTGTTGTGAAAATCTGGCCACTAAATTAGTATAACTACCCAGTAGATTCCCATTAGAATAATTTTATGACAAAAATAAGGCTATTCTATTTCAATACTATGGGGCGTGACGTTTTTATTTCCCCGGATTTCAGGAAATACCGATTCAGAGCTCCGGTTTAGTTGATGGAAAGAACTATGCTGAAGAGTTGAGCTTCTGGACGTGATACGAATTTCGACCAGTACTGTTTCTACGTGGGAGAATTTATTGAAATGTCAAATGGTGAATACTTAAAATTTTGAAATATTGCATTCTATTTCCCTTTCTAGTAAGCAGGAGATTTCTTTGTCATTCGGAGATACAAAAAGTATTCGGAAATTTCTTTTCTGGACATTTTTGTATGTTCCTTCAAAAGCATGTAATTTATAGCAGGTGTGTGTTTATAGTCAGTATACAATGGGATATTATTGAATATTAATGCTACCAATCTAATTATATATATCAGATGTCGTCAATTTGGTGTCATTTCAGATCATCGCCAAAAATTGTTAAATTGCTATGTTAATTACATATAAAGGCTTATATATTTCCATTAACTAGAGTCACAGTAAGTCAGTCGATAATGGCGTCGATTTCATAACAGGAGAGCTCAAATCAGCAACTAAGTATATCTAATTCTCGGATAGTCATTAGAATCATAATATTGCTCATGTAATTTCCGTAGGTTAATATATATTTAGAAATTTAAAATAACTCTCAGTATGTTCCTTCAAAAGTATGTAATTTTTAGGGGAGTTCGCTTATAGTTAGTATATATTGACATATTATTGAATATTAATGCTGACAACCTAAATATATATAGCAGATGGCGTTGATTTTAGCTTCATTTCGGATCATCGCCAAAAATTGTTAAATTGCTACGTTAATTACATATAAAGGCTTACATATTCCATTATCTAGCGTCACAGTAGAACAGTCGATAATGGCGTCGATTTCATAACTGGAGAGCTATAATCAGTAACTAAATATATCTAATACTCCGGTAATCATTAGGATCCCAATATTGTTTATGTAATTTCCGCAGGTTACTCTATACTTAGAAAATTAAAATAACTCCCCGATGAATCCTTAACAGTTTATAAAACTAAACTATAATTAGTTTGATTTATACGTTGAAAACTAATATATTTATCTTCAACAAAACCAAGTTTACAACAAAGACAGGATTAATAGTCTAAAACCTTGTAAAATTAGAGTCTTTGAATAAATCCAGAGGACACATCTTTACAAATACAGTAGAACCTCGGTTATCTGAAGTAACTGGGACCGAACCTACTTCGGATAACCGAAATTTTCGGATAATAGCGAATTTATCAATAATAATCTAATTTAATATGCAGTATCATCATTGCAATAACATTCCATTGTTATGGGACTCGGCAGTATGACCTAACAAATTTCGAAATGGGATGTGTTTATGTTTAGAACAGGGATGTTTGTAAGTGGGGAAGAGTACACTCAAACCGAGAATTGTGCTTACGAAAAGGAATTCTAAAAAAAGATAATTCCAAAATACACTCATGTCCATAAATTAAGGATAATTCAGAATCACACAGAAATTGAGCTCTAAAATAAAAATTTCACCTGTAGAATTATCACACACATCTTGAAGAAGAATATGCAAATTGCAGGAAACCACCAGATGGCGCGGATAGTACGTCACAATGACGAGAGTGTATGAAAGGGGTATATAAGGAATGGTAGCAAAGAAGTAAAATTGTTCACAAGCGCTTTAAAAGCCTTTCAGTGCAATAACCGCATAGTTATAGCACAAAGGAAGCATTTGGATGATTTTTTACGTGGTAGAATTATCGGACGACTGGAATGTGGACGTACCCAGCTGGAAGTATCCGAGGAACTTGGAATCGCCCAGAGTGTCATCTCCAGGCTTTGGCAACGATTCAAACATGATGGTAATGTGAGTAGATGTTACAGCACAGGTCGCCCCCGAGTTACTACGCCGAATGATGACCGGTATTTGGCAGTTACTGCCAAAAGAAACAAACGGAGCACAGCATCAGACCTGTCTCGTCAGCTCTCTTCAGCTACCGGTACGACAGTTTCAAGGCAGACCGTGTACAGACGCTTAGGGAACATTGGTCTATATGCTCGTAGGCCTGTCAGATGTGTTCCCCTTACCGCAACTCACTGTCGCCTGCGATTATGCTGGGCTAGAGAGCATGCATTGTGGACACCGCAACAGTGGTCTTGTGTGATGTTTTCCGACGAGTCCAGGTTCAGTTTACATTCTGATTCTCGCCGGACTTACATATGGAGAGCGCCAGGTACCCGTTACCACCAAGAGAACACCATTGAACGACACCGTTACGGTGGTGCAGGATGGCTCGTTTGGGGAGGAATTATTCTTGGTTCCAGAACTGACCTGCATGTTCAGAGTGTAACGATGACAGGCCACATCTATCGGGATGTCATTCTGGAACAACATGTACGTTTGTTTCGGGGCGCCATGGGTCCTGAATTTCTGTATATGGATGACAACGCCCGACTTCACCATGCAAACATTGTAGACGAATGCCTTCAATCGGAGGATATCACCCGTATGGATTGGCCAGCATACTCACCGGACTTGAATCCAATAGAGCATGTGTGGGACATGCTTGGCCGACGAATTGCAGCCCGTCAACCCCCTCCCAACTGTCTATCGGAACTTCGGAGGGCATTGCTTGATGAGTGGTGTAATTTTCCCCAAGATCAGATTGATAATCTGATACTCAGCATGCGTAGGCGTTGTAACGCTTGTATTGCATCGTCCGGGAGACATACTCCGTATTAACCATCATACTAACCATGTTATACTGTTTTCTGTAAATAGGTTCTTTTTTAAAATTTGCTCCAGGGAGTAAAAATCGCAATTTTTATTAATTATGTCAAACATATAGCATCTTTTTTGCTCTTTACCTTTTGTTTAATAAATAGACTTTACAAATAAGTCAAATTTGTTTTGCTTTTGTCTCTTTCATTGCCTGAACTTCATTATCCTTAATTTATGGACATGAGTGTATTTATTTGCACTCTTAGTTTGTAAAGGACGGCTGGGCTACAAAAAGTATGTGGGAAATAGAAAGCTTTGAAAATGCATGTTTGCAATGTGAAAATTTTGGATGATAGTAGAAAGGGGAAAAAAGTGAAGAAGAAACTGACTTCGGTTAACGAAGCGTTTCGGTTAATCGAGGGTCAGATAACCAATGTTCTACTGTAATAATAAAAGGGAATTTTAGATTTCCAATGCAGGATTTACGATTCATAAAAATACAAATTATCTGTAATCATTTGTTTTAAATGTTGGAGCTTTACTGTTTAAATTTACAGTAGAACATAATATAAAAATATTTAAAATTTTAAAATCATAGTTGCGCAGTCGACAATGACTTTGACATCATAATCGGTGGGCTGCGAGTTCGAGTCTCTATCTGCTAAAGATTGCAGTGTTCATTCATGTTAGCTGGAGCACTCGAAAAGGTCTCGTTGCAATGTCTTCCAAGTTTAAACTATAGTTGTGGAGGTAGCAGGTCACGCCTTATTTGGGTGGGGAGTCCTTCTGCTTGATCTCTGCTTCTAAATTTCGACTACCTATCGGGGATAACATTACTCACCCATTATTCTTTCAGCTGCACGTGTTTTCGGATTCGTGATAAACGATTAAAAAGTTTACAGCTTTGTTTGGAATAAAGATATTTATCTGTATTGCCAGTTGCATTGAAAAAAGAAAAATATTCCGTAATAAAATATTCTATAAAATAATATGTTGATTATACAAGAAATGCATCTCCTATTTATCTCTATCCAGATATACTTATTTTATAAATAGAAAATTAACTCTTTTTTAGAAGAATGCATTAACCATTATTGCTCCTAAAGTTATACCAAATAAATTATACACCCTAACAGAATTATGAAATTTTGCGCACTAAATTAAAACACATCTCTAACATGAATCTGCAGAATGATTCTACACTTATTTCGGAACATAGTTACAGCAGTACGTGATGCCTTTTACTGTCCGCGATTTCGAGAAATACCAATTCAGATTCTTGTCTTAGTTGTCGGGAAGCACTACGCTGAAGCTTACAGACGTGATACACATTTAAACCAGCACAATTCACGCGTGGAGAAATTTCATAGAAAAGCCGAATGGAGAATTCTTAAAATTTTGAACTGTTTTATTTTTATTTCTCCTTCCTGGTACACATTTACAAGAATATTTCGTAATTCGTAGATAAAAGAATCTCATACCTTCTGTCCTAGATTTTTTGTATGCTTCTTTATCATTCTTTCAGAAATAAATCATGCAAAAGATGCACTAGTTACTATGACCAGTTAATAATAACTATTTCAAATGCATATTAAAGAATATAACTCGTTGTTCAATCTTCATAAAATACTTACTGTTTACTTTTAATAGTTTGAAAATTTATATCAATTATTTTATTTTTATTTTGTATAGTTTCTATTCTAATGGTTGTTTGTATTTCAACAGATGACATCACCAAGTAACGGTTTTTATTTATTTTTTGTTTGTTTTTAGTATTTAATGCCAGAAGAGATGCGTGTTAGCTTGGTATGCGGCATGTGTGTGTAATTCTATTTACTTTTTATATAATTTATTCATATTCAGTGTTAAACATGTGTTTTAAAACCTAATATGTAACTTGAATTTTCGTGATGTCTTTCATTATTAAAAACAGTTTCATTCAACAATAAATTCTGTTTTGGCATATCATTTTTGTTTCCACAGACTCTGCAAATCAAATTCAAAAGGGTAAAAGATAAAGGTAATCAATTAAATTATTCAATTATTGATTACCATTACTGCTGAATATTTGTACTAATTAACTGTTTTAAAAAAACCAAAATTCAAGATTCATGTTTATTCAAAGTAAAATTCTTTTTATCAATACACACGTTGAGTCTCAGATTTTACATTTTAAACTTTTTAATTATAATAATATAATAAACCCTTTCCTGTGAAATATATTTGAGAAAAATGTGGCAAAAATAGACATCTGTTCTCTTTAATTTCAGTCGTTATTATTATCAAATTGTGAGGAATAGATAATTAAAAAAAAGCATTATTTTAAATGAAATATCTATTTTTAATATATTAACACATATTAAAATGCTAATAGATTACAGTAATTTTTACTCCAATTACAGCAAAATAAATCAAGTGATATAATTGTCTGGATAAATTTAATAAAATAATACAACAATATCATTACCAATATTAACTCTCATGAAGCTGCTCCGATTCCTTTGAATTTTACAAATCTTTTACAGTATCTGAGAAATAGTCACAAATGGCGTGAAACTGACAAACTTTTCACAAGAAAGTATCTTTATCTATTGAAATATTGGTAAATTAAATATAATGCATTAAAATTAAATATTAGACGAACTGAATTGGAAAGGAAATGAACGGAATTGAAATAGCGTTTTTTTTTCCTACACTCAGATTAGGCATTCAAAATTAGGGCATTTGCGTTGAGTTCGGGCATTACATGGAATGGGTTAAAATATATAATATTTTGAATAAATTAATTAAAACACACTAATAATTATTAATAAATAATTTTTAATTAAAATGCGAGATTATTTGACGAAACTTTAATCGTCCAAAACTATTTCCTGATACTACTACTTATGCTAAGCATACAGACCACTTTATTATCTTCTATTTTATCATCAGCTATTATATACAGACAAAACTACGTATTGATTTTCATTTATTTTAAATATTTTTATATAATACATTTATTTCAGCTTGTAGACTATTTTAGAAGCTGGTTGTTTCCTTCATTTCAAGGTATTAAATTATCTCTAGCGCTTGAAAATGCTTAGCAGTTCAAAAAATAATACAAAGTTTCATGAAAATAATCTCCAAAATTTTATTAGAAAATACATAAAAGGAATTACCTAAAACATTTCGAAATTACTACTTCAATTCAAAATAAATTCAAACTGAAAACTATTATTTATAAATTTTAAAGGAAGAATGTATGACAGAAAACTTGTTTCAGTACAGCAAAATAATCATGTTATCCAAACAATATTATTTGATAATGTTGCGTGTGTCGTCTAAGATTTCTAAGGTTATTTTTTTTCTTTTATTCATGAAACAAAACTAATATTAAACAAACACCTATGTGGTGACTGAGGTGTGTAAGAATAATCCCAATGCACCTCATGCATGTTTTATAATTTAAAAAATTTACTCAAAACTACCCTCTTTAAGTTACCACAAAAATTAACGTGTATAAAACCCTTATTCGACCTGTAATATTGTATGGCTTGAAGTGCTGGACACTAATAAGTCAGAGATAGATAGATTATGGATAAATCAGAGGAAAATAATAAGAAAATCTTTGGAGCCGTCCTTGAAAATAATCACTAATCAATAATCAAGAAATTATTAGTTGTTGTTAATAATGGTGATAAAATTTTCATTGCAACAAAATTACACATTTAGAACACTAACTGAAGTTATGTAATTGTGTGTGATGAATAAAAAATACATCGAGGTGTAATGAAGATTTAAAAAAAAATTGTGAATAAAAGACAGGGTCATTGAAAAGAAATATCTAAAATTTTATTTTTGCTGAAATTTGAATGTACATAGTAATTAAGATTGATAGAGCAGGAAGAACTGAGCTTGATCACTCTTACTTAAATTGTCTCTCACTGGAAACAGAAGGAAATGAACCACATGTTGGTCGCTCTCACATCAGGAAGAAAGATGTTATCCAGATGTTGATGGTTTTTCTTGTAGCAAGACTGGTTCATGTACGTCGAATGTCAGTGAGTCTCACAGAAGGTAGAAAAAAGTTAGACAGATATTGATGGCTTTTACTGTAACAAGACTGATGCGTGTATCCCGCATGTCAGTGTATCTCACAGAAGGAAGGTTGGTGCAAGTATACTGGTGAATTTCATAGAAGAAAAACTTGCTCCATAAGTTGGTGGTTCTCATAGCTAAAAGATTGATGAACATAGTTTGGTTGTGGTTAGACATAACAGGGGATGAAAGATAGAAATGAGTAGGATAGCATTTTCTGCAGCAGGTGGAAGACAGAAATAATAAATCAGCATTATAATGTTTGATTTGCCATAAAATCATTTTAGTTATTAAAATTGTTTTTTAGGCTGAAACATTGAAATATATTATGCATGATTGGTGGCCACAAAGACATAAACAGTAAAAAAATGTTTTAAATGCAGATGACTTCTTAAAGGTTGAAAAGGTAAAGTACGTTGAGTCATTATTCTTCTTTACTAAAGGTAATCACGAAGTTTTTATTTTATTGGCTCACTTATTTTTAAATAGCTAGAGGAAGTATTGAATAGCAGCTATTACCACTGCAGCAGCTGCAGCTTTAACCAATAGAGCTTTCATGACTTTTTCCCGTTTACTTTTAAAAATTGCAGCTCGTACTTGGAATGGTTCACAATCATTTAAAAAACGGTTCATGTAAATATTAGTGGATTTTAGAGTTGTAGGTAGCTGTTTCATTGCTGTTTTTCGCGGATGATCACGGGTAAGAACATACAAATAATCTGAATTTTCAGAGGCAATTTTATGGAGAGTTTTGCTATCAGACTTCATTATGAACATATCTGTTAATTTCTTCTACTGTTATCAATATGTTATGCCCAGAAAATAAATTTCCTTCTGCAGCAATCAATATGTTAAAATTTTCTTGAAGACTATTTATACAACACCAATGTTGGAACAATTAAAGACTAGTTAAGTTAGACAAATGTACGGATCGATCGATATTATTCAAACGTTTAACTTAATACAAAATAAAAAGTTTAAAAACAAGAATTAGTTCGTAATCGTATAAATAAATAGCAAACTCAATAAGCGTTTAAACCTTCAAGAGCAACCCTCTGGTTTAAAATGGCTTAAATAGAATATTATTTGTTAGAGAGGCTCTATTTTGCAACAATGAGCAAAAAGTGATGTATAACAACAATTGCGTAAATGATGTAGCAGTACAATTTTCCCTTAACAATGTTAGCTGACTTTCGAATTTTATTATTTAAATGTTTGTTAAAGAAACACCTTTTAAGAAGATAATGGTTCTGGAGCAGTACAATGTCATTTTTTTGCTATACAATGAGGATTTAGACTGGTGCTGCTTAAGGTCGAGATCGTATACCAGTTTAGCTGGTCCGCCAAGTTCTAATAATAATCCCTAATTCTGGAACCCAGTTCTCTGGTAACCAGTCACTTTCTTTTAGGACTCTCCTGTCATACCTGGAAAAATTTATTAATGTAATAGGAGTTCCAGGGGGAATTTATACTAATAATTTCTTTAAAACATTTACCTCGTTCTTTTCTTTCCGATTTTAAATTATTGATTTCTAAAAGCAATTTTGAACGTATTTTATCTCCTTATAGTCATTTGATAGTCTTAAAATAATTTAAATTTAGTAGAAACATTGTTTTGGAGAAGTTGCTTAAATATAACCGAGTGATGCTTAATTTCTACCTCTTGCAAAAATTCCGCATTGTTTTGTTAAGAAAACAGCAAAAAGTGAGTTTTAATACATTTCAATTTGCCAAGATTTTAAATATTTTTTTTTAAATCGCGTATAGTGTAAAATTAATACAAGCTGAAACACAATGTGTAAACATCACTTGGCGACAGTTTGGCAGTCATTTTTGATGTACCCAAAATATGACAACTGGCCCTGGGAGCTGGAATTCAACCAAAGTTAATTCTGAAGGAACATCCATACCATTAGAGGTTTTGGAACCTGCTGACTTCGGTGACAGAGGGCTGCCTATTCGGTCATAATTCATCTTTAAGTAGGAAGCCAGGTAATCTACAAGAGTTTGTTATACCCCATGCCTGTTGACTGTCTTAGATCTTCGAGTACCAAGTCTTGTGAAGATTTTGTCCATGGTTAAACCTGGACACTGATGATCGGATTATAATTTCATCGGGTTCAAGAGTTTGGTGTTTTTATCTATAAGATGTTGAGTGGTGAGCCAAGTTGAAAAAGAGAGAAGTATTTATGACTGAGCGGAAAGCTAGATATTTATTAGTCCTTTAAATAGACTCCTAGACTTTTATGAAAAGAATTAGTTGTTAATACCGTAGGTAAAATTTCATTGCAACAAAAAATAATCGATGATTAAATTTAAATTTGCACATGTGTACCTAATCTATTATTTAATCCAAATATAAAAGAAAATTATTGACGTAATATCTAAGTTCAGTGATAAAACGTATGGAAATAATGCAGACGACATTTAAATAATTTAAAACTAGAAATGATTAAATGAGATGGTTAAAGGTTTGGGTTTGGTTTCGTTTGAAGGGCTATGGTATACCTTTTGCAACACGAGGTCTAAGAGATGGTTAAACGAATGAAGCCATAATGCTAGTACAAAATGTTATTTTTTAACCTATTTATTATGTGATACATTGATAAATTTAATCTCCTGCTCTTAACCGGGGAAAATAGTGCTTGCAAAAATAGAATTAAACGCTCGAAAAGAGGAGGAAGGGGTGGATTTCGATCGTTTTATAGACTTTGAATTTTGCTAACCCTAACTGATCAAGAATCGAATATTGATTCCTCTATCCATTCCAGGTTCAACAGCTTCATAAAAAAGGGGTGGATTTCGAAAGTTTTAAAAAGGATATTATTTTTCGTGGGATGTGATGCATATTTATACCAATATATCTAAGAATCGAATCCATAGGAGAAGATAAACGGTTCGCATTTTGCTAACCTTAATTCATATAGAATAACATGGATGCCTCTATCTATTCCAGGTCCAACCACTTTATAAGTTCGAGGACAGACAGACAGACGGCTGTTCTTATATAGGGGTTAGGGGCATAAATCTAGATTAAGATGTTATGTATATATTAGATAATTTTTCAGGTTCTGCCAAAACATTAAATATTAAAATTGAATTATGGCCTATAAATATAATAACGTCTATTGGAACCTTTCATGCAATTGATCTCGATAGAAGCTTAAAAATATAACAAAGGATTTATCTTTTACATCCCCTCCTCCATTCACTCCGAGCAAATAATCATTCATGTAACCTGTGAATGTATTTCGTTTTTTAATTGTTACATATAATTTTGCAATATTTTAATTACAACCTGTAGTTTTTCTGGAAATATTTCATAAAATTTAATTTCAAAAACGTTTTCATTTCCAACCTGGTAGATTCGCAATAGTTATGTCTAAATCTTTCTTTTTATTTGTGATGTCATAAATTATTTGACTTTCACTCTTCCTTTTAGTATTATATGTATTATCCTCTTAAAATATCCATCATTCTGAGTAAAATAAAACGAAACTTTAAAAACTTATTTTCTGTCCAGGGATTGCCTGTGATTTATGAAAGGATTTTCGCAGTATCGCTGCTCAAGAATCTTAGTATAATCCTGTAGGTATAAGCTTTTTGAGAGCTATCAAAGTGTTAACAAGATAGCTTTATTCCCTTTAGATTATTTCTTTTTATTAACTTTACAGTTGGTTATTAAATTTTGTTTTTCCAAATTCGATTTTTTTCTGTAATGATTTAAGGGATTGCAGTCTTAATTAATATCCAATCACAAAGATTTGACTTCTATCAGATAATGCTTTTAATTTTTCATATCAGTGATTTGTTTAATTTTTTTTCATTTTGAACCCCCAAACTTTTTAAAGGAATGTTCTTTCAATATAGCAAAATAAAATATAGCCATAAAATAGCTGCCGTGTAAATTTGTGTTACAAGGGAACTTATGATAATAAGGCATATTGACTAAGATTAATTACATTGACTAAATATATCCACTCTCATACTGAATGGCAATAGTTAAAACACTTCTTGTAATAGAACATTATTGGTTTTACATGCGTTGTTATTAATGAAATTTATTACTTCGTAACAAATCCAACACAGAGAATAGCTAAAAAAGGGCTTTAGAATTTGGAGGATTTGAGATTTGTACGTCCTCGTAAGGACCAGTGTATATGTATGTGTATGTGTGTGTATGTATGTATGTGTATATGTATATGTATATATATATATGTATATATATATATATATATATATATATATATATATATATATATATATATATATATATATATATATATATATATATATATATATATATATATATATATATATATATATATATATATATATATATATATATATATATATATATATATATATATATATATATATATATATATATATATATATATATATATATATATATATATATATATATATATATATATATATATATATATATATATATATATATATATATATATATATATATATATATATATATATATATATATATATATATATATATATATATATATATATATATATATATATATATATATATATGTATATATATATATATATATATATATATATATATAAGATTTGATGTATTAATTTTTAGATATGAGTTGAAGGAGGAGCCCTCTATGAAAAATTCAACATAAAGAATAAATGTTATACACATAAGCAAAATAAATTACTATGAGTAAAATATGGATTCCATATAATATTCTAAATTCCATATAATATTTATTAAACCATAAATAGTGAAGAAAATAGAACCAGATAATAAATTGTATTTATTAAAACATAAATATTGAAAAAATTCGAGACAGATGAAGATAAGCCCAAAGTATTAGACAGAAATATATACCTAAAATGCTTAAAGAGTTTACGAAATGTTTAAAAACTAACATTTGTGAGAGCTAACAAACTGGTAAACTTTTCTACAGTTACAGGTATCCGATGCCTAGGCACTTGCTTCTTATAGCATCCGCCACTACCAATTTCAGAGATATTTGTACCATTTTATCATAGAAACACCATATAGAGGGTAAAGATTACTGTCTTTGATCCTCGGTTGTTCAGTGGGCAAAGCCAACTCTCTAGTAACTGGAGGTTTGCAGGTTCCGAGCCCGAGCCGGCCTAAGATCCGCCGTTTTCTTAAAAGGTGATGTCCTCCAATTTCTCAATCAATACCTCTGAGGGTGACAGGCCAAGCCTATGGGTATTCTAATTGGTCCCTGCTTCAAAATTACGAGGACCTACTTGAGAAAAGTCGTTCTTTCAACCCAGTAGTTCTCGTTAAAAACAAAATTAGCAGCCATTTGCTTTAATACGAGTAGTTTATGGCTCAATCGGGCTTGGTTTGTCCAAGTGGCATAAGAAACAAAACCAATAATGGCTTTTTTAAACAGCTCAAACGAAAAAAAATACGGGTGTCGTTTAGAAACATCCGTTTGTAATGTAGAAACAGAAACTAAGTAGAAGGTCCCGATGCTTGACCTGCCAACTTCAGGGGAATATTTATGAGCTTGGAACCTATTTTACATGCTTCAGCTACACTGAGTAACCGCGGACGACTAAGCTACCATGGTTTAAATCTCTTATAGTAATTTAGCCAAACTGTTTTTAGTATCTTTAAAATAAATTTTAATTAACCCATTCTACATCAAATGAAAATCGAATACCATATCGCAAGAAAACCATTATTGTATAACTGTTTCCAGTTTTGGTTTAAAAGAAGATTTGTGTTCATGTTCTTTAAAATACCATAAAGTATTTCTAAACGTGATTTTAAAAACATGAGATGCTAAACGACTAATATTATTCCCTATTCTGAAACGTATAATTTAAAAAAACATTTCTTTTTCAGTGCAATTTTTCGTTTAAAATAAAGAACACTGCCATATAAAATGTTTTCTGTATCTTACTCCAAATTAAATCTTGTTTTATTCATGTAACCGTAAAATTTATTTATTTCTCAGCAACGTTTATAGTCTGCTGCCTTAAAAATAATTCAGATCTAAATGTTTTCTTTTAAAATACCCGCGACTTATGATGTTAGTCTGTATTTCAAATATTCTTTTTGGTTTTACATTTATTAGGTTTTTTTATAGAATAATATACACACTCGAAATGAGACCTTTGGATGTTTATTTAAAACAATGAATTTTTTTTCGTGAAAGGGATATAATTAAAAATTTATTTAAAGCAGAACTGGTAAGGAGTTGCAATTACGTATGCTCAAGCACAATAAACAGTGTATGTGCATAATTACATATTTTTATTTATTTATAAAATATTATAAGTAAAATGATAATCCTTAATTAGAAGTCTATTAAGATTTCTGTAATCAATGCGCACACGAGGTGTATTTCTTTATTAAGCACGCCTAGAACTTAACTGGAATATTGAGATGAACAATATTCAATATTTGTGTGTTTTAACCATTCATTTATTTGTATTTCAATAAATTCTTATTCAATAAGAGGAAGACAGATAGGTGAGTAGTTAAAAACAGGTTTGTCCTATATTACATTGATATAAAGTTTAATGACTACTCATACCGCGATTTCCACGGGCAATTCAAATGTAGCAAAATTTGCTCATCCCGTGATTTTCGTGGACATGTGTTTTTCTTCCTTTATTAAGAAGCACATTCCGCCTTTTTACGATTTAGCCAGTGGAATAAATTGTATACAGAATTAGACATTTAATTAGGTAATAAATAGAATTATGTGACTAGAACTATAGTTATATCAGATAATAGAATTATAGATAGTATGTTATAAATTGAAATTAACTGTATTTCAATTGAAATTTATTAAAAAATAAATTTTTTATGTGATTACATCTGAAATTTGTTTTTTTTTTAAAGCTTAGTTTCTCATGATAAAAGTCAATATAAAAAATCTTTTCTAGAAAAAAAATTAGTATTTCAATTCTCCAACTTATATATACACTTAAATTATGCAACAAAAAAAAATACGCTAAGTTAAAGAGATCTGGGTTTACAAATTGAGCAGTCAGAGGGTTAATCATGTTCGTCATTGTTCGTCATTGGTTTGGTTTGGAGTGCTACGGTCTACTTTTTGCAACACGAGGGCTAATGTTCGTCATTGTTTTATATGGCACATAAAAGCTCAGCGAAACATCTACTACAGCATGGGTTTGTTTCAAAACTATTGGATCAATATCGAGATCCGGGTCGTTGTCATATATTGCAATAATGGAAGAATTAGCAGATCTAGAACTAGACATTATTCATGAGGTTTTCAAAAATATACCGTCAGGTATAATGATTAATCCAGCATTCTGAATTACGTCGCATTACGTCCGGTAGCATACGGATGCAAAGTGCAATGGAGTCGTTTCTCTATATGTAAAGGCAAC
>CM063501.1:172697778-172702778 GCA_032207245.1 Pardosa pseudoannulata
TGATTAATTTTGCCACCGAAAGCTAGATGGTGCTAATGAGCAAGGGATAAAAAACTGTTGGTGTATTAGAGCATGGAGGTTGTTTTCAGCCACAGTTCCCACTCTGAACTGTCTCTTTTGGTTTTGCTACCTAAGAAAAATTCCAATGTCTTCTTCTGCGTCAGCTTTTTTACTCTGTGTAATTTCGCTCGAGGGTGTGTCTTTCTTATGTTACGTTATCGTTAATAAGTTCTAACTATTTTTAATTATAACTCGCTTAATTCTTAACGCTGATTAATAAACTTCTAGCAATCAGCACTCTCATGACTGAGCACGTTTGGTTATTTTAAAGTACCGAAGTAAAATAAAGTAGAATGTGATAATTATAAAAGTTTTTTTACTAATTATTTATTGTATTTTTATTTCAATTTCATTTATTTACACATATTGATTTCTAAAAAAAATATCAAATCCTACAGCATTTGATGAAAATATTTCAATTTATTTTGTCAAAATTTCCCATTCCGCCTCAGTGTACGAAAATGTTTTTTCCTTTGAGTGACATCTTTATGAGGTTTTACTCTACATATATACACAGAGAAAGAGAAAACCCTTGGTTTTGTCTAATTTCTAACAGTTCGCTGGCAAATATCAGACAAAAGTGCAATATTGGCTAATCTAATTAGGTTTGTGTAATCTATTAAGTTTTAGCTTGACATAAAATGAAGTGCTAAAAGAACTCGGTTGTTGACTACACCAACTCAGTTTCACCCTAACACTAGGCCATATTACAATATCAGCATCATTCGCTTTTCCAGTGGTACATTGTATATATATGTAATGTAAAAATTTAATACTTTTGTCTTAAACTAAAATTAATAACTCTTATATTAAAAAACCACCAAATCCGCGATTTTGTCATCTTCTTAGTAGCTTATTGGCGTTAAACTCTTCTGTCTTAGAAAAATACTCTTCCTTTTGGCGAAATTAACTAGCCATTCCACTTTGCTGATTAAGCATATTCTTTTTCTCGTGCCTGTGGCGTCCCCAAAGTTATAAAAGGCCGCACAACCATTTTTTGAGAGATTTTGCTGTTGGATGTTTCTAAATAAAGATTCTGCTAAAGTTCTCTGGATAAATCTTATTCTTTTTGCCGACGACTACACCCCTTCGACCACGTTACATTCCTGAAGCATGTCATTCTTGTCGTGTAGTCCGTTTATATTTGAGTATCAACCTGTGATCAAATGTATAGTGGTGATTTATTTTTAATTGCGTTGTTTTAAGTATTTTTGTACTAAATTTAACCACAGGTGCTGAGAAACTACATACATAAAAATGAAGATATACTAACAGCTAAATTGACAGCAACCGAGACTAGCTTAATATTAAAAAAAAAGTAAATTTATTATAATATATATACATCTATTTACATACAAAACTGATGCTAATTTTCATAAAATAAGCTTTGTCAACATGTTCTAAATTAGTTCTGACAAATTTTTTATATACTTAAGTAATTTTGTAAATAGATAGGGGACCTAATCTCAATTTCAAAAATGTATATAAATTTGGGGTACCTTTGTGGGTCTAAAATGTTGGGCCCGGAACACTTCTGATTGAAGGGTATCTATGACTAGTGAGGAGAGGGAATCTATATATCATCCGTTGGTCTCGTCAGGGGCTTCCTCCTGAGTCTTTGGGGGTGCGGCCGTACTATTTGGTGCCGGAACACTTCCTGTCGGACTTGGCTGGACTCTCCTAGTCTGGACTATCGAGCACCTTCTCTCCTTGACTCACTAACAACTTCCGTCGGACCCGACTGGACTCAAGACTTTCGAACACCTTATTTTGGGACCTCCGAACCTCTTCTCTGGGACCTCCGAATCATCGTCTCATCTTTTTGATTTTTCATATTTAATTATTTCAACCTTGTCCCCTCTTCCTTATTGTCGTCCAATCGGGTAGTTGTAAGAATTTCATTGGTCTGCTTCAACCGCGCCATGAGACCGCCAACGTGCCAAACCTTATCCTTTCTAATTGGGCACTGTCCCTTAGGGACTCATAAATACTCCACAAAGGTACATTCTTATTTAATGTCAAGTACGGAGATGGGATTCTAATCTGGGACTGAGATCAGAACCCCGCCCGAGACCACCGTACAAGACAAAGATATCCGTTGAATACAAATTTAGGGTCCTCCATTTCTTTACAAAGATGTGATGAGATCAGATTTAGATCCCGAACATTTTCCTTCTTGTATGAATGAATCAATTATATAACAGATCTAAATTTCCTCATCACAATGCTATTCTATGCTTTTTATATGTATATATATATATATATATATATATATATATATATATATATATATATATATATATCATTCAACTCAGAATTATTGTTATGACTAGAAATTTTCATGCAGTAATATAATATTAAATAGTATATTATTTCAATTTAACTCAAAACATCATACTAACACCACAAAACATTATTTAAGATATGAATGCTTAAATATTTTACATCCGTAAATCATTTAGTACATTTTAATATACATTATAAAAAGAGATTATAAAAATTCTGTTAATATATTTAATAATATTACGAAATGTTTCAAGCAATAAAAATCTTTTAAATATTCTTTGCAGCAAAAACTCTGAATAAACCTGTGCAAAACCGATCATTAAATTGAATAATCCAAATAAAATAAATTTATTATCAGTAATTAATATTTATAAAATACTCTATTTTTGATTCATTTCAAATTGTCATTTAATCTTATAATTTTTTGTTAAATACTTTAGATATATTAATTTAAAATTGTTTATTTTATTTTTAAATTTCTCTTGTGTTAAAGTGTTCCCTGAAAGGAAATCTTGTAAAGCACGAACTACTTTATTTTAACTAATAAAAAATTATTTTTTGTGTCACACCATGAACAATTCGAAGATAATCCTCAACACCCCTCAAAAGTTTAAGACTTTTTACTGTTTTTGAATCTCAGCACTTCCAATTACAGATCAAACATTCTTTTAGATTTACTCTCATACACTTTCCTTTAGCCTACAATAACCTTGGAACTCGCCGGCGAAAGAGATTGTTTTAACGCTTAGAACGTTATGAAGTTGTACTTTCTGATAGCTTTCAGAGCAGATTAAACCAATGTAAAATATTTTAAAGACACAAATCGATTGGAAATAAAATTTTGAGTCCGATTTTTAAAAGGAGAAAATTTTTGACTCCATAATATGAGTTGAGATTTATCCTTGAGAAGTCAAAGACGAAGTGCTTTTTTCATTTTAAGATTTAAGGCCTTTTTCTTCCCGGGAGGGGAAAAATCTTGTTCGATTCATGTTAAGGGGCATTTTAACCCATCACAAATGAGAAAACGGTATTCACATGCAACCTTAAGAGATTACACGGTCATTTCGGAACAAAAAAAAGTTGAATTTAGTAACTCGTCTATAAAATATAGGTACTGTTGGTTATATACGGATAAGAAGCTGCCAATCAGTGTGATAACTGTTAAACATATGGTGAAGCTAAATAAAGCGAAATTAAGATACATAAAGTATTATATAAGACTTGATGATGCAAGCAAGAAATAAGTTTAGCGTATTCGAAGTCGATATTTTTTAAGAATGAGACGAAAAGAACAAAAGAGTTTAGCTGACATTTTGCAATTAACCCTTTAAAGGTCACCAAAATAAATTCATTGGAATTTAATATAATTAGTTTATATATGTTATCTATGAACTTTATAAATGTGAAATATGATACATTTTCTTTTTATTCCTTAGGAGGGTTTGCCTTAGAGAATACCTAAGAAGGATTTTAGGAGTGGTTTAACTGAAAAACTCCTCCCCTGATATAGCATGAATATTATGCTTTCTTAAAAGTTTAAATATATTGGAAAAACAGTAAGTAGGAATCCTTAAAATGGTATAGTAAATAAATAGCTTAACAATTTATAAATGTTGTTTGTATAGATATTTTTATTTGGGGTCATAAATGAAATAAACTGAATTACTGACTTGAAAAAAATGGAAAAATCATTCATGTATCCAATTTTTTTATTGCAGAAGCTCTTGATTCTTCATCACTGGCTTCCATACATCACAGATGTATGAGATTGAAGCCGTAAATAATTATAAAAAGATAAAGTACTTCAAAAAGTAAAGATTAAAAAAAGATGTTTAATAGATGGTTTTGCTGCGAAACCACTGTCCGCTAAAGAGTTAAGGACAGAAACGTCCTAAATTTAGTTTAAAACACAGTTCTAACAAGTTCGTTAGTTTTAAATTAAAATATTACACATATACATTTGTGTGTGTATAATTAATCAATATCTACAAGGGTTGGAATTTTAACAGTGGCAACTATTTATTTACATGGAATACAAAAGTGATTATTGTCTCCATGTTTTACAGTCCTTCAATATAATCGTCAGCATTGTGTATAACTCGTTTCCAACAATGTTGAAGTCTGACACCTGTAGCAGTGCCTGTTCTGTTAACAGTTCTAATGGACCGGTCTATTGCCGCAAGAATAGCTAGAACAATTTTGAATTGAATGACACAAAGTAGTTTCTTTATCAGAGGAATTAAGACAAAGTCACAAGGGCTTTGATCAGGGGAGTATGGTGGATGGGAAAGCAATTCCCAACCCCATCGACCAAACAAATCAGTCATAGCTTGCACTGTATGTGACCGAGCATTGTCATACAGAATGATAGGAGCATTCTGCAGAAAGGACAGAATTTTTCTCATGCCCTGGCGAACCTTCAGAATGTGCAGCACAGTCGTATGCGCAAATCTTGTCTTTTGGGCGAGCTCACGAATCATTTGGCATTGATTATTGTCCATTAGTGACTCAACAGCATGCCCTTCTGTATCTCTGATACTAGGATCACCTGCCCGATGCATGTCTGCCACATTTGGGCGTTCTTCATTCAAGGCTTTTACCCATCTCGCTACAGTTCTGTAAGGCAATGTAAATTCCCCTCAAGTATCTTGAAG
>CM063501.1:172705278-172715278 GCA_032207245.1 Pardosa pseudoannulata
TATATATATATATATATATATATATATACAATGAAGAGAAGCAGAATTTTGGGAACAATTTATATTTTTATTGACAAATTGTTAAAAATCCATCTTTGTTAGTAAACGGGAGAGAAGAGAATGATACATAAAACACTTTGTTCGAACAGAGGTGTACACCAGTGTAAGACAGGTAGAATTTTAAAAATGGAAAAGAAATTTAGTCAGGAGAAAATTTGAGCGATTGGAATGTAACAGCTTGAAAATGTGTTGAATGGATAGAAAATTTACATCTATTGCACAAAAATGTTTGGGAAATATAGTGGAAGAATATTAAGTCGAGGACACTCCTTTGATTAAGACATTTTGTAACTGAAAATTTGAAAATAGATTATAAGGAATTAGAATGGAACTGAAGAGATTTTTAAAGAGATATTAAAGTAAAATAATTTTTATATATTATTACAGATATATGTAAGTATATATATATATATATATATATATATATATATATATATATATATATATATATATATATATATATATATATATATATATATATATATATATATATATATATATATATATATATATATATATATATATATATATATATATATATATTCTTAAAAATAAGGAAAAATGATAGCAGATTCTAAAGCTTAACACAAATGAACATGTTGTCTAATATTACAGAAAAAGGTTTAGTATGAATACTACTGAGAAAATGTTGTTGGGGCCTAAATTTTTTATGATCTTACAAACCTTACCATCAGTATAAATATAGTAAATGTAGGTTTACATACGAAAATAACTTATAAAATTCAGGAAATTACCAGATATCACATTCAAACATTGGCGAACACAACAGCAGCTAGACGTATTGTAAACATTAATAGGCCTCCTAAATAGGCCATTCGGTATATAAAAATTATCTTAAATCAATTAAGAGAATACAATTAACCATTATCTATATACAGTGGACTTCGTTAATATGATCAGTTTGGGACACTGTGATTTTGATATCAATAACCGATTGATAAGAATAAACGTTATGAAAAAAATAGATAAATTTACACCCCCTTTTAATTCATACTTACTAAATTCCAAAATAAATTGAAAATAATCATTATATTTATGTACTGTATATTATCCCAAACATAAGAATCGTATATATAATTAAAAAGTTGATCATTTGTTGACTATCTAAAATTTTTTCTATGTAGCTCGTTGATAAATTGTTCGTAATCATAATGTTTTTTAAAGTCATCGGAGCGGTGTTCTACTCCACATTTCAACACTTTCAATGCAGAAGCTTCGTATTTTTATTTT
The DNA here is from genome assembly GCA_032207245.1 of Pardosa pseudoannulata. Taxonomy (NCBI): domain Eukaryota; kingdom Metazoa; phylum Arthropoda; class Arachnida; order Araneae; family Lycosidae; genus Pardosa; species Pardosa pseudoannulata. The sequence goes on from CM063501.1 coordinate 172,706,590, forward strand.
GTTTATCTCTTCCAATAATTTCATCCTGATTTTTCAAAATTATGCTCAATAGAGGCGGAAAAATGTTTAACTGCGCTGACTCATTTTTGGTAACCTGTTATAATGAATTAAAATTTCGATATTTTGCATTAATGTTAAATCATTTCGCTTTCTGGCTTCCATATCGACAAGTTGCATGTAAGCGATCAAATCATAAATTGTGAATATGCTCCTTCTCAGTTCCTATAAAAATGTGTTGCCTTCTGCTTATCTGACAACCATTGACCATCAGCAGGGTGTATGCATTTCAGAAATATTTCAAGAACGTGTAAATTCCCACTCCTTTGTCCATTCCCTATTTCCTTAGGTGGTTGAGGGAGAAATTCAAGAAACAGCGAAGGAAAAGAAAAGAAAGGGTTTCTACTGAATACATTGTGAATATTCTTTTGCTTCGAAAACTGATAACATTAACCAATGTAACGATCCTATAAAGCGATAATTTTAACATACAAATGAATAGAGAAAATCGGGACCAAGAGATTTCGATAACAATAAGAGATTGATAATATTAACCGTGATTACATTAAGCGGAGTCCACTGTATATACGTACAATATATTTTGTATATGTATAAAAGTATGTGTATATAGAAATATGTCCACACTTAAGTGGGTGTACACATTTACAGATAGGATTTTGTAATGTTAATTTGTAGATATATACTCAATATATATCAAATTTCAGGCCCCAAGATGCACATTAAACATATTAATAAATTAGATTATTACAGGTATAAAACGATAATTTTTCGATAATTTGCATAAATATATTTTAACTGAAACTTAATTAGAATTTTTATATAGTCAATTAAGTGTACAGGAAAATATTATTTACTTACGTTTCCTAATTATTCATCATGCCATGTGAATAGCCTTTGGAATTGTAGTTTATGTAAATTTTACTGTTTTAAATGCAGCATTGTCACTTACTGCTCAATAACTTACTAGATAAACAAAAATAAGTATTTTTTTCTATAAAAGTTATCTATGTAATTAAACATACTTTCGAAAATACGTTACAACAAAAATTGTTAAGCGAAAACATTTACTGCATACCATAACTTCATTTTATGACGCTTTTCATATTGTTACCGTCGCTGCATCTAAATGCAAAACGTTTGCACAATAGATAAAATCCTAAATTCATTATCGCGGCGAAACATTAAATGCGGTTTGTGAAACATCGATAAGATGCGGCCTCATTCTAATGTTTTGAAAATGCGCCATTAAATGCGAATTCTTTTCGAATACTTTCGAGCATAATTACAAAATCGATGTCCACGTTTTGAGATAAAGCACGATTCAAAAGTGTGATTGTGTTGTTTACATACGGACAATTAGTTTCAAAAGCAGTCTGTATTGAAAAGTTTAATAAAGACCGTATAAAATTTATACGGATAAAAACTTTTAATATCTGATTATTTTATGTATTTGATTGTTTTTACTTTTAATTAGATAACTAACATTTATCATTATTGATATGCAGATTTCAAGACATGAAGAAAATATGATCATACCAAAATGAATCGATCACATATTTTCCAAAACCGAAAACATGAACAATATATCTTCTATTAAATTGTAAACAAGAAAGAACTTTTCCTTATTTCACTTTGCGTTCGCGATAACTAAAGTTTTAATCTTACTGATATCAATATCTGTTTATTTATTATAAAATACTGTATCTTTTTTCAATAATTTAGTGATTGTCGTGTAGCTCTCATTAAATTTAGGTTATGTACCTGTGAACAATGTATAGTGGTTATTATTTAGTTAGTCTAAGACTAAATTTTATTTGTGTTGCGTTGTGTAGATTACTTAAGTTTTAAATTTAATCACAGGTTCTGAGAGACGACAGACTTAATTTTTAAAATACTAATCAGCTAATTAATAGTTGCTAAGATAAATATATTACACTTGAATGAACACATAACAAAGTTGTTAGTTTTAAATAAAAATAAGCAAATTTATTATTATGCTATTTATATGCCTATGTACAGAAAATTGATTCAAATTTAAAAAAAAATGACCTTCTAAATTTTCTATTAAGCCACTTTATTAATAATTCGACATTAAGGAGATACTAAAACATTTAAAAAAGAATAGAGAGGATCTAATTCCAAATTCAAATATTTATAATAATTACGTTTATAGATCTGCAAAAATGGATGTGTCAGGGTGGTACTCAGGTCGAGAGCTCTTCAGACTTAGAATTGGTGGAAGGATGTAGACCTATTTGCTTGTACTCTCGATTGATGAGATGACAATGCTGTCTTCAGTCTCATCACTAGTCTGGTGCTTTCTAAATAATTTGTGGAATCTGTGAGGCTGATGCACTGGAAAACATCTGGTCATGACGAAATGTCGTCCTTGTTAATTTTTCGGAGTTTCTCTAGGACCCAACTCTTCCTTTGGTCCCCGAACACCTTTGGTCCGCTCTCCAACTCAAAAAATCTAACTATCTTCTCTAACTGCCTTTTTTCCGGAGTCTCTCTCGGAGCCAACTCTTCCTTTGGTCCTCAAACACTGATCTCCGACAATCTTCTTTATTTTTTATATTATTTTCATATCTGACCTTTCTTACTCCCCTTCGTCCACTCAACAGAGCTGTATATATCACTTGGCCTCCCTTTTCCAGCCTTTAAAACGCAAACATGGGGAAAACCTTACCCCTTCAAATGTACCCCTTCAACTGTCCCATAGGAATTCCACAAAGGTACATTCTTATGCAGTGTCATGAACGGAAACATGATTCATATCTGGGGCTGGGATCAAAACCCCGACCGAGAATACCGCGAATGACGAATCCATTCAAGTAATTTTATATAGGTCCTCTGTCCTTTACAAAAGATGTGATGAGGTTTAATTTAGATCCCAAGCATTTAACTTCCCGTTTTATTTATATTAATTTCATTAATTAGAATGATGTAAATTGCCTCACCACACTGGTAGTAAATAGAAAATGTAAACTATGTTTATTCTAGATTAGTAAGAGGATAATACGGTTCATGAAGAAAATATACCATATATTGTAATTATTTATAAAATTTAATTGTAAAACTTGCTTCTTCGGAGAATAATCGAATTTCAGGGTATTGCTGGGACTTGTAGGGGTCAGAATTAATAATTTTATTTAACGTATATTTTTATTTGTACTAAAAATATAATTCATTTATAAACATAAAGTGTAATTCTTGCAGAAAATTTTATTCTTTTTTTAATTGGTACACAATAGGAATGGATACAATTAACCAGCATGTATGACACGACCGGTGAGCAGAGAACGTATGTATTGGCTTAGTTATGAATCCATTATCAAAATCGCATTTGACAACTGAACATTCAACTGAATTAAATCTACCTTCTATTAGTACCTTCAAGGGAAACTGAAACAGAAAAAGTCTTGTGACCATAGAAATCAGAAATCGAGGAACAATGTACATGTAGCATGGTTTGGTTTGGAATTCTACGGTGTACATTTTTAAGACACAAGGACTAATGAGACCGAGACCTACTTCTTAACATCCATTCCAAAGTGGGATTCAAATCTGAAACAAAAAAGTACTAGTGAACATCAAAACAGAAAAGCGAGAAGCAATATACATGTAGTTGGGGCTCTTTAATCTACTTTTATCACAAGGACTAATTAGACAAGGAACTACTGCGTTAATCCAATTCCAAACTTCTACGAACATCCATGCCACAGAGGCATTCAAAGCCACGAACTCCGGTACCGAAGATCAGAGCCCTAAGCACAATGTCCATATAATGCCGATAATTGTACTGACGACGTTAAAATAGAAAATATTGAAAAGTTGGTTACATTTAGAAAATGACTGAAGATTATAGAATCTAAGTAAATCAAAATATTTGGTTCAGATTCGGTTTTCAGTTCCTGATATTTTGAGAATTTAATAAAAGTGTAACTTATGCATTTGATGATGTTAGATATGCATTGGACCTTAAAGTTTTGAATAAATCCATTATTCGTTATTATCATTTGTGTTAAAATGTATTCTTGAATTTTTGCTCTAAATTATTCGATTAGATTTAATTCACTTATACTGTATAAAATTTTCTATATTTAGGTTTAATTCATATATAATGACTACATGTTTGCATTTAACCAAGTTTAATTTAGTGGTTTAACATATTTTTAATTAAAAATATTAATAAAAATACTTTTTAAAATTTTCGCCAATTTTTTTTAATAGCTTTATTTATTCAACTTTCTGATTTCTCAATATTTTCTAATTCAATAATTCAATAACTTAAAAAACAATCACAAAACTTAATTTACAAATTTTTACTCCGAATGTGTTCAGTTATATTAAATACTGAGTAATGGAGTAATTATCTGATTAAACATTCGAAATATATAAGGTCAGCCTATCCCATAAATAATAAACAGTGAATAATGCTTAATTAACATATAAAAAATACATTTATAAAATATAGCTATTAGATATGCTTGAGAATATATTTTATAAAGTGAACCCAAAAGATCAAGTTGCTAGGCCCAATAGTTTTTTTCTAAAAATACACTTGTTTATCCTTTATGTTCCGGGTGTGACATCAAATTGATGAATTAAAACCACTTAACAGAAAATAATAATCTTACCCTGGTGCATAGTTTCTTCAACGCCTCAAAAAGCAGGATTTGTATGAATCTGAAATGACAAGCAACAAAAATGTGCACCTACAAATGTGGCTGCAATTATTATTGTAAAATCCATTATTCATTATTACCATTTTTGTTAAAAAGTTTTCTTCAATTTTTGCTCTAAATCATTCGATTGGCCATAACTCACTTACAATACATACAATTTTCATTATTTAGGTTAAATACATACATAATCACTACATGTTTGCATTTAACAAATTTTAAGTAAGTAGTTTAACATATTTGTTTTTTGTTAAAAATGTTAGAGTAAAAAAATATATTTTTAAATTTTTCTCAAAATTTTCATTAAAATATACATATATATTTATTCAATTTTCACATTTTTTAATTTTTCTAATTCAATAATTCAATAACTTGAAAAATATCCACAAAATCTCATTTACAAATTTGAACTCCTAATGCGGTCAGTTACCTTAAATACTGATTAATGGAGCAATTATCTGATTAAACATTCGAATTATATGTGGTCAGCTTATCCCATAAATAATAAACAGTTAATCAGATCGATGGAAAGCCAGTTTTGGAAGTTTAATAACTTTCTTATTCATCAAAGTTATTAATAATTCATTGTCAGTTAACAACTACGATTTTATAATTCTTGTTTGTGATTCTTCTAATCTAACCTTATTTCAATAGGTATAAAATGTGTTACATTTCTTAACATAAATGCGATATTTTTTTTATTAATTTAATTTATTTTCACTTTACAAAGTAAATATACGTTATTCTCATTTAGTGAATTTACTATCACTATCAGTTGTAAACTGGGATTCATGATTAATAATTGCATATTTCATTCATTAATCTTATGTGTACTGTAAAATGTGTAAAATATTTAACAAAGGATTACAATTTATCTTAGTTTACGTCCCATGCCTGTCAGAAATATTGACATAGTGTTGTGAGGCTATGATACGGCTAATTAGCGTGTATAGTTCAAATCGTGATATTTTCATATTAATCAGCAATATTTAGGATTGTATATAATTAAAATATGCTGTTAAATGTTTGTAACTATCAGTGTAGAACATAGAAAATGAATAGTTTAGCTAGTTATCAAAATAGGGAATCTCATTTATCATTGCGGGTACAAAAATACAGGACAAAATATAATTACATTTAAACCTTATTTAAATGAAATTTGTTTTACGCAATATTTTGATAATTTTAAAATATTTAAAATGTCCTTAAATTTTTTTAACTAACAATGTAAATTATAGAAAATGAATAGTTTAGCTAGTTATGAAAATAGAGAATCTCATTTATCATTGCAGATACAAAAATAGCATAACAAAATATAATCATATTGAAAGTTTATTTAAATGAAAATCGTTCGTTTTATTCAAGATTTTCATAACTGTAAAATATTTAAGTATGCCTTTAATTGTTTGTAACTAACAGTGTAGAACATAGAAAAATAGTAGTTTAGCTAGTTATCAAAATAGAGGATCTAGTTTATCACTGGAGATACAAAAATAGCAGGACAAAATATAATTACATTGAAATCTTATTTAAATAAAACTTGCTTGTTTTACTCACTATTTTGATAATTTTAAATTTTTTAAATATACACTTAAATATTTCTAACTAACAATGTAAAACATAGAAAATGAATAGTTTAACTAGTTATGAAAATAGGGAGTCTCATTTATCATTGTGGATAAGAGACAATAATAGTAAGACAAAATATAATTACATTTAAACCTTATTTAAATGAAAATTGTTTGTTTTACTCAATATTTTGATAATTTTAAAATATTTAAATATGTCCTTAAATGTTTGTAACTAACAGTGTAGAACACAGAAAATGAAAAGTTTAGCTAGTTATCAAATTAGGGAATCGAATTTATCCTTGCAGATACAAAAATAGCAGGACTTTTAATTTCACTAGCATTTAGCTCGTCCGATCGCGAGATTAATAAAATTCCTAATTTTCCAAAATTATAAAGTACTCTAAGAGGCAGGTAAAAAAATGGTTTGTTTTCTGGCTGAGAATTATCTGGTACACGATCAATAATTTGTTTATCTTCATACTCCTCTGAAGTCTCCCGATACTGTGAATGCAGTTTAGATTCAAGTTGAATTCGCTTAGTCAGAACGTGTGGTTATATATAAAAAACAAACACACAACCGAACAAATTTCTCAATTTTCAAAGATATATAACTTAAACTTTAGATATTTATTATTCCGTGAAATAGACTCCTAGACTTTTAGGAAAATAATTTATTAATACCGATAATAAAATTTACATTGCAACAAAAATTATCGATGATTAAATTTTGAGATTATCACTGTGTACCCAATCTATCATTTAAGCCAAATATAAAAGAAAATTATTTACGTCATAACTAAGTCCAGTGATAAAACGTATGAAAATAATGCAGACGATGTTTAAATAATTTAAAATAAGAAATGGTTAAATGAAATGGAATGACGTCATAATGCTAGAAAAATGTTAATTTTAAGTATTTTTTATGTGATAAATTTATTCGTCTGCTCTTAACCGGGGAAAATAGGGCTCGAAATAATGGCATTAAACACTCGAAAAGGGATGGATTTCGGTCTTTTAAAAGCGACAGTATTTTTCGCTGTGATATGAAGCCTATTTATACTAATTTATTTTAGAATTGGATCAATAGTTTAGGAGAAGATAAACTTTACCCTCTTTGAATTTTGCTAACCCTAACACATCAAGAATTAAATATGGATACCTCGATCCATTCCAGATCCAACTGCTTCATAAATCCGAGGACAGACAGAGAGATAACTTAGGTTATTATTATTATATTAGGTTATTATACTAGATTTGTACTAGGTTATAGGGGATTGAAACCTTATTTAAATTAAACCTTTTTGTTTTACTCAATATTTTGATAATTTTAAAATATTTTCACTTTAAATACGAAACAGAAATAATAAACTGGCGGAGGTTGCTATGAAAAATTTAATGGTTTATTTAATGCTTATCTTATTCACTGGCTCCATTCTAAATCATGATAATGCTGCTTTATCTAAATTTATCCTCTTCTCAAATGACACTTTCTCCAGCAAAAATACTTGAACGGATCTCAAGGGAATTCTTTGATTTATCACAAGCTTTGCAAACACTTGAAATGTGAGATTGGATTAAAAGCGAAATTGTTTTACGATGCAAGAAACTTCTACCGCTGGAGCATTAAATCCATATATTTCAAGTAGTGTTTACTTTACCAAAGGGAGGGAATTTTATTTTACTAATACTTGATGAGATTCCGGCTTACGAAGCCTGGTTTAAAAATCACATCATCTTTTATGAAAAGATAATGTTAACCCCTTTGCTTGTGGAATATATTTCAAAATATGTACCAAATATGGAATTTTTCTCTCTTCAATTTTTTTCATTATTTTCTTAAAAGTGTTAGAAATAGATTATTTTTGAAAAGAAAACTTAAAAAGTCGTGATACAGCTAGAAAGTGAATTCCAAACAACGATAACTATCTATCTGTCTGTCTATCTATCTATCTATCTATGCAGACAAATATGTAATAATGTTACAAGGTCATTAGTGAAACATGCCAATTTTATACGATACACAGCCAAATGTTAGTAACTACGTTTGGTGGTCTTTTGACATCTATTTTAAGTCAAAAAATGTTAAAATATAATTTTGAAATATTTTGTTAATTTTATACTGTTTTACACGCATAAATTCGGAATTTTAACAATAATTTTTACAGGAAAAATTTTATGGTTCTCAATTAAATTTCCATAAAGAATTATAAATTTCTAAATATCAATTATTTATTAAGAATCTAAATTTAATGAAGTCGTCGAAATATAAAGCAACAGTGAACTATCAGATTTTCAAAATAGATATAAAAAAATGCAGGCTTCTAATTATTAAGATTTTTTAATCTTTCATTCTATAAAAATAATATTATTAATATAAATGACTGTATAATTATTACTACAATGTGCAATATAACT
>CM063501.1:172725278-172732778 GCA_032207245.1 Pardosa pseudoannulata
GCCTTGATTGGTAAATGCTCGCACGTATTTTTAAAACGTCGATATTGTGTCGGTGCGACGTCGCCTTCCGATTATTTTCTTTCTCCTCATATCGAAAGCTCGCCGGAAGTGCTGGGCGATGTCAAGTTCTGATTAGTCGCGAGGAGGTTTATTAATGTGATTGGCGCGACATCCGAAAAAAACGCCTCCTAGATGGCGCTACAAATTTTAAACTAGTGGCGCGAAGTGGGGGCGGGGAGTTTGAAGAAAATAGGGGCTACAAAAAAAAAATAGAAAAAATCAGTAAAATATGAAAAATAGCATTTTAACTAATCGATAGCTGCTAATACATACTTGTAGACTTGTACGGAAGTTCCATTCTTTATAAAAGTTTTGAAGATATAATAATAATTAAAACGATTTAACATGAGCATTTTTGTAACACTATTGATAATGAGTTTTTAAATAAGAGAAAATCAGCAGCAGGTAATTATTTGAAACTTCATATATATATATATATATATATATATATATATATATATATATATATATATATATATATATATATGAGCAATACTCCCCTAACCTTGTTTTATGCTTTCAGATTTTTGTAAAGTGATTTTAATAATTAAAAATATTATTTGAGTACTATTGAGTATACTAAAATATTATAAGCTCATGTGGAAACATAGACACATAAGAAATAAGAATTATTTCTTCATTGATATTTCTTTCAATTTTCTAGAAAAAAAAGTAGGGAATGTTATTGTATAATTAATTACACAAAAATCAAAAATTTGTTTATTTTACTTATAATTTTTAAGCATTCTTTCTTTGATAAGGAATTGTTAATTATATATATATATATATATATATATATATATATATATATATATATATATATATATATATATATATATATATATATAACTTTTGAGTGTGTTTTAAGCCTAGGTATTTATCTCCTGGGTTCAGTTTATGAATTTGTAAGATTTTCAACGTTAGTATGTTAGTAGTTATGCAATTTCTTATCAAAGGAAAAATTGTATTTTTAACTAAAGCCAAGTGGCAAGTAGAGGGCCATGTAACCTGCCTCTACGTATGCATAGTTTTGTCTTACTTTATTTAACTATGGGTTGAATGAATGCTTTTACACATAGTCAAGTATTGCATCTAAACAAGAACTATTGTACATTTTGATTTCAGATTATCATGAAAGTATGTTATAATACTATGATGAAACTCTATATGTAATTAGTTTTGAGAGCATTTAACAAATTCTAATTTTTCCATTTAAAATAATTATTTGGAATATAGAATTTAAAATGTAATTTTTAAATAATTTTTTAGCTTTATGTGAGTATTCGCTTTCTCCTGGTGCAAATTGCGTACGTAGTATATTTTACGCAGGTGTTTAATTTAGCGGATGTTCATTATGGCAGCTGTTCTGTGAGAAGAATATTTAGGACAGGATATGGTTGGTACTTTACATTGATTGTTCTAAGAGGGTTGATTTTAATAAATTTATTAAAAGCTAGAAGTCGGAAATAATTTAAAAAAAAAATTGTCAATTCGTTCTAGAAAGTCGATAAAAAAAGAGTAAACTCAATAAGGATGCAAAATATGCAAATATATGTGTCCATACATGCTTCCAGAAATTTCACACAAACATTAGAATAATTCCTCTAATTTTCTTGCTTTTTTAAAAAAAATTTTGAAAAAAAAATATAATAATCTTTGTAAATATTTATCAACGCATATACATTTAACTTTTCCACTTAATAGTTTAAAAAAACTAGTATTTCACTTTATATTATTTTATGCATCTGTTCAAAATGCAGCGAAATTTTAAAAATAAGTACTTTACAATAAAAATATAGAAGTAAATTAAACATAGGAAAATGTTTAAATTAACATATAGAACAATGCTAAAAATTTCAAGCAATTTAGATAGTTATAGAAAAAGAAATGGTAAACAGAAAAGAAACAAAAATTCTTCCTTTTATATTTGCTTAAAATTAATGATTTTCCCTTAAAATAATTAAAATGTATTACCTACTCATTTATTGTAAGAATAAAGTTAATTCGTGAAATATTTATTTCATTTCAGTTACCTTCATTTTCAGCTGTAGAGTAATAAATAATCTTATATATTACAAGTGAAACAATTTGAAAGGATGGAATATCGATTTCAAGTATGTCTGCCATTGCTTACTATTTCTAATTTTAAATAAATTATTACAATTTTAGTGGAAAATTTATATGCTGTTACAGTTAGAGCCTTCAATCATAAAAACTTATGAGCTGTTTCCTATGATATTTTTTTTTCGGTAGTAATTGTTGAAAGAAATATCTCTAATTTAGGAGCACTGACACTTTAAAATTTTTCTTTTATAATCACTAGTGTTTGTGCACTGGAAGCAGAATTTATTATTATTATTATTATTATTATTTGTTTTTCTCAATGTGGTATGCTTAGCAGCGACATAGACAATTCATCACTGCTAAGATTATTGGTTGCAAGAAAAAATATTAATTAAAAATTAATACAAAATGTGAATTAAAATTCTGCATATGTTTGTGTACATTTTAATGTCTGTTTAAGGAAACATTTGTAAGTTTTCATCGCTTGTAACATTTTAATAATTCAATTTCATTATACATTTTTCTGTATAGAGTTCAAAATAAACCAATAACTATAAATACACAAAAAATGTGATTTAAAAGTTTATGGCCCCTTTAAAAATCACAGCTACCCTACTTTTAAAATAAATTTCGTGACTAAAAATTATTTTTGTAATAATGCATATAAAGAACAAAATTACTCTGGTCATTTTTAAAATGTTTTCTTTTTCAAATTTTTATTTAAACAGTTTTAAATTTTTTGTCTCATTTTAAAGAATTTTATATTTATTTCAGCATCTGTCCGAAACAATCGTCAATATCAGCATGCCACCTAACATGAAGTTGAAGAAGCAATTAAAAAAATAAACTTGTGAAGGTTCGTGAGGGTGGACATCTTCACTATAGTTAGGTTTGGAGCTCTACTGTCAATTTTTTTGAAATACGAGGGATAATGAGACCAGGACCTATTGATTAAAGTTGATACCGAAGGGCTACAAGCATCCATTCCATAGGGGGATTTAAACCTACGAACAACGGAACCGAAGGTCAGCACCTTAACCATTCGGCTGCAATTCTAATAATAAAATTAATGTAAATAACGCTTGATGTCTTTGTGAATAAAATTTGATTTGATTCCCTACTTTTTTAAATGTTTTATTTATGCTTTAATCATGTTGGATATTTATTTACTTAAATGTAAATATTTTTACAGGACATATACAACTTAAGAAAGAATTTTTCATTCTGATTTTAAAGGAAATGTAAAATTTTAATTTTTGTGGTACTTAGGAAATAAATGAAATTTACATTAAATAATAGAGTGCTAAAATGTTTATTTGTAAGTCTAAAATATTTGTATTTAAAAGCTAAGGATAAGAATTTAAATTTTGGTTTTTGAAACATTTATTTATAGTTTACATTTAGTAACAGAACAGTCTAAATTAAGGTATGCTTGCTTTATCCTTTAAAAGAGAAGATATATTTCATTCAGAAATTGTTGAAATATACTTCTTAAAACAATATTAAAAATATTTACAATTATCACAGATTATATTACAAAAATTCTATAATTCTATTTTTCATGTCAGGTACAGATAATTTTTCACAGATGAATTACATTTTTGAAGTGTGTATATTTTTTTTTCATCTGATATATACTGGTTTTAAATTACATTTTTGTTTGGATATTGGATTATTGCTTTGAAGAACAGAGAAAAACAATAAAAATGTTTTAAGATGTGCAAACTAACATTTTAAAAAAGATTAGTTTCTGATATATAGTGAAATTTTTACGAAGGTACTTTGCTGTATTTTCAAATTCTCTTCTATTCAACAAGATAATTTTTGTATTCATTTATTGAACTAAAGCATTGGTTTTTATTCTTACTAAAATTTCAGTATTAAGCTGAATATGAAATAATAAGTTAAAATTCTTATTATATTTTTTACTTGCAATACTACAAGAAAAAATTACTTGAAATGTTTTTGAAATATGCTTATGAATTAAAACATACAAATTACTTAAATAGACAACATTAAGAAAATGAAACTATTATTTTATAATTATTCCTTCTTTAGTTGTAATATTGCAAGATAATTTTTAAATATGCTTTTTAATTAAAGAAATTCAAATTTTGTTAAACAAATAGTCTTGAGAAAACTAAACTATTATTTTATAGAAATATTTGCTGAGGTATATAATGGGTTGGGTTTGGAACTCTACAGTACATTTGCAGTACAAAATAACATTTTTTAAACATACACTCTCAAATATATATATATATATATACATATATACATATATATATACATATATATATATATATATATATATATATATATATATACATATATATATATATACATATATATATATATGTATATATGTATATATATGTATATGTATATATGTATATATGTATATATATATATATATATATATATATATATATATATATATATATATATATATGTTTGTGTGTATGTGTGTGTGTGTGTAGTAAGTGTATGTGTCTTTTCATTTACACTACTTTATACATAAAATGATATAGGAGTTTGGGGAACAATAAAGATAAAATCTATTTAAAAGTTTTTTATTCAGAATTTACTTTTAATCATGAATATTTACTTATTTTCTAGTTTTGAAGTAAAAAGATAAATATGTAGGGTGATTCTAAAGTGTATGTGTCTTTTCATTTACACTACTTTATATATAAAATGATATAGGAGTTTGGGGAACAATAAAGATAAAATCTATTTAAAAGTTTTTTTATTCAGAATTTACTTTTAATCATGAATATTTACTTATTTTCTAGGTTTGAAGTAAAAAGATAAATATGTAGGGTGATTCTAAAGTTTGTAAATACCTTTATCTTAAAAAAATCACCTAATGAGAGACTAAATTATTTTTCAAGATCCAACTTTAGACGGCAGGAAGGAAAAGCAAGAAGAAATCTTGTCAACGTGTCGGTTAATTTTCAAGAGATTCATAATAATTCCTTTATCTCAGTAACAAATCTTGGTGTCCGCTTGGAGTCATATATCACTTAAAATTATACTGAGCTCTAAATTTTGTTCTCTTGCGGAACTCCCTGGGAGTTATTAACTTTCCTCCAGAAACTAATTACAGTTATTATCTTGTGTACTTTCTCGTTGATCAATGACCAGCATTCTATCAATTTAAACTTTTCCTTACGCTATAAATATTTCGTGCATTTTAGCGCTTCTCCTGCTGTCAAAAATAAATCTCAGTCATGTTTCTCCTGTCGCGAAGATATACATATATAAAAATTGCATGAATTATAGATATTATCTGCATATATCGATATAGCTACATTACGGTTATTCAATAACTTATTTTTAACCGCTTCCCTTACAAATGATTTTGAAAAAAAATGCAAAAAATTATCACATTTTTTTTTATTTTATTATTAAATACAAGGAAATGAAACAAAATAAAATATGTGCGTTTTAAATTAGATTTTTCATTTTTTACAGATGTAAAAGGATTTAGTTTTAATATTAGTTTATTACCCCATATTTTCTCGGGCAAATGGAAAGAAAAGTTAAATATTAGTCTTTATATGATAGCACCGAATATCTTTCTTTTACAGGATATTGTCGACTCTATGAACAATAAGCAACAATTTATGATCGTCATAAATATGAAATCAGGGCCAACTTCACAGATTTACTGCAGTTTATGTTAGTCCATACCTTGATTTTGATTCTTTATCTATATTTATCATCGCCAGCTATGCAAGTTTTCTTACATTTAGCAACCATTGAGTTTTCCGACTGCAATCGTTTATAAAATTTTTTTGCAGTTTTAAGCATTTGAATAATGATAGTTTATGCTTTTTGTTTCATTTTCATTGCTTTTATAAAGAATGTACTCATATTTTCTCTTAAATCTCCGTATGATTTAGAAAGTTTTAAAAATTGTTCTCTGCGTTTTGGTACAATGTATGCATAAATTTTATCTTTTCTGTATTTTTTACTACTTTAACAAGTATAGTTTATGCTTTTTATCACTCCTATAGATATTTATCCCCGCCATCTGAAATGGCATGCTGGCATTTTTGGCTCCAAAAATATCGCCAATAACACAAGGATACCCTAAACTGCATTTTCACATAACTTCTCTTCTGGAAAGAGGTACTTTGGGCTGCTAAGATCTCAACCTTATGTGTAAACATGAATAGCTGTGTAGTCATCCAGCATGATACTTGCCCAGATCATCAACTTAATGATATTAATGGTTGTAATAATGGTTGATTTCTTTTCTCAAATTAGTCTTCTTCGACCCTAGTCATTGATTATATACGTAATTGAATACAGAAACAAAGATATTTAATATAGAGACCTACTATATGCCCTAACAATTCCAGAGAAATTGACCAAGATAGCAACGCGGTTGATGATCCAGAGTTTGTAAAATTTGGTCTAAAATCCCGATTTACCCAATATATATTTTCTGGACACCTAAATGCTTTATAATACAGTTTGTTCCCGTTGTTAACGTTTCCAAGGTTCATATATGAAGTAATCATATGGCAGAATTATAAACTAACTTTATATAAATTCTTAGTTACATAATACAATCCTGAAATTTCTTGAAAAACGTTGATTCTAAGAAACAAATAATTACTAAATTAATAGACTTATAGTCTAAACTTTTCAGTTTAATATTATACACTAAGCTGTCGATAACTTCCCGTTATTAATTCCTATGAAACGAAATGGAAAATATTTATAGGTTTTCATAAAGGTGTAGAATATCTTAGGAAGAACTTATCCTGCACTTTTCTCCAACCTTATAATGGTGTAAGAATTTGTGTTCAACAAAGTTGACGTCAAATATTACAAAAGTCGACAAATGAAGGAATATTTGCTAATCTTGTTAGTTTCTTTCCTAAACCAGTCTATAACATCTAATAAAAAATATTACCATAGGGGAATTTAAGCCTTTATAGACACAATTCGCAACCACACTCATTCTAAGGAAAGAAAATGGATAGATTGACGTTGGTGCTACTTGTAGCAATTATGTAAATATAAAAAATAATATTAATATTAGAGATATAGAACCTAGATTATTCAATGAATTTTTAAAGAAATCAAAATGAAAAAATTCAGATTGCATAACGCAGCCCTTATTTAACATAAATTTAATTTAAAAGCCATCGCATTTCAAAGAAGACCACGAATTAGTTCAAAAACTACTGGTTGCATAAGAAAATTAATAAAATCACGAAGTGCAGGGAACAGGGAAGTACCTAGTACAAAAAGCTATTATAAAAGCAATTTAGATGTGGAATCACTTTTAATTATTCAGAAATGGTGTAAGTACTTTCTTCTGAAAAGATAAAAATTCACGTATGTGCAGGAATTAAG
>CM063501.1:172735278-172752778 GCA_032207245.1 Pardosa pseudoannulata
AGATTCAACAGTGAAATACCAAAGATCACCAGAGCCCGCTTTCATTTATTATCTAAGTTTAATTTTAGAAAAAACAAAGATATAAAATGAAAAATGTCCGTTTTAAGACGTTTGTTGGTTTTATGGAAAAAAGTGCAGAGATTTATATCATTTGTACCATCAAACGCATTATTGGCATACACTTAAAAAATTCTAATACATTTAATTATAATTATAATTCAAGATAAACTTCTAGCGATTGTATCCCACAAATGACAACCTTTGTTGAAACGTATTTGTTTATCTTTTAACTGCGGTAATTTTGACTATTTCGAGAACACAAATTAATTTTTACATAAATCAACTAGTCTTATATAAGTCTTTAGCTTCACTGCTAATAGTTTTCATTTGATTAATTTTAACACACTTATTGGATGAGTCACGTATGGCCCCTTGTAGTATAAAAGCGAATATAAATTAGTTTTGGCGGCAGATCGTTCAAGATGGCTTGTGCAAATAAATTCAACATTTTTTAATCTTAAAATTTTGCTATAATATTTCATACCATAACGCCTGCACATAAGCAAGCATGGATAACAATCTGACTTTCTAATGAATTAATAAAACCTTATCACATGTGTATATACAAGGTGAGAATAACATACAGGAAGAAACTGAAAAAGTTTTGGAAATAGGAAATAAATGACGATTGGATGTCATCAATTTTTTAAAATTCGTTTAGTCTCTACATTTACTTTACATCTTTATCACATATTCTACATCTTTATTGCATTGTCAAAAAAAGGGATCGATTACATTATAGTATAAATGTCTGGAAAGGAATTATTGGAGATGATCTGTTCTGTCAGTTGTTCTACCCAGAACGTGTCACTGGTTTTAAACTTTCAGCAAAGCATTCTCCTAGATTTACAGCATGGTCCACTTACATCATTCCAACCCATAAATGGAGTTCATCTTCAAAGCTGCTTAAACAATATATTCTCAGAGCCGGGAATACCTAAATATTTGCAACAGCAAGATGTGTTTAAAGTAGAGGTTTGACTTCCTCAGTCTAAAGACCTAAACTCCTGGAGTTCTAGGGACACTTCAGTCCTTCATACCAGAATTCCTGTATGCTGTAATGGCTAATTTGACAATGCTGCAGCAGAAACTCTCAAAAATATCTCAAATTTTCCAGCGTTTTCGCCAGTAGCTTCTACTTTGCTGGTATGCTGTGATTTAAGCAATAATATCCACGAGGTCAAGTGTGACGAAAGTTCTTGGGTCATCTGAATCCTTTAGACCTGGAACACCATATGCTGTAATTTCGACTTTTGAAACTGCTACAGAAGAAATCTGCTAAAAGATCTCAAACCTTCCAGCGTTTTAGCAGTAGATTCTACTTCGTTGGGATGAACTTGGTGGAACAATGTTGTATCTATCTCTCTAGTATTTGCCTTTAATATACATATATATTTACTTTTATATGCTGAAATTTCAACAATTATATTTATAACTATGATTTTCAAAAAGGATCCCGTCTCATTAGTCCTCGCTTTGCAAAAAAGTAGACCATAGCGCTACAAACCAAACTAAAAAAGAATCCTATTTCATCTTCGTCGTCCTTAGCATGGTGGTTTAAGCCAGGAGACGTTTACACAATATTAATCTTTTTGATCTTTAAGAATTTTGCATCTATCCTTTTTCGCCATTTAAAAGATATATTCTTAGAAATATAGAAAATGTCATCATCATTTCTTTCCCGTGAATCATCATCATCTAAAATATATTGTCCATATTCGCTACTTTTAATATTTATTTCTGCATCTTCTTAACTAAAATCTCTGTTTCTTTTCCAATCCCAATAATTTTTTCCTTTGTATTCATTCGTTAGATAATTCTTGAAGAATGCGAGGAAAATTACCTTAATCTTGTTAAGTCTCTCAGATTACTGGCTAAGAGAGTTTTATTCGCCATGATTTTAGTGGTATGGCCGGGAAATTTGAGATATATAAAAACAATCCTGTCATTCTGACACTTTTCTGGCAGTTCTACGTGATGAAGGAAAGTTTTTTCAAAGAATGGCTGTATCGAAGCATTTTTTAGATTAGAAGTTAAGAACAGCTAATGAAGTTTTTATTTAATACAAAAAATCATATACAGTGGACTCCGCTTAATGTGATCAGTTTGGGACACGATGATTTTGATAACAATAACCGATTGATAACAATAAACGATACGCAAAATTAGATAAATTTACCCTCCCCCCCAACTTTAATTCACATGTACTAAATTTAAAAAAAATTAAAAACACACACCTTATATTAACTTGCATTTATGTATATTAACCTTTAAAACATAAGAATTGTATGCATAATTAAAAAATTGATCAGTTGTTGACTATCTACAATATTTTCTAAGACTTCATTGATAAATTGTTCATAATCATAATCAACCTGTCATATCGATTTAAAATTTCGGTCTTTTGTTTTAAAGTTAAATCATTTCGCTTTCTCTCTTCCATATGGAGAAACTGCATGTAAGCGATCAAAGCATAACATGAGAATACGTTCCTTCTCAGTTCCGATAAGAATGTGTTGCTTTCTGCTTATCTGTCAACCATTGACCACAGCAAGGTGTACTTATTTTTGAAAAATTCAAGGAACGTTTAGTAGCCCACTCTTTTGTTCATTCCCCATTTCCCTAGGTTGAAGAGGAGATTTCTCGGAAATTCAAACAACATCGAAGGTAAAGAAAGGATGGGTTCCTTCTGAATACATGGTGAATATTCCTTTGGCATTTAAAGTGAGGTTCCAAAACTGATAACATTAACCGATGTAATGATCACATAAAACGATCTTGTGAGCAAAACAGTAGACCGTAGCGCTCCAAACCACACCAAAACGATAATTTTAACATACAAGTGAATGGAGAAAATCGGGATTAAGTGATTTCGATAACAATAAACGATTGATAACATTAACCGCGATCACATTAAGCGGAGGTCATTGTACTAATAATTTTAATTATCTAAGTTAGGATTTTATTTTTTTAGAGCTGAGTAATTATGGACAATAATATAATATAACAATATTATTATGTATATGAAATGTCTTGAATCCCATGTACCTTAGATTCCATTGAATCCTTCCACAAATCATTTTACAGTATCAGACAAGGGGCGTGAAACTGCCGAACTTTTCGCGGGAAGGTATGCCATTTTTTAGAAAAATGTCAAATTAAATATTACGCATTAGACGAACAGACTTCGGACTTTACGGAATTAAAATATCATGTTTTCTCTTGCCTGAACTGAGATCGGGCATTCCAAAATCGGGGCATTTGCTTTGCCCGAACTCAGTTCGGACAAAGCAAGTCGAGTTCACAGTCCAGAGATTAAACTGAAGGTTTTCATACAATGTAATTAATATATGTTTTACAACAATTAATAAAAACTTCTATGTCACTTTAAAATACTTTTAAATGCTTTCAAAAATCAAACTATGTTCTACAATTAAAACTTGTATTTTAAATAAGAGGAAGAACGTCAAATAAATTATTACTTTTATAGCTTCTGGTAAGTATTAATTTCGCTTAGAAAAACAACTTTTCCTTTAAGGGCAAAATTCCCCATTTTCATTATTTTTCAACTATAAAAATATGAAAAAAATATTAGAATGATCACAGCTGTGCAATTCGGTGGAGTATTAAAGACATGTAATGCTTTTTAATCATGGCATATCAATTCCCTTTTTTATCTTCCATTATTTTAATAGTTAGAAACTACTAAGGAACGATCCAATGCCCTATTTTTTATTAGATCGAATAAAACATTTCGAACTCCCTTTATACCCACTTAAAATAATAGCATTTTGCCCAAAGTCAAAGGAATGAGTTATTAGATGCATAAATATTTTTTACTCATGTTCTTTTTTTTTAAGAATCGCTCTGCGGTTTCTGATATGCAGATGCCATTATTCAATTGAGACGATGAATACTTTATCCAAATATTTTTCATAGAAAACCCATTAATCGTTATAATTCGCGTAAAGAAAATGCTTTTCCAGTGATTTTTAACCCATTTTATTTAATACCGAATTTATGGAGGAGATTATAAATGGTGAAATAAGTCATTGTTTAATTCTGGATGGTGGCTAAAAATACTCGATGCATTGAAGTAAGAAACGATTTAGAAAAACTTGTGTCGTGTATAATGGTAAAATATCTCTTTTTGTCATTTTAAAATTGCTTTTGTTATTTTTCTTTGAATAGTTTGAAATGTGTGTGCAAATCTTGAGAGTATCAGATTTGTTTATTTTTATAAGAATTATGAATTCACTTTTATTATTTTAGAGCAATGCTGAGCTATTTTGATAATAGTTTGAAAATATTTTAATTTTTATCTGTGTTGAGAAATAATTTTGCCTTTGCATTAACGTAAATACTTTATGTTTTTGACAATAGCTGGCTTTGTAGTACATTGTGTATAATATATTAAAAATACATTAATAAAATCCTAATTTAATTTAATACTGAATTGCAATATAATTAATAATGCACTCAATTTTTTACAATGCACGTGTCTTTAAACAGAATATATATATATATATATATATATATATATATATATATATATATATATATATATATATATATAGTTCTTAAAGAAAAGTACCTCTATTGAAAGCTATCTGTAGGTCGAAGAGAGAATCCGAATGAACGAACATTGGCACACTTACTAATCGAGAAAAAGAGGAAGAAGAATGGAATTATAAAAAAACATATAGTTGCAACAATTGCCGACAAATGGCACTATCAGTGTAAATAGAATTGTAATCATCTGCAAAATCAAGAAACGATCATTTCTGCTATGAACGTGTCACGAGATACCTCTTTGATTTTAAAACTATTCTACGTTATCCGTTCTAACGCTGCAGCTTATTCCTGAAGACGAACAGAAGATTCTGAGCGTTGTGAGGCGCAACAGGCCAGCGGAGCAAGACAGTCGATCCCAGATGTTGCTCTTTTCTTTGGCCTTCATCATTCTGTAATTTCATGTTTATGGAAAAAATTCAAAACCACACAGCTATTTAGCCAAGCAGATTGGCAGAGCGATCATCCAACGTGTGACATCTATGGTTACAGTTTCCATTGGTAAGGCGATATCTGCAGCTACTGTACTGGGAAGATTACATACAAGTGAACTTTACGCCCAGGTACCTTGATTTTGTGCTTTTCTATTCGCCCAATCAAGAGATGAACGATTAAAGTGGTGCTGGGAGCATGTCAATTGGTCTGTATCTGAGTGGGAAAATGTCATGTTTACTGATGAGTCAAGATTTTCTCTGGAGCCAGATGACAAACGTATAAGGATATGACGTGAACAAGAAACACTCAATCAGCCCCAAAACATTACCGAACATCAAGCATTTTGAAGTGGAAGCATTATGGTGTAGGCAGAAATTTTATTAGGATACCGCATCGACCTGCAGATCTTTAAACGGGGTTCTGTGACGGCTGTCCGGTATCGAGATGAAGTCCTAGAACACATTGTGAGATTTTACTCTGCAGTAGTTGTTCCTAATTTTGTTTCAACGGACGATAACGCACTTAACCATAGATCTGACATCGTCGAGGACTACCTGGAGAGTGAAGGAATTGCGCGTATGGCGTGGCTAGCTTGTTCGCCCGACCTTAATCCCATTGAAAATCTTTGGGATGCTTTCGGCCGTGCTATATCTTCACGTTTCCCAACTATAGCCACTCTTATTGAGCTGGAAACGGCTTTACAAGAAGAATGGCTACTGCTTAATTCTGGGGTGCTTGATCACGTAATTGAACTTGATTAACTTTTGGAAGTGGGTTTATATCCGGAGGACTGAATCATTTACTGGAAAATATCGAAGGGTTATGAAACTAGTATCTCTCCCCATACAAGAAGAAATGTCCACTGCAACTGTGGAGTCTCCAGGGTCTCCGGAAGCCGGTCTTAGTGCATGTTGAGTTGTTTCAGAGTGGGATACTCGATATGCTACTGTTCGGAAAATCCTGAGAAAGATAATCCAATTTTGTCCATATAAAATCGTCATCAGCAATTGTTGGCAGATCACTCTCAGAAGAGATTGGATTTTTCTCTAGCGTTTTTAGCACGAATGGATATCGATGACATCGCCCTATGGAAGATTTTATGGGGTGGTGAATCCCGCTTTTATCTGAAAGGGACAATAAGCAGAACTGTAGAATATGGACTTCGAAGCCACGAAATCTTCTTCACGAAATACCTCTCTACTCTCCAAACTCAATATGTGTGTAGTTTATTGCAAGCTTCATTGTCCTTATTTTTTTTGAAGCGTTGAGGACATCAGGACCTGTAACATGTTCAATTACTGCAGAATGATATCTGCACAGGTTGCAAACGTTAGTAGTTTCTCAACTGCAAAGACAGTGTCTTACTGAAACTGAATTTTAATCAAGATAGAGAAAAAAATATTGGGCGAGAGTGCAACAGTTCTAACGACAAATAACTTTACTGATTATAAAATAAGTCGGTATTTTTGTATGGCGTAGCGTAGTTTCCTTAATCCTCTGACCTAACGTCATGTGATTTTTGGCTTTGGGAGTACTTAAAAATTAATGTTTACCTTGAAGATGTTGCAAATCACAACAATCTAAAAAACTGCATAACATGTGCGTTACATCACTCCTGATACAATTGAGCACTCCGTTCACCGACTGGATTGTTGTATACTACAGCCCAGAGGTAGCCATGCGGAACCTGATTCTGATCGCAACTGCCAAGAGTCAGAGTAATGACATGATACGTAGCATTTGTCATCCAGTTTCAGATTTTTTTTTCTTTTATTACACTTTAAAATCGCCATCTGTCTGCTATCGTTGTAAATATCTGTTTTATTTTTTTTATTCTTAGTTGGGAGTACTACAGTCTAGGGTTTGCTACATAATTGATAATGAGACCACTACCTATTTCTTGAATATGGGTCAAAATGGCTCCAAACATCCATCCTATCAGTAGGAGTCAAACTGATGTACTCCAGTACTTTTCTGTTATGGATCGACCGATGACTCTTATATATATATATATATATATATATATATATATATATATATATATATATATATATATATATATATATATATATATATATACATACTGAAGAGCCCGAATAGTCTCGACGATGAACTCCACTAATGTCTGAAATAGTGCTGGAGGGAAGTGACCCCACGAATCCTACAGGGCTGTCCATAAATCCCTAACAGTATAAGGTGGTGGAACAGGGCGTTGCAAGGCATGCCAGATATGCTCAATAATTCCCATGTCTAGGGATTTTGGTGGCCAGCGGAAGGGTTTAAAATCAGACGAGTATTTCTGAAACTCTTCTGTATCAATTTTGGACATGTAAGGTATCGCATTGTCCTGATGGGATAAAGTCCATCGGAATATTAATGGACATGAATGGATGTATGTGATAAGACAGAATGCTTAAGTACGTGTCACCTGAGTCGTATCTAGACGTATAAGGAGTCCCATATCTAAGGAGTCCTCACTGCAAGTGCCCAATACCGTCACAGAGACTCTACAAGCTCCAAACGTTCCCAGTTGACATGCAGGACCATGGATTCATGAGGTTATCTCCATACCCGTACATTTCGATCCACTCGATATAATTTGAAACTAGACTCAGCAGACAACATGTTCCCATTCATCAAGAGTCCAATGTAGGTGTTGACTGGCCCAGGCAAGGCAAATATCTTTATGTCGTACAGTCATCAAGGGTACTCTAGTGGACCTTCGGATACAAAAGTTAAATATCGATGATGTTTCGTTGAATGGTTCGTACGGTGACACTTGTTGATGGCTCAGCATTGAAATCTGCAGAAAATTGTGGAAAAGTTGCACTTCTGTTACGTTTAATGATTTTTTTCAGTCGTCGTTGGTTATGTTCTTGCCCGATCTCTTTCCGAGATCAGAGATTTGATGTTTTACCGAATTCCCGATATTCTGGGTACACTCGTGAAATGGTCGTACGGGAAAATCCAAATTTCATTGCTACCTGGTAGATGTTATGTACCATCTCTCATGTGCCAAGGTCAAACTTTCTTAAATTTATATACCTGCAACCTGCTATTGTAGCAGCAGTAACGATCTAGCAACTGTCTCAGAAACTTTTGTCTTATATAAGCATTTACGACCTCAGCGAAGTATTTTTATTGGTTCCTTATCTCTTTATTTACATACGCATGCACATACCAGTTTGTTTGCATTTTAGTGTATATATATATATATATATATATATATATATATATATATATATATATATATATATATATATATATACGTATTGTGTGTATGTTTAAGTTTTTTTATATTGCGCATATATTAATATATGAATATGTTTCTGATATAACACTTCCTTTGCAGTAGCTAATTTACAAAAGAAATTGGATTTAACGATTTGCTTCTGCTTATTATTGCACAGATTAAGGCATAAATTATAATAAACATATATTTTCTTCTTCATTAACGCCATAATTATTAAAGTTACCTTTAGGAAGCATAATAATCTGATCAGAGTCTATCCATTATTTTCGAATCTTATTCCAGACTGAAAAATAATTTCTATTGCACACGAAGAAAAATAAATATTTCGTTTAATATTTTACATCTTTACATATCTCCTGTAAAAATCAAATGTTCTTTAAAATTGGGATTTAATAGACTCTATTAATCCTGGTATGTTTGAGACAGCGGAATTAGGACAGTAATTAAACAAATACGAAAAAAACCGTAATATATGTATATACATATAAATATATACATATATATATATATATTATATATATATATTATATATATGTATATATATATATGTATATATATATGTATATATATATATATATATATATATATATATATATATATATATATATATATATATATATATATATATATATATATATATATATATATATATATATATATATATATATATATATATATATATATATATATATATATATATATATATATATATATATATATATATTTATATATATATATATATATATATATATATATATATATATATATATATATATATATATATATATATATATATATATATATATATATATATATATATATATATATATATATATATATATATATAAACTAGTATTTTACAAAAGCTTTAAAATATTTTTAAGGATCAATTCATTAATGATTTCTTCGTTAATTTTTTGTTAATTTTCTTTATTTAACATCTACTAAATAATTTTAAGTTAAGTTATTTCTCAATAAAGTACCTGATTCTATAATTCTGGTAATTAAAGTAGTAAAGCTTCAAGATATAATCTGTAATAATTAAAACACCTTCAAAAATTCATAAGTAGTTTTACAATGATTTATTGGTTTTCCTTAATATATCATGTTTGATTTATAACGTTAGTGAATGACTAAAATTTTGCAAATTGAAATTCTACATCCTTTCTGTTAATAAATGTATAATTGGATACTTACCTTCAGAAATAGCAGTGCAATTATCCTAATCTACCTGCACTAAACTTTTAAGAAAGCGGATTAAAACGTACTCTGATTTCTTTCTAGTCAAATAAGATAAGGAAAATACCTTTTGTATGCAAATTATTTTAAAGAATTATAATCACTCTTAATCAGGTGATTAATTAACTCGTGATAATACTGAGACTCCTTTAGAAATGTCTAGTTAATAAATTACTTAGGATTAAATTCGTAAAATTCTCGTTTTCATTAAAGTCTCACATTTTGTTAGGAAACATTTCTCATTTAGAATATCAAATGAAATGATTCAGGCGGATAATCATTATAAATAATAAATTTTATATCTATTTCCTTGCTTGAATAAATGTCATCCATAATGAACTATAAATGCATTTTTAAGCAGAAAATGTTGTCTCATTACGAAATATTTAAATATCCTTTAGTTAGTTCTGTTGTTGTAATTATTTTGGACTAGCTGCAAATCTAAATTATAATGCAATCTTATTATTACCGTATACAAATGTTTAAATTTAAGATCAAATGATCAGCTTACAAGAATTAATACGGTATATTTTCCGTCGTCTAAGAAAATGCTAAATATTTGTTGTTAGAATTACAGGGGCAATTACGGGGATCTACGTATGAACTTTAATTGTTCTTAAATGTAAAATATTATATATAATGTTACGAATTTGTTTAGCGTAAATTTAGCATGGGACTCTATGTGTATCTCGCCAAATTGGCGAGATAGCGGCTCGTTGACAACAGTTTTGGCAACCCATTTTTGTCGCCAAGTTCGTCGCCAAATATTGCCAAGTGTGACGTCACGTGAACACTTCCGGTTCCTTTTTCTGGACTGTTCCAGCGGTTTCTGCGGGTCTATATAAGGCAGACAGAGTCCCATGCAGAGTAGAGTCTTTAAGAGGATCTCTTGTTCTACGGAGTATGCACGGTGTGTTGTGCTTGATGCGGAAAGTGGTGCGTGAGTCGACGGCATTGGGCTCAAATTGTTCCGCTTTGATATTGACGGTGTATGTATTTACTGAATACCAATAAAGTATTTGTCTTCGTGCTTCAGTCTTGCTTATAAAGTCCATTCAATCCCCGAAACCAGCTTTTGAAGTTCGTAACAATTTGATGTCAGAAGTGGCATAGAATGGTGAAGATAAGCGTGATGACTGAGATGGAAATACTTTTTGCACTTATGCAAGATGTAAAAAATGGCCAGGAAGAAATAAAGGCAGGCCAGAGAGATCAATCAGAAAAAATAGAAGTGAAAGCTAACATCGTAAGCTTGATTAACACTAAGGTAGAAGTTAATTCACAGAAAGTGGAAAAAAAATGACGAAAATCTTGACGAAATTGAAAAAGAAATCGAGAAGAATGAGGTTAGATTTGGCGAAATTGAAA
Source organism: Pardosa pseudoannulata (assembly GCA_032207245.1). Lineage (NCBI taxonomy): Eukaryota > Metazoa > Arthropoda > Arachnida > Araneae > Lycosidae > Pardosa > Pardosa pseudoannulata. Next base: position 172,746,206 of record CM063501.1, read on the forward strand.
AGAAAATGGATCGAGAAATTGAGAAATTAAAAGAAGAGACCAATACTGGGCTATCTTTGGAAAAATCCAAATTTTCCATAGAAATTATTCGGCAACCAGAAATCAGCCAAGATCAACCCATTCCCGCCAAGTTTAATATCAAACTCTCCACATATGATGGGAAAACATCTTGGCAAGTATATAAAACCCAGTTCGCAATTGTAGCTGATGGAAATGGCTGGGATCCTGTAACCAAAGCTCGCCAATTGGCTGCATCCCTACGAGCGGAGGCTGCAAATGTCTTAAGAACAATCCCGGAGGAACAGCAAGTAAATTTTGAAGCAATTACAGAGGTCTTAGAGCTACATTTCGACGAAAAATGTTTAAAAGACTTTGGTCGTCTGCAATTAAAATCCCGCCAACAAAGAGAAAATGAGACTCTCCAGGATTTGGCGACAGATGTGGAACGGCTCTCCCATGTTCCATTTGCCGACTGCCCAGCTGACACACGAGATACCGGCTTTACACCCTCACAGATGCTCTTTGGTCGTGAGTTCCGTCTCAACCGTGATCTTGTATTCGGAAGTCCACATGATGCGCCTTCTTCGCCTGAAGTCTCTGTTGAAAATTTGCAGGCTTGGTTAGAAGACGCTCATCAGTTTGCCCGAGGTCGGATCAACATCTTGACTAACAAAATGAAGATCAGATACGATGCAAGAGCTACAAGACATGAATTCAACGAAGGTGAGGAGGTTTGGTTTTGGAACCGACACCGGCGTAAAGGACTTTCTCCAAAGCTTCAAACGTCGTTGGAAGGACCTTATACAGACATTAAAAGTCTGAACGACTTCGTGGTTCGAATACGTAAATCAACGAATGGTAAGCCTAGGATTGTTCTTCATGATCGCCTAGCACTTTACTATGGTAACATTACTTAGTTTAACTAATAATTGACACTATGGTTTCGTCACCTTGAACTTTTATTTATTTATTTTTTGTAAATAGTTCTGTAAATAGTTGTTTTCTTTCTGTTATTGATTTATTGTCATTTAAATTTATTATTGCGTTTATGTTTTGTAAGCATTGTATTTGTAAGAATAGTAAGTTGCTTTCTGCTCAAGTACACTGCCCGTGACGTGCAGTCTATGAAAAAGTGGCAATGTTACGAATTTGTTTAGCGTAAATTTAGCATGGGACTCTATGGGTATCTCGCCAAATTGGCGAGATATCGGCTCGTTGGCGACAGTTTTGGCAACCCATTTTTGTCAACAGGTTCGTTGCTAAATGTCGCCAAATGTCGCCAAGTGTCGCGAAATGTCGCGAAATGTTGCCAAGTGTGACGTCACGTGAACATTCTTCCATTTTCTGGAGTGTTCCAGCGGTTTCTGCGGACCTATATAAGGCAGACAGAGTCCCATGCAGAGGAGAGTCGTTAAGAGGATCTCTTGGTCTACGAAGTACGCGCGGTGTATTGTGTTTGATGCGGAAAGTGGTGCGTGAGCCGACGGCAGTGGACTCAAATTGTTCCGCGGTTGTTTTGACGGTGTGTGTATTTACTGATTGCGAATAAAGTATTTGTCTTCGTTCTGCAGTCTTGCTTGCTTGTAAAGTCCATTCAATCCCCGAGCCCAGCGTTTGAAGTTCGTATCAATATAATAAAGTACACTATGAGGCAGGCCAAAAAAAATGGTTTGTTTTTTGGCTGAGAATTATCTTGCAACAGAAAATAATCGATAATTAAATTTGAAATAATCACAAATGTACCTAATCTATGTTTTAAGCGAAAAAGATAATTATTTACGTAATATATAAGTTCAGTGAAAAAGCGTAGGAAAGTAATGCAGACGATATTTAAATAATTTAAAATAAGAAATAATTAAATGAGATGGTTAAAGGAATGACCTCATAATGCTATAAAAATGTTATTTTTACCTATTGATTATATGATTAATTGATAGATTTAATCTCCTGCTCTTAACCGAGGAAAATAAGGCTTAAGATAATGGCATTAAAAGTTCGAAAAAGGGGGAAGGAGTGGATTTCGACAGTATTTTTCTCTGTGATATGAAAGCATATTTATACCAATTTATTTTAGAATCGGATCGATAGTTTAGGAAAAGATAAATTTACTTGCTTTGAATTTTACTAACCCTAACTCATCAAGAATCTAATGTGGATGCGTCTACCCATCAAGTTCCAACCACTTCATAAATTGAAGGACAGATGGACAGACAAATTAGGTTATTATAATATAGGGAATAAATTAGCTGAAGAAATTTCATGCAGCTGCTAGTCCTTTCTTGCAAGCATTTTTTTAAATTCTTAGTCAGAAGTTACATTCTGTAGCTGTGAACAATGATGTTACTTTTTTCCCTACACCTCGGTCAATAAGCGCAAGAACTATTGCACCCAATCTGAAGAAGACACACTCGATATGTATTTTTATTTGTATGATTGAAAACCAAATATACGATGCGCATCCAGAAAGTAAGTTTCCCTATTTAAAAGAAAAAAAAGAACTCACAATTTCACGGACATATTTATTGGCAACAAGTACAGAAATGTTTCAGTTATTTTTCAACATAACCACCAGCAGAATTGAGACACTTGTCGTATTGTGGGATGAGCTTTTGTATCCTCTGTCGTAGAACTCTGCCGCTTGTGAATGGAACCAGCCTTCCTGTTCCAGAACAAAGTGCACAACTCTTTCCGTACGGACAGCGTCTGTTTGAATTTGGTCCTGACCGAAGATCCACTATGATGCCAATGTATTGCCTGCTGCTTGGTTTCCGGGGTAAAGTGCGAAATCCAAGCCTCATTGCCCGTGACCATCCTGTCGAGGAACTCGTCGCCGTCATCATCATACCGTCGCAGAAATGTGTTGCTCCTAAGTGTTGAATTTTATGTTTGGGTGTCAGTTTCTGCTCATAGACCAGGCAAAGCTGATGATGAATTTCAATTGGAGCAATGCTTTGTGCATTCAAGATCACCGACCGAACCTTGCAAGCGGTGGGAGAAGGAAGGTTTCCCTTTCAGACCACTGTTACCACGCAACTGGCAGGAGTCGGGGCCTGTCCAATTGTCATATGTTTGATACGTCATAGATCTGTTACGCATGTTCAATTGACACTACTAATTACGCTTACTTTAAAGGGGAAAACATCGGGAATCTTACTTTCTGGATGCGCCTCGTATAATTAAAAAAAGGACTTTAGTAATATGTAAAGAGATAGCACAAATTTTGTTTTCTCTATAATGAAAATGAATAGTAAAAAACTATTGCAAACAAAGAAAGTTAACCTCCGTTTTCGAACCGTAAACCTTTCCGGAATCAGCAGCTCTTCATTGAATACTCGATAAAATCACACATTTGAGGCAGATGTGAGCCGCACAGAAAACAAGTTTTAAGAGATATTTTCTTCAACAGCAATATTTCAAGGAAAGATATTACCTTTAAAATTTAATCAAGCTCAAAAACACACATGCGGTAGTGTAACTATTGTAGAACAAGTACTATTTTCCTAGGATTGCTGAACATCTGGTCTGAAAAAATGTGGCCAGTGGACAGGAAAATAGTATTTACGCCAAAGTCAGTTTTGAAAAATGGGTAAATATTTAAGCCTCTAAACAATGCTTGTCTAATGGCTTGGAAAATATGTGTTACAAAATGAAGAAGAGAAAAAAGTAAAATTTTAGACAGCTATTTAAGGGTTAAGAATTATGATATACATTATATATATATATATATATATATATATATATATATATATATATATATATATATATATATATATATATATATATATATATATATATATATATATATATATATATATATATATATATGGATATATATATATGTATATATATATATATATGTATATATATATGTATATATATATATGTATATATATATATATATATATATATATATATATATATATATATATATATATATATATATATATATATATATATATATATATATATATATATATATATATATATATATATATATATATATATATATATATATATATATATATATATATATATATACCTATTTATATGCATATATATATCCATATATACACTCATGTCCATAAATTAAGGATAATGAAGTTCAGGCAATGAAAGAAACAAAAGCAAAACAAATTTGACTTATTTGTAAAGTCTATTTATTAAACAAATGGTAAAGAGCAAAAAATATGCTATATGTTTGACATAATTAATAAAAATTTCGATTTTTAGCCCCTGGAGCAAATTTCAAAAAAGAACCTATTTACAGAAAACAGTATAACATGGTTAGTATGATGGTTAATACGGAGTATGTCTCCCGAACGATGCAATACAAGCGTTACAACGCCTACGCATGCTGAGTATCAGATTATCAATCTGATCTTGGGGAAAATTACACCACTCATCAAGCAATGCCCTCCGAAGTTCCGATAGACAGTTGGGAGGGGGTTGACGGGCTGCAATTCGTCGGCCAAGCATGTCCCAGACATGCTCTATTGGATTCAAGTCCGGTGAGTATGCTGGCCAATCCATACGGGTAATATCCTCCGATTGAAGGCATTCGTCTACAATGTTTGCACGGTGAGGTCGGGCGTTGTCATCCATATACAGAAATTCAGGACCCATGGCGCCCCGAAACAAACGTACATGTTGTTCCAGAATGACATACCGATAGATGTGGCCTGTCATCGTTACACTCTGAACATGCAGGTCAGTTCTGGAACCAAGAATAATTCCTCCCCAAACGAGCCATCCTGCACCACCGTAACTGTGTCTTTTAATGGTGTTCTCTTGGTGGTAACGGGTATCTGGCGTTCTCCATATGAAAGTCCGGCGAGAATCAGAATGTAAACTGAACCTGGACTCGTCGGAAAACATCACACAAGACCACTGTTGCGGTATTCACAATGCATGCTCTCTAGCCCAGCATAATCGCAGGCGACAGTGAGTTGCGGTAAGGGGAACACATCTGACAGGCCTACGAGCATATAGACCAATGTTCCCTAAGTGTCTGTACACGGTCTGCCTTGAAACTGTCGTACCGGTAGCTGAAGAGAGCTGACGAGACAGGTCTGATGCTGTGCTCCGTCTGTTTCTTTTGGCAGTAACTGCCAAATACCGGTCATCATTCGGCATAGTAACTCGGGGGCGACCTGTGCTGTAACATCTACTCACATTACCATCATGTTTGAATCGTTGCCAAAGCCTGGAGATGACACTCTGGGCGATTCCAAGTTCCTCGGATACTTCCAGCTGGGTACGTCCACATTCCAGTCGTCCGATAATTCTACCACGTAAAAAATCCTCCAAATGCTTCCTTTGTGCCATAACTATGCGGTTATAGCACTGAAAGGCTTTTAAAACGCTTGTGAACAATTTTACTTCTTTGCTACCATTCCTTATATACTCCTTTCATACACTCTCGTCATTGTGACGTACTATCCGTGCCATCTGGTGGTTTCCTGCAATTTGCATATTCTTCTTCAAGATGTGTGTGATAATTCTACAGGTGAAATTTTTATTTTAGAGCTCAATTTCTGTGTGATTCTAAATTATCCTTAATTTATGGACATGAGTGTATATATATATATATACATATATATATATAATATATATATATGCATTATATATACACTTCTAAAAAAACTTAGGAGAGCAATCAAAGAAATAAAGAAAACCGTGGGAGACAGCCATCTATTGGCATAAAATGTTTAGTACACTAATATCATGAGCCATACAGAAAAAAAGAAGTAAAAAAATTGTAACTAAACTTTAATTCTTTGAAAATATGGAAAAAACACGAAAAGATGATTTAGGACAACAATTTGGTTACAAGTAAACAAAAAAAAGTATTGTTTGGAAATTATCAAAGTTTTTTGATGTGACGTGTGTTGAAGAGCTAAGATTGCTGCACACCACGGATGCGATGATGTTATCAATAAGAGTTTGGGGAATACTGTTCCCCTCCTGAAGAAATGCAATCTCGAAGTCTCGGAGATTAAAATGAGTCTTTGGTCTCTCAGAAATTCGTCTTCCGATCATGTTTCAAACATGCTCGTTTAGACTGAGGTCAGGAGAGCAAGCTGACCGATCCTCACGTTGTATTTTTTTCAGCTTCAAGCATGTTCTCCACATGACGAGCTGTATGCTGTCTGGAATAATCCATCTGGTAAACAAAGGAATCTTTAATGGCTGAAACTTAAGGTATAACATGATGTCTCAGTATTTCGTCTACATATCTTTGAGCGTCCCCTATACTAATTCCACCCCATACCATCCAATCAGCTGGTCTGAATTTTGGTCTTTTACGAACATTATTTTCATATAGGTTTATTTCACGTGGACCCCTTACATCCATACCAAAACAAGTCGGGTGTCACACTCCAGACTGAATCGGAACTCGTCTGTAAACAGCACTTGTCTCCGATCATGTTGCTCCCAATCTCGATGTTCAGTAGCCCATATTCTTCGGGCCACAAGGTGGCTTAAGATCAACGGAATGCAGACTATTGGCCTACGTGCATACAGACCTCCACTTTGCAGACTATTACGCACTGTTTGGCTGGACACCCTTCG
>CM063501.1:172757778-172780278 GCA_032207245.1 Pardosa pseudoannulata
GTTTTTTCGTTTCATGAAGAATACTTTACATTGAATACTACATTAATTTCATTCGATACCACCGATTTCAAAAATTTCCTCAATATTTGCTCCATATTTAGAACTTTGTTATTCTTCATTATTTGGATTACTTTTTTCTGTTGTTGCTAGTTTTAAGTTAACAGGTCAAGCTTTAATGTTTAGAAATGAAGCAATTTTATGATTTACCTTTTGAAACATTCTTGTTTTGTTTACAGAGTGGTATCTATCTGGGGGGCAACGTCTCCTGCGTCCGCGGCAACGAGCTTCAAGCCGTACGTGCCTCCTGGGTAGTGCTAAATGAGAGACAACCTCAGGGGTGTACCTCCTTTAGGTATACACGGGTGTCATGAGCCCGGGGTTCACCTGAGTGATCTTTATTCTTCGTCTTCCCTGGTAGTCCCGAACCTGGTAGTCCTCTGTAGAGCTTGTTCCTTACTGGGGTCGACCACATTAATTCTCAAGCCAAGACGGAACCTCGCGTAGGTCAGCAGCAGCTCTGTAGCTGTTGTGGTTGCGGTCGTGGTGACTGGTTTTCAGTAAAAGCTGCTGTATGTGCGAAAAGCCTGGGTCAGCTGATTAATTACCTTACAGAGTAGTATCTGGAACTTTATTATTCTTCATGGTTTGTATTACTTTTTTCTAATGTTGCTAATTTTAAATTACCTGGACACGCTTTAATCTTCAGGAATCAGGCATTTTTTTGATTTACTACTTTAAACATTCTGGATCTTGGTTAGAGTAGTTGTATATGAAGAAATAAAATCGAGTCATTTCTAAACATACAAATATCTCTAATAGGCAAATCAGTAACTACTACATGCCATCACACATGAATAGATAATATAGAACAAGACTGAAGCTTTACAAAGTATGTATTTATGTTCTGTATTGACAGTCTTCAAGCTATAACATTTTCTTAAATCTCAGCAGAAAGGCAAGTCAAACCGTTGTAATCTGCAATTGCTAACTGACGACATTCATGTTTCCCAAACGTATCGGGCTTACCACACACAAGTTTCTCAATAAAGAAATTTTTAATAAAAGGACTCCAGATTATAAAGGATCTTCATTAATTTCATTTGTGCTTCATGAAAAACACCCCCTTTCTACAAATAAATTATTCTAATATGAGCCTCGTACTATATTTAATATATTCAAACAGAAATGTAAGTTACTAAAAAATATTTAATTTAAAAATGAATCAAGAGAGAGGAACATTGCATTTTATAGAGTATCATAAGAATGTTATGTTGAGTAAAATACTGTTGATTATTTCGTGTCAGGGTGTCTTAACATAACATGAGTGGTTCTACGCTCTATTTTCTTTTTCAGAAGATAGTTTTGTACAAACAGTTAACTTACGGTAAGTTATTTTTTCAGCATGGTTGACTGAGTTTCAATGATTCCACTTTCCTCGTTTCCTTTAAGGAGTATGGGATGAAATGAAGAAATGCTCTCGATTTTTCCAAGAAAGATTACTGTAAAGATTATTTTCTTTGGAAATGATAACAAGAATAATTTTCACATTTTGTGGATAGTTTTTCTGAGAAGAGGAGACTTTTATTTCATACAACTAAAAAAAGAATTGTATGTAAATAAAGCCTTTTACTTAAATAACTATTTACGATTTTAATTGGCATGCTTGGATCAAACCTATTTATCTTACATATTTTTATTAACAACTAAACAAGGGCAAAGTTGTAGTTTGGTATCACAAAAAATACAAATGTTTAGAAATTTTTAACAGGATAAAGAAGCCTTATTCATTGTAATTTAAATGATTTTAGATCTATACTTTTCCCTATAACTTAAAGATGGCTTTGAGTAGAAACTTATTAAAACGAAAGATTTCCAATCCATTTTTACGTTGGTTACTGTAACAATAAGTTACATTCGGCTCAGCTCTTTTACTTCTTCCCGTGACTCATCGTCAAAGAAATACCAGAACAGGACCGGTTTGAACTAGAAGAAATTTCAGATTTCCCCCGACCAATAGAAGGGTCCCTTTGGTTTTTCGGGATTCTGACCCCTCTGTTCTGAAAAGGACCCCTGTTTTATATCAGCAGAGCAGTCTAATTTTTTTAAACGACAAGGTTGTTACCAGAGAAGAGGGTGAACACTGCTGGGATCCGCTGCTTGCGGGATAAATATTTTCGAGCGACAAGAAAAAAAGGAAAAGCAACGTCCTCTTCCCGAGACCGACTCCGAATCGAGATGAGCCTGATATCTACAAATGATAAGCTGTATTCCAATTGTATTCCTTAGGCATCTAATTATATAAAATTATTTAACCTTTTCGATGCGGAAATTTTGCCCCTTTCATGTAGTTAAAGACGGGAGAGTTAGCTTTAGTTCTTTCCCTCTTTTAAGTTAAAGGAATGTGGACCACTGAAACTAAGAACATAAAATCTGTAATTGATAACGATGTTTCTGATGACAGCTGAATAAAGGGCAGAAAGTGCTTGGATGATATTCCAATCATAGTCGTCTTTTTCAAGATTCCACGTTCTGGTGGAAATATCAACCGCCCGTCCCGAAAGGGTTAATCTAGCCATATTTGTACATGATTTTAATGAGTTTTAATTTCTTCTTTCTCAAACACTAGGCCAATGTAACATTATTTTTACAGTTACATTTAGCAGTAGACCTATAAACAGCAAGTATCTATACAAACACGGAAGAAAAAAATTAGATCTTTTAACTATAATTCATTCATGATTTCTGAGCTATATTATAACGATGTAATTTCAATGAAGGGAAATGCAATTTATGTACTAATTGCAAAGTTTATCTTTGATCATACTCTACCATGTATTTATGTATGTTTGTTCTATACACAAATTACCTAAAATTGGTAGAGCCACCAAATTTTATAAAGACATCTTGCATAACACAAAAAATTACTGTTGGGCTAACGTTATTAAAAATCACTTCCGTACTTGGTGTAACATAAAATCTCAGTATAACGTTGTTAGTTACTAACGGTTAGAACTTCTTAACACTGTCATAATATTAATTTTATCATAACTTTAAAATTTTCGTATCTTTGGTTATATTTAACAATGTATCGACGGTCAGCAGACATTTATGATAATACTGTGGAAACAGTAGATATAGATCTTATAGCTAGTAATTACTAATTATAAAGCAGTTTTAAAACAATACAGTTTCAATCTTTTCTTGTCACTTCTGGAGAGATTGAAATACTTTTCTTTGAGCAAACTGTAATATGAATCTATACTTATTCAGAATACATATTCCGACATTGTGTCGTACACATCCATCCAAATTTTAGTAAGTCATTCTTTCATACCATGAAAAATGACTGTCGAAATTAAAATATATTTTGAACGTTGTGTAACAGAAAATATCAAATACTGAATATTTACGTTGATCATCGCCGACAGATGGCACTACCAAATTCTTCCTGAAATTATAATAATTTCGAAAATAACAATTATACTTTTAAAATTTCTACTCCTAAAATAATTCTGGTAAACTATAGTCGAATAGATAGGGTGCAGTTCACAGGAACCGGAGTTCGTGGGTTCAAATCACAATAAAATCGTGTTTAAGCAGTAGGTCTCGGTCTCATTACTATTTGTGTAACAAAACCGTAGACTGTACTTTTCCTTACCAACCAACTTATAGAACTTCTAACGTTTTTTTTAAATTGAGAACAGTTTTTTTTTAAAATGAAAGAAATGGGTTAAAGTTATTATTACACTAAGTTAATCAGGATAGATGAATTCTACGAAAAGATAAATGTAATAATGAATAATTTAGATGAAACACGTGTAAAAATTGTGTCTTTAGCGGATGGTAACGTTTGATAAAACCTGAGGAGTCAGAATGATAATTTGAATCGACGGAAACTGAGAGACACCAAAAAAGGTATATTTAAGTGACACGTTAAGATTCCGTGTACGGGGTTATGTAAGGTTAAAAGGTGAGGACTTGTCAACGCCTGCAGTTCAATATATTCTAATGGGAAATGGATTTAGGATTCAGGGGTATAGTTGGATGGAGGAAGATTCAGAAGGATCATAGTAACCATATATGAAAAAGGGTTACACCATAAAAGTCTTAATAATTGCAAATTTAAATGGATCTAAGAAACCGTTGAGTAGCACTAGAAAAGGAAAGAAAGCGGCAAAAGAGAGAGAAGAGAGAGAAATAAGAACTCCTGGTAAAGCGAATGGATTGATTTTGAGGCAGAACGAAATTCCGTAGAAGTTCTACATGTGACGCACCTCCTGTTGTTTATGACTCGTAGTTGTAATTTGACCTCGAGATCCTAATTCATTGTGTCCGTGCTTGAACTCCAATAAGCCTTACCCGAGTATATCATCAATTTACAACCTTATAGACTAAAGTCACAACTACATTTAATAATAGAAAGTAATCTAATAATTGTAAAATGTATGCTTGCCACGTACGTAGGTATGTTGAAAAATTATAGCTTATACCTAATATTTGTAGAAATGAAATTTAAATAGATAATTAAAAATTATTTTATTTGAAGACGAAATATTAGTTACTATTTATGGCCAGGTAATAAAGATTGTGGGATAGATTTTTGGATAGCTCCGTGTTATTATTATACAGGATATCCATAAACTCTGCACAGCTAGATGCCTGGTTGGGAGTACATAAAAAGTGACCAAAGAAGCGTTTCTGTACGATCCATAGTTTATGAGAAAGATATGAAAAACTAAATATGACTTCACTTCCAGTGAAAGAAAAAAACACTTTATTAAACATATCAACATTAGTACATGCAGGGGCTACACTACCTTACAGTTCGTAAGGCATTTCCATTACATTGGCCGTACATGAGGTACATATCCCAGTAGTCGTGAACTTAATACATGACCTCCATACGAAGACTAAGCATTTAAATACTAGTTCAATGGCGGTTTAACGTCATTCGATTGCTCTCGCCCATGCATGACGCGATATGCGCGGCGAAAGTTTTAAACATTATCGTCTGGGAAGATATGCAAATACTGTTTTTGATGTGTCTAATAAAGTATTTTTTCTTGCACCTGCAGTGACGTCATACTTTGGTTTTCGTGTATCTCTCATAAACTATGGATCGTACAATAACTCTTCTTCAGACAGTTTTTATGTACTCCCAACGATGAATCTAGCGTGCAGAATTTATGCGATCATTTTAGGACACCCTGTATTTTGTGAGCTAAATGTAAATTGCAACAATAATATTTAAAGTTTTAATAAATCATTGATGTACCTGCCCTACAAATAGAAAACTTTTTTAGGTGGAATAAAACCGTTTTTGTCTATATTGTCTTGCTAGAGTGTTATACCAAAATATGCTTTAAAATTTATAATATTTACATAAAATGATTATCTGATCTAAAGATTGAACGTGCAAATTTTCAAAAGTTTTTAATATATATCTACAATTTTTTTTATCGGAAGTACTCTTTTAGAATTTAAGAAGCCTATTTCTTTGCAAGCATAGAGCTGCTTCAAGAAAATTTAAAAATTGGATACAATTTTATAAACAAAACTTTATTTTAATGAACTCAACTACGTTAACAATCTTTTTAATGTCTAGAATTGTCTGAAAGACTAAAAATGGGTGTTCATGATAATAATTAAATTAATATAATAATTACTACTTTAACTATAAATAGCTCAGTTATTACCACCAGCCTTGGGTATTTGAAAAAATTGTAGTAATTTATCAAATGCATCAAACTGAGGTAGAGATATATTATTTTATCTAATGGGAAATGGGTTACAGAGCAAACTTTCGGTGTTTACAGGAAGGTAATTTATTCAGACACGGGCTTGTTGATTGTGGTGTGCTACTTTAATGATCATCAACCTAATGCAGCGCATGGTTCGCAAAACTTAGTCACTCTAATTAACTTGTGTGCAAAAAAAATTGTCCATTTTTCGAAAAACGCTGTTTTCGCCCAATTTTCTGGAAATTCGTTCTTTTAATTCAGCCCTGCTATTAAATTAGCGAAACCTTTTCCTACCCTTCAAACGCGCTTCCTTTTTCCTCAATAATTTCATTATGTCTTGTTTTTGTGTATAGTTCGAGATTGAGATATACTGATTATATATATATATATATTATATAATATATAATATTTACTATATAAAATATATATACCCAGGGCAAAACTGTATATATAAATATATATATAATGGAAATATATTTATTTATATATATATAAACATATATATATATATAATGGGATCCGTAAATATATATAATAATATAAATATACATATAATGTACACATATATATCTACATTATATATCTGGACATATTATATGCATTATATATATAAAACATTATAAAATATAAATATATGTGTCAATATATATATACATATATATACATATATATATATATATATACATATATATATATATATATATATATATAAATATATATATATATATATATATATATATATATATATATATATATATATATATATATATATATATATATATATATATATATAATGTTATACAGTAAAAGCTTTTTCAAGTATGAACGTTGTATTTTTTAAAGGTTTCATAAATCCATTTCATTGAATTCAACATAGTACATTATTTTTCTAGTTCTCTTTTTCAAACACAAGCTATCAGTTAAACTTGATCGATTGATATGCGCAAGAAATCTCAGGATACTGAAGATTTCACAGATAAAACAGCATTTCATTTAAAGAAGAGATTGTGTCGTTATTCGCTGAAGAAAACATATACACGTAATTATATGTAATATGTTAAATATTATCGGAGTAATATTTGACTATGTTATATTTTTAAATCAGAATAATAAAGTTAGATATAAAAATATCCAAGTTAAATTTCCATCACATAATGATATTGTTTTTATTTGGTTTTGGACACTTCAGTCTAATTTCATGATTTGTGATTCCTAGAGCCTACGGATATCCATGTCAGAAGTGACATTCGATCCCAGGAAATATGGCACCGAAGAGGAGCGGTCTACTCATTCGGCCATCGTTTGGCTGAGTTATGTAAGCGGAGTCTCTTTCCCAAAGCCACAGAAATCTAATTTTTCTATAAAACGAATTGACTTGCATATTTTGCATAATTTTTTTTAAAGTGACTCACAAGACGGGTAACTAGAACCATACTGAGTCTGTTCTCACTTTCTTTATCCCTTTATGGTTTCTACTTTAAACTGATTAGCAGAAATATACATTGCATAACCTTTTCCATGTTTATTAGAAGATCAAGTTTCAGGTTTTAATTTTGGTGTGGATAAATATTTCCGGTAGATTGGTTTAGTAAATTTTTCAATTCATTAGTTCTTAGAGGTATTAAGAGAACTTCTTACGCCAACCCATCTGAAGACATGCAGCACACAAACTAAAGACTAGTCTGCCACGACAGCAACCACAACAGCTATAGAGCTGCTGCTGACCTCCACGAGGTCCATCATGGTTCAAAGAATAATTTGGTCTAACCTAGTAAGGAGCAAATTCTATAAAGATAAGCTCAGGACTACCAGGAAAGACACTAAGAAAGGTCACTTTAGTGAAATCTGGGCTCTTGACACCGTATATACCTAAAGGAGGCATACCCCAGAGGTTGTCTCTCATTTAGCACTACCTAGAGGACAAGTACGTCTTGAGCTCGTGGTCGGAGACGCGAGAGACATTGTCTCCTCTTATGCAGCCTCCACACTATGGCCAATTGTTCACCATTTCCTGATGGTGATCTTGAACGATGGTTCACGGGTCGCAACCACACTCTGAGCCACTAAATAATCCGAGGGCGTGGATTTGTCCATAGGGTCTACTGCTCACTTTAGTTGCACATCTGGCTGGATTTGATCTTTGGAGAATAACTTCCTCCGAAGCTATCGTCCGCCAAAGCTATTTTATCGTCAGTCACCATCGACCACGATAACCCATACTTCCTCTAGATTGTGATAATGACTTGTAGTGGACCATAGTGTGAAGGGGCTTTTAGAGGTATTAAGAGAAACACGGGTCACATTTTAATCGTTCAACTTTTACTTTATTCACAATATCTGTATCACATGATCTGTGTAAACTTAAGAATAATTTTTACCACCGTAGAGGGAAGGAGGAAGAAAAAAATCCCTCTTTAGGGAAAACAAAAGTAGGGACAAGAATAGTTTTTCTGTATCCCTCTTAGTGTGGTAAGAGAAATCTTGCACACTTGGAGAATGATTTGCTTTGGGCTTGAACGTTTAGTCCGATCACTTCCTAAGATTTTTAAGGAACTCTGGCCTATTACTGCCTCTTCGTGGTAAATATTATTTCTAATTTGTTAAGTGAACAGCGTTACTGGTTATAAATGTATAGACAATTTTAAATTACTTAAATTATCACTATCATTTTATCAGCTAATTTGATTAATGCTCAAATTAATTTTAATTATTTTTGTGTAACTTCGGTTTCTTTCTTTGTCTTTTTTTTGGGTTTCACTAGTAGCCTTGGGAAACGACGAGGCTAAAACAAACTTTCTTTACATAAATATAAGATCTAATTATGTACTTTCGAGTTTTATTCTTTTTCCGTTTTTGGAGTTGCTTAAGAAAGAAAAAATATTTTGAGGGAATATAAAATTGAAAGATTTATCAAACAATAGGCCAAACACTCAGAGGAATTTCTCTGACTTGTCCTTTCTGCCGTTTACAAAGGCCATGGAGTTGGTGGGCATCGACGACAACATAATTGGATAAACACATATAAATGCGTAATTTTTTTATAATGTTATTACTTTTCGGGGTTTTTTTAATAAGAGTACCTTCTGTTTTTACTTTTTCAACATACTTCGGGCCGAACGATGGCCGATTGGTTAGGGCGCTTATCGTCGGTTCCGGAGTTCGTGGGTTCGAATCATTCTATGGCATGGATGTTCGTAGACGTTCGGAATCGGCTTTAAGCAGTAGGTCCTCATTAGCCCTCGTGTGCAAAACAGTAGACCGTAGAGCTCCAAACTAAACCAAACATACTTCGGTTATAAATATATTTATTTAACCAATGTTCATCATTTCAGATAGCATTTATTTTAAGGACATCTAGGATATACCTGTTATATAGATTAACTAGTTTTTATATATCTCAGCCTTTCATTCCTTCTGTGGGTAGATGAACTGAGGACCAAGCGTGCTTGGGAACTAAACACTGCGGGTTCCACTTAAGACCACCTAACCGGAATATATGCTTCGCACCTCAGGACCCTTGGTCACGTAAACAGAGATTGGCACCGTAGGACCTGGCCCCCTAGGGTCTGTTGCGCCTAGGAGTTTTTTTAGATTAGTTTTTAAATATGATTCTATAGCACCTATTTCAAAAATTACACTAAAACTATAGCTGAATTTTAACTGAAAGAATAAATTCTTGCCTAATAATTTACGAACAGCGTTTGAAGTCACAATGATAGTTTTTTATTCTACCCACATAAGATGAAAATTTATTTCTGTATTGATTATGATAGAGTTCATTCAAGAGCTTTCAAATTCCCAGATTTTCAAAAATAACTTCTTTATTTGCGATTTAATGTTTGCTTTTGAAACTTTGAGAATTCCTAGTTTTTTTGTTTCCTTTAGAGTCTATATTTTTTTCTAATTAATAGTATTTATTTATTTAACAAGCACCATATTTATGACAACAAAATATGTTTATATAGAGCATGGAAGTCTTAGAAATATCATAAACAAATATATTCAAAATAATTCAGTATCTGTCTTGAAAAGATGAGTTTCGAAAAATAAACATCAAAGCAAGTAAATATCTGCTGCTAGAACTTTGCTATCGTTCATCAAAAGAATTCAAAAACATTGAATTATGTTTGTATTATGTAAACACAGAAAATTAATAAGGGAAAAATATGCAACTTAACTTTTTCAATAAAATTGTAAGAGAAAAGTCTTTGTTTAAAAAATTATTCGAAGAAAGCATTATTTTAGTGTTAATCATATGTAGACAATGGAAATTTTTGGTTTCATATTTTTTTCCTATAAGCAAAAGCAAATCCTTTGAAATTTATATGCAATTTTTAAATTGTTTCTGGTATTTTTAAAACCTTAACTTTGGGAATAGTTCTCGAATTATTTGAGGTATAGATGTGATGTAACACCAATTTACCGTTTTATAACAAATTTGATCGATTTTGCTACTTTATTTGAATTTTAGTCATAGTGTAATAAATTTGACTTTTTAAAAAAATTCCCATTTTGAACCCAATATCATTTGATTTCCTGTATTTTTTACTGCCAAATTTGTAAAACTAAAAATAAATAAAATCAAGTAATAAAAAATTCATATAGTTACGGAATTGTAAACCGTGTGAAGCGACGTATCACATCTTTTACAAATACTTCGAAATTGTACATGTAAGAGTCGTTGTAGCATTTTACATTTTTAAAAAAATTTGTCTGGGTTTAAAATGTTTTTTATATTTTTAATTTTGGCATTGTACAATTTTTAGTTGTATTTATGCTTTATTTTAAATTTCTATTTATTTTCATAAAATATTTTTTCTTTTTGGCAAATTTTAGTGGCTATTAACAAAAATGTTGAAATTCGTTACAACTTTTATTTTTCAAATTTGAATTTGGTGTGTTCCTATTTTACAAATTTCAAATTCATTTCATGTAAACTGAATTTTACAGTTAAATAGTAATTAGTAAAGAGCAATATTTCAAAAAAGGCTGTTACCAATTACCCGCCAATATGTTTCTAATATTCAACAATATAAATGTTTAAAAAACAATTATTTAAATAATTAAATCTTCTCTTTTTAATTTGAAATAGTTATTCAATCCTAACATTCAAAATTTATTTAATATAATTGTAATATGTCAAGCTTGTTTCTTATACACAGGGTGTCCCAAAAGTTCGTTTACAAACTTAACATTCTGGTCTGTCATATCACGATGAACAAGATTTACATAGGAAACTGTGTCTGAAAATGCAAACAGCAGCCGCTAGAGCCTTATGATCACAAGTGTAGAGCAGGAGAAAAAATGATATCGACAACGGTGTTCATGCAATTTTTTCTACAAATGATGATTAAATCACAGTAAATGATCAAAATTGTTTCCCTTCGCCACAATGCACGTTTCACAACGTCGGCGTAGGGATTCACAACCTAGTTGAATTTGGCCAGAAGTGTCACGGAAGCGTGCTGCCGCTTCCACGATCCTGGCAATAAGATCCATGTCCGATGTTACGGGTGTCTCGTGCACCATGGACTTCATGTGTACACACAGGTAGAAATCCAGGGGAGACAGGTCGGGGGATCGCGGCGCCATGCGACTGGTCCGCCTCTACCGATCCAGCGATTAGGATAAGTCCTATCGAGTTATTCTCGAACGGCGTAGCTAAAGTGGGCAGGCTCTCCATCATGCTGAAATCAGATGTTCGGCGTGTAGCGGCTGGAACGTCATCAACCAGATCCGAAAACCTCTTCCTGAAAAAATGTGATAGGTATTTCCGTCGAGGCTTTCAGGTAGAATGTAAGGTTCAATCAAAATGTTACCGATAATACCAGCCCAAACGTTTACAGTGAAACTTTGTTCATGTGCATGGGCACGTGCACACCTTGGGGTATCATAAGTACATGTTGTGCATGTTCAGGACACCATCCTGTGTAAAGTAGGATTCATCAGAAAACAAATTCCACGATGGAAAATCTGGCTGTGCGACCCGCTGTTGGAAATACCAGCGTGAGAATGCAATGTGTTTTGGATAATCGTCAACGCATAATGCCTGTACTTTTTGGAAGTGGTAAGGGTGTTGCATGTTCTCCTGCAGTATGCGCATTAAGGTGGAACGACCTACACCCAAGACACGTTAGCTTGCTCGGAAACTTGTTTGCGGATTGATGGCAAACTCCCGTAGCACGGTTTCCTCTACGACAGTACGTTCTCGATCGATGTGGCTACTTACTTCGAAAGCTCCTGATGCAAGCAATCTGCTGTGCAATTGTCCAAACAAAACATGACTTGTCTGACGTCTGTTTGGGAAGCGCTCAAGGTACAACCGTGCCGCGACTCGTCCATTTCCATCAACGGCGCCATATACATAATGCATGTCGACCATTTTTGCGTTATTAAACTCATTCATCCTTCTCATTCAATGTTCAAGCCTGAAATGATTTTTTTTTCTACTCTCAAGTTTAATTGCAATTATTGCCCTCTAGCGGTCGCAGTTTGCATTTTCGAACACAAGTTCCTATGTAAATCAATTTCATCATGATATGAAAGAGCACCATGTTAAGTTTGTAAATGACCTTTTGGGACACCCTGTATACTAGGCGACCATCAATATGTCTCCTAGAAAAGGAAATGATACAATGTTAAAAGGACACAATCTGTAAATAAAAAAAAATTGAGTTTTGTTATTCTAGTTTATCTGATAGATATACCGTAATCCATAAACCGAATAAAAATTTGCAAAAACTCAGTATAAATATATATATATTAGATCTAGAAGCATCCTGCTATCAAAAGTGAAAAAAAAATTAATTTGGTGCTTATGTTACTTATAAGAACAAAAATAATAAAGAAAACAATTTGATAATTATTTCAATAACTTATATTAATTTTCAAAATTTTTTACATTAATATTTAATTTTTTTAAATAAAACTAAGAACTTATACTGCTAATAATAATTTTTTAAATTATTTTATGAGTAAAACATCTTTCAAACTTGATATTTATGTTTATGATGTATGTCGGTAATTTGCGCAGATTATTTAGAACAGAATCTCTTTTCAGCAGCTTGTAATAGCGGAATGGCCTTAGATCCCATAAAGTCTTTTGTTTATTAAAGCGTGTGTTTTGTGGGATATTTTCTATGGTTTTGTGAATGTAACAGAGAAAAGAAAAACAGCTATTAGATGAACAAAATATTGAAAGCATTATAAGTTTATGAAAATTTAAAAATTTTGTGTTCTTTTAAGAACAATATTGGTAAGAACAATATTGGTAAGTCTGAGTTTTATTGGTATTTATTCTAGTAATTGAGACTCTATTTTAAAAGTTCTTGATAAGATATTATCTGAAATATAGTGCCTGATATATATTACCTGATATATACTACCTGATAAGATAATCAGTGTACAGTGTTTATATCAACGGAGGGAATCTTATATTTGGTTAATATTTGGGTAGTAGGACAAACGTATGGAACATGAAAAAAAAAACTTTTTTCAGCTTTGATTAGAGCAAAGTGATTGTTCCTAGTGCATTGCTTAAAAAACAGTTATATACCAAGATTTATTAATTTCATGTTATGGGAGATACAGTTACAATAAATCAAGTTGGTTGATTCGGATAGCTATGGTCTATTTTATTGATACTGGAAGGTTAATGAGAAAAGAGCCTATTGCTTAGAGGATCTGAATGGATCTCTGAACGGATATGAACACCTGAACAAACAATAGGATTCGACCCCCCCCGAATTTCGATACCGAAGAACGTCTAAACATCAGGCGAAAAACTGCGAGTACTGTGCGAAGAAACACTGCAAACATAATGACAAAACTAAAACCTAGACAGAAAATAAGTCATTTTATGACGATTAAATTTATCAATATGCATTAAAAGAAATTATCTAAGATGAAGCAATTTTTGCTTTAATTTAGCCTTTAATGTTTGAATTACATTACGCTTAAAACCAATATTTTCTTCTATACGTTTATGATTAAGCAACCTATAAAACTATTTGATGTAGATGGCTTACCAATGAAAACATTAATAAATGAAAAGGACAAAATGAAATTCTTTATTATGTCAATGAGATAAATTGATCACCGCATCATCGACAATGTTTACAGTAATGATAATGGTCAGTAGTATTCGGGAACGAGGCTCTTACACGCCTTTTAATTCATCCCTAATCCTTAGCAGAACGATGGTCCAAGTACCAGAACAGTCTGTCTGCGCTACCAGAGTTCAAGGGATAGAATATCACTGTTGGCATGGATGTACTTAGACGTTCGGTATCGGCTTTAAGTAGTAAGTCTTGATCTCATGTACCATCGTCTAGCAAAACAATAGACTATAGCTCTTCAAACTAAACCTTCGTTGGGGAGGATGACCTTTCATTTAAGTTTTTTCATTGTTTTATGTCCTCCTGTTTCTATATCAAAACGCGGGTGACTTTATAGGGGTAATTAAACTGGTCGCAAGCCAAAGTAATTTACATTTAAAATTCAGTAGAATTATACACGATGACTCAAAAATTCACCTAGCTTAGTAAATGAAAACTTGTATATAGTCTAAACCAATGCTGTAGATCGGTATTACGGTTTAGACTGAATAACTGAAGAAGTATATTTTCTACTTGGTTTTCTTTATCGAATTCGGAATGATAAGTAAACACTTTTTCCTAAAAAAACAGTAAAATTTGAAACGATACTAATGTTATTTGTTTTATAATAACAGAAGGGATCACCAATGAAATGGTAACATTCAAAATAAGCATAATGTACTAAAATGCCTCAAACTTTCGGTATAACAAAAATTATTATTTATCCTTTAATATCTGCAATATATACAAAATAACATTATTATGATAACGTTTTTTAGATTTCTTTTTTACAAATTTATTGAAATACATTTTTTTAAATGATTTTAAGTACCACAGTATATTTTCTGGGTTAAATTAATAGACTTATTTTTTGACAGGATGTTTAATGGCAGAATTGATTAAATTTTATCAACTCTTTTAGCAAAGAAATTAGCTAAGAGGAAAACATTAGAAAACTCATATTCATAACTCAAAAGCAAAATAAATTTTGACTACACCACTTTTAATGAGATCATTATGTAAGAGTTTGCTAAAATATGTAAACTATTCTTACAATTCAAAAATATATGAAACAGAAAATATGCGGCAGGTATACCACAATGTAAAATAAAAACTAAATCTCTTAAAGATTTGTTAGTTACATAACGCAGAATTTCGGTTTTACTAAAATCAGACTCTAAGCATATTACAAGTCTTTTCGTCTCAAGGTGTTTAAAGCTTCTCCTTAAAGCTATATTTTAAATCCTTTCTTAGTTTAAATTAAACAATATGCTTTTAGTAAGAAACCAGTTTCTTTGTTTTGTTGTACATTTGTAGTAATAAATTTCGTACCACCATGCTTTGATCAGTTAAATAATACATGATGTTTATCCTGAGTCTACAGGTAGTAATTTAAAATCTATATTTTCTTTCCTTCCAGAAAGATTATCTCATACTAGCAGTACAGAAGATTTTTAAAATCTATTAATTTATATTTTCTCACAAAAGAAATTAGATTTAAACATACTTTTAAAAGTAAATGAAGCATGGTAAAATGTAATGTAATCCTTTTTTCTTGTTTTAAAACATAAAATTTTACTCTGAATTTTTAAAAGTTGTGAGTACGATTTTTTTTTCTCTAGAGAATAGTCTAACACAAAATGTATTTTTGATAACAAAACTTAACCGAAAACTTCTGTTAATGTTATAGCTTGAAGTTCAAAGCTGTTTTTCATGAAAATAATTCTGATTTTTGTGAATGTCATAATAAGTACACATTTTGATCTTGTGTAAAATATAATTAAGGACTCATCTGAGATTATAAAGGAACATTACGAATATTTGTTGGAAGATTAATATAAAATTATAGCATTTCGAAGTAAAGTTTTACTTGACCACTTTAGAAAATATTTAATGATAGAAATATTTTTAAGAATAAAGATACCCTATACAAAAGTTTTCAACAAAATTTCAAGATATTTCATAATTTTGTTAACACACAAGCACACCTATCTACTACTGCAGTACTAACGATTAAGAAAGACCCGTCCCGAAAATGGACAAAATGAAATCGTTTTATAATAATATTAGAATAATCATTATGATATCTATAACTTCTCTTAATAACTTCTGTTTAATTTATTTTTCACAAAATCCTTAGCAACGTCATTAAAATCTAACCTTTGTTTTTTTACCAAATTCTACCGTTTATTAATTACATTAAATATTGATTGAATAGTTAAGTTTTTTGAGAGCATTAAAGTAGTTTCAATAAAAGATAGAACTTTTCGCCTTGAAGGTTAGGTATTATAAATGTTAACATTAAGTGCAATGCTGCTTCAACGATGCTGAAGAAATGCTACAGATTTTACGTTTTGTTTCACTCTTAATTGGTTTAGTTTGGAGCGCTAAGGTCTACTTTTTGCAACACGAGGGCTAATGAGACCGGGACCTACTGCTTAAAGCCGATTCCGAACGGCTACGAACATCCATGCCATAGTGGGATTCGAACCCACGAACTCCGGATCCAAAGGCCAGCACCCTAACCAATCGGCCATCGTTCGGCCTGTTTCACTCTTAAATGTGTGATTTCAGATAATGGTACATGTTACAAACTTTGAAAAGAGCCTATTTACATTGGGAGTCCATGCCCAAGCAACAAATATAAAGTTATGAATCAGTGCATGTAGAATCATTAAAGATCAATTTATGGGACCATATTTCCAGTTTGTCACCTCTTCAGTATTCCAGTGTCCGTATGTAAAACTTGCATTTAAAGGAAAAGGATATTTAAGATTCATGGAGTTGCAGTATGTGCCTCAAGAATATATACAACATGTCAATGCTTATAAAATAACAATAAAGAAAACAATAAAATTAGAAGAGGAATTATATATACCAAAAATTTTGTTTTAAAAATGTAGGTCAGAGAACAATAAATAATGAATTTTCTCCTGACGATGTTGGTTTTAACAATTACTTTAGAACAATTCTTGTTTCATTTAACTACTAAGATAAAAAAAATACAATAGTACATATTTTGTAAAAGGATGTTGAGCAGTCCATAGGGTGACCTACGATATAAATAGCTTACACTTAAAAGTGTTAATGAACCTAGTGTTGTAAAAATAATAAAGTCATTTTTCATTAGAGATCTTAGCTACCTATTAGATGCGATTATTGTAATACAGACAACAGAAAAGAGTATATTTGCTAATCTTGATTGTAATCCACAAAAGAGGAGGAAATCCAGCAGGTAGTAGGACAATGAAGAATAAAATGAAAAGTTACTGGGAGTGAATAATTTGAAAGCCATTGTGTTTGCGATTCAGATGGAACACGAAATACAAGACAGTCTTGGCTATTTACTGTAGTTCTAGTCTAGCTAGTAGTCTGTAGTTCGTGTGAAGAAGGAAATTGTGAGAGGTACGTGTAAATCATGAATCTCTCAGTTACGACTAGCGTCTAGCTACCACGGATCACATATCGCGGAATATAAGTATGCGCGAGTTTACTAGCTGCAAAATCCAGCCGTCATTTCATTTTATTACACTTTGTCCGCTTTAATTTGTCAGCATACCAGCAAAAGATTTAATTACATTTAAAAATGCTTATTTATTACAAAAAGGGGGAATGATACTTCATTATGATTTCATATTTACTGCTGAATAAATACGCAAAATTATAAATGAAGGCAATTCTTTGTTTCTTTTATTAATGAAATACGTCTTTATCCGTAGTGCATTAGAAAGTTATACGTAGCTTACAAAGAATGCTTTGAAAATGATGATGTGTGTAAGGAAAAATGCAATAAATAGTGCGAATTTATGTCTGCATAAAAATTAATATATTTTTGCTACCTTTTAATCGGGTGCTATAGCCATTATTATTATTTTTTGAGGGGGGGATGCTATATGATTAATTTTTGTTGGGAAGGAACCACATAAGATTAAAATTACTTAAAAGAGAAAGTTGAATAAAACCGGAAATACACTTTATGTTTACTCCTAGTAAATTGGAAGACAACTGATTTTATTCTACTAAATGGTTTAATAATACAAATTAATATTGCATGCAATATTTCGCAATCATATATACTACTCACATACATATATATAAATAGTTTTTAGTATAATTTAACCATTTATATATATATATATATATATATATATATATATATATATATATATATATATATATATAGTAATATTGTGAAGTTTTATTTTTTTTTAAACTATTTACTGACTCATCTTAAAAAGTTATGGTGTATTATTAATAAAATATATGGTTTATATTCAATATACTATGATATTGGGTAAATGTACAAATAATTTTTATCTGATATTGTTTCTGATGAATTATTCTTTATATAGAGCCAACTAGTCATTTAATAAATATATGTTTAATTAATCAAAGTGATGAATAGTTTTTTTAAACTTGAATTACTATTTTTGTAATTTCATTAAAAATACATAATGTTTACAATATTTCATAGTACCGGCTTACAAAATAAGAAGTTATCAGTTCTTTTCATTTATCTATTTTTCAAATAATTGAAGCCTTTCATTGAACAAATAAAAGAAAATAACTCATACTTTCAAGAATACTGGTTTATAGAAAAGGAAAAAAATTTTATATGAACCTGTGTTTATGTATCACAAAAAAATTAATAAGAATTGACAAAGTGTAATAAAATGAAGTGAAGGTTGGATTTTGCGGTGAGTAAACTCGTGCATGCGTAGAATTATTTTCAGCGTTTTGTGATCCGTGGTCGCTAGATGCTAGTTCAGTTAAGTTGTTAAGTTTCTCATTACATTCATCAATGTATCTCCTAGTAGTGAAAGTATTAGTTGGTTAAACTTCCCTTCTCAGAATAAGTCATTTTTATCCCACAGCTTAAATGCTGTTAAGACATTGATACCTTAATTTCACACGTATAGTCCGCGGACGCGATTTTTTCTTTAAAAAATTTATCTTATAAATTATCAGATAGTCCGCACCACTAGATAATCCGCTTACTATACGTGGAAAAATGCGTATTTTAGTATGATAATATTAAATCATTTTAAGAATAAAAACCTAAGTACAGTAGATTGCCGAAATGTATGGATTAGGCTCAATTAATTCCACCTTTAAAATTTGAAATCATTTCTTCTCCCAAAGCCTCGGACATGAATTTTAACAGAAGAAACAGATTGACCAACACTTCTGTATTCGAGAACCCAGCTATGTAAATCTCTTCTAATGCCGGCCGTTTGTATTTTTCCAAGACGATTGGATCGCTTTCTTCTCATAATTTTTATGTTTCCATTTGCTTGCGCCAATTTCTTACTGGTTTTTCGTCGACATTCTAGAACCCATCTACTCACTGTTGTCAATCGGAACAGTAAATAGGGACTATCGATATTTTCCCGTACTCGAGGACACAATTTAGGATTGCCCTACTAGCTACTACTGATTCATTCTGCTTTATGGGTTGTACTTTTTTCATGGTTTTATTACCTATAAAATACGATGTTTTCTTGGCGTCTCGTGAGTCGTACTTTTGGTTACATTTCATCATATGCCGTTGGCTTTTTTCCACCTTCTTCCGATTTTGATGATCTGAGCAATGGACAACCAGCAGATAATCTGCAACGACAGATAATCCGTTGGCGTTTTTCCACCTTCTTCCGATTTTGATGATCTGAACAATGAACAATCAGCAGATAATCCGTTGGCTTTTTCCACCTTCTTCCGATTTTGATGATCTGAGCAATGAACAACCAGCAGATAATCCGCAACGACAGATAATCCGTTGTCTTTTTTCCACCTTCTTCCAATTTTGATGATTTGAGCAATGAACAACCAACAGATAATCCGCAACGACAGATAATCTGTTGGCTTTTTCCACCTTCTTCCGATTTTGATGATCTGAGCAATGAACAACCAGCAGATAATCCGCAACGACAGATAACTCTTTGACTTTTTTCCACCTTCTTCCGATTTTGATGATTTGAGCAATAAACAACCAACAGATAATCCGCAACGACAGATAATCCGCGGCTGAAAAAATTTTCTTTTTAAACACAGATAGTCCGCGGAGAATACCTCCGAAATTACGGTAATTTACAAACATGTAATCGGTAGCTTTCATTCCAATTACAATTGTACCTAAAATATAAATTTTTAATCAACTACTTAGACACATCATAGATACATCTTTTTAACTAATTTTGGAAGTAGACACCCGCTTACAATAAGGCGATTGCATCAGTCAAAACATTACTACATAGGTAATTTTCTCACCGAAAATGAACACACTGCACGAATTCACGCCATGATGAACGCCAAATCTTATTAACCGAGATATGCCATAAACTGCTTTAATACACATGTAACTGTGTTTCAGAGCTTGATAGTAATATGAAAAACATGAATTTTTAGAAATTTTCAAAGTTTAATTATTAATTTCATAAAGTCTCAGATGAGATGGGTATAATAATCTTTAGAGAAAAGATCAAACAATATCAAGGAAACTAACTACCTTTCATCTGGAAATATTGTATGAAATTTTATTTAATTTGGTGTCAAAGAATTTTTCCCTTTTGTAAATATTTGTACATGCTAAAGCATTAATGAGTCGTGGGAATACACTTAAAAAAGATGTTGAACTTAATTTCAAAAGAATAGTTAAAAAATAGTATTATGTAATTTTCACTGCTAATTGCAAATTCAAGAAAATTGAATATTGCTTGAAAAATATTTTGCTCTAAGGCTATTTTAGAGCTGAAAATAATTAATATAATTTATTCTTTAAAAGTGTATGCTTTTATTATAATATTAGTTTAAATGGTTATATAACAGTGGTTAATAATATGACACATTTGGAATAAGTAGTAATTACCAATCATAAATGAAAATGATCAAGTGTACATTTGTCATCGAATTTTCGGATAGACAGAAGTAAGCCACATTCATAAAAAATTTAGATATGAAGTTTAAGCAGATGTACTCCTGCACAAAGCTTTTTCAAAAACAAAATATAAAAATTTAAGTATACAGGAGATTCCGTAAATGTTGCAACAAACTTCTAAGGGATGCAGGACATATATTAAGAAGGATGACTTGCATAGGAAAACATGAGTGGAAAAGTCAGGGATAAGAAGTACTAGTATTCGAACGAGGGAAAAGAAACAAGAGCGTGATTAATTTGAATCATTTATTAACCATAATACAAATGATGTATAGTAAGCGCATTTGTGTAAGACCAGTGCTTATTCCGTTCTATGCTCTTCGTACGCCGCCAAGTGGAGTTGTACATGAAAGTGCTGGAGAGGCTAGTATGCTGACCTTCTAGCTATAGTCTTTAAATGGTATACTAAGAGCATTAAATGGTACACAAACGGTTAACTTTCATATATGAACTTGGTGTGTGGAATAGCTGAAGACAATGGACAACCTGCTGCACGCGTTTAACCAATACACTCCCCAGACAGACATAAACCAATTTACAGTTTAATTGTACGTCTACATCAAAATTAGGGCTAGCACAGGCCATTAAAAAGTGCCAGGATAAGTTAGGGCAAATCACGATCGACTCGCTCTGCAGTTAGAAAACAGGTATTTTATGCCAGAGACTAATACAAATATCAGCTTAGGTTCCATTGCTCTCTAATAAATGTCTTTTAGCAGTGTTCAGCGTGTATTGAACACTGATTAATTTCACGTATTTCGTTTCCAAAACGTTCATTTACTCCTTTTCGATGACCGTCTTAAACGTATACGCTTTAGACAGTGGTTTATGTAAGAATGTGCCTGAGTGTGAATTTCCTAGCTCAAGTGGGTTTCACTGATGAGGCCACATTCAAGAAGATGATGTATTCAATTATCAGCATGGTCTCAAGAAAACCTCCAAGGGGTGCTGCAGAACATGACACAATATCAAAGTTAATGTGTGAGCGGATAATGTCTGCTTTATCCAGCCGTACGTTTTAAGCATTCAAGTTGATCATGGCAAATTATCTGATTTTTCATGAACTATTTCTTCCCGGCTTACTTGGTGATGATTACCCAAATGTGAGGCGCAATATGCGATTCCAACATGATGGAAGCATCTGCTCACTTTGGGCAGTCTGTTCGTAACATTTAAACAGGTTATTCCGACATTGGTTTGGGCTTGGTGGTCCAGTTCCATGACTTCCATGC
The DNA here is from genome assembly GCA_032207245.1 of Pardosa pseudoannulata. Classification (NCBI taxonomy): domain Eukaryota; kingdom Metazoa; phylum Arthropoda; class Arachnida; order Araneae; family Lycosidae; genus Pardosa; species Pardosa pseudoannulata. The sequence goes on from CM063501.1 coordinate 172,779,782, forward strand.
TAACCGGATTTATCTAAACTTGATTTTTTTTTCTGGAAGATAGCCATCAAATGTGTCTTAAATCACGATCCTATGAAGTTTAAAATGAATCTTGAATTAAGACTCCTCTAAATAGAAGCTACACGACCATTCCATAAAACAGGTGTGACAAATTGAGCTATTTTTGTATCACTTTTCAATAAAGAATATAATATTTTAAATATATATTTTTGTGAAACAATTATACCATATAAGAAAAAAGTTAAGAATTTCCGATTTTTCTTTACATATTTAATAAATAATAAATATGCTATTAAGGGTGTAATAATTATATCGGGCACTCCGATTCGAGTTCTACTTCGGGGCTGTCCAGTTCTTGCCAAATACCGCCGAGATAAATCTGGAGGTTAGGATTGGTAAATGAATTCTCTACTTCTTTGATATAAATATAATATATATATAATATATATATATATATATATATATAATATTTATTGTTTTGGTTTGTGTGTGTGTGT
>CM063501.1:172782778-172802778 GCA_032207245.1 Pardosa pseudoannulata
CTTGGTTTGCCATTTCGAAAGGAATAAATTGAATTTGGAAGACATTGGGATTACGAACCTGTTTTAAGTTCCCCAGGCGACATTGTTAACACGACAGATATTTATGCCGGTTCAAGCCTAGAACCTACGATTTTCCGTTAATGAGATCGACGCTTTCACCGACTGAGAATCGTGGGTTAGTATAAGTGTTAGGTGCCCATATTTAAGGATTCCATGGTGAGCCACCAACTACCAAGCAACTCTACAATTCAACTCTAATGCTTGGGCAAAGCTTAGCGGAGACAAAGTGTTGGATCGCTAGAAATCAACGCTACCGGGCAACGCTCTAGCGCGTGTTTCTATCTTATGTGTCTGAATAAATATTTATAACATAAAAATAGAGTCACTCTTCATTCACCTTGAGGTGTATAGGATCCTGAATTTGATAAAAAGCTCCTTTAATTAAACAGCGAGAAGTAAATATATGCAACATTCAGCTTTCAGGTATAGAATGTACTAAATACTTAACATGAGAAATTTTATAGGTTTACTTTTTAAATCAGAAGAAATTTACTTTAGTTTGCAGTTTTTGAATTATTGATATTTATTTGAAAAAATGAGTAAATAAATATTAAGGAAAATAAATATAAAATATTTTTAATTTGTATTCAGTTAATTTTTCAAATTAAAACTATCTATTGTGTCCTATTGAATTTTCTAATTTAAGTTTTTATAGTACTTAAATTTTCATAAAATAAACTATTAATTATATAAACTATTAATTATATTATTAAACTATTAATGTATTAATCCTTGAGCATGTTTTAAATTTACTGGCAGCAAAGTGGGAAGGCAACCGAGGAAGGCCTTTTAACGATTCTGATTGCACTACAATTAAATAATTGCTAATAATTGTTTTAAAGGGGTTTGCATAGTTACACACCACTTTTATAAAATATTAAATTAGAATTGGGGAAGTGAGTACATATATAATTTGAAGTACTTGCATACTACAAAGCCACCTATCGGTACATCATAAAATTAGTTTTCTTTGAACGTTACGTTGATTCACAAATATTAAGTTTCAATATCAATTCATTTTGTGTCTAGTTCTTTGTTTATAACATTAATAAATTGCAGATAATAATACATACATACAAAAAATGGATGGGACATCAGAACAAGGTTCGGCCGCCAACTTGGCGATAAAGCATGTAAAGTATGCAATCTATCTTTTTATCCTGTTCTCGTCATGTTTACATTTTGAAACTCGTTTGGTTTGACATTTAAAGAAGTTACCAAACTCCACTGGTCAATAAAATGCTGAGCATTGAAATTAATATTTTTCTCCTGTTCGTATCAATGTTTTGTTTTATATAAATTTGGTAACCCGTTTTTGTTGTCCAACCGTTTTGCTAAGTAATAATTATGATTGATTTTTATTGAATGCTTATTCAGTGAAAATATATTGAATACCTTAGGTGAACAACGGTGATTTTATCGAAAATTCAAACAGCTCAATCTCAAATTCTATCATTTCGGTTTTAAAAAGGCTCCCCAATAGAAATCGCCAAAAAAACTTAGGCGAACTTTATTTTATTGAACACTATAAAATATGTGTTATAAGAATACATTACTAAATATCAAAAACTGGTCTAAAATCAATTTCTTATGTTCTTCTTCTAAGCTATAAAACGTTATAAAGAATTTTACACAACTTCTATCGCATCAAAAATATTTGCAGGAAATCGTGAAATGTGGAAATCGCCATAAAGCCACTTTGATACATCAATTGCTATGAAGAGGATATAATTTTCCCCTTCTCGACCTTTAATGGCCACTTTCGATAAAATGTTGACTTTGAAGAAATACATTATTTCTTTCGGTGCCAAGAAACTCCCAAGGTAAGATAAAATTTACGACACCAATATTTGACGGTCAGGTTAAAAAATACCCACTATATACACGGTTTTATATTTGTTTGGTATGTATTTTTATTAGAAAGTAAGAGACATATTGCTTGAAATATTTGCTAAATAAAATAAAAATATTTTTTCCAGTCGTTAGAACTCACTAACGCAAGAAAAACATTGTCTGTTAATGTGTAATCAGTAAATTGATTTTAAAACTACAATCTTTGTCAACTAGCAAAGTTTTCTCTTTACTTTAGATTAATTATATCTAATAGCCTATTACGTACTGTGTATGTTAGTTATTTGCAATTGGAATATTGCTTTGGCTGACTTCTAATATATACAAATGTCTTCTTGATAACCATATTAAATCAAATTTACTCACAAATAAAATCTTTTCTATATATAACACGTGTACGGTTGTGATACGTAAACACTATTTCTGCCTGCGAATAGCAATAATTGTAACAACCAGATTTTAACATTAGCAGCTATCCGTAATTTACATACGCCCTCCAGTGTTAAAACGCGTACGTTGATAGCATTTCTTTGAATTGAATTTCTAAGAATTGAATGCGTAAGAGTGTTTAGGTATGCATTATTAAAGAACTGTTAAGGCTATTAATATTTACCCTGTTTTCCTAAAATGTCTTATCTTTGCTAACTTTTTGGCAACACCTTCTGTTGCATGTGATGTATTGATATTTATTTTATATTTAAGATGTTTTCGAAACAGACTTATATTTATAATTCAGTAAAGGTTTTAACCCTTTGACATGTAAGTAAAACGGAATGGGATGTGTCCGATAAATACTATTTAGTTTTAGTTCATCTGGACAATTTTGTGCATGTTGAGAAAGAGATTTTTTATATTGACATTTGCATTACTATGTAACATTTAATAAGATTTATATAAGATGCTAATTTGCTGTTCTTGTTTCTGATGCCACTTGGTTAAACCAAGGACAGATGAGCCATACGATATTCGTAATAAGGCAAAGGTGTGTGATTTTCGTTTTAATGAGCACCTCAAGGATGAAAGAGGACTTTTTGCTCAAGTGGGTCCTCGTAATTTAGAAGTAGAGACTAAGCATAAGACTCATAGGCTTAGCCTGCCATCCCCAGAGGGATTGATTGAGAACTTGGAGGACATTTTGACCAGGGTCTTATTTTACGCTCCCCTGTCACTTTTAACGAATACTTAAGACGGCTCCGGATCCGAACCCATAACCGTCCAGTTACGAGAGCGTTGCCTTTGTCTACTGAACTACCGTGTCTCTTAAGATACAAATATACAATAATTGAGTAATAGTATAAAATTATGATTGGATATAATGATACACGACGTCTGTCGGAGACAGCTATTGACGTTTTGGAGATGTCAAAGTGTATTTTGGCACGTGAGATGACTGACGTCTCCCAGACACGGTTGTATATCAAGGGGTTAATTTAATATTTTTGGAGTATAATTTAATAATTTAATCTAGGGGGGGGCACCTTAAAAATATAGTTATTGTGACATGTACAGTGGCGCAACTGGCATAATTGGCACCCGTAAACCGGTATACTTGATGCCTCCCTCTTCCCCGCCTAAACACAAATATTAATATAATGTGAAGAACATACCGTTTGGCTACAAGAGAATCCAAAGCATGAATCTATTTCAAGTAATACATAATTTTAGAGATCGTTTTTTGTCTTTTAGCATTACTAAATACTGTGTAACTCATGAAAATCCTTGCTATTTCAATAAATGTTATACCTCGTGTTAAGACAGACGTCTTTTATTGAGAACCTCCAAAATTTTGTATAAGAAAAATATAAATTTGATACATTTAAAATGTTTTTAAATGATTAATTCAATAGAAAATTATCAAAATGAAAAATAATGTTTGAAATAATGATGTATGGCAAAAAAGTGCAATAAATTAATTATATTAATAAAAAAATATTTTTTGATAATGAAGCTTATACCTAAATAGATTGTTCAGAACAAAAATATCATTTCAGTTTTTTGATCGAATTCTTTCATTTAATATGACTTTTTTCCCCTATGCTAAAAGACCAGAATCGAATATCATATTCTGAAACACATCAAATGATTATATGTTGATTGCTTTATTAGAATATGCAAGTTTAGGAAAATATATCTAAGAAACACCTTTTAAAAAAAATTGAAAAAATAACTTTTTTGCATATAGGTAGTAAAAAATCAAGGAATTGTTTATACTTAATGCTAACGTTATGAAACAAAATATATCAATGCAAAAATACTTTTTTAATTATATAAACGTATATAAAAGTATTATATAAAAGTAATATAAAAGTAATCAATGATTCACTGCTTTTTACAGTAAATTAATGGTATAATATTAAAAAAATTCAAAATTAATATTTTAATATTACCATAAATGATATCTTATATAAATATTTACTATAATTCTTAATATATGTATTTGCATTGACCGGAGTTAAAATTTATTGTGTAAATTCATCATTTAAGTAACAATTTAACTATTTTATTAAAAATTTACAGATATTATTTTACAAGAAACAACTGTAATTTCTCCAAAAAATGTTAACAATTAAACTTTTTAATTAATTACACTCACAATATTACGTAAATTACCTTTTAAAATTTTATAATATTGTTAAAATGAAAACTTTTTTTTGCTATCATGAGTAATAAATACCCTGAGAATTTAAACATCAGGATATAGTTTCTAGACACACAAATATTAATTAAATGATATAATGTAAATTTAGATGCAGCAAAAGAAATGTTCTTTTTAAAATTTCTAACAACTCTAGGAATAGGGTATTGCTGAAGAGTAGCGCCATCTGTATTTCTATTTTAGAACTTTTGTTCCAATATTAGTTCAATTTTCCGAATGAAACCTAATTGCTTATTACTTGTCAATTTTTACATGCAGTCACAAAATATCGGAAATAATTAAAATTATTCCTTAATATTTAAATTTTTTATTTGTAACGACAGTCGTTTTTATTCAGAAATTGTCATCTGAATATATAATTCGGTTTAAATAGCTTTTGAATTCTACAAGAAATATATAATTCAATTAAAATCTACTTTAAATAATAGAGACCAAACAAACTTTAACACACACAGACACACACACACACACATATATATATATATATATATATATATATATATATATATATATATATATATATATATATATATATATTTATATATATGTGTGTGTGTGTGTGTGTGTGTATAAGCATACGAATGAATATGTATGTTGTAATGTTATGTATATATATATAATATTTTATATAAATATTTATATTTGCTAATAATATAATATATATTTATTTATATATAATTATCTGTTGTATTCAATATGATAGTTTTCTCCTGAAGCATATGTCATTGTTTGGAAATATATTTAAATATACAAAAAAAAATTTTTTTTTGTTATATAGTGTGAAGAAATTATGTATTTTACATATTTCTTTTTTCGTGGTTAAAAATTCAACCAGGATTATGTATTTACATATTTATTTTTTAAGCATTTCGTGAATATTCACACATTACACATTGCATATATATATATATATATATATATTTAAATATATATATATATATATATATATATATATATAAAATATTTAAACGAGAATAATGATTAATACATCCATACAAAACAATTAATTCTATTTAAAAAGTAATACAGTTTACAGATACAGGCTGAAGATATTTGTTATGAAAATTAGTTGTAGGACAATTAAAATTAATAATATTTAATGGTTTGATGCAATTACTACCAAATGTTTTTAAAATAATGCTGGTTGAATTTCGAAAACATTTATTTGAAACAAATGAAAGTCTTTATCAGATATACGATTAAAATCAACTCCTGTATAGCTTCCTAATTTAAAGCAGTATTTTCTATTTCCTACTTAACATAGTCACATCACGAATTTCAACTGACAAATTTAATGCATTTTATAACTTGGGTGATGAACCTTCACGATTGGTGTGCAAATTAAATTGCGGTTTATATTTTTCCGGTGTCGAATGTATCATTTCTTAAATTTCTTTTAAAAATCGTATTAATGTACTATAATTTACATAAGTATGTTTAAATTTTATAATTATTCTTTGTTTATAGGTCAGAATTTTAAAACCATTGGTCTAATGTAAAGTTTTTTTTAAATTTAAAATTTCAATTTAGTCAAATATTTAGTTATAAAATTGCAATTTTAATTAAAATTTCAATTTGCTTACAATTTTAGATTTAGATTCGTATAGAAGCATGTTATGTTGTCACTTTTTTAGACTTACCTTTAAATTTGTCTTATTTAATAAATCGGATGATAATGTTCGTCTGTACTGTCAAAAATTAACATTTCAATTTGCTTACAGTTTTAGATTTAGATTCGTATAGAAGCATGTTATGTTGTCACTTTTTTAGACTTACCTTTAAATTTGTCTTATTTAATAAATCGGATGATAATGTTCGTCTGTACTGTCAAAAATTAAAATTTCAATTTGCTTACAATTTTAGATTTAGATTCGTATAGAAGCATTTTATGTTGTCACTTTTTTAGACTTAAACTTTAAATTTGTCTGATTTAATAAATCGGATGATAATGTTCGTCTGTACTGTCAAAAAATACTTTTCCCATATCTTACAACATGAGTTTTCTTGTTCATGTCGTGGTGTAGTAAATTGCTGTTACTTCAAATCCATCAATAACCCAAGTTTGCTTTATATCGTCTTTAATATTAATTATAGCACAATGCCACTGATCTATATTACAATATACAAATATATCAGTGAGAAGAAAAGATAAGGAAAAATGCTAAAAAATAAAAATAAAATAAAAAGTAAAAGAAGCACTCCACTTGCTACACCTGAAAGTAAAATTGCCAAAGTCTAAGAGCACGCTACATTCTTTTCCTTCCTTCTCAACTACTCCAGCAACCCTATACTTTTTCCCTTCTCCTGTGCACCATGCGTCCTTTCCCGGTTCTGGCCAGAATGAGCGGGACTCAAGGCATGGTCCTGAATCTCCTCCTGGCGTCCAATCACAACTCTCCAAACTTGGTGAAGTTTAAGTGCAGTCGTTGCCACTGGCCACACCCCACGCCTCCAGGAGTCGCGAAAAGGTATTTGGGCATGCAACCCACAATCTGTGATTGCGGCGAGCAGATCAGTTTCGCAAACCTTATATAAAACATCGCTGCACTCTCACACTCTATCACCTTCATATTTAGATATAAGAAACCAAACTCCAAACTATGTCATAGTTGAAAATTTAGTTTGGATTATCTCTTAATAACTCATCCCACTTATGTATTTCCCCAGGAAAACGTCACTGTCCCCTTCAAGGACATCCATGGTGGAAGGGAGCATAGTCACCCTTCTGTTCTGCTAAATGTTCTAATACCGTTCATGCTCGTGTTTGTTTTTGAATCCTACTTTAATGGCTGGGCCATCAAAGATTGCAGTAAAAGGTAGTTTCCTAACTTAAGGCAGTATTTGCTGCTTAAAGCAGTTTTTTCGCCTTTGGTTGTCTTGAAGATAAGGTTTTTAAATTTGTTTTTTGTTATTGTGATGTGAAAAATAGCATAATATGCACCTGTAACGTGCCACCTAGTACTGTAGGTTTGCTATCTCTAGTTTATAACCATGATATCGGTAAATGAAGGAATATATTTAGAACTTTCGTTCTGACAATCACAGACTATATAGATTAGTATACTTTATGGGTCACGGTACCTTACTTCACACCGCGTGAGAATGACACATTATTTCGGATTGTCCAAGTAAAGATGGGGTTCACAACTAGTGTTGCTTAAAATCATTATACTTATTTCAAATAAAAATATTCTATCAATTTAACGAGGTCTGAATTTTTTTTAAGGTTCGGCCACATTGCGATCCTAAAGTTGTGGTTTAGTTTGCCCCGATTTAGCTGTTTACAATAAAGCCATTTCTTTAAAGATGGAAAATATACAACATTTTATGTTTATTATTGTACATTTTACAGATGTTGATTACTTCATAATAGCAAACATCAGCTTATTTTCCTTTTTGTTTCAATGTAGAAATTTCCAAGGCTGTAGCTAGAAATTATTTTTGGAGGGGGGCTAAGGGGAAAGACTTTGTCTTTTGTGAATGATACTTGAGTAAGACTACAGGCTTTCTTATATGTATGTATGCCCTTAATGAGTACCATAACACAATGTAGTTTTAAAATAACAAATTGATTAAAAATATATAATGAACAAATTTAAAGCTTAGAATAAGTAATAAAGCATCTGCCCAATGAATTTAAAATTAAAATTAACATTAAAAATTGTTTTTACATTTATTCATTTAAATTTGTCTCCCATTTAGCTATATTCCAGAATATAGTCTAACGTAATAAGTTGAAGCTATTTTAGAAGATACAATCTGTGTTAAAATATTTTCCATGGAGCACCTCAAACAGGATATGCTTATTTCAAATAAAAATATTCTATCAATTTAACGAGGTCTGGAATTTTTTAAGGTTCGACCACACTGCGACCCGTCAGTTGTGGTTCAGCTGGCCTCGATTTAGCTGTTTACATTAAAGCCATTTCTTTCCAGATGTAAGATATACAGTATTTTATATTAATTATTGTACATTTAACAGATGTTGATTACTTCATAATTGCAAAATCGGCATGTTTTCCTTTTTGTTTCAAAGTAGAAATTTCCAAGGACGTAGCCAGAAATTATTACGGAGGGGGACTAAGGGAAAAGACTTTGTGGTGTGTGAACGATACTTGAGTAAAACTACATGTTTTCCTTTCTAGGTATGTATACCCCTAATGAGTACCATAACACAATGTAGTTTTAAAATAACACATTGATTAAAAATGATATAATGAACAAATTTAAAGCTTAGAGTAAGCAATGACGCATCTGCACAACGAATTTAAAAGTAAAATTAACATTAAAAACCGTTTTTACATTTATCCGTTAAAATATGTCTCTCATTTAGCTATATACCAGAATATAGTCTAACGGAATAAGTTAAAGCTATTTTTGAAGATACAATCTGTGTTAAGATATTCACCATGGAGCACCTCAAATAGGAAAATGATATACAATAGATTACCACAAATCATCTTGAGACGAATGACCCTTGGGAAGGGGGGTAGATAAAAGCCTGTGGTCCCGCAAGACATTTATGGCCCAAGCGGTCTCTTTCTGAGAACATTGTTGTTTATGCACAGCTAGGCAGATAACATAATCAAACACTTGGTTAATATACTTTCCATGAAACGTTCTTCTAGAATTTTGAAATTTCGGGGAGAGACCGGTCCCCTATATGTCCTCCGTTGCTTTGAAAATTTCATTTTCTTCAATAAGAGGTTTATATTTTACGAGTCACCCCAGTTCGTCTTCATGACAATTCGTTTAATTTTTCAATGAGTTGGATTGTTTCATACTCAAAGAGATGTCACCGGTTCTTTCTACAAATAAATTTGCTTCTGTAACTAATGTTTCTTGAAAATTATTATATATCATCATCACCAAGTAACTTTACTCGTATATTAAATGTTTCAGCTTCATGGCCATATTCGCTATGCTTCACTAGCTTTATCAGATCCGTTATGAATTCATAAATTCTATCATAATATCATTGACACTAGGTATTAAATATTCATCTGTACATTATTTATTCTAGGACTAGTATAATTTTTGAATGTTTTATAAATTACTTCTAGATTATTCCTTTGTTCAATAATTAGCTGGAATGTATTGAATAATTCCACGGCTTCTTCATCTACACATTTATGAAGAATTGCGACTCAACATGATCGGGTTCTTTTATCATGATCTCCTTTCAAAAGTATTTAAAAGTTCTGTCTAAATTTTCACTGTACTTCGTCCACATTTCATTTAAATTTTATTAATTACTTCTTTAACAATTTCAGATTTGAGATATTTCGACCGTATATCTGTTAAAGATTTTAGGTATTTTCATTATTTTTTTAAAAACGTATTCTGACAATATGCATCTTATTTATTTTTCTTTAAAATTAAAAACAGACATTACTCATATTGGAAAAACTAATTAAATTCTCTATGAATTTATATATAATGCAAAAATATTGAATTAAACCTTCTTTTAAAAAGTTCCGCATTAGTAATTATATCGTTTCTATACCAATCTTGAAATAAATAAATTATAATAAAATAATTCTACCCAAATGGTTTACAATGATTTTAAAATAGCATTTAGATTGTATATAACATAATTTAGTAAAAATTCTTTCCGTAACTTACATTTCTAATAATTGCACAAACCATCACCACAAGGTTCAGAATTCCGCTAGTTTCTTCCATTGGTTTGCAAACAACGAAATCTTATAGGTTACTCTTTTAAAGAGAAGGTTTACTTATATAATTTGAATTGATTCCGGACTTATATATAGGGAAATTTTAGTGTTCAGAGATTTAAATTTGACCCCTTGAGACACTCGGGTTTAGGTCGCTTTGACGAAACAGGAACTTTACCTCAAAATGTTAAATAAGTATTCGTCCAAAACTGAAAAGAAAATATTCGGTTTTGTCTACGCTATGTTGTTTTCTTAATTAAACTGAAAGAAAGACAGTTATAGTCACAGTTAGGCTAGATGACCATTAGGTGCGAAATGTTTTGGGTTTAAATGCAATGGTCGGCGTATACAGTTGAGGTTTTGATTATGAATTCAAACCGGATTTGACTATTACCAGACGGTGTCCAAAGTTCAACTTCAATCTGTTCTGAATACACCTGTTTTATCCGTTTTTCAATACAAACATCTTCTGCGAGCGCACGGGATACTTGTTGCTGTTTTATCTGTACAAATAGATCTCTACAAACATTTGTGCACGAAACTTTACACCAGCATGTATACTTTTGTAGTATATCATTGTAGTACTTTTCGGATAGAGACTAAACAGTGTCTCAGTAAAAAGTAACCAATACGCTCTCAGCCTTAGGATACCCATTGTTTTAAACTACGCTAGCTGACTCTATTCCGATGCACTTCGAATTCGGCTCAAACTCACTCAGATGCGCTGAGATTCTCAATGCTGAATTCCAATATGCTACGCATATGATTCCCACCTAGCTTTATAAACAACGATGTGTGAGAATCTTTCTACCACATGTAATAGATCACCAAAGATTCGGGACCACTAGGAAGAAAAGACTTCTATTTCAAACATGAATAATATTTTAGTCCAGTAGGCCAACAAATACGGAGCGGATTACATTTCAGTGCTGCGAATTTCAGCATTGAATTATAGAGGGATCATTCCAAATGAGGGTTGCAGTGGAATAAAGTCAATCACAATGGAATATTTAAAAGTGATCCCTAACAATGTGTATGAGAGAAAGGGAGAAATGATAGTTGGTGTGAAGTTTCAAAACCGAACTACGTTTGAGGCAAAAAGAGTTCATCTACTCAGTATCTAGTACCACAGCTTAACTGGAAACCATGGTTTACAGATAGGAAGGCCAGTCTTTTAATCTAATCCGCTCCACATCTTGTGTCCGCCTAGTCTTAAGTGGTATCTAACTCCTGTGTTTCATCTTGGCCACAAGCCTTTCGAAAATATGTATATGTCCAATGATCTTTTAATCTACAACTGTATTATACAATTTACTCTGTTAATTTCAGCAGTATTAGATAATTTTCTCTAGATTTCTTATTTTAAAAACAAACTGAAATTCTTCAAATATATATATATATATATATATATATATATATATATATATATATATATATATATATATATATATATATATATATATATATATATATATATATATATATATATATATATATATATATATATATATATATATATATATATATATATATATATATATATATATATTATATATATATATATATATATATATATATATATATATATATATATATATATATATATATATATATATATATATATATATATATATATATATATATATATATATATATATATATATATATATATATATATATATATATATATATATATATATATATATATATATATATATATATATATATATATATATATGGACTTGTGATATAATGAAAATTCTTTTTGAATATCGAAAAAACATTTTGCTTTTCAATTTTAGATGATAATTACCAAGTAGTAATTATCACATTTTTTTTCTACAGAAATATGTCAAATTTTAAATAAGTTGCATTTTTAATATTCCCTTACTTAAAATGTTCTTTCTAGTATTTCCTTTTTAAAAGCTAGTTTTAAACTCCAAAATAATTACTTCCAAAAATTTTAAACTGACTTCTTGACTTAAAACACGCTTCCGGGAAAAAAATATAAAATTCTTATAAGCAATGTGAAAGCACTTCCCAGCAATATATGTCCTTGGAAAAAATATTTCATAACGTTTCGAATTTCTCTTACCTCCCCGGAATATGCGAAAAATGAAGATCTCCTCATTTCTCCCCCTTTTACACCAGAGATTTGTCAGAAGTGAAATAGCCCGAGTAAAAAAAAATAAAATAAAGTTATTTTTGCAAACAAATATTTAAAAGAAATGGGATGGCGAGCAAATATGGAGAATATTAGTTTTCCTTCCTGCTTCGAAACATGGATTTATATTTCCGTTTCATTTACGAAGACATGCAAATGGCTTTGGAAAAAGAGATTGTTTATGGCCGACCTTACGATAATATGCTCTCTTAAGGTAGAATACATTTTTTTATATATATTATTCTGAGAAGAAAATTGCAAACAATTTGACTTCTTTTTCGTAACTTATAATTTACTTTGTTATATTTATGTATATATACACCCACATACATAATTCCACCTTATTAAAAGTCACGGAGATTTTGCATGATTTCAATTAAATAGAGGAATTAGACCGATGAAATATGTCGGTAAAGGAATATTTTCGTAAGTTGTTGAAATGACTTTTCCCGAATTAATGAGCAGAAATTTGAATTCAGAATTGTGGTTCTTTAATTCGAAATTGTGGTTGATTTAAATATCTTAGAATTTTTAAATGATAATTAGGAGATTACTTCATTCAATGTGTAATCAAAAGGCCCAAGTTTGTCGAAATAGCTTCGGAAAATCATACAAACCATTTTTGAAATTTTAAATATATACAATTAAACCTGTGGAAAATTTAGATATCAGATCAAGATAAATTGCTGGAAATTGGTCTTTCTGCAGTAAATATGATTACCTTTATTTAAATTCCAAATTTATTTTCCTTTAACACTTCGCGTGCGAGCAACGTATTTTAACGTTTTTTGCAGCCTGTTACTGGAGTGCTGGTCACGTAAAAATACGTATTTAGTAGATTTGAGGTGGATACCCGCTGACCACCACAAATCTACTAAATACGTATAATTATATATATGTGGCACATTATATGCGTGTTGTTTGAGTTGCTATGCAACGCTTTGCATTTTTTTCCCCACAAGTTATGATTGTCGAGTTACTCGGTCTTTTGTTCCGTTATTACGTCTTCAATCGAATTCCTAACTCCAGAACGTACAAGTCGTCTTTGTCAATTTGAAGCTTGGTTTTTTATTGTTGAATACATAATTGATAATAAATAGTTCTATTTGTACTTGTCATGAAAACATATTTTTGAAATCATTGTAAAATTTTAAAATTCGCTTATTTCGTAAAAATATTGCTTTTTATTTGTTACATAATCATACAGTATATATTAAAGTGTAAAATAAAAAAGTTTCGTTCATAAAAACAAAGTAGTTTTCGATTTACTGCGATTTTTCTGAATAATTAAACTTTCGCGCGATTCACGAAAATATGCCTGATGTACGCGTACGTTGGCGATGAAGTATACCCGCATGCCAAGTGTTAATATGCGTTATTGCATATAAAATATGTTATGGTATTTTTTAATTTTATGAAGGTTTATATAAACTTGTACTAATTTATTATGAATTGAGGTCAAAAGTTCAGTGTAAATGCTTCTATAAAAAATGTATATTTCACATCATTAATATAGTAATACATTTATGCAAAATATTAAAATATTAATCGTGTCTGATTGTAAGTTTTGTAAACAGAGTAAATATCCAAACTATTTACATTATTTCATTAAGAGCGTGTATCACACGTCACATGTATTAAAAGCATCAGGGTATATATTTCTATTTGCACTTTAAAAACAAGCGGATTGCTTGTGTGATAGAGTTCCAAAAATTACAGGTTTTATCATAAGTCAATTGGAATCAAAATAAATCGGTTGAAAATTATTCACCGTAACACAGGTGAATCTTTCCAATTTTCACCAGTCAAAAGAACTCATTAGCTAAGACTTACAAGTTGAGGTGTTATAAAGCATTAATAGTTATTATACAATTCAAAGAGTTCTAGATCGGAGAAAGTGTAATTTTTAACCCCTTGCCTGTGACACCCGAACCCAGTTCGGGCAACTCAAATTCTCCAATTTTCGAATGCCCGACCTGAGTTCGGGCAAGAGAATAATCAATTCCAGGAATCCTGAACTCAGTTCTTCCAATGCATAATAAGTAATTTGCCCTTTTCCCAATAAAGGGCAAAACTTTCCCGAGAAAAGTTCGGCAGTTTCGGGTCATTTGTCGGATACTGTAAAGTGTTGAAATATATAATCGCACTCATACTTGACGACTTGGCTGATTATTGTTGTATATAAGTAATAGCTTTCTTTGAAGTACGAGGTTTTCTTTAGTTAATCATTTTGTGTTTTGATTGGCTGTGTTTAATTACTTTTTGCCTGTAATTTGATTGGCTGGACGCCGGATCTTAAAACTATAAAAGCCCAATGTACCTCGTACTTCTTGTTTATTTTGGTATTTTCAATAAAAGGTGTTTGCGATCTGCGGTTTTTTCATTATGCTTCAACATAAAGGATTTGTGAAATTCTATGGAATCTAAGGCACATGGAATTCATGACAATTGATATACATAATATTTTTGTTGTATTAGTTTATTATATTTATCTTAAAAATGATGTCATTTGATTTATTTTGGTATAATTCGAGCAAAAGTTACTGTAATTCAGTAACATTTCCAATGTATGTGAAAATATTGAATATAGTTGTTACAGTGGATTCCAATTAATGTGATCAGTTTGGGACACCGTGATTTTGTTAACAATAAAAGATATGGAAAATTAGATAAATTTATCCCCTCCCCTTTAATTTACACGTACTAAATTTCAAAATAAAGGAAAAAATTCACCTTATATTTATGTACTGTATATTATCCTTTAAAACATAAGAATTGTATACATAATTTAGAACCTGATCGATTTTTGACTATCTACAATTTTGTCTAAGAAGCTCATTGATAAATTGTTCGTAATCATAATGTTTTTTAAATTCATCAGAGCGGTGTTGTATTAAACGCTTTCAACGCATATCTCATTTCAGCACTTGTAGGAGATATTATCAAGAGATTCTAAATCAATATCAAGAGACTCTTCATCTGACTCCTCAGCAAACAGCAAAGGGAAAGAAAATAAAGGGTTCCTTCTGAATACATGTGAATATTCCTTTGCCAGTTAAAATGAAGCTCGAAAACACATAGCATTAACCCTCTGACTGCTCAATTTGTATACCGAGACCTCTTTAAAAATTCCGCATTTTTTTGCATAGTTTAAGTATATATATATATATATATATATATATATATATATATATATATATATATATATATATATATATATATATATATATATATATATATATATATATATATATATATATATATATATATATATATATATATATATATATATAATATATATATATATATATATATATATATATATATATATATATATATTATATATATATATATATATATATACATATATATATATATATATATATATATATATATATATATATATATATACATATATATATATACATATATATATATATATATATATATATATATACATATATATATATATACATATATATATATATACATACATATATATACATACATATATATATATATACATATATATATATATACATATATACATATATATATATATATATATATATATACATATATATATATATATATATACATATATACATATATATATATACATACATATATATACATACATATATATACATACATATATATACATATATATATATACATATATATACATACATATATATACATACATATATATATATATATATATATATATATATATTGCTATCTATCATTCTATTATCTAACATAACTATAATAGTTCTAGTCATAAAAATCTATTTATAACCTAATTAAATGTCTAATACTGTGTATAATTTATTCCACTGGTTAAACGGTGAAAAGGCGGAATGTGCTTCTTATAAAGGAAGAAAAACACATGCCCGCGAAAATCGCGGGATGAGCAAATTTTGCTACATTTGAATTGCCCGTGGAAATCGCGGGATGAGCAGTCAGAGGGTTAACAGATGCAACGATCACATAAAGCGATAATTTTAACATACAAATCAATAGAGAAAATCGAGACCCAGTGATTTCGATAACAATAAGTGATTGATAACATTAACCGCGATCACATTAAGCGGAATCCACTGTACTTATAAAATTTTGAATTTTTTAAAAATAATCTATTTCTAGCAGTTTGATGATAATAACAAATAAAATTTAAAAAAAATATTCCATTCTTGGCACGTTTTTCTTATATATATTTCACAAGGAAGGGGTTAAAGATAAATTTTGCTTTTATTTTAAGAGTATGGTAGGTGTAATTAAACCAATGTATTTATCTATCCTTCTATTTGTTTTTCTTCAAATGTGTTTCCATTGCATTACATCTAGATCTATTTAATAAGAAATCATCCATTTTTCCTGTAAAATTATAAGTGACCGTTTAAACTTGTTTTTCATAACAGCTGCCTGTATAATATCAAATAACCTTTTAGTTGGGAATTTAACATAAGTCGGAAAAACTTTGGCATAAGTTATTGATCGCTTAACAATATCGGCTTTTTTTCCCACTGTGATAAATGAAGATGCCCAAAGTTAATTTAACAAAATTTACTTCCACGAAACATCAACATTTACACACAAAATAGAAATACAAACATAATGGGACGGGAATTCTACAGTACACGACCATGCCGTTCGACAGCAAGCCTCGAACTCAGTTCTTCATTCTTATACCCCACAAAGATGTCATAGTCTAGGCTTATTAGGTACACCACTTATTTATGATGGATTATATTTTAATGTCTCAAACTAAGAAGTGATAGAATTTCTGTATAGCTTAATATAATCAAAAATGATTAAGTGACAAATTTTGATATTACAAAAAATGAATTTATTTATGTACGTAATAAATCAAAATTATTACACCTAAAATATCTATCTAAAATTCTCTTTTCTCCCTTCTTAATCTCTCATACTTATTTCCCAGACACAAAATCTCATATTTGAGTATTCGCCGACTTAAATTCTTACTACCCATCTCCCAAAGCTAACTCCAGAATAAATGCTAATTTTCTCGTCCCTGGCTACATTTTCGAGCTGACTGAAATTATCTAAGTTCAATTTTGACTTTTAATAACGCTGACTAAACTGCTACTCTCGTGGGAAAAAATCCACGTGATCACTCGCTGTTGGGCAAATTAGTAATAGTAGTATGTTTTATTCATCATTCGATACTTTGCTCTTCTCTGGTAAAGACGTTCTTTTTTAGTCTCAAATAAAGTTTAAATTCCTCGCTGTTGTTTTAATGGAGCAACTGTAATTTACATACATGTTCTCATTGCCCAGTAATCCGGGGCAATTAAAAAAAGGGTGGATGTAACCTTCGGATATAAATTCACCGAGTTACATATATATGTTTCTCAGAATCCAATTTATTTTGCAGAGAATATTTAATTATACTACTTACATTAGTAGAAAATATACAAAAAAGTGACAATGTAATTTTGCATCCCCGTAAGCAAGTACTTTAATATTTAAAGGCTATTTTTAATACCTCTTAAATTTAACATACATAGTGTGTTATTTTTAAATTTTAAATGCTCTTGCATGATATATGTAATGTAATTACACTTCATAGTGTGTTTGAAAGCAATAAAATTATTGAAATATTAGCAAAAATATTTGTTTAAGTGTAAGGTTCCTAACTATAAATGCATTATTTCTCACGTTTTTATATGCAATTTCCTCAATCTTTAATGTAAAGTTGAAAAAATTACTTTTACGATATTACTTTCATTTTATTCTGCATTTTTAAGAGTCTATATAATATGAATCCTGTAAATATTTTAAATGCTAGATATCTGTGTTTAAAATGTAATATAGTAATTTTACTACAATTTATTAACTAAAACCATATTTAGCTCTGAAACTCTAATTATATAAATTTGCAAATAATTTGCGTTTCGTAGATGACATTCTGAAGTTTATTCTATATATATATATATATATATATATATATATATATATATATATATATATATATATATATATATATATATATATATATATATATATATATATATATATATATATATATATATATATATATATATATATATATAATATATATATATATATATATATATATATATATATATACATATATATATATATATATATATATATATATATATATATATATATATATATATATATATATATATATATATATATATATATATATATATATATATATATATATATATATTATATATATATATATATATATATATATATATATATATATATATATATATATATATATATATATATATATTATATATATAAATATATTATATACTATATATATATATATATATATATATATATATATATATATATATATATATATATAATATATATATATATATATATATAAATATATATAACATATATATATATGATATATATATATATATAATGTATATATATATAATATAATATTTATTTTTTTATATATATTTAAATTTATTTTATAACATATATTAAATATATTTATATTTATTATATATATATCTTTATATATATATAATATATAATATATATAATTTTTTTTTTAAAATATTTTTTTTTATATCTTTTTATAAAAAATCATATTATATTATAAATTTTTTTAAAAATATTCAAAAGAAAATCGAAAATTTTTATCATTTAGTTTTAAAGGTAAAAATTCATTTTCATTTTATGTTAAGTAATAAAAAAATTTTTTTCTTAAAAATTACATGTTTAAAGAGCTTTATTGGTGATTAGAATCCTTTTATATAAATAAAAGCATATCAGGGTAACGACATCTTCCTCTGCAATAAAAATATTGTTACCTCTTATTTACTCGAGAAATAATATCTTCATCATCTTCTTCTATTACCAAATTAGCTTACGAAAAGAATTCTGAGATTCTAGAATTTTTATCACTCTTAGTTAAACCTATTCAAAGGAATGTGAAGAAATTCAAAATCGAAAATTCATTCCTAATCATTTAGTTTAACATGTAGTATAGTCATTGAACTGTCATTTTGACTATTTTAACTGTTAAGTAAGTCAAAATAAATTTTTTTCTGAATCAAAAACTTACAGTGGTTTAAATGGAAGCTTTATTTGGTGAAAATTGATCATCCTTTGCCACTCACCTCTATCCCAAAGTTTTCTTAAAAGCATGACTCAGGGTAACGACACTCTTCCTCTTGTTTCAACCAAAAAAGGCATCATTGTTACCGATCTTATTTACTCGAGAATCATAATCATCTTCATCATCTTCTTCTATTACCGAGAATTGAGCTTACGATATATATATATATATATATATATATATATATATATATATATATATATATATATATTATAATATTATAATTTTCGCTGTCTGGCGAAATTTATAACTGAAGTGTGTTTTTGGTCATTATTCAGTGCTCTTTTCTTGTCGGGTAAAGATGTTCATTCGTTAGTCTTAAATGTAAGTTAAAGTTCCCCCACGGACTTCGCTTCTTCTTTGTAATGGATAAACGACTGCAATATACTTCATCTCTCGCCTTGCCAGTAAGCCCTAACAACTACAAATAATAGAGGTTAATTC
>CM063501.1:172805278-172817778 GCA_032207245.1 Pardosa pseudoannulata
CCTGCAAGAGATATCTTTATGATACTTGAAGCACATGGTGACCACGAAATTATATTACGTGTCTCTGTCACCTTTAGCGAACACGGCGGATCTTAGGCCGACTGCAACTCCGAACAGGTAAACTTTTATTTACGAGATCGCTGTCTCCGCTGACTGAGCTAAAGCGTACTAGGCTTTGGTGACGGTTACGGAAAATATGGCGTGACTCATAATTTAAGATTCAAATTTCGAAATAAATTATTTAAATTTCTGATTTAACAAAAAAAGTAAAAGTTTAGGAAATCATAGATTGCAATACTTTATTGCTCTCCCGAATACTGCAATAAGTTAGATAACAATTTAGCAAAATACATAACATATGTCAGTTCAAATACAAAAACACCATTTCCTGTCCCGGATAAATAAAATGAGATTAAAAATTGTCATTTTATTTCCGTGACAACTCATAATGTTATTTTCCCCCTAGATAGATTACTCGAGTGTACATCCTTCTTTTGATAAATTTCATCTTTGAAGATAAACACTAAGCATAAAGTAAAGGTCAATCATCCATGCGTATCGATCCTAATAGAAGTTTTATTAAATTTACCGTTTCTTTATTTCATTTACCCTGCAACAGGAAATATTTCAAATTTTTCATTTCTGATCAAAACGAAAGTGAAACGGAAGAAAAATAAATTTAAACTTAAAAGAATAGTTTCACAATATATTTCTAATTTTTTTCGACTCACGAATTCGATCATTATTTTCTAGTTTAGAACAAGCGTTTGAATGATTTGTTTTGGGACTTTTTCTGTATACTAAAATTGAATATAAATTTTTCTAAATATACTTATTCTAGTGAATAAAATAAAACTATTTATGCATACAGGTGTATTTATTTCTGTTTATTCATGCATGTGTCGCCGTTTTATTCTCCAGTTTAAACGGAGGTAATACAGTCTTATTTAAAAAGTTATGATTTGTCGATAGCAGAAAATACTGACATTAAACACCTTTTTGGAATCTCTGTACAATGGTCGGTACATTTCAAAACTTTTATGTGCGTATCGTTCAAGACTTGAATTTTATTTTGATAATTTTGTTTCATTGGGTTAAAAGAATATCTTTTACAAGGTTTACTAAATGTCGTACTGTAATTTTTTACTAGCTATAAAACTGAAAAACAATATTTTTATTTGAGATTCCTGTTAGAATTTTGCAGATAAACAGTAAGCATTTCGATTATAACCATCTGATAGAGCTTTCTTTCAATGAAATTATTTGAATATGATATATTTTGAAAATGATTCCTGGAATCTAAATATAGTTAAAATGTTACACAAATAAGCTTTTCAAGAAAAAATAATCGTATGAACAAATTTTCACGATGTGTTATTTTAACGATGTGTTATTGCAACGAAGTTATAGCATTTCAAAGAAATGTGTTAAAATATATTTAATTTAAAACAGAAAATACGTCTGTACTAAAATAAGTTACAATGATCTAAAAATTACATTGTAAAGAGTTCATCACACGTCAGTATATATGTGTTGTAAAATAACGGATTCAGTTTATGATTTCTTTTCGTAATTCATAATGCTCCGATGTATCATAAAAACGAAAAAAAACATTCAACGGATTTGCACTGAAGTGCCACTGAATTAGGGATAGCAACAGCTATGCAAATTGTGTATATGTGTTCATCTTTTATACTCAACTGAGGGTGCTGTGGTAATTGCATATATAATGCATGCTCTCATGACGACGGATACGGCTCCAAGATATGGCTTCCCAAAGAATCTACAACTACTCTGAATTGGTAGTTGGAATTGCCAGTATCGGTAAACCGCCTGATTTAGACGCCTTCGATCGCGGACAAATCGTAGGGGCTTCAAGCGTAGACCATTTAATTTCCGAGATCGTCAGACGGCTAACACTTTCAAGGTCGACAGTGTCAAGTGTATACCAAAAATGCATGGATCGTGGAAAAAATTAGCAATAGGACAAAATGCAAAGGACAGTTAGACTTAACAGTTAGCCGAGGTGAGAGACTGCTCGGGCGTATTGTACATAGCCAGCGAAATAATACATTAGCTCAAATTACCATCCATTTGAATGACGGTGCCAGTCGTACAGTCAGTAAAAAGACTGTGCAATGCTGGCTTCACCGTATGGGTTTCTGAACCCGTCAGCCTACGGGAGTACCATATTGCTCTTCTCTCAATCGGGCTGCACGTTTGCTTGGGCAAGAGAGCCCAGAGTCTGGAGTGTAGAGGACTGGAAACGAGTTGCATGGAGTGATGAGTCTCGATTTCGACTACTTAAAGCGGACGGGAGGCTGAGAATATGGCGTCAGGCTTATGAAGCCATGGATACGGTTTGAATTGTACAAGGGCATGGTGGCTTAAGCATGGTCTGGGGTGCTTTTTCGTGACACTGTTTGGAATCTTTGGTGCGTGTAACAACTTCCCTCAATACAATTCAATATTTAGAGTTGCTGGGTGACCACCTCCATCCGTGTACGCTGTTCTGTTATTTGCATGGTATCCGCAGTTTTCTAGCAAGACAACTGTACCTTTCATAAATTCTGGTTGACTACTGACTGGTTGAGTATTCCTCTAACTTTTCTGTCATGAATTGAACACCTAAATCCCAGACTTACATCCTATTGAGCATCTTCGGGATGTTTTAGAACAAAGCGTAAAAGGTTATCACATATCACCAACGAACCTTACTGAATTATGGACAGTTTTAGCCAATATTTGACAAGCCATTGCGGTGAAACGTTTCCATGGGAATTCAGTGCATTTTGTGATTGAGGTCGAAGCCTGATTAGGAATCGAAAATATTTCGCTGTTACATGAGATATTTGCACATTCTGCATCGTGAAAACAAATTCTAAACTGCATACGTTGCATTTTTAAAACATATGTAATATGTTTTGAATTCATAAAGAAAAAGTAAAACTTAAGGTCTTATCACACATCAACATGTACACATTGAAAGAGCAACAAATTCTTTTTTTCGTTGAATAATAAATGAATTTTTAGTGTAATAGGAAAAACATTTCAACAGATTACGTACCTTGTCACAAGTCAATTTGAACTAAAATAAATCGGTTGAAAAATTTCTCTGTAAAACATGAAGTTTTTCAGCAGTAAAAGAAATCATAAACCAACTTGTACATTTTCACTTTAATAAGTCCTTTATTAAGGCTTTAATTAGTGGTAAAAAGTGAAATATCTGTACCTAAAAGGAATTCCATTGATTCAGTGTGAAAATTCACTGAACCAAAGCTGAGAATGTTCAAGCTCTGGAAAGAAAGTTTTTCCTAAATTCTTGAATTTAAAATATTTGGGAAGTAACCTCCCTTTGACTCTTAGTATACACATAGACAACAAAATTAACTATTTTCATTAGTTCCGTGCAGTAACCAGAAGCTTCTTCCAATTGCAGAAAGTAAGTAGATAAATGTAATTATTCAGATTAATTACTCAAAACCAAAATCAATAAAAGGAAATTCAAAAGAAAACTGCGATTTATCAAAATCTATGTTTATAACTTAGGTTTCTCTAAATCTAAATTTCTTGAATTTATTATATTCACTTTCAGATAAAAACACACACTTAATTCTAAAAAAAGGTGTTTTCGGAATCATAGTGGTCCAAAACGTGAAAATCATTCAAAATTTTTAGTTCTAAATTTTAGGTGATCAAAATATATTTCTTACAATATATATTCGGGAATGCAAAAATTATTTATATCTGTTTGTTTTTCCCTAATAATTACACAGATAGAACACTTAATTGTCGTAAAAATGAAAACATCTAACTGCTGATAAATGAAAAAGTGTGAAACTGGTACTATATTTTTTGATAAGTTATTTTATTATTTCATAAAATATCCATAATTTCTTTCATTCTATAAAGGGCCATATGTATCGAAAAAATGCAAAATTCGAAAAATTGTAAAATAATTATCATTTTTGACTTCTCCTACCTTGCAAATTACTAGTTTTACAAACATATTTTTTTATCATAGAACAAATTATTATCTTTACAAGCATATCTCATTCATTTTTTAATCATAAAAATATTTTGTTAGAAAGTTTTTAATAAGAGACACTCTGTTGCTAATCTAAATGATATCAAGGTTAACGCGCATGAAAATGTAATTAAATTTAAAAAAACTTATTGTTACTTAGAACATATATTTGTATATACTTAAGATACATATATATTTTAAAATATTTTTGAAAGTGAACTATTCTTATTAAACTAAAAATTTATCATAAAAAAAAACATATTTTGGGAAAAATACAAGAAATTTTAGATTCAAACGAATGAAAATTATATTGTAAACAACCTGTAAAAATTTCAGGAAAGCATATTTAAAACTTTTTGACATTTGTGTTACGTGAAAAATAAACACAATTTGAGAAAATCAAGTTAAAGATTTGTAAGTTTAAATTTGTTTACAGTAAACAGCTAACACGTTTTTATTCCTAACTCCTCTCCTCTCAATATTGAAATTTTTTAAGCAGATTGTTTTAAAATGTTCAAAACTAAATTCCTTTTCACATATATTTTTCTGAAAAATCCAGGTTTTGTCGATTTAACAGTCGTATGACACCATATGAACGTTACAAAACGTGTTTCTAAATTATTATGTTAAAGTTATAATTTTTTGTAAATATATAACCTGGAATATATAAAAGTGCTTCATGTTAAATTAATGATGAAATCTTTTAACTGGTTTTTAGAACTTAATATTTTTAGGAAATACATTAAATTATCTTAAAAAATTGATAGTTAAGTTCTGATATATTCCTATAAAATGCTTATACTAAACATGCATTAACCCTTTCGCGACCAACATCTCGTATACGCGAGGCAGCCATTTCACTCTTATCAGTCCAGCGTCACTTCCACACGATGATCTACGGTTTAGATTGAGAGACTAGCGTCGCATATACGTAATAAGAGATCTGAACATTTTATTTTAAACTTTAAATGCTAGATTTTACTAGATAGCATTAAACGGTCGACTCGTTTAGCATTAAAGTGCTGGTACTTAAGAGGCTAATACCAACTTGGGTACCTAAATTAATTCAATTTATAGTTAGGAAAGTACGTTATATGTACCATATAATTAAAGTTCAGAATTAAAAATATTTTATAATTTTTTATGTAATTAAATAATTTAATATTGTACCTTTTCTAAAAGACTACAAAACATACCCCAGAATGTTTAAAAATAATTCTTAACTTATAATAAAGAAGAAATATAAAATATGACCATTAAATTGCAAGAAGCGTTTTTATAAATTAACAAATTATTGAAAGAAATGAATCTATTAAAAACTTCATCAAGTATTCATTGTATTATTTTAACACTAAACATACCAACACTTAATACATACCTATTTCTACCATAGCCGGTCAAATGACCCGACTTTATTTTTTCTGATTATAAATGTATGAAATAAGAAAATTGGAAGGAAATAGACAAATCAACTTTATTATAATTAAACAAAATTGTATATTGTCAATTTTTATGTATTGCAAAGACAAAGAATAAGAATTTTTAATTCATTTCCCATCGCATTTTTTATATAAACTTTATGGGTCATTTGACCCGTTGTATGGTATATTTAGTGTTAATAGAATTTATTTATTTAGAATTTGTTCAGAAAGTTTAACATCAGAAAAATATTTTTTAACGCTTTGTAACTCCCACTAACACTTAAAAATATTTCCATTAGTGAGCTTCTCGTACTTGCCAAAGCGAAGTGTCTTCTATATTTCTCTGAGGTTAGAATAAATTTCGAAAAATTGTCAATTAGCTAGCTTACATCAAAGAGCTCGTTTAGAGGTTTCTGGTCAAAAAGAATCATACGATATTTTACACAGAGCATTTCAGTCTTTTCGAAACAAGATTATTCAGCAAACAAGTCAGCGAATTTTCTCTTTTGTCAGGCGCACCGCAATTAGCGAAGTATTTTCTTCACGAAAAATTCCTATTTCGCAACACCGAATGAGGAATCAGATATAGAACCATGGAGGTTTTTATCTGAGAGAATTAAAGACGACAAGGTCAACCTTTCAAAAAACAATGTGACACTTTTTTTAAAAAAAGTGTTAACTGTCCTTGGAGTGCTTGGGTGAGGAAAGTAATTTTCAACATATTTTGAAAGAGTTACTCTTTGCCAATAAATTTGTACTCTTCTTCCTTTTCATTACTTGTTTTATAATGGCACAAAAGATGGCGAAAAAAGTCTTGTTATATCTCAATAGTTGCTATTTATATCACTTTTATTGGCTTCCTGTATTTTTCTTCTCTGTGTTGGTAGGAATGTATAAGTAGAAGTTTTTTTTTACACACTTGAATTGTATACATGTGTGATAATACAGAATTGTATATTGGATATATAATAACTATTCCATACAGTTTTTTATGAGGGGATATATAATTTTACTATACATAAATACAGTATGCTCCGCTTAACGTGATCGCGGTTAATGTTATAAATCACTTATTGTTATCGAAACCACTTGGTCCCGATTTTCTCTATTGAGATATATGTTAAATTTATCTTTTTATGTGATCATTCCATCGGTTAATGTTATCAGTTTTCGAACCTCATTTTAACAGGCAAAGGAATATTCATAATCTATTTAGAAGGAACCCATTCTTTCTTTTCCTTCGCAGTTTGAATTTTTGAAAATACTCCCTCTTCCAACTAGGGAAATAGGCAGTGAACAAAGGAATGGGAAATTTCACGTTCCTGAAAATTTTCCAGAAATATGCCCACCCTGCTGGTGGTCAGTGGTTGTCAGATAAGTAGAAGGCAACATATTCTTATCGGAACTCAGAAGGAACGTATTCACATTCCATGCCTTGCTCTCTTATATGCAGCTTGTAGATATGGAAGCCAGAAAGCAAAATAATTTAACGTTAAGAAGAGATCGAAATTTTAAATTGATTTGAGAGGTTGATTATGATTACTAACAATTTATCAATGACTTCTTAGAAAACATTGTAGACTGTCAACAATTGATCATTTTTTTAATTATGCGTACAATTCTTATGTTTTAAAGGATTAATATACATAAATGCAAGATAATATAGAGTGTGTTTGTTCATTTTGTTTTGAAATTTAATACGTGTGAATTAAAGGGGAGTAAATTTATCTGATTTTGCATATCGTTTATTGTTATCAATCCGTTATTGTTATCAAAATCATAGTGTCCCAAACTGATCACATTAAGTGGAGTCCACTGTAATACACACAAGTTCAATTTTCTTTTTTAATCAAATGTAAAAATGTGTGATAAATATAGGTTCAATTCGCTTTGATAGCTACCGTATGCGGTTTCTCTACATAAAGGCTAAGGACACCGGGAACAACTCTTTAAAATTAAATTCAAACGGCTAAGAACATCTATGACAGCAAAGGGGTTTCGTACTCCCCAGCCATGGTAAAGCAGCGCCACTTCCGTTCGGCATTGTAAAAAATAGTTTTTCTTGGATACGAGGGTCACTGTGAAATTTTTGTGATACAACTAGGTATTTAAAGTTAAACTTACAAAATTTTAGGGGTGTTCAAAGTAGTCTCCTCCAGCATCAATGCATTTTCTTGTAGACGAATTTTCCCCAGATTAAATGCCTCAAGTCATTCATTGCTTAGAATAGATTGAAAAATGCATTTATAGCCACATCTGAATGAAAACAACGTCCATGTAAGTGTGATGAGGCGATTTAGATTAGTAATATAATTCATTCATTCATACAAGAAGTAAAATGTTCGGGATCTAAATCTGACCTCATCACATCTTTGTAAAAGATAGAGGACCATAACACTATATTCTACAGATATTGTTGTCTTGTACGGTGGTCTCGGGTGGGGTTCTGATCCTAGTCCCAGATTAGAATCCAGTCTCCGTACTTGACACTAAATAAGAATGTACCTTTGTGGAGTTATTTAAGAGTCTCTAAGGGGCAGTGCCCGATTAGAACTGATAAGGTTTTCCACGTTGGCGGTCTCAAGGCGGGGTTTAAGCAGATCAATTAGATTTTTACAACGATCCCGATTGGACGATAAGAAGGAAGAGGAGATAAGGATGAAATTAATAAAATAAAAAAAAAATCTAAAAAAGAGAAGGTGTTTGGGAGTCGAGTCGATTAGACAAGTCCGAAGGAAGGTGTTTGGAAGTCCGAGAGAAGGTGTTCGACAGTCCAGTTGAGAAAACAAGTCCGACGGGAAGTGTTCCTGTATCAAATATTTCGGCCGCACTCCAAACACTCAAAAGGAAGCCCCTGACCAGACCGACGGAAGATCCATACATACCCAATCCTGATCAGCCATCAATCATCAATGTTCCGGGAACACCATATAAACTCACAAAGTTACCCCCTTTTACATATGTTTGAAATTGAGATTAGGTACTCGCTCTTATATTTATATAATTACTTAAGTGATGAAAATTTATTGTCAGAACTAATTTAGAGAGGCACCTATCTTTGAAGGTGTTGATAAATCATATTTTATGAAGATAGAATCAGTTTGTGTGTACATAGATGTTTATATATCATTATAATAAATTTACTTTTTTATTTTAAGCTGGTTTTAGATGCTTTTAATTTAGCTTTTAGTTTATTTTCATATCGTATGTCTGTAGTTTCTCAGAATCTGTGGTTAAATTTAGTACTAAAATACTTTTACACAACGCAATCAAAATAAATACCACTATACATTTGATCAAAGGTAATACTCAAATATAAACGAGGACTACACGACAGTAAGTTCTATTTTAGATTAAAGAATAACCAAAAGTCACACATAGCTAGATCAGGTGAATACGGCTGATATTCTATCCCATTAATTTGTTTTTGTATAAGAAACTCAGCTGTTAATCCGGATATATGTGAAGATGCATTATCACGGTAAAACATTAGTCCCCTAGCATTCACTTCTTGTAGAATTTCTGGAAGACATTTAGCGGTATACCAGTTTGCTGGTACTGTCTTCTGTCATTCCAACTGGATGGTTTTAACCAATCCCGTACTTCTGAAGGAAACGGCATACATCACTTTTTTCATTGCGAGTTGTCTTTTTATCATTGTCGTCGTGAGATCATCTTCAAAGACCCATACTTTGCTTTCTTGACGTGTTGGAACGTCAAACACCGGTATGTACGTTTCATCACCCGTTACAATTTTAGAAATGATGCGGTGGCCACCATCATTTAGCAATTTAAGAGTTTCTTTACAGATTCTGACACGCTCCACTTTGTGGTGCTCAGTTAGATTACGGAAACCCATTTACTTTTTTCATATGTAATTCTTCATTAATAATTTTGTGTATGGCTGCTGATCCAATGTTAAGTTCCTTCTGTATAATTTGATAGGTACAGCGATTATCATCCAGTAACATTTTCGTATTGCAGACACATTATCCGGCATTACTACTGACGGCGGCCTTCCTGTGTGTTCTTCTTCCTGAAGAAAATTTTCGGGACCGGAGTTCGTGGGTTCGAATCCCATTATGGAATGGATGTTTGTAGCCGTTCGGAATCAGCGTTAAGCAGTAGGTCCCGGTCTCATCAGCCCCCGTGTTGCAAAATGTAGACCGTAGGACTCTAAACCAAAACCAAAATCCTAAAGAAAATTGCGACCTCTGCTAAATTCTTTAAATCATCTGAATACAGTAGCACGATTTTTGGAGATTCATCACCAAATGCCAAATGAAATAGTTGAAAGCATTCTTCTTGATTTAATCCTCCTTTAAAATTCTCAGAAAATCATAGCGCGTAAATGTTCTCGAGTCAACTACATTTTCTCTTCTGTTTAAAATTTAATCCTTGCTAAACAAGTTGAAGTAAGTCAGTAAAAAAATGGTCTGATGTGTTAAAAAATTTTTAATTTAAAATTAAACTGTTATATTTATTTTGTAAATTCTCTTCTGCACGTATCTCAAAAATTCCAGAGTAACCCTCGAATTAACTTTACCTTAGAAAAAATATCCATACAAGTGCAATTTTCTTTTTCATATCAAATGTGAAAAAAAATATGTATAAAAATAGGTTTGGTTTTTTTAGAGCACTATATTCTGCGAATTTGCAAAAATGAAGGCTAATGAGACTTGGTCCCTCTTATTAAAACCAAATTTGAAAGACTAGTAAATTCCATGCTAGCAGTGAGATATCAAACCCGGTAGCCTAATAGCGTCCTACCCATTCGATCATCATTCGACATATTTATATCAATAAATATGTTTTACGTTGTATTTTATTAGATTATTTTCAGTAATTTTCAAAGTAAATAGTAGAATTACAGCAGTTTTGTCTCATGAATAGATCATTTCATTAGATTTAAAATCCCGCATTCCCTTTAAAGAATTATCTGAAATACATTTATAAATGATGTATAAATACCGTAAATAATATGTAAAATAACTGCAACATTATTATCAAATTTTATGTGCCAATACAAATATTTTATGAAAGATGTTAAAACTTATTTGTACGTATAACGCCTACTCAATTAACACTTTGACAGTTTCATTTTTTTCCAGAATTCGGTCAAAAAATGTCACATTTTTTATTGCATTTTTTGTTCATTTTACATTTTTAAGTAAAGATATATTATTGAAATTAACGTTTCTAATATTTTTAAGCATTTTTGCAACTTTATTTCTTACTATGAAAGCATCATAGAACTGAAGTTTACCTTTAGTCTCATCGATATCCTAGTTAATTTTTGAAATTCCAGTGAAAGCAAATCTAGCAGGCAGATCCGAAGGATTCTCACAATTAATTTAAAAAAATTGTCTTGCTTGACTGATTCCATCTGTACTACTATCAGAGTCACTACTATCCAGGTCATCTAGTAAACGTTCGCTACTATCATTTACAAATAATTCAGTTTCTGATTCCGAGTCACAGTTCGAATCACAAGAAATTAGCTCCATACACTCTGAATTATCCATTATTTAAAAATAAAAATCTATTATTCAACTCTTACATCAATGAAATTATCAGGTGGTTAGTAAAATATAACCAGAAAGCTATACACTGAAAGATAACAATTCGTCTTCTGATACAAAAAATGCGAAAAAACCCCCGCTTTTGAACTAATCAGAGTAGAAAATACAATAAATTGCAAACTGTCATTTACTGGACATCTATACGAATAATTTGTTACTAAAATTGGAAAAAATACAGCCGAAACAGTGCAAATGAAATAGAAATCATTTGCCCGTACGCCGTAAGGACAAATCAGCAAAGACACGAAAGCTGTGCGTACGGGCAAAACAGGGAAGGGGGTAACGGTAATTATTTCAGGTTAAAATTCTTAAAATTATTGATTCACACTTAGAAATCACACAACCAAATTACGTTAAAAAATAGTTTATTAAAATTTGTATAAATTCATTTTAATTTCATTTTCTATAAAAAATATTGCAGCATAAAGAAGTCTAGCAAGCGAGCTCAGTGGCCGAATGGTCAAAGCACTCGATCCCGACCTGAAGATTGTGGGTTCGATGCTTGCCATGGCGGTTTATCCGAAGTACGGATTTAAAAATATTATTTATTGTTTCCTTATGTTCTTGAACATTCTAGATCTTTCTTTAATACTAGCATATAGCCCTTCATATGACGGGATCAGTAAAATTCTTAATTTTCCAGAATTGTAAAGTACCCTATGAAGCAGGTAAAAAAATGGTTTGTGTTTTGGCTGATAATGATCTTTCAACAAAAGTGATAGATTAAAATTATCACATATGTATCACACATGTATTAAAATTATCACACATGTATATGTTTTATTTTATAAAAATCATAAACAGTTGAAAAATAATAAAAATTTATTTTAAAAATAATAAAACAACTTTAGGAATAAGAATTTAAAAAAAAAGCAGAAGGTATTACATTAGTTCGACATTTAGAAAACTTGGTTGTAGTCAGGGGCATAACCGTCAACCCGAGAAGTACTACGATCGAATAAGCATACACTCTACCAAGCCCTCCACGACTACACATGGTGAAGGAACTAATTAGAATATATGAGCGTCAAGTATGGACTGTTTTTTCCAGAAATTTAAATATTACGCTCCGTCTTCGATATCTTATCAAGAATGAATTTAGTATAGAATAAGAAGGAGAATAAGGCTTGAAATAATAGCATTAAATGCTCGAAAAGCGGGGTTGGGGTGGATTTCAAACTTGCTTTGAATTTTGCTAACTCTAACTCATAAAAACTCCAATATGGATGCCTGTGCCCATTCCGGGTACAACCGCTTCATAAATTTGCGGACAGACAACTTACGCTAATATTATATAGGGTATGTAAATTAGTTATTTCTCGAATATTCTGTTCGGGTATAAAAGCTGATACCCACTAGTTGTAGGCAACTTCTCGATCTTGTACAGTTGCGAGTTGCTATTTAGGTTCAATAAATTGTTATGTTAAGTTAAATGGTGTGTTCATTTGAATCTTCGTGACAATATGGTCA
>CM063501.1:172822778-172830278 GCA_032207245.1 Pardosa pseudoannulata
CTTGGGAATTCGTCCGTGTGTCTCGCTCTGGAGTAAAATCCTGTTCCGAGCACGTGTTTGGTTCTTTATTCTATCTTCTGTCTTTGACTGTGAAACACATGACGTTCTCCTATCTAAAATAAAATTTAAGTTATACTTGGACTTGTGTGAAGTTCTCCTCAATGTGGCGTGACTGCAATATGTTCAATAGTGTAGATGTCCAGGCTTCTCCTTGCACCGTAGCCCTGGTAAGTAAAACGACAGGGGCTACAACAATTTATTGTGATCTTTGGCAGTAAATTCCACTGGTTTACATATATAGTAAGTGTATATGAAATATATCAAATTGGTTACACTTAGATGATCTCTGTGAGATTCTCATTTTCCCATTCTTATTCTTTCGAGGCCCTTCCACACTATGGTCTACTGTGTAGAGGGGATATGGCTTGTTGAGGTCGACGATGGAAAACGATAAAATGACTTTGGCAGAGGATGGCTTCATGATCGGCTTTTCTCCCAACGTGAAAGACAGCCATATGTGCTACTAAAGTGCACAGCTGACTCATCCATTTAGTGGTATGGATGCAACCCATGAATGATTGTATCATGTAACCATCAAAGCCGGTACTGCAACATTTGGCCATTTATGGTACGATTTTTGAACAATTGTGGTATGTCGTACTATATTTGCAGAAGATTTTTAATTTTTTTAGTGTTAGGAAGCAATAATCTGTAACAAACGGGTGACTTGTGGGCCAACAAAGAACGAGTTGTTTTTTTTCTGTTTTGTTTTGACTGAACTTAAAATAAACCGATATTTATTTTCAGTTCAGTTCCTATTTTCGCTCCTACGAAAATATCGGGTTTATTTTATTCGGAATTCGGTTCAGTTTTGGTTCGTAGTCCTGGTTATCTAAGCACTGTCATTTCACATTTGAAATGACATTTCTCCTCACACTCCAAGCTATGGCCTTGACACTGTGACGACTCAGTCGCACTGGTTATTTTTTGTAATACTAGTTTATTTTTTACATAATCGTTTATAATTCATCTCACAATACTTGTTTATGCTAATTTTTATTTTTACGAAATTGTAACTGTTAACCGGACTGTTCACTGTTCATGATATAAGCACCCGCCACTCAAGCAACAGAGGTCATCCACCTGAGTCCGACTTGCGTAGTTCTATCGCTGCCTGCAGCTGACTTCAACGTTATACGGACTCCCGGTCAGTGCGACCTTGAAGTGCCCTCTGCGACTGTATGTTCGCCACGCCGCTGCGGAGAGTAGAAATTAAGTCTGCCGAGTTGCTGCATGTTGTTATTGATCGTCGTGAAGGATATTGTTTATAGTTTGTATTAATTTTTGTTACCACAAGCCAGTGGTTATGTTGTTATTAAAGTAGCAATAATAAATGTCTTATTTTCCGTTCATGTGTATGTAAGCATAATTAGGTAATTTAAGCAAGTGGCAAGAGTTGGGCACCAATCGAATGTTTACCCTCTAACGTAAAAGGGCAACCTTTTCACGAGTCAGTTTTAACCTACGTTAGAGCGCTTGCTTCAACACATTCATCAAATAGTTTTGTTGTACACTCAAATATTTTGTACAAATTTCATTCCATTATCTTCTTTTTGGTTTGGGATTTAGTTTTTACTAATTTATGTATAAAAGGTTTTAAGATATACCGATTCAGAGAGCATACTGCTATGATTAATATTTTCCAGTCTACCATTTATTTTCATATTCGAAAAATAATTTTAAAATTTATAGAAAGTAAAGGGCACATTGTCTTTATTGAAGTTATTTTTTAAATACTGAAAATGAAAATTATATTATTACTCTTCTAAAATATGTGGCGAACCATAAATAATCCTTATATGGGCCATGTTAGGTTATAATATGTTATTACAAGCCCATGAGTGGGTTGTGTAGGGGATTTGACTTATTAACCCATAAAAAATAGTATAATTAGAATGACTGAAGTCCATTAACTAAATAAAACCACATATCATGTATGGCAGAAATATAAGACATAGGTTTTTATAGTAAACATAAATATTTATTTAAAAAGAATAAATGCATAAGTGAAAAAGTAAAATAATAAACCTAAATAACAAATAAATCAAGAAAGGTTTCACAGACAAGGCTCTTCTTAACATAACATATTAAAACCTAAAAAACAGTAATAAACAGTACCTTAGGTATGGACATAGGTATGATGTTAAATATTAATCAGATTCTTGAGTTCCATTCGGGAACAAATCTCGATATATCCGTAATTAGCTCAAGCATTTCCTATTGTTTAAACAACGATAAGTTGAAGCTAACTATTTAATCGGAACTAGAGGTAAGAGAGAGGCGAAAAGAGCCAAAAAACAGATTTCGTCCTCGCCTGTCTTTATACTACATCCACCTGTTCGGCAGCCAGATAAGACAAGCATTTGCTATACTTGGCGTCATAGCTGACAAAGTGCTGATACACTATAGTTTGCATATCTAACAGGCCATACTTGTTCCTCTAACAATGTAGATTTATCATTACTATTTGGAATTGTTTTGAACAAAAAAAGTAAAATTTGAAAACTACTTTTCTAAAATATGTGGCAGGCCTGTTATAATTTCTATGTGCGCCACACCTACTTCAAAAATTTTAGATTTGTTGCAATTACTTGAAATCTTTTTAACATTGGAACTGAACAGATAGAATACTGATGTTGGTCATATCTTGCTGGTAACAATAGATTTAGAATTACTCATTGCAGTATAAGGCATCAAAAATTTAATAATTGTTACTACAAACGAAATTAATTTTGGCGCATTTAACCAAATATTTACATTCTCAGATTGAAACCTTTCGCATTGCAATAAATATAAAGATAATTATTGTTTTTACTTACGATCGTTCTGATTCTACGGTTTCACCTATAAATAAAAAAAGAAGCTTAAAAAATATAATTTTTTAAAATAATAAACATAGTAAAAAACAACAAAACTGGTATGTATCTTCCTGGTACAAATCTACATTTTATCTGAAGATTGGTACTTCCATTTCTACAAGTTGTCCCCACAGAACTTTTAGAGACTTTTATTTAATTATTTTTCCCTTTATGTTAAGTGATGAAAATCAAATGAAATTTTAGTATCTTAAAACAATTAAGTGGATAATGTAACCCGAGGATCGCAGTAGCTCAGTCGACAACAGCAGCGATCTCGTAACTAAGAGGTTGCGGGTTCTGAACCCGAGCAGGCCTAAGATCCTCCGTGTTCCTTAATTGGACAGGGACACGTAAAATAGGTTCGTGGTCGCAATGTATTCCAAGTTCTCAATTAATTCTTCTGGAGGTGGCAAGCTAAATCTGTGTGTCTTCTGCTTCGTTACTGCTTCAAAATTACGAGAACCTACTTGAGCGAATGCGTTCTTTCACCTTAATGGTGTTCATAAAAACGAAAGGGGCACCCCTTCACCTTAATATTACAGCTTCAGGCTCATTCGTGCTTGTTTTAACCACGTGGCATGAGAAACAACAACAACATGTAATTACCGAGAATACAATTTATATATTTATGAAAAAATAAATATATTTCTTCATACAAATAAGTGCATAAGCACTTGTACAGATCATGCACTATATATGCTACAACACAAAATGTAAGCAACTTTTCTGATTTGGGTCATAATTACTCAAAAATCAACTGTAAGAAATCATGTTAATTCTACAGATACGCGGGATGGAGAAATCAATTTCCAGTAACAAAAATAAATTATTTAACACTATAAATACCAAAACCGTCATTTTAACAGTTTTCAAATTTTATGCCCAAAAATTTGATATACTTTATGATTTGGTCTAGAATTTTAGGACACCACTTTTAAAGAAGTATAAGAATAGTTAAATATTCATATTCAATTTCCACTCAACCGCTTGAATTTCTATAATCAGTATGACCTAATCCTCTTTATACCAAAACTTTGGCAATACCAAAGTTGAATGATCGAAAGTGTTTGGCAACCGTTATAACGGGATTTATTTTGCTCCGATTACGATTGAGTTTTGAATTGAACGGTCAAACTGGTAAATGTGTTTGGAACGCAATAATTATCAGATGTACTTCTAACGTGATAAAGTTCTTTCTGAAAAATGCAGTCTCTGAAAAGTCCAATATTGGAATATAGCATGAACATTATGTTTTGTAAATTCTACTTAATAGAAACTGTTCTTCTTTGTTTGTTATTAATAATTAATAAATTATTATATTGAATGTTGCTTCTGTTAAATTATGTATTTTTATTTACATTAATTAAGTCAAAAGTTATAATGAAAGCCATGATAAAAAAAATACGTCAATTCGACGGGTGCGGTAAAAACTAGGTATATATTTAATATCGGTAGTTCTAGTGTTAAACTTGCTAATTATTATTTTTTATGCAACACTTTCACCTAAATAAAGCCTTCAAAACACTGATATAAATTTTTTTAAATGCTGAAAAGTAAAAACTGTTTTAAATAGATATTAGTTTGTGGGTAATAATAAATCACCATCACATTTCAATTTTTAATTTATAAAAAGTAAATATCGAAAAAGTAAATATTGAAGTTAATTCAACACTACTGTTCCTATAATGTAATATGGGAAAAATTTGAACTAAAATATACGTGAAAAAAATATCAGAATTTTAGATTTTAAAATGGCAATAAAAGTTTAAACAAAAATATGCTTGAAAATAAATGGGTCAAAATATACATACTTATATCTTCTTCAGCGTGAACTGCTATGAATGTAATCAAGCCTACAACCAACAACATCGCTTGCATTTTCAAAGACATCATGAAGCTTAGTTGATACCTGAAAAATTAGAAATTTTTTATATTATTATACATAATACATAACACAATTCACAGCATACAAATTTACAATTTTTAAATTTTAAAAAATATTCATAGACTAACAACGTGTTATAAAATAATATAATTTGCGAGCAGAGAGATTGAAAAATTGTATAGGTTGTATATATCTTACTTATATAATAAATGCATTAGCAATTTTACAGAGTATTAGTTACAAATAAATGCTCCAAATAAAAATTCTGCAGTTAATATAATGAAATCAGCTAAGGGTATTTGTAAACAAGTTTTTTTATTGAGGCACACTAATTTATTATCTATTACAGCGAAAACAATTCTCATAAAAGAAAGAGAATAATTATTAAGAAAGCAAATTGGGAAGTAGATTTCATATAAATATTATCTACCTTCTTTGTTAAAGTAAAGACCTTTACTAGTCATTACATACACACAGTTATATATATCTTTATATAAATTATACTATTAATAAACAAATCTATATACACAGGTCCACTTTTGGGCTGTTAGACACCAACGTGCTAGGAAGTATTTAGTCTCCTCCCGTTTCAGTCCCCTAAAAATGCGCATATTGTAACGGCCCTCCTCGAAATTTAGTAGTTTGTGTGCAGGTACACACTATGTATATAAATATATATTTATACATATATAAATGTATATTTGTATATTTAAATATATATATATATACATATATATATATATATATATATATATACACATATATATCATATATATACATATATGTATATACACACAGATATATATATATATATATATATATATATATATATATATATATATATATATATATATAATATATATATATATATAATATATATATATATATATATATATATATATATATATATATATATATATATATATATATATATATATATATATATATATATATATATATATATATATATATATATATATATATATATATATATATATATATATATATATATATATATATATATATATATATATTTCAAAATTTTTATAATCAAAAACTCTCTAAAAATAACCCCTTTCCCATTCTTATTTCCTGAAATCTATTTTCCCAGCTACAAAATATCTTAAATAAAGGAGTGTCCGTGACTTAAAATTCTTCCAACCTATTTTCCAAAGCATTCTCTGCAATTTTCTGTCCACTCACCGAATTTTACAGCTGTCGCTGGCAAATGGCTCAGTTTCTCCCTTGATCTAAGATACTTTTTATTGCTAAATTTGCTGACTAATTTGCCGGTTCCTTGATAAAAATCTATGTGTCGCTCTCTGTGATTTCCAACTTCATATTCCATGCGTGTTTTCATGGTCATTTCATTGTCTGCCTTTGACTGTTAAACATGACATTTTAGCAGCTCTTCAATAAAATTTAAATCCTACTCGGAATTGCGTGTTCTCATTATGGGATTGCCTGCCATCTTCAGTAGTCTAGATCTCTATACTTCTGTCCATCAAACCCGGGTAAATTAGTATAATAGGAGCTTAATTCGATGTGACCGGCGGATTAATTATCGCCGTATTACACTCACACACACACACACACACACACACACACACACATATATATATATCCCCTATATAATAATAGCCTAAGGTGTCTGTCGGCAAATTTTTGAAGCGGTTGTACCTGGAATGAATTAATCGGCTAAGGGCAGGCGATTAAATTTATCAATTTATTCACGTAATAAATAGGTAAAAATAACATTTTTTTTCTAGCATTATGACGTCATTCCTTTAACCATCTCATATAATCATTTCTTGTTTTAAATTATTTAAATATCGCGTGCATTATTTTCATACGTTTTATCGCTGAACTTACATATTAAGCAAATAATTTTCTTTTATATTTGACTTAAATAATAGATTAAGTATATAAGTGATAATTTTAAATTCAATCATCGATTATTTTTTGTTGTAATGAAAATTTTATCATCGGTATTAACAATAAATTCTTTTCATATAAGTCGAGGACTACTAAATATCTAACTTTTAATTTATATATATTTGGAAATTAAGAAGTTTGTTTGTTTGTTATACATAACCACATGGTTTGACTAAATGAATTCCATGTGATTCTAAACTGCATTACAGGATCGGGAGACTCTAGAGGAGTATGACGATAAATAAACTATTGAGAGTGAACCAGATAATTCTCAGCCAAAAAACAAACCATTTTATTACCTGCCTCATTGGGTACTTAACAGTTCTGGAATATTAATAAATTTTACTGATCCGTCATATGATCTATATGTATATATATATATATATATATATATACATATATAAATATATAATATATATATTTAAATACATATTATATCTTACCTTTTCAGTAAATTAATTCAGCAGTAACACTCTCGTAGAAAGTTATTCGTGTTTTGGAGCTTTCAATCTAAGTTATTGTGTATAAGTTTTGTAAAACACCTGTGTATATTTGAAACAAAGATTCAAGGAAAGACAGGCAGACCACCTGAAGGTTAAGAATATTTTGAAATGTTATCCGAAAACACATGTTCATGTATCAATACTAGAACATTCTATTACTGAAATTTTATATCAGTTTTGACACACAAATATAGTATTAAAATAAAGACAACGTTATGAAAGAGAAACAGGTGTTTTAAAATCAATAGTAAAATTAAAA
>CM063501.1:172837778-172855278 GCA_032207245.1 Pardosa pseudoannulata
TTATTTAGTATATTTATCATTTGCATAGACATAGAATCAATGTGTTTTATGTAGTAGTTAATCAAGTGTTTATATAAAAAATTCTCAACATTTTCTGGATCATCGATCTTTTTACACACAAAAAATATGCCAATGTCCAATCTTTGTCTTGACTAAGGAACTGGGTTCCCCCGCCAATTTGACGGTATTGATTTAAGTATGGTCGCCTAATATTTCCTCCTGATCTCACCGTGTCCAAGCAATCTAAATCTATATTATAATTTATATGATATTTGCTTCCAACTCTCCTTGTGTAACTCTTTTCTTATATATTAGTGCGAAATTCTTAAAAAATTAGATATAACAAACCCTTAATGGTTCACCATGTCTGATTTTTTAATAATTTGGAGCTGTTGCCTTTGTAAACTCTTAAGAGATTAATCATCCATAAATATAAATGTCCGGTTTTCAAGTCGTTTTCTTTAATTAAGCTACGATGGCGTAATGTACATTAATTAAAGTCTAAAGAAAAAGCAGGAAATACAATGTTTGTATGGATTACCTTACTGTTTTAGTAAATATCTCCAATAGATATAACAAACCATTAATGGTTCACTATGACTGATTTTTAATAATTTATAGTTGTTACCTTTGCAAACTCTTAAGAGATTAATTGCCCATAAATATAAATGTCCGGTTTTCAAATCGTTTTCTTTAATTAAGTAAGAGTATATAATTCTATTGAGATGGCTTACTGTACATTAATTACAGTCTCCAGAAAAAGCAGGAAATACAATGTTTGGATGGAATACCTTACTGTTTTAGTAAATATCGCCAATAGATATAACAAACCATTAATAGTTCACTATGACTGATTTTTAATAATTTGGAGCTGTTGTCTTTGTAAACTCTTAAGAGATTAATTGCGCATAAATATAAATGTCCGGTTTTCAAGTCGTTTTCTTTAATTAAGTAAGAGTATATAATTCTATTACGATGGCTTACTGTACATTAATTACAGTCTCCAGAAAAAGCAGGAAATACAATGTTTGGATAGAATACCTTACTGTTTTAGTAAATATCGCCAATAGATATAACAAACCATTAATAGTTCACTATGACT
Organism: Pardosa pseudoannulata; assembly: GCA_032207245.1. Lineage (NCBI taxonomy): Eukaryota > Metazoa > Arthropoda > Arachnida > Araneae > Lycosidae > Pardosa > Pardosa pseudoannulata. The sequence continues at coordinate 172,838,881 of CM063501.1, forward strand.
GATTTTTAATAATTTGGAGCTGTTGTCTTTGTAAACTCCTAAGAAATTATTTGCGCATAAATATAGATGTCCGGTTTTCAAGTCGTTTTCTTTAATTAAGTAAGAGTATATAATTCTATTACGATGGCTTACTGTACATTAATTAAAGTCTCCAGAAAAAGCAGGAAATACAATGTTTGGATGCATTACCTTACTGCTTTAGTAAATATCACCAATAGATATAACAAACCATTAATAGTTCACTATGACTGATTTTTTATAATTTGGAGCTGTTGCCTTTGTAAACTCTTAAGAGATTAATTGCCTATAAATATAAACGTCCGGTTTTCAAGTCATTTTCTTTAATTAAGTAAGATTATATAATTCTATTACGATGTCGTACTGTACATTAATTAAAGTTGCCAGAAAAAGCAAGAAATACAATGTTTGGATGGATTATCTTTCTGTTTTAGTAAATATCGCTAATATTTTCGCCAAATTTGATAAGGGGAGCCCAATTCTTAAATAGTCATCTGTCTTTTTAAATAATGGTTAATTATACTAAATAATAACATACTGTTGTGCATTATCTATATTTTTTAACTTCATAGCTAGTTTGTTAAGAATCTCAACGTGTAAATTAATTAAAACGGCAATTAAATGTAGCAAAACAAGTGTTTATTTAAAACTTAAATGAAGCATAAACTAAGGAGAAATAAAATAAGGACATGGTCGAAGCTAATGCAGTTTTAAATGTGGGGCTCCAATATTATTGCCATAATTCGTAAATATTTATATTTATTGATATTTCAGTCAATTAGCTATTCTCTCCGCATACATATTGCAAATGCAATTAAAATTTCTGAACTCTGGCCCAGGCGGGGAGAAATTTATGATTAGTAAAATTATTGTATTAATTATTGAAAATAAAATATTACTAGACTGATTTATTTATATTGTTTTAGATATTAGGTATATTTTCGTAGATAATATGTTCACTGGCAAGTTCCTAGATTGCCTTACCTTACCTATTCGCCTCTACACCGTCTCTACCGCTTCCAGAATAGCTTCCCCACCCAGTGAAGGGTGATACTATAATTGATAGGAACCTATGCTCTATATATTAATGTAATCCTCTAATGGGTAATTATTAAATTACCACTTTACTGACACGAATTAACAAGAGTTACAATATTAAAAAATTACCATCATAAAAGTAAATTCTCCTATATAATAATAGCCTAAGTTATCTGTCTGTCTGTCCTCGAATTTATGAAGCGTTTGGACCTGGAAATGATAGAGGCATCCATATTGGATACTTGATGAGTTAGGGTTAGAAAAATTCAAAGGGAGTAAAGTTTATATTCTCTTTATCTATCGATCAAATTCTAAAATAATTTGGTATAAATGTGCTTCATATCACAGCGAAAAATACTGTCGTCTTTAAAACGTTCGAAATCTACCATTTCTCCATTTTTCGAACGTTTAATCCCATAATTTCGAGCCTTATTTTCCCCTGTTAAGAGCAGGAGATTAAATACATCACATAATAAATAGATAAAAAATGACGAGTTAGAAACTTGAGGAGTTAGGGTTAGCAAAATTCAAGAGAAAGTTCGAAATCCACCCCTTCCCTCCTTTTTGATACTTTCATACTCTTATTTCAAGCCCTGTTTTCCACGGTTAAGATTAGGTGATTAAATTTATCAATTTATCACATAATAAGTAGGTAAAAATAATATCTTTTTTCTAGCATTATGACTTCATCCCTTGAACCATCTCATTTAATAATTTCTTATTTTAAATTATTTATATATCGTCTGCATTATTTTCATATATTTTATCATGGAACTTAGATATTACGTAAATAATTTTATTTTATATTTAGGTTAAATAATAGATTAGGTACATATGTGCAAATTTTAAATTGAATCATCGGTTATCTTTTGTTACAATGAAATTTTATCAATGGTATTAACAACAAATTATTTTCATAAAAGTCAAGGAGTCCATTTTTTCTCCCTTTTTCAACTCCCTTCAACATATTTTAGATAGAGACACAAAACTCCTGAACCTGTGCCATTATAATCCGATCATCAGTGCACAGGTATAATCATGGACAAAATCTTCACAACATATGGTACTCGAAGATCTAAGACAGTCAAAAGGCATGAAGTATAACAAATCTTGTAGATTGTCTGGCTTGGTACTTAAAGATGAACGATGACTGAATGGGCAGCCCTCTGTCACCGAAGTCAGAAGGTTTCAAAACCGCTAATGGTATGGATGTTCCTTACGAATTAATGTTGGTTCAATTCCAATTCCCAGGGCCATCTTCCATGCTTTGGCTATATCTGTTTGGCTGTATCAAAAATGACCGCCAAACTACAAGTGATGTTTGCACATTGTGTTTCGGCTTATATTAATTTTACACGATAGACGAATATAAAAAAATGTTTAAAACCTTGGCAAATAAAAAAAATTGCAAACTTGAATTTTTAATGTATTTAAACCCACTTTTTGCTGTTTTTGGAACAAAAGAAAGAGGAATTTTTGCAAAACGTAGAAATTAAACAAAATATAAGCATCACTTGGTTATATTTAAACAAATTTCTCCAAAACAAAGTTTCTACTTAATTATTTTAAGACTATCAAATGAGTATAAGGAGATAAAGTACGTTAGAAATTACATATAGAAATCATTAGCTTAAAATCGGAAAGAAAAGAACAGGGTAAAGGTTTTAAAGAAATTATTAGTATAAATTTGTACAGAAAATAATGTATGTGTGTGTGTGGGGTAAAGTAATTTACTTGTCCACGAGGAAAAAGTCCCCCTTGAACCCCTATAACATTAATAACTTTTTTCGGGAATGACCGGAGAGTCCGAAAAGAACATGACGGGTACCAGAAAACTGGGTTCCAGAATTTCATGATTATATCCAGAACTTGGCGGGCCCACTGAACTGGTACAGGGTCTCGATCTTAAGCAGCACCTGTTTAAATCGCCATTTATAGCATAAAAATGACATAGAACTGCTCCAGAACCACAATCTTGTTAAAAAAGTGTTTCTTTAACAAATATTTAAACAATAAAATCGGAAAAACAGTTAGTATTGTTAAGGGAGCATTGTGATGTTAAATCATTTAAGCAATTATTGTTATACATCACTTTTTGCTCATTGTTGCAAAAAAGAGTCTCTGCAACAAAGAGTATTCTATATACCCCATATTAAACCAGACGGTTGCTCTTGACGGTTTAAGTGCTTATTGAATTTGCTATTTATTTATACGATTACGAACTAATTCTTGTTTTTAAACTTTTTATTTTTTGTGACGATAAACGTTTGAATAATATCGATCGAACAGTACATTGGTCTAACTTAATTAGTCTTAGTTATTCTAACATTGATCTTGTATAAACATTATTCAAGAAAATTTTAACATTGATTGCAACAGAAGGAATTTTCTTTTCTGGACATAAAATATTCATACCAATAGAAGAAATTAACTGTTCTGTTCATAATGAAGTCTGATAGCAAAACGTTCTATAAAATTGCCTCTGAAAATTCAAATTATTTGTATGTACTTACCCGTGGTCATCCTCGAAAAGCACCAAGGATGCCTCGTCTACCTATAACTCTAATGTCCACTTATGTTTACATGGACCGCTTTTTAAACGATTGTGAACAATTCCAAGCTGGAGCTTTTAAAGCTAAACAAGAAAAAGCCGTGAAAGTTCTATTAGTCAAAGCAGCAGCCACTGCACTGTCAATATCTGCAATTTAATACTTTCTCTAGCTACTTAAAAATAAATGGGACAGGCAAGAACGTTTACACAGATAAAATATCTGGCGAAGCTTTACAGACCTGTAGGGTGCCAGATTCTTGAACCAAGGTCTTTATTCCAAACGTCGTACCGGCAATTCATTTCTTAGGTTAGGGTCACTTTTAACTGACTTTATAGCTCATTAAGCAACATGATAGGGACCAAATGACATTTACCCTGTTGACAGATTCGTTAATCTAGGGTATGATTGCTTGTAATTGTTTGAGATTGGTTTTATAATATGATGCACATGATGATCGTACATCAAAATTCTGACCAATACTATCAAAATTACAACAAAAAATCTTTGTTTCGTTTCTAATATCAAATAAATATATTTCAAATTTCCAGTGTTAGTTTCAATATATCGATATAGAAATATATGTTCAAGTTATAATATAAACAGCTGATATAATATGAAAAATGATTAATAAAGAAAATTACTGTGAAAAGTTGTTAGAAAAAATTCATCTTAGTTTGATGCATTGCGTTACGTATTTCTCAAGATTCAAGAAAATCTCATTTTCAGACAAAAATGGTCACACCAAAGCTTAAAGTTTAGTAAATTTTATTAAGTAAAACATAATTTTAATCAGTAACAGAAACATTAATTGAACAAGCGGTACACAGCTTCCAGATTAATCTGCAAATGAAATGTGTAATACTTAATGTAAATAAAAAGAAAATTTTACATCAGCACAGTAAAAATATGCCAGCAATTTTAATTTCAGTATTACAACTAGAGGAATTTGAAAAGTTTAATATTACGTATTTTTTAATATCAATAGAAATCTAGAGATAAATTTTCAAACTAATTTCGTTCTCAAAAAAAAAAAAGTCTTCAAATCAGCATGATAATCAACTCAAAGATAGTGAAAATACATTAAATCTTTCTAACATGGCTCTAAATTTCTAATAAAATAGCAGCATTGTTTAATGCAAAAAAGTGAATTTATCTATGCATGCTGTATACATAAATCTCACACAAAACGGTAACCAAATATTTTATAGGTACATTCAGAGCGTCGATTTTGGTCTGTTAAAATGAAATATGATAAAAGTAGCTTACAAATTAATTTTTCTTCCAGTGAAAAGTTTGAAAAACAATATGATATTCTTCAAAAGTGAATGGAATTCCATTTAATCTTAGAAATTTAGAGTTAAAAATCTACTAAAATAATAGAGACATTAAAGGCACACAATATGAGAACAAATTTTTTTTCTAGACATCTTTAGAGGCCTATTTTTGCTTTGTCAAATAAAAAAATATTTTCTTGGAGTATTAGGTACACTGAAGGCAGTTAAGTAGTAATTTCAGAACTTATTACTGTTAAAAAACATGTTTCAAAGGAATTATAAAACTCCTTTCATAAACTATTCTTGAAAAAGGAAATTTATCTCATGCATTTATTATATAAATTTTTTTTCAAAAAATGATTTATTCTAGTAGCTTACAACTATAAACTATAAAGCAGTCGCAAAGCGAGGAAAAAAATTAATCAGCATATAACGATGTATTTCGTGTACAACTTTTGACAAATGTCGTACTCATTAGGGAAAGAATATGCCCCAAGCATGTAAGTCTAGGCATCCTATATGTCCAATTATTTTCATAACAATAGAAAATAGAGAATTAACGATCAGAATTGTAATTTTTATGGAAGAATAATTGTTGAATTTTTCTTTGGGGGGAACATTTATCATGGACCTAACAGTATTTAAGTACTGTTTCATAGTAATGTGTCGCTCAGAGTAATGTATAATAGTAAATCTCTATACACAATAATAAATAAAAATACTATTAAAACAATATAAAAAAAATGTTTCTAAAAAACCGAAGTAACATCAAGAGAATTCCACAGTTAGCATGTTTCTTCGTAGTCATTAGAAATTGATTTTAAATCAGTAGGTCCCAGTCATTAAAACTTTTGTGCTTCAGTTTCTTTAAAGAAAATAAACTAATACAGAAACTCCCAGATAACCAAACCCATAAATATGTTCGATATTCATTGAAATTTTAGAGTTCGAGTTCCTTTAAGATACAGTTTTATCTATATGCCATGAAAGAAAACAAATGCTAATAAAAATTACCGTTTAATAACTTTGAGTTTCATTCAATAAAGTACAGTACCTTATTTTTTACGGCTATTGTCAATAAAAAATTCTTTTATTTGAAATGTGGGTAAAACCAATTTGAGAACTGTTCAAACTCTATTAAAAATGTTTCCAATTTATTTAACTGCTACTTCAGTAAAACAAAATTTTTAAATTCAAATATAATATCTTTTTAATTTGATTAAAGATACTTTTTCATTTTTGTATTTTTTTAATCATAAATAAGACATATGTGAAAAGAGGTACTAATATAGAAGTATAAATATATTCCCTTTCTTAGATTTATTGATTATTAAAAATATTTTACAGAAAATCTTAAATTTAGAAATCTACTAAGATAGTAGGGACATTAAGGACACACAAAATGAGAACCAAAAAAATTTTTATAGACATCTTTAGAAATCTATCTTTGCTGTGTCAAATAAAATTTTTTTATCTTAGTAATAGGTAGGCTGAGGGGGGTTAAGTAATAGTTTCAGAACTTATTGCTTTTAAAAAACATGTTTCAAAGGAATTATGAAACTCCTTTCATAAATTTTACTTGAAAAAGTAAATTTATCTCATGTATTTAGTATATATTTTTTTTCAAAAAAGGATTTATTCTAGTAGCTTAAAACTACAAAATATTAAGCAGTCACAAAGCGAGGAAAAATATTAATCAGCAGATAACAACGTGTTTCGTGTACAACTTTTGACAAATGTCGTACTCATTAGGGAAAGAAAATGCCCCAGGCATGTAAGTCTAGGCATCCCATATGTCCAATTATTTTACAATAATAGAAAATAGAAAATTAACGATCGCAATTGTTATTTTTATGGAAGAATAAATGTTGAATTTATATTTCCGGCGAACAGTTATCATGAACCTATTAGTATTTAAGTACTGTTTTATAGTAAGTTGTCGCTAAGAATAATGTATAATAATAATGTGTATGAAAAGGTAAAAACCTTTGATCTGGACTATTGCTCAAAAACTCAAAGCTAACATTAGTAAGGCACAAATACAAAAACAATGTAATCAAGAAAGGTGTTTCTAAGTAATTCACTAGCTCGTTGAAAGATACGAGGTAGAATAACAGAGAATGAACGACTTAAATATCTCTTCAAAGGACAAAAAAATATTTCGTTAATACACAATTGAGTTCCCCGATGCCATATAGAAAAACATTATAATTTTTGAGTGGCAGTTTCTTTAAGCGTAGTATCCACTAAACTGATACAGTAATGTTTCTAATATCTCATGCACTAACACACTCTACACAATATAAATAAAAAATGTTTCTTAAAAATTCAAAATCCGATAGTTAGCATGAGTATTTCTAGCTATTTGGAATTGATTTTAATCACTAGGTCCAGTCTTACTAGATTTTGTATCAACAAAATAGACTTTAGACCTCCAAAGAAAACAAACCCATAAAGTGTCGATATTCATTGAAATTTCGAGTTCGAATTTCTTTAAGAATACAGTACCTTCAACTATATGTCATTTAAGAAAACAAATCCAAATAAAAAATTACTATTCAATAAACTTTGAGTTTAATTCAATAAAGTACAACTTCCCCTTTTTTACGGCTATTGTCAACAGGACTGAAGTTCTTTTATCTGATATGTGGGTAAAACCAATTTGAGAACTGTTCAAACACTATTAAAAATGTTTCCAATTTATTTAAGGGCTACTTGAGTAAAAGAATATTTTTTTAATTCGATTAAAGATTCTTTTTCATTTTTGTATTTTTTAAAATCATAAATAAGGCATATGTGAAAAGAGGTACTAATATAGAAGTATAAATGTATTACCTTTCTTAGATTTATTGATTATTAAAAATATTTTACAGAAAATCTTAAATTTAAACGTCTACTAAAATAGTAGGGACATTAAGGACACACAAAATGAGAACTAAAAAATTTTTTTTCTGGACATCTTTAGAGGTCTATCATTGTACTGTCAAATAAAATTTTTTTTATCTTAGTAATAAGTAAATAATTTCAGAACTTATTGCTTTGAAAAAAACATGTTTCAAAGGAATTATAAAACTTCTTTAAATCTTACTGAGAAAGTAAATTTATCTCATGCATTTATTATATAAATTTTTTTTCAAAAAATGATTTATTCTAGTAGCTTACAACTACAAAATATTAAGCAGTCACAAAGCGAGGAAAAAAAATTAATCAGCAGATAACAACGCGTTTCGTGTACAACTTTTGACAAATGTCGTACTCATTAGGGAAAGAAAATGCCCCAGGCATGTAAGTCTAGGCATCCCATATGTCCAATTATTTTATAATAACAGAAAATAGAGAATTAACGATCAGAATTGTTATTTTTATGGAAGAATAAATGTTGAATTTATCTTTCCGGGGAACAGTTATCATGAACTAGGAAATTTTACATCAGACAATAAAAATTATCCAGCTCAATATAACAGTATTTAAGTACTGTTTCATAGTAATGTGTCGCTCAGAGTAATGTATAATATAATTAATGTGTATGAAAAAGGGTAAAAACTTATGACCCGGAATATTGCTCAAAAAGAAAAAAAACGTTAGTAAGGCACAAATACTAAAACAATGTAAGCGAAAAAGGTGTTTCTAAGTAACTAGTGATCAGCATTATCAATTGAAAAAAACTCATTCGCTAGTTGAATAACAGAGAATGAACGACTTAAATAGCCTTCAAAGAACAAAAAAAATCTTTCGTTAATACACAATTACTTTCACTCATGCAATATAAAAATCCTTACAATTTTTGCGACTCAATTTATTTAAGCGTAGTATCCATAAACTGATATGCAAATGTTTCTAATATCTTAGGCGCTACAACACTCTACAGAATATAAATGAAAATTCTTCCTTAAAAACCCGAAAGTAACATCATAGGTTTGGTTTGGTTTGGAGTGCTACGGTCTACTTTTTGCAACACGAGGGCTAATAAGACCGGGACCTACTGCTTAAAGCCGATTCCGAACGGCTACGAACATCCATGGGATTCGAACCCACGAACTCCGGTACCGAAGGCCAGCACCCTAACCAATCGGCCGTCGTTCGGCATAACATCAAAGGAAACCCACAGCTAGTATGAGTGCTCGTAGCCATTTGGAATCAATTTTAATACGTAGGTCCTAGTCTCACTAATCGTTATAGAAAGAAAATAGACTTTAGAAATCCGAAGAAACCAAATCGATATAGTCTCAATATTCATTGAAATTTCCAGTTCAACCTCCTTTAAGAATACAGTACCTTCGTAAATGTTTCCTGTAAGAATACAAATGCTAATAAAAATTACTGCTTAATAAACTTTGAATTTAATTCAATGAAGTAAAGTTTTCCTATTTTTACGGCTATGGTCATCATACTGAAGTTCTTTTATTTAAAATGTGGGTGAAACCAATTTGAGAATTGTTAAAAGATTTTTCAAAATGTTTTCAATTTATTTAAGTGCTACTTAAGTAAAACAAAATATTATAATTTGAAATATAATATTTTTTAAAATTCGATTGAAAATTCTCTTTTCGCTTTTGTATTTTTTAGATGAATAGAGGTGCTAATAGAGTAATATAAATATATTCCCTTTCTTAGATTTATTGATTATTAAAAATATTTTACAGAAAATCTTAAATTTAGAAATCTACTAAGATAGTAGGGACATTAAGGACACACAAAATGAGAACCAAAAAAAATTTTATAGACATCTTTAGAAGTCTATCTTTGCTGTGTCAAATAAAAAACAATATCTTAGTAATAACGTGAAGTAATAGTTTCAGAACTTATTGCTTTTAAAAAACATGTTTCAAAGGAATTATGAAACTCCTTTCATAAATTTTACTTGAAAAAGTAAATTTATCTCATGCATTTATTATATAAATTTTTTTTCAAAAAATGATTTATTCTAGTAGCTTACAACTACAAAATATTAAGCAGTCACAAAGCGAGGAAAAAAAAATTAATCAGCAGATAACAACGTGTTTCGTGTACAACTTTTGACAAATGTCGTACTCATTAGGGAAAGAAAATGCCCCAGGCATGTAAGTCTAGGCATCCCATATGTCCAATTATTTTATAATAACAGAAAATAGAGAATTAACGATCAGAATTGTTATTTTTATGGAAGAATAAATGTTGAATTTATCTTTCCGGGGAACAGTTATCATGAACTAGGAAATTTTACATCAGACAATAAAAATATGCCAGCTATATAACAGCATTTAACTACTGTTTCATAGTCAGATCTCGCTAAGAGAATGTATAATAGTAATTAATGTGTATAAAAAGGTATAAACCTTTGACCTGAAATATTGCTCAAAAAGAAAAAGCTAACGTTAGTAAGGCACAAATACTAAAACAATGTAAGCGAAAAAGGTTTTTCTCAGTAACTCGGGATCAGCATTATTAATGCAAGATAATTTATTCTCTCTTTGAATGATACGAGGTAGAATAACACAGAATGAACGACTTAAATAGCCCTTCAAAGAACAAAAACAATCTTTCGTTAATACACAATTACTTTCACTCATGCAATATAAAATATCATTATAATTTTTGTGAAGCAGTTTTTTTAAGCTTAGTTTCAACAAAACTAATATAGAAATATTTCTAATATCAGATGCACTAACACACTGTACACAATATAAATAAAAATGTTTCCTTAAAAAATCGAAAGAAACATCATAGGAATCTCACAGTTAGCATGAGTGGTCGTAGGTATTTGGAAACGATATTAATCAGTAGGTCCCAGCCTCACTAAATTTGTAGCAAGAATATAGACTATAGAACTCCAAGGAAACCAAACTCATATAGTGTCGATATTCATCGGAATTTCGAAATCTAATTCCTTTAAGAATGCAGTACCGTTATCTATATGACATGTAAGAAAATAAATCCTAATAAAAATTACCGTTTAATAAACATTGGGTTTAATTTAATAAAGAACAATTTCTCCTTTTTGGCGACTTTTGTCAACATGACTGAAGTTCTTTTATTTAAAATGTGGGTGAAACCAATTTGAGAATTGCTCAAACACTATCCAAAATGTTTCTAATTTATTTAAGTGCTACTTGAGTAAAACAAAATTTTAAAATTTGATATATAATATTTTTTTATTTCGATTGAAAATTCTCTATAGTTTTTTTATTTTTTTATAAATCATAAATAAGGCATATATGAAGAGAGGTACTAATATAGTAGTATAAATATATTCCCTTTCTTAGAGTTATTGATTATTAAAAATATTTTACAGAAAATCTTAAATTTAAAAATCTACTAAAATAGTAGGGACATTAAGGACACACAAAATGAGAACCATCTTTTGAGGTCTGTCTTTGCTCTGTCAAGTAAAAAAAATATCTTAGTAATAGGTACGCTGTAGGGGGTTAAGAAATAATTTCAGAATTTATTGCTATAAAAAAACATGTTTCAAAGGAATTATAAATCTTCTCTAAATCTGAATGAAAAAGTAAATTTATCTCATGCATTTATTATATAATTTTTTTTCAAAAAATGATTTATTCTAGTAGCTGACAACTACAAATTATACAGCAGTCATAAATAGAGGAAAAAAAATTAATCAGCAAATAACAACGTGTTTCGTGCACAACTTTTGACAAATGTCGTACTCATTAGGGAAAGAAAATGCCCCAAGCATGTAAGTCTAGGCATCCCATATGTCCAATTATTTTATAATAATAGAAAATAGAGAATTAACTATCAGAATTGTTATTTTTATGGAAGAATAAATGTTGAGTTCATCTTTCCGTTAAATTTTACATCAGACAATAAAAATATGCCAGCTATGTAACAGCATTTAACTACTGTTTTTTAGTAAGGTCTCTCTAAGAGAATGTAATATAGCAATTAATGCGAATGAAAGGGTATAAAAGTTTGACCCAAAATATTGCTCAAAAAGACAAAGCCAACGTTAGTAAGGCACAAATACTAAAACAATGTAAGCGAAAATGGTGTTTCTCAGTAACTAGGGATCAGCATTATCAATGCAAGAGAAATAATTTGCTCTTTGAAGGATGCGAGGTAGAATAACAGAGAATGAACGACTTAAACAGCCTTTCATATAACATAAAAAATCATTCGTTAATACACAATTGCCGTTTACTCATTTAGTATGAAAAGTTAAATTTTTGTGACACAGTTTCATTAAGGGTAGTATCAACTAAACTGATATAGAAATGTTTCTAATATCTCATGCACTAAAACACTATACACAATATAAATAAAAATGTTTTCTGAAAACACTGACATTAACATCATAGGAATTCCACAGTTAGCATGTGTCTTCGTAGCCATTTGAAATCGAATTTAATCAGTAGGTCCCAGTCTCACTAGACTTTGTAGCAAGGAAATAGACTATAGAACTCCAAAGAAACCAAACCCATATACTGTCGATATTTATTGAAATTTCGAGTTCGAATTCCTCTAAGAACACAGTACCTTCGTCTATATGTCATGTAAGAAATCAAATCCTAAAAAAATTACTGTTTAATAAACTTTGAGTTTAATTCATTAAAGTACAATTTCCCTTTTTTTGCGGCTATTGTCAACACGACTGAAGTTCTTTTATTTGAAATGTGGGTGAAATCAATTTGAGAATTGTTCACACAGTATTCAAAATGCTTCCAATTTATTTAAGTGCTACTTGAGAAAAACAAAATTTCAAAATTGAAATATATTTTTTTAATTCGATTGAAGATTGTTTTTCGTTCTTGAATTTTTAATAAATCATAAATAATATATATGTGAAATGAGGTATTAATATATAAGTATAAATGTATTCCCTTTCTTAGATTTATTGATTATTTAAAATATTTTAAAGAAAAACTTAAATTATAATAGTTTTTAAGGAAAAACTTTCCCTGAAGATTTTAGTATTCACCTTCTCCCAACAGTAACCATGAAAAATATCTCTTAAAAATGCTAGCTCAAAAGGAATTACGAAAATCTTTAGTAAACAACATTTTCTTATATGTACTTTTACATTTACCTAAAAACCTATAACTGGACCAGTTCTTGGAATCAGTAGAGACCTATTTACACATACTAAGGATAGTGAATGAATCCTACTGCAACTGATTATATCAACATTTGATTTTGGTTTGAAATGCTAGATCTACTGTTTTGCAACACGCGGGAGCTAATGAGACTATGACCTATTGCTTAAAGCTCATTTCGAATCATGACGGGCGTCCATGCCGTCGGTGGAATTCGAACGCACAAACTCGGATACTAAAGAGTTGCCTCCTACCTATTATGTAATTGTTAAACGCCGTAAGTGTTTTTTAGCGTAGATATTTAGTGGATAAATTCAGGATAAAATTTTAATGTTAGTTTGACGAACATATGTAAAGTTTTATTTTAAAAGTGTTTTACTCAACAAGAAATTTTTTACACTCTCGGTTCTCTCAGTAAAACAAAAAACTGAATTCAAATTTTCACGTTAAGTATACTGTAGTGCTACTAGTACTAATAAAGAAACTCTATTTTTTTTCTATTTTTAACAATTTTGATTTAGTAATAATAGCATTTCTAATACAGTTTTTAAATGTTGTTTAAGCTGTGTTTGGAAATTTATTCTCTTTGTGTAAAATTTCTGAAAACTTTTTAAATTTATATTGCTGTATAATTATCCCTAATTCAGATACATAAAATATACAAAAATGTTTCAAGATGATAATTGGTCAGCATTTAGTGCATATAGCATTTAAAATGAAATGTTTAACTGGTAATTGACCTGTTTTTAAAACTGTTCGTTGTGTAAAATGTTTAATATCTTATTAAAATTGTTAAACTAAAAACTAGTTTACTGGTTATATTAAAATCTGGTCATTATACAAAACGTTTATAATACAAATATGTAGAATCTTCTGAAGATTTTAAGTTTGTACGTGCAGTGTGTCAGCAAAAGTTTTGGTATAATTACAAAAAAAAATATTTATCTTAATAAAAATATTTCATTTATCTGAAAGTAAGAAAATTCAGGAAAGCAATTATATAGATTTAGAGAAAAAATACTGAAAATTGCAAGTATTTTGACTAATGATAAAAAAAATATTGTTATCCAAAAACAAGAAAATTTACCTCTTTTGAAATTGCTAAAATGTTGCTCCTCATAAATCTACGAAATTTTTTACTTGTAATATAGTTTATAATATAGTTTATTTTTGAAAATACAACTCAACATTAAGTATAAAGTTTTTTTATTGTTTAAAAATAATTCATTTAACTGAAAGTAAGAAAATTCAGAAAAACAGTTATATAGATTTAGAGAAAAAATACTGAAAATTGCAAGTATTTTGACTAATGATAAAATAATAATAATAATAATAAAAACCCAGAAAAAAAATTACCTCTTTTGAAATTGCTAAACTGCTCCTCATAAATCTACAAAATTTTTTACTTTTAATATAGTTTATTTTTGAAACTACAACCCAGCATTAAGTAAATAGTTTTATTTTATAATACAGAAGATTTAAAAGAAGATTGAATTTTCCAACAGTTAGAAAGTACCAGTCTTATTAAAAGTCAATATTCTTCAAGATCTCGAAATTTAATTAAATGACGTTTACTGTATTTTCTCTATGTTTCTAAACTTAAAAAGAAAGTGGGTTGTGTTAGTTATAACTCAGTAACGTTATTGAAATAATACATTTTATTCTTTCAGCAGTCTTTTACATTTTTAAACTATGAATTTTCAGAGGAACTGTCAAAGTGTAATTTGAATTTTAGAGAAAAGATTTGCTAGCAATATGAAGTGCCTTTCCCTATTTTTATTTTAATCTTTCCGTCCAAATGTGCATTCGACTTTATTTTATTTCAAACGTAGCAAAAGAAAAACTGTTAATGCAAATTTATTTCAATGCAAATTTTTAGTTCACTGTGAGTTTCACTGCCGTGTAAAAAGCCCTTGTAGTGTGTTGAAGCGATGCTGATCGAATGTAAGCACGGTGATGTTTTGTTTTGGTTAGCTGTAGCAAGTGTGGCTTACAGCAGTGCTCTATTTTAATTTGTAAGGAACATAGTTATGTATTGTTTAAATAATAAATGGACGTTTTCAACGAAGTTTTTTGGACTTATCATATTTTTATACTGCACCTAATCACATACATCAATTCCATTGTTATCATTTATATAAATGCACTCTGGCAGGAAAGGTAACTATATTTATTTAAATATACTGTCAAGAAATCGAGAGGATAAGTAAGATTTTCAGATTTTGTATAGTGGTAGAATAAGTGACTTTTAAAAATTGTAATCTTGAATATTTTTATAACTGTTAGACAATAAGATCTTTCTTTTAAATCATTAGGAAAAAGTTCAAAACTTGAAGTGACTTTCCATTAATAAACATACCGGGTTATGTTTTCATTTTGAATCTATTTAACAAAAGTATGACCACTAAAACTTCTATCAGGTTTCTTAATCTGTGTAACAATAAGTTACATTCGGTTCAACTTTTTTTAACCCTTCTCGTAAGCCTTCGTCAAAGACATACAGGACAGGACTGGTTTGAACTAGAAAGAAACTTGAGACTTGCCCCAACCAATAGTAGGGCCCGTTGGTTTTTCGGAATTCTGACCACTCCGTTCTGGAAAGGACCCCTGTTTTTTCAGTCCCCTGTTTTTCAGGGGCAGTCTGAATATTTTAGTACAAAAGGTTGTTACCAGAGCAGAGAAGGGGGTGAAGGTTGCTAGTATCCGCTGCTTGCGGGATAGACATTTTTTTGAAGCGACATGAAAAAAAGAAACTGAACGACGCCAAATCCAGATTAGTCTCCCATATCTACAAATGATAAGTTGCATTCCAGTTTTATACCTTAGGCACTTATTTAATTGTATAAAATCATTTAATCAAGACATATTTGTTAACATCAAGACATACCATGTGTTTTTTAATGAGTTTTAATTTCTTTTTTCCCAAACACTAGGCTAACGTAACATTATTTTTACAAGCTGATATGTCAACTCTATATATCCCTATATTACTAAAATATTCACAACAAATTATGAGTTTTGATCAATCGATACATTAGACGCTGTACAAAATTTCAGTCCAGTTGTAGAAAAGATGTCTTTCAATATTAATATCCAGTTAAAAAATTGTGACTATCATTTTTATTAAAGCAACCAATAAGACTAGAATATCGGTCCTCAAAATCTGAGTCCGTCTTCAACAAAGATGAAAGAATCATGTAAGAAAAAATAATGTCTTCTTCGGAAGAAACATACGAACTCGCAGGACATATTGTTCTAGCTAAACATTAATTTTATCTTTATCTTAATTATTTCAGCTAAGAATGTATAACAGGAAATCTTAAAAATCTAAACAAACTGAAAACATTACAAAAGAAGTCACTAAGTTTTGCTATTTATTTGATAAATTAACTGTAATCAATGTTGTTATTAATCAGCGATAATCACATAAATGCTTTCATCGAAGAAATGCCATGATTCTTTTGATAAACTGATAAAAAATGG